>CM067515.1:8085215-8532715 GCA_034509495.1 Acestrorhynchus altus
TTTTTTCTGAAGCTCACACTCCTAACTCTGCAGTTTGAAGGTTATTGTGCGATGCTGACGTATTCAAGGTTCTCTGTAAACAGCAGATTCATGGCCTCTTTTGCGGTACCTTGAGACAGAACACAGTTTAGTCTACTGTCACTGTTCTGACCATAACATATCAGACACATTGTACCAGTCTTGCTGTGGCAGATCATGTTTCTTCTGGCTCGTATCAAACTTTATATTATCCCACAGACCTCGAACGACACAATATGGCCAAATGCTTGTATACAGCCCTTCTAATGAATTCACCCATTTCTGACTGATGTGAAAATGCACACCCACAGTATGTCTAGCCCCTTCAGACATGTAGAGAGTCTAGACAATAGAAAATAACCATAATAGAACATTAAAAATGAACCGATTGCCAGCATGCCTAATACGAGGCATGTGCTAAAAGGGGACGTCCAACTTGAAAGGGCTTGTTAATGAGGGTTGAATCTGGTGTGTTGGTAAGGCTTGTTGACACTGTATGCCCTCTGCTTTCTCCTCACCCTGTCATTGGCTGCAGCTAATCACTGCACTAATTTCTAGTCACAACACTGTCACACTGCTGGATTTACAGTTGCCAACAGATCCAGATATTAAACCTGCTAGGTGTTTGTCTGATGATCATTTGGCAAAGTCCTAGATCGTGTATTTCAGCAGTTCACACGTGGCTGATTTGTCTGTGACCTGATTGTATTGTCAGTGACCAATTTTATTAAGATGGCAATAAGGGGAAAAGACAGTATTTTTGATGATGCAATCAAATCACTACCCACACGTAGTGAGATGCTCCATAAATTATACTTTTGCTATTTGCTATTTTAAGTTATATTGTGCTTTTCGGTTTGTCTGCCGAGATCTAAAGATCTTCAGTGTTCAATAAATAAATAAATGTTAAAAGATAGAGCCACTGGTTGCAGGACCTCATTAACGTAACACTGGACTGTCACAGTGCCTGTAATGAAGATCAAAGGTGATCTGGCAATCGAACAAAACTGCACTCCGCACCTTGACACCAGCCTTCTGGACATGACAACAAACCATTGATCTGCTGACAAATGGATTTGTCTTCGACAAGACAAAAATGATAAGACATGTCTGAGGGACTCCATGACAATTCTGTACGGCAATCAACTGATTTCTTCTGCATGCAATTCGTGTAACTATATGATACATACAGTATCAGTTACTAACTCCGATTAAGTGTGGATTAGGGCTGTATAGAGCCTGGTAATTGCAGGTACATTGCAATACATGTATCACGATACCGGGGTTACAATAAAATATAATGTGATACTGTAAACAAGATGACATATTGCAATAACTTGATACATTTCAACATTTATATTTTAAATGAAATAATAATATAATAGTATGATCGTGTAATTACACCATTTGGAAAAGCAAAGGACTTTTATTTATTAAGAATGTTTAGACCTTACATTTGGAATAAAAAAAGGTTTAAATATCCTAAATAAATAAAACATAAATTAAAGAAACATACCCGTTCATTCATATTAATTAGCAAAATGAGCAATACTGAGATCAGCAAAAATGATTAAGCTCATGAACATTTATTGCACAATAAGTTGATAACATAACCGGCTTAAACTGGTTTATGTAAACAATGACTAATGAAACTATGGTTCAAGACTACAGAGGCCCACTCAAGACCCCCAAACACAAACACACACACACACACACACACACACACACACACACACACACACACACACACACACAATGACTGTGTGTCATTCCTAGTCGCTCCTAAATGGGCCCCTAATTGTTGACTATCGTAAAGGCTTTCCTCAGTTCATCAACAACACACAGTCGGATTATCCTCCCACAAAAGAAACACAATAGGGTCAGCTCCTTATCAGCATGGTCATCTCCTCACCCGGTCAGCTCATTCAAGTTCACCTGAGTGTGAGTGCGAGTGTGTGTGTGTGTGTGTGTGTGTGATGTGAGAACCTAACCAACCGTTCCTTGCCCCTCCCACCAGTTTTTTTTTTTCACACAAGCCACTTGCTATGTTCCATCATAGCATGATGAAATATTCAACAGCAATCAAGCCACAACTGCTGACTGCAGCTTTAATATTTCATAAACTATATATATAGGCCTGTCAAAGCTGCAGATATGCACAATAAGACGATTAGTCTCTGATACAGGGCCAAAACACTGGTCTTCAACTACACGATAGATATGCTGAGGAGGTTTATGAGCCATAAGCAATACAAGAGGATCAAGCATTAGATAATAACAGAATAATGACATTATATATGTGCGAAATCAAGGATATTAAAAAGAAATTACTGTCTCTGACACTCTAACTCTCTCTACAGTCCAGGAAGGAAAGCCTTTCTACTAAAATTTAGCAAATTGCTGTGAGGTTTTGATTGCATTCTGCCAAAAGAGCATTAGTGAGGTCACGATGTTGAATGATCACCACCCCACCTCATTCTCAACCCCCCAACTCATCCCTCTCGAAATCTACACAAACATTTAGACATATAGTGTAGGTTTGCACCAGAGGAGAAGATCAGGCAGGTGATCCGACTGCACTGAGGAAAGCAAAATCTTCACAGGGCAGCAAATAAGAAAGGGCACAGGAGGCGCAGCAGATTTTAAGGGGAGGCAGAAGCTTCAGAATCATGGTAGTGATCTGTCTTATAGTTTGCACTGTCTGTCATGGTGTCATTGGTGCTTCCGTGGTCAGTCAAGCTCTCTTAGTGAGATACTGAACAAAATTGGAAAGAGAACTACAAATGCATCTAAAGTTAAAAAAAAAAAGTTTAATGCCAGACATTATTATTGTTAGAAGTGTAACATTTCTAACCATATGCTGATTTGCAATGTCAGCTATACATTAATTATACACACCAATTTTGACTTGGTAGCAAGTAAACGATCAAAAAGACTTATAAAAAGCTACTTTCTGGCTTTTTGCATTTTACAAAACAAATGAAAAACACATCTAAATAAAAGTAAAATAAACTAAAATTACAGTTTATCAATTTAAACTACTTTAAACAAATAAACAGAGTTGATAGCTGATAGATGTAAAGCTGGCCCACATTTGATTTGACCAGCCACAAAATGACTCAATCCCACTGTTTTATATACACCTTTATACATGAATTATAATTGACATCTTATTCTGTGTCTCAGTATTTAAGCAAAAACATAGTGTAATGTTATCAAATATTAAAACATTTGCTTGGTGCTTTGTTTGGATATTGTACGTTGTATTCTTGGCCCCTGAATCCACCATGAACACCACCTGGTGCGGGTTTTTCTAGAGAAAGCAAATCACTGAGTGCTTTTCGGTTTAACAGCATGCAGATCTTTTAATTTTTAATGCAGATGGAAATACTAATGTATGAATGCAGATACAGTGCTCTAATAAAACCATGAACTGCATATTCACCAGCAAACTTAAATCAATACTATTAAAAATAGGAAAACAATTCAGATACAGAAAATTATGTTCAAATGTACTGGCCCACCTGTTCAGTCAGCGACTGTCTGAAATCAAGGTGTCTACAGTCCAGGGAAGGCTTTCTACTACATTTTGGAGCATTGCCACGAGAATTTGATTGCATTCAGTTACAAGAGTGTCAGTGAGGCCAGGATGTTGGATCATCATCTCATCTCCAATTCATCCCAAAAGTACTGGATGGAGCACCATCATTCCAGAGAACACAGTTCCACTGCTGCACAACTCTGTGTAGGGTGCTTTATACCCCTGTGCCCCATACTCTGTAACAGTGCCAATGGATGGCAATAGGTTCTAATGTTCTATTGTACTGGAAGTAGTTCTCTTCAAAGACTAGACAAGCTGTGTGTGAATTTGCACATCTGTGTCAGCAATGGGAGCAACTTAAAGTAGCTGAATACATTCGTTCAAAGGAGTGTCCACAAACATTTGGAGAGATGGTGTATAAAGTGACCAAGCTTTGAATAAAGCACTGCACTTAAGATAAGCATTAGGTTTTACCACAGCATCACAACAGCGTTATAGTCACAAGATTGACTGGACAGTTGCAAAATGTGTTTGTTTCATCGTGTTTGATTCAAAGGCAGACTTGCTCTAGACCTTTTTTGATGAAGGAATCATTATTAAAAAAATAAATATTATTGAAATCCACGGTATGATATTTAATATTTAAATATAGAGCTGGGTGAAATATCGATATTCACATTGATATCGGATATAAACAGTATGATATGGGCTAAGGCAGCATTGTTAATGAGTTTGAAAGTTTTTAAATAACATTCTGTTTCAATTTCGCAGAAAATGTTTTTGCGTGCTTGTTCTGCTCCGCCCCCTGCTCTCAGCTCTTCCTCTACTCTGCTCTCCTCTGCCCCCCCCCCAAAAAATATGGCTCTGGAATGAAGATGACTTTTTAAAATTTGATCTACATTTCTTCTTTATACACACTAAGATTAACTATCAGAGGTCATGGGTCCTAATTCAAATTGCATACTGCCATTCAGATCAAATATATAGGGTTGGGCGATATATATATATCTATATCCATATCGTCCAACCCTATTTAAATATACAGCATGCTGCATTTTTGGTGTTCCAAATAAATACTGATACTTAAACATTATATGCTGTTCAGAGTTTTTTTGTCATATTGTATCATGAATCATAAACTCTCTTTTTATAAACCCTATTACTCAGCACTGTAAGAAATGATGCAATGTTTCAGGCTAGATTTGTTACAGAATCAGACTGGATCCATTCTTTTCCTGCCCTCAGTATTCAGTCCAGCCTGACAGCAGTTCCTGGAAGCTTTCATTCGTTGTGCGTTTCTTCTTCTAATCGTACCCTTTTCCACACTTATGTAACTGTGCTCCGAGCCATTAGGTTTGCCAGAAGACATGTGAAAAATGTATGAAGAAGAAGCATGGGGTTATTTTTATGCGTGCTCCGCTGTTCCGAGCACTGCGAAAAGAAAGGTCCAAAAAGAAACACGTCAATATTAACTTTATGTGAAATGGATTGAATTGATGAGTTGAAACATTATCGGCTGGGATTTCAGAAGCCGTTCTCACAGTCCCGAATTCTCCTAGGACATGTATGTCTACGAAGGGTTTACTGGAACTGCCAGTGGAATTGGAGCAGGCTGACTACAGCCAACCACTCTGGCTCACAATTCGCACACACATGTGCGTGTGCACACACACACACACACACACACACACACACACACACACACACACACACACACACACACACAATTACTCAATTACTGTTTTCCACACTTTCTCCCTCTCCATTTTTCAGGAAAGCAAGAACAAACAATAAAAGAAGTCAGCATGTTATATATGCGCTATAAAAATCTGACTTCTTTTATTGGACAAATGGACAAAAGTATTGGGACAACCGCTCACTGTTTCCTCCAAAATGAAGGGTTTTATGTAGAGTTTATCCTTCTTTTGTAGGAGCAACCGTCTGTACTGTCCAGTGTCGGCTTTCTACTACAATTTGGAGCAGAGTTGTAAGGATTTAATTGCTCTTAGTGACAAGAGCCTACGATGTTAGATGATCTCCACACCACCTCATCCCCAACTCCCCAACTCATCCCAAAATAATAGACACACCATCAATCCAGAGAACAAAGCTCCACTGCTCCACAGCTCAATGCTGGGCACTTTATACTCCCCTAGCCCAAGGCTAGCATTAGGCATGGTCCAAATAGGTTCCTGTTTATGTGCTCTAGAGGCTCCTATCATGTTGGCAATACATGGGGACTAGACAAGCTGTGTGTGCATTTCCACACGTCAACAATGTTGGCCGTTGTTTCACGTCAATGATTTAAAAGAACGTCTGATTTTTAATCGTTCTGATATCACTTTAAACCCCTTTCCAGACTAGTCTGCAGTCTTCTTTATGAAGGCATCAGAGAGTTCTTTGGATCTGACCACGGTGATCCCACTCACTTCATCAATCAAGAGCAGACTTTAGGTTTAAATAAGACAGCCTCCTCCAAAGTCCTCTTTAACCATGTTCTGATTTGCTGCATCTGTTCTGATTTTAAGTAGCAATAAATGTGGTGATATTCTACATTTATATTAACTACAAATGATGTTTAAAGACAATTCTTTAGCTGTTTGTGTAATATTACATAAACACACACACACACACACACACATACAAAAATGCTTCATCAGTCGTACAGTTTTCAATGAATGTTTGCATTGTTAACCAACCCCTTCTCCCATGATTTCCAGTAGTCACTCACTAACCCCTGACCACAATCTCCCTCGTGATTCAGTATATGCCCGTGGAAGGCAAACACACTCACAAACACAGATTCAAGTCCCAAAAGAGCACCCCATATCCCCCATCACCTCCCGAACTCCACTCACTTGGCTATTGTTTGCATCGTCATGACAACACTGAAAACATTTCTGACCCAAACAACAGTCTTTGTCTAGCAGTGCCAGGGATCAAGAGAAGTCTGCCCCCTTTCCTCTCTTTCTTCCTTCCCCCTTTTCTCATGAGTTTAGCAGCTTGCCATGTGACACACTTCCCAATGTGTGTGTCTACTCAAAAGCGTTCCTCCATGCAGCCTGCAGGACCCTGAGGATTTATGAAACGCCAGATAGAAATACAAACACAGCTCTCTCGCACAATGGAAAACAGGACAGCCAGATTTGGCACTCATCTCCGACTCTGTTAGAGAGAGCTTGTAGCTCGACGACAGTCTGTGAGTGTGGTCCAGCTACCCACTGCCAGAAATAGCATATGTTAACCATAACAACCAGTTTACGACTAAAGACTAAGCAGAGTTGGGCCAAACTTCATTTGATCAGGCTCAAAGCTCACTATCCATTCTGCTTTGAGTTTGCTTGCTTTGAGCTTTAATGGTAGATGAATGTGATGAGGAGGTTTGGGTAGATGATCAGCAACACACCAAGGCCACAGTCGTTATGTAATCTCATCAGACAACCTCCTCAGCTCAGTTCAACCCAGTGCTTACTGATCCTGCTCCAGGAGCACACACACAGAGTGCATATTTTACTATATACCTTTATTTTCATCTCATTAAACTGCTAAATCGTTTTGAGTTTAGTGTGAGTGTGTGACAGAAAAAAAAGAGCTTTTATACAAATAGTTCAGCCTTTTTATTTATGTAACTGCACTGTTTTTATTTTATTTATATCTGTATTGAGATTTTATTTTTCTTAGTTTTCTCCTGTTTTTACTTTTGTGCTGCTATAGTGTGTATTAATACACCTATTTATCTATCTATCTATCTATCTATCTATCTATCTATCTTTATCTATCTATTTATCTATATATATCTCTATCTCTATCACTCTATATCTATATCTATGTACCTATCTATATTTATCTCTCCCTCTCTTTAGCTCTCTCTCTCTCTCTCTCTCTCTTTAGCTCTCTCTCTCTCTCTCTCTCTCTCTCTATTGCTCTCACTCTCTCATTCACTCTTAATGCACTATCACCAGTATCATATGCAGTGCGGAGTCCTCTGGGGCTGAGCGTAAGAAACGGATGTAGTTCTGTGTTTCTCAGTGATCCCTCTTTCCTGTAGGTTCTCTCGGGCTGGTACTGATGCAGAGCAGATGAAGGGTCTGTGTGGAAAACACTGACGGAGGAAACTGCAGGAGGAAAGCAGGGTTGGACACTGAGCACAGACAGGCAGAGCGGTGGACGGTAGCTACCTCGTCGCGCTGCGCTCTTCCACGCGCTGGCTCCGTTGTTGTCCAGAGCGACCGTCCCGTCGTCACGACGCCGCTGCCCGAGCCGAAGCCCCGCCCCCTGCCTTCTGTTTGACGGTAGTAAACGTTAACGTTGAGCAGACATTCCGAATCCACCGCGCTCTCCGTGACCCGTCCACGCGCCTTCTCCAGAACCAGCTCTGAGCGGAGCACCGTTTTCCCACCCTTGTTCACAAACCCCGCCCACTGCGCCAGGATTCGCTGGTGAGATCCTGACTCCGCCCACACTTCGATTAACCCAGCCCCCAGCCGCGAAAGGAGTCACACCCTGTGGGACGCGTAACCAATCATAGAGCTGGAGGGCGGGGCTTGTCCGAAAACAATCGCGGAGCCGAAGCAGCGCTCCATCTGTCGCTCTCAGACGCCCGGGTGAGCCAATCAGCGCGCGGCTTGGACGCCCCTTTGTTCGCGCTGGATAATAAATGAGGGAATCCCATTACAGAGGAGTTTCCCAGTCCTGCTCCACTGGTCCTGCACTGCTGTGAGACTGGAGGGGGAGGGGCTGTTTGGACGCATATGCAATAAATAATGACACCCTTCTCATTACAACCGAACATCAGCAACACAACTGCTGAACCTTATACAGAGTTTACCATCACATACTGATTCATCATGACCTGGTTTACAGGCTTTACACTAACACCAGTTTATTATAGTACACTTTACACTAACACCAGTTTATTATAGCACACTGCACACTAACACCAGTTTTTTTATATAGCACACTTTACACTAACACCAGTTTTTATATAGCACACTTTACACTAACACCAGTTTATTATAGCACACTTTACACTAACACCAGTTTTTTTATATAGCACACTTTACACTAACACCAGTTTTTAAATAGCACACTTTACACTAACACCAGTTTATTATAGCACACTTTACACTAACACCAGTTTTTTTATATAGCACACTTTACACTAACACCAGTTTTTAATAGCACACTTTACACTAACACCAGTTTTTTATATAGCACACTTTACACTAACACCAGTTTATTATAGCACACTTTACACTAACACCAGTTTTTTATAGCACACTTTACACTAACACCAGTTTTTTATAGCACACTTTACACTAACACCAGTTTTTTATATAGCACACTTTACACTAACACCAGTTTATTATAGCACACTTTACACTAACACCAGTTTTTTATAGCACACTTTACACTAACACCAGTTTTTTATAGCACACTTTACACTAACACCAGTTTTTTATATAGCACACTTTACACTAACACCAGTTTATTATAGCACACTTTACACTAACACCAGTTTTTTATATAGCACACTTTACACTAACACCAGTTTATTATAGCACACTTTACACTAACACCAGTTTTTTATAGCACACTTTACACTAACACCAGTTTTTTATAGCACACTTTACACTAACACCAGTTTTTTATATAGCACACTTTACACTAACACCAGTTTATTATAGCACACTTTACACTAACACCAGTTTTTTATATAGCACACTTTACACTTACACCAGTTTTTTATAGCACACTTTACACTAACACCAGTTTTTTATATAGTACACTTTACACTTACACCAGTTTTTTATAGCACACTTTACACTAACACCAGTTTTTTATATAGTACACTTTACACTTACACCAGTTTATTATAGCACACTTTACACTAACACCAGTTTTTTATAGCACACTTTACACTAACACCAGTTTTTTATAGCACACTTTACACTAACACCAGTTTTTTATATAGCACACTTTACACTAACACCAGTTTATTATAGCACACTTTACACTAACACCAGTTTTTTATATAGCACACTTTACACTTACACCAGTTTTTTATAGCACACTTTACACTAACACCAGTTTTTTATATAGTACACTTTACACTTACACCAGTTTTTTATAGCACACTTTACACTAACACCAGTTTTTTATATAGTACACTTTACACTTACACCAGTTTATTATAGCACACTTTACACTAACACCAGTTTTTTATAGCACACTTTACACTAACACCAGTTTTTTATATAGCACACTTTACACTAACACCAGTTTATTATAGCACACTTTACACTAACACCAGTTTTTTATATAGCACACTTTACACTTACACCAGTTTTTTATAGCACACTTTACACTAACACCAGTTTTTTATATAGTACACTTTACACTTACACCAGTTTTTTATAGCACACTTTACACTAACACCAGTTTTTTATATAGTACACTTTACACTTACACCAGTTTTTTATAGCACACTTTACACTAACACCAGTTTTTTATATAGTACACTTTACACTTACACCAGTTTTTTATAGCACACTTTACACTAACACCAGTTTTTTATATAGTACACTTTACACTTACACCAGTTTTTTATAGCACACTTTACACTAACACCAGTTTTTTATATAGTACACTTTACACTTACACCAGTTTATTATAGCACACTTTACACTAACACCAGTTTTTTATAGCACACTTTACACTAACACCAGTTTTTTATATAGCACACTTTACACTAACACCAGTTTATTATAGCACACTTTACACTAACACCAGTTTTTTATATAGCACACTTTACACTTACACCAGTTTTTTATAGCACACTTTACACTAACACCAGTTTTTTATATAGTACACTTTACACTTACACCAGTTTTTTATAGCACACTTTACACTAACACCAGTTTTTTATATAGTACACTTTACACTTACACCAGTTTATTATAGCACACTTTACACTAACACCAGTTTTTTATAGCACACTTTACACTAACACCAGTTTTTTATATAGCACACTTTACACTAACACCAGTTTATTATAGCACACTTTACACTAACACCAGTTTTTTATATAGCACACTTTACACTTACACCAGTTTTTTATAGCACACTTTACACTAACACCAGTTTTTTATATAGTACACTTTACACTTACACCAGTTTTTTATAGCACACTTTACACTAACACCAGTTTTTTATATAGTACACTTTACACTTACACCAGTTTATTATAGCACACTTTACACTAACACCAGTTTTTTATAGCACACTTTACACTAACACCAGTTTTTTATATAGCACACTTTACACTAACACCAGTTTATTATAGCACACTTTACACTAACACCAGTTTTTTATATAGCACACTTTACACTTACACCAGTTTTTTATAGCACACTTTACACTAACACCAGTTTTTTATATAGTACACTTTACACTTACACCAGTTTTTTATAGCACACTTTACACTAACACCAGTTTTTTATATAGTACACTTTACACTTACACCAGTTTATTATAGCACACTTTACACTAACACCAGTTTTTTATAGCACACTTTACACTAACACCAGTTTTTTATATAGCACACTTTACACTTACACCAGTTTTTTATAGCACACTTTACACTAACACCAGTTTTTTATATAGTACACTTTACACTTACACCAGTTTTTTATAGCACAGTTTACACTAACACCAGTTTTTTATATAGTACACTTTACACTTACACCAGTTTATTATAGCACACTTTACACTAACACCAGTTTTTTATAGCACACTTTACACTAACACTGGTCTGTTAGGCTCTGTTTTACACAGTTTGTAGTAAGACTGGTCTGTCAGGCCTGTTTTAGGGCCTGTTTTACAGGGTTTACTGTAAGACTGGTCTATTTGACTCTGTTTTACAGGGTTTACAATAAGACTGGTCTGTCAGGCCCCGTTTTACACGGTTTACAATAAGACTGGTCTGTAAGGCCCCGTTTTACAGGGTTTACAGTAAGACTGGTCTGATAGGGCCTGTTTTACAGGGTTTACAATAAGACTGGTCTGATAGGGCCTGTTTTACAGGGTTTACAATAAGACTGGTTTGTAAGGGCCTGTTTTACATGGTTTACAGTAAGACTAGTCTGTCAGGCCCCGTTTTACAATAAGACTGGTCTGTTAGGGCCTGTTTTACAGGGTTTACAGTAAGACTGGTTTGTAAGGGCCTGTTTTACAGGGTTTACAATAAGACTGGTCTGTCAGGCCCCGTTTTACAGGGTTTATAGTAAGACTGGTCTGTTAGGCTCTGTTTTACAGGGTTTACATTAAGACTGGTCTGTCAGGCCCCGTTTTACATGGTTTACAATAAGACTGGTCTGATAGGCTCTGTTTTACAGGGTTTATAGTAAGACTGGTCTGTTAGGCTCTGTTTTACAGGGTTTACAATAAGACTGGTCTGTCAGGCCCCGTTTTACAGGGTTTATAGTAAGACTGGTCTGTTAGGCTCTGTTTTACAGGGTTTACATTAAGACTGGTCTGTCAGGCCCCGTTTTACATGGTTTACAATAAGACTGGTCTGATAGGCTCTGTTTTACAGGGTTTATAGTAAGACTGGTCTGTCAGGCCCCGTTTTACAATAAGACTGGTCTGTCAGGCCCCGTTTTACAATAAGACTGGTCTGTCAGGCCCCGTTTTACAGGGTTTACAGTAAGACTGGTCTGTTAGGCTCTGTTTTACAGGGTTTACAGTAAGAGTGGTGTGTAAGGGCCTGTTTCACAGGGTTTCCAGTAAGACTGGTCTGTCAGGCCCCGTTTTACAGGATTTACAATAAGACTGGTCTGTTAGGGTCTGTTTCACAGGGTTTAAAGTAAGACTGGTCTGTCAGGCCCGGTTTTACATGGTTTACAGTAAGACTTTTCTGTCAGGATCCGTTTTACAATAAGACTGGTCTGTTAGGCTCTGTTTCACAGGGTTTAAAGTAAGACTGGTCTGTCAGGCCCCGTTTTACAGGGTTTACAGTAAGACTGGTCTGTTAGGCTCTGTTTTACAGGGTTTACAGTAAGAGTGGTGTGTAAGGGCCTGTTTCACAGGGTTTCCAGTAAGACTGGTCTGTCAGGCCCCGTTTTACAGGATTTACAATAAGACTGGTCTGTTAGGGTCTGTTTCACAGGGTTTAAAGTAAGACTGGTCTGTCAGGCCCCGTTTTACAATAAGACTGGTCTGTTAGGGCCTGTTTTACAGGGTTTACAGTAAGACTGGCCTGTTTGGCTCTGTTTTACAGGGTTTACAGTAAGACTGGTCTGTCAGGCCCCGTTTTACAGGATTTACAATAAGACTGGTCTGTTAGGGTCTGTTTCACAGGGTTTAAAGTAAGACTGGTCTGTCAGGCCCGGTTTTACATGGTTTACAGTAAGACTTTTCTGTCAGGATCCGTTTTACAATAAGACTGGTCTGTTAGGCTCTGTTTCACAGGGTTTAAAGTAAGACTGGTCTGTCAGGCCCCGTTTTACAGGGTTTACAGTAAGACTGGTCTGTTAGGCTCTGTTTTACAGGGTTTACAGTAAGAGTGGTTTGTAAGGGCCTGTTTCACAGGGTTTACAGTAAGACTGGTCTGTCAGGCCCCGTTTTACAGGGTTTACAGTAAGACTGGTTTGTAAGGGCCTGTTTTACAGGGTTTACAGTAAGACTGGTTTGTAAGGGCCTGATTTACAGGGTTTACAGTAAGACTGGTTTGTAAGGGCCTGTTTCACAGGGTTTACAGTAAGACTGGTCCATTAGGCTGTTTTACAGGGTTTACAGTAAGACTGGTTTGTAAGGGCCTGTTTTACAGGGTTTACAGTAAGACTGGTTTGTAAGGGCCTGTTTTACAGGGTTTACAGTAAGACTGGTTTGTAAGGGCCTGTTTCACAGGGTTTACAGTAAGACTGGTCCATTAGGCTGTTTTACAGGGTTTACAGTAAGACTGGTTTGTAAGGGCCTGTTTCACAGGGTTTACAGTAAGACTGGTCCATTAGGCTGTTTTACAGGGTTTACAGTAAGACTAGTTTGTGAGGGCTTGAAAAGTTCCTATTGAGCTACAGCAGCATCTGCTCAGTTGCAGCCTATTGTGGCCAGACAGCAGTGGGGGCAGACAGAGCAGCAGTTTGGGTAATCTCATTAAAGGACACAGTCACGGTCAGACTTCAGACACACAAAGAGGAAAGATGAGAAATGGCTTTGCTTTATAATGTGAAAAGCAGAGCAGATGATTTTATAGTTGAGTTGCTGATGCAATTTCTATATTATTGAATTCTGTACTTACTGTGAATACTGTACTTTATTAATACACTGTTAGTGATCTAGAAAACTGTTCAAATTTATACACCCTTAAACTTGTTCTATCCTGTGAGCTGTCCTCCTTCATATGTCAATACATTTGTTTATAGAAGACTCTTAAACTGACAAGCACCCACACATTTCTATTACAATGTGTTTATGGAATGAAAATTGGTTCGTCTTTAGCGTTTCTCAAAGAAACTTTTAAAGAGTTCATTATGTGTGACGAGCGCACTCTACCTATGAGATCTGCTAGAACAAGGAGTCCAGTCCATTGAGGGCTCACCTCACAACTTACGAGACTTAAAAGGATCTGTTGTAATGTTGGTCAGATACCACAGGGCATCTTCAGAGATCGTTTGGAGAAAGCTGTATTTGGCTGAGATTTGTGTATGCAGAGAAGAATGACACACAGCAAAGTTCATTCAGTAACATCTTTTTAAATAATTTCAGGAGCAAAGAATAAAACAGTTGCTACAATTAGTATCCACAAAGCCTGGTCCAGGAGAATAGCACACTGTACTCCATTCAATATAAGTGTATATTCATATATTTATATTTAGTCTTAAAGTATTTCACTTCTTCCTCAATTTCTACTTCTATTGACATAAAACAGGAAGCAATGTTAGAAAAATACATTATGAAAAAGTTCTAGCTAACAAAAGTAGCTATTCTATCAATTTGAAAAAAAAGAGGCAAAAACATACATATCTTCACTTAAATAAAAATGTAACAAAATGGTGCGCTTCGCAGCATGATTTAAGATTTATATGCATGATCAGTTTCCTACAAACATGTCTTTGTCTGTAAAAACATAAAAACATAAAAAAAAAAAATGAGAAAACAAAAAGAAACATTGAAGAGATAAACACTTCAGACAGACAGACATATTCATCAGCTAGGTTCCCCTCAAAACAACTGAAGGGATTTTTCTCATCTTTGAATCAAACTCTTAGTGGCCTTGATGTGAAGACCCCTCACTGCCTTTATGTTTTTACCTCAAGCTCCACTTGAGGCAGAAAAAAATAAATAATGGGGCTGGGTTTTCTAAAGCATCTTAGCATAAATGTAGTGCTTAGATGGTCAAGAGAGCGTCAATATATCTTGTATTTTGTTATTGTGAGCATGTTATGGGTATTGCCAGGACTTAAAGAACACAGTCTTTTTGACTGGATGAAGTGCAGCTCATTTTAAATAAATAAAAAAATAAAATAAAATCTCAGTTTGTGAGAGGATTTGAATGGCAATTTTTAAGAAACTGCTGCTACAGATGCATTCTATCTACATGTTAAAGAAATGGTCAAATATGTTATATAGTCTAAATGTCTTTACATAATGTGATATAAAAATTTTACCACATCGCCCACCTAGGTTGATGGCAGGACTGGTCACTGCACCGCAATACTGATTTTTCCCCCCCAATACTACTAAGCGTAGCAAAAAAAAACCATGTTATTCAATATCTATGCAATTAGCACCATCAAAAAAAAAATAGTTGCACCCAGATGGACTCAACAAACAGGAATGAAACATGATAAGTAGGTTTGACATTGCAAAGCATGCAAGCGATTCAAGTTTCACACTCGGTCGCACATATGATAAAGCAGGAGACCTGATGGATTGTCCGACATGGAGTGACTATGATTGCGAACGTTCAGTGAGCAGTGATGCCCTCCATGAGTCATCCTGTTAATGCCAGCAGCACTGACAGACAGCTACACGACGCAGTACTACATGCACTAAGATGACTACCCTTAACACCACATCAACATTGCTAAAGACTGCAATGCTGTCGTGCCAGACTGTTATGGAGTCAGAATGGCAGCAGGTCCTAGTCAGTGACGAGTCCCACTTTTGTCTTGGTGGAGATGACTTAACAATTGTCTCTGCATCACCAGACCCATCCCCCATTGAAAATATGTTGATGCTATATGACACGGTAATCACACCTACACACAAAATCTGCCGGAATTGAGTGACAGTATTCAAGCTGCATGTGGTGGATTATCGCAGGACACCATCCCACATTTCCTTCCTGGTGCAACTATTTTTTTTATGAATGTAACTTCAATTAATGTCAAAAGTTTAGATTTTGCCTACAATTCCCAACCATCCAACTATCAAAAAATTGAACAAAGGGGTTGTCTGGCTTACAAACCTGACTGAACGGACATGGTATGGTGTGGTATTTTTTTGGTGTGTAGATGAACCAACATTACTGTAACAACCCTCATGGTTGTGAGGTCAAGGAAGTGAAGGGTTTTAACACAAAGGCCCGTCTGAGTCTCATCGTGCATTCAGTAATAACATTAACATAAATGATTTCATATTAGAGCAATGAAGCTGATGGTACAGGTTAGTACATGAGTGGATACTGACACCATAGTGAGCACTGCAGGTGTAGAGTCAGGGTGCGAGGTTATTGAAGGTGCAAAGATACAGTGGACGTTTGATACTCGGTGCACTGAAGTCACACTGGACACAAAGTGTGCCTGAACAGCTTAGCAATATTTACCACGGGAAGGACTCCACAGGGATTTATCACTTTAAAACAGGATGACACATGCTGTGAAAGTGACCCCCCCTCCAACTCCTCGCCCATCCAACACCAAAGTCTGGACTGCAAACTGCCCTCCAGTACAGTAATTTCAGGCTTGTTGTAAACACAGTTCCTAATACTGGCAACTCCACCTCACTACGACCTGCTACAACAGCGTAAAGCTAGAGTTGGGTTCTAACGCTAAAATTGATAGATCAGCAGGAATTCAATCGTGCACAAAAGTGCACCCGACCCACAATTGCACAGATTTCTGCAAGTTCTGCATAATTAAATGTTTAAGATGGAACTGAATGATCAATGGAATTAAACATGTGGGACCAAACTTCTTCAACCTCCTTAAAACATAAGAACCCAGAGCCAGTTCTGAGTGTTGATCAAACTAACAATCCGTTAATTGAATTCATCAGTGGTTCTCTTTTTTTTTTTTTTTTTTAAAGAGGTCACGTGACTACGTTTGGTAATATTTCAAGGTTAAGATCCCACAACTGGTCAAATGTAGTATACGCCATTTTAAAGAATTTGAATAGATACATATGTTGGAACAGAGCTTTAGAAACTAAAATACACACATTGTTTTGTCTCAATCGCTGACCAAACACACACATTCTGTAAATTAGGTCACATGTTCACACCCTTGTCTCATGACAGATCCAGGATGTTCCATATGTGTCACTTAGGGACTGTGGGCTCTTACAGGTTAAAAATCAAGGTGCTACAAAGGGTTCTATGAGCAGTGCCACAGAAGATCCATTTTCACAATAGAACTATTGGATTCCCAAAAGATCTGTGATTGTAATAAGAGACCAGTAATAAGAACCTCAACTTTACCTTTAGACCTTTATTCTATGGCACTGTGCAAAGAGCCCGTTGGAGATCCTTTACTTTTAAGAGTTCTGAGAAATGTCATATTTTACTGTATGTATATTAGGGATGTCTCGATACCAGAAAATTAGTAGTTGATACCACTACAATTCTATGATTCTTGATTTCAATTTCGATACCACATCACAACAAACACAAAGGGTGGGATGGATCACAAATTTAATGGATCAGATTGTTTCGCTTTGCAGTTATTAACTCGGCTTGGATCCTGCTCCGGATGAGCATAAACAACATGAGTAAATTAATGAACAAATTATAGTATATTTGTACTGAGCCTCGAGTCTGAGACTGCAACATGTGAGCAGTGTAACAAACAGTGCTTTGGATAATTGGCTGAAAATACAGGACGTCTATGTGTGGGGATTTTCTTGCACTTTCATGTTTTCCTAAACCTTATGTTTTCCACAGTGGAACGTAGCCTTGTGTCTGTGGTAAAAAAATATCCCTGTAGATTTTGGAATAGCCATAGCACACTTCGGCAAAGAGCCGCTCAGCTTATGAAACTCTTCCCCACTGACTGTTAACCTAAGGCTTACATGCTGTGTTGAAAAAAATCTTTGCATTTTTACAATATAATTCGGCATCAAGAATGAGAGAAATATTACTTCATGTTATAAATTTGCAACATCAAATGAAATATTTTTATTTTGTTTTAAACTGTGACTAAGATTTCAGGTTACGAACACTCTGACAAAACTCGTTCACCTTGAACACTTTGTACCCCTCTGTCTGTCTGTCTTTGAGAAGCTTTTCAATGAAGGAAGCAAAACACCTCAAACACAGTTTGCATGTTGGCTTTGCACTGTTGGTATCGACTTGGTACCGAAGTATCAGTTCTTGTGACATCTCTAATATATACAGTATGAGCATAAATATCATCGCTGTCCAATCAAAACCATGCATCTCCAAAATGGTGACTTTACTGCAGAGGGCAAAAATATTCTTAACTTTAAATGGAAGTTAATGTAAAATAAGAATTCTTTATGTTAATGTACAGAGCAGCTACAGGGTTCAAACCATGAAAAAACCCCAACTAAAAACACAATAATGGAGATACATGTTTTTCTCTGGACAGCAGCAGAATGTTTACTTGTGTCTGGTCTAATGATAGATGGTGTCTTTTGTTTACAAGCAAAGGCACAAACATTTACTGCCAAGATAAATGGCTTTAAACAATGTGCTTAAGTATCTAAGATGCAGTACTTTTGCACAGTACTGTGCTGTCAAACTCACTGGTGGGTTTGGATAGTAAATAATAGCTGTGACTAAAATGAATCCCTATTTATTTCCTCTGAGTGTCAGAATCATGAAGTGGAATTCAAACAATCTCCCACAATGCAAATGGTAAATTACAGTAAATATCATAGGTCTCTGCACGAATAGCTGAATATGGACCAGAACCAACAAGCTAAGCCAGTGATTGTTACGAACCACTGGACACTGTGAAGTTCACATGTTGTTTTCATGTAACAGCAGTTAGTAGTAGTTATTATTGGGAGGATTATGAGGGATTATTCCATGAACAGCACAGACCTTCATCAGTTGTGAAGTTTGTGTGTGTACGGAGCTTAAACACGGCTCAGACACTCAGGTCAGTCAGTTTTGAAGCAGGAAACATAGATAAGAGTAAGAATCTGAAGTACTTTGACCCAAACTAAACCGTGAAGTTCTAGATGAACAAGTCAGAATATTTCCAAAATATCATATTTCCCATAAAACATGTCTAATGTCACTGCCCCAAAGAAGCACAGCCAGTGCACGGACATGCTCCTGCTCACAACTTCTGTTCTGGTTCTGCTGTATTGTGATGTTTTGGTACCAGATGATATTGTTCAACATGCCAGCTGTGCATGTTGCTTTAAAATCAGAGGAAGAGACACGATCTCTAGAGATGCTCCGTAAACAAACATTCTGCTTGCTTCTAAAAAGGTCCTCGCAGTCAGAGACGTCATTAAAACCGACCGGACTAGTCACGAGGCAGAGGGTGACTTTGCATTTTTACGTAAAACAAACTCAAACAAAAGGAGAAAAGAGTGAAGTTGTATCTTCACAATCGGTGGAATGACCTCATAAATGAAGCACCAGTTACGCTGTAAATCTTCTCTTGAATAAATGTTCCAGTAAAGTAGTGTGCCCCCCCCCCAACCCCCCAAAAAAATCTCATCTCCTCGCTTACACAGCAAACGCTAAGACTCAGCACTACCTACACGATTGCCAGCCGTAAATAAATAAATAAATATACAATCAATCCATCTACAAAAAGCAAATCAATGTGTGATGTGGGTGGAAAGGGTGAAGGTCAGTTCTGTCTCTCATTACTTTGAGTTCTTTGTTGGGATGATGGGACATTTCATGGAATACTATATCTGCTGGGCTGTTGGACTGTATAATCATTTTAATGGTCTTCCCAGATGAAAATAATGGGAAACCAGTTGAAGCTGATAATAGGAGCCACTTGGCACTATTAATTCACTTGCTTATATTGGCCAATAATTTGAAACGTCTACGCCACTTCCTGTTTTCTGTTACTACATAACCCACAGTGGCCTCTTACATTGGATAGAATTTTGGACCTGTATCTGTATGCACTGTATCAAAAAGCATCCTATGTCCTAAAATACAGCAGAACTGAGAAATGAGGGGCAAGATTCACAAAAGCTTGCATAAGGATAGAACTCTAACAAAGAATCTTAAGATAATCACTAAGAGGTTAATAACAAAAAGTCTGCCTGAGCAGTCTGTTCTTTAAAAGCACATTGTGAATCCAAGTCTGAATATGCATTCTTCTTGACAAGCTACTGCTGTCCCTGATCAAGGGACCACCACCAGCAAGGACTCCACCTTCTTCCCATCTCATTCACATTATTGTTATTGTTATTTTAATGGCTGGTTGCAGAATAGAAGTCGGATTGTTTCCTGGCTCGTGTAAACAGAGATTTCCCATGATCTCATTATCCAAGATCACTGCATGCTGTGTATTATTGTGAATGTTCACACAAAGCATTCTATGACTAAAGACACATTTAAGGAAGATTTCTAAAAGGGAGTGGCTTTGGTTCAGTCTGTGTAGATCTCGTTATTATGCCGTATTTATTAGCTGAGTATTTCTTTTTTTGTTTATATAATCAGCATTTCTTCTGTAACCAGGGGCCTTAAAGAACTTCTTAGATGTGCCTTTTTAACTTCTTTCTTGAGATAAAATTAAAGTAGTTATTCTATTAAAAATATTGATTGTTTTCTTAACGCTACAGTTGCTTTTCACTAGTTGTAAGTGGTCAGAAATTTGGCCTCAAACATGATCAGTTTAAATTTTTGAAATACAGATTTCATGTCATATATAACCAGATTAAATGTGAACAGAAAATTAAATATGTTAATTTTTTATGATAAACGCAGAATAAAAGCATGTTACAAACAGCTGCATAAGAAATAACAGAAAAACTTTTTGGAAACAACTGTTTTAAGAAGAAATTTCTACTTCAATGATGCAGTTTTCATGAGGATTCTGACATTCACCAGTTTTTTCTGTTAGTTCAGTTTTTCAAGAAAAATGAGATTGCATCATTGTAAGAGTAAAACTTGGAAAACCATAAGAAATCAGAGTAAGCTGTATACGTCTGACTTCTCTCCTTAGTGCATTTCCATATTTTACTCTGATCTATGCCATTTATGTCACCGCTTGAATAAATGGATAA
Organism: Acestrorhynchus altus; assembly: GCA_034509495.1. Taxonomy (NCBI): domain Eukaryota; kingdom Metazoa; phylum Chordata; class Actinopteri; order Characiformes; family Acestrorhynchidae; genus Acestrorhynchus; species Acestrorhynchus altus. The sequence goes on from CM067515.1 coordinate 8,106,226, forward strand.
CTGTCAAAAACTAACTACACTCTTATATTGACTTGAACAGAACTAGAGTTCAGTTCAGTTCAGGTTTCATAACATATGTATCACCACTGTCAGGAGAAAACATTCTGGAATTTCGATCTAAATTCAACTGCCAGATTCACCGTATGTCAAGTGAAACAAAATTTGCTGACCAGCGATGATATATAATGTATATATAACAAGAAGCTCAGAACAGAGAGACAGAACCAAAAGCACCATTCCATTTCCGTTTCATTTCACCATTCCAAGAGTTTCCTACTACCCTTTCCACTTCTCCATTCCTTTGCAAACCATGCACTGACCACATGACTGTAACCGATCATCCAACAGGGGTGTAATTTGTCTTTTTTTCAGATTCAAATGGAATCGCCCCTGTAGTACAGCAAGCATACTGTAGTTCTATTCGTGTCTGAACTCAACTGTTTGGGTAAATAATTCTTAACAGCAGTGAAAACAGTGTCAATCATCAATCTAATTTACACCCCAACCGTCTGCAATGTGCGCCTCACTGATGACGGCCTCGTATTATAAAATGGCAGAAAAATAAAGATGCATTTAAAGAGCAAAAACAACCAGAAGTAATTAGTAGGGATGTAACAACATGCAGCCGTATGCATGTGGTTTCACGTTCTGTATTTTCATGGTGTTGGATGTCCTAACATGCAAAGATTAAAGGGCCCACAGAAAACATTTTCCTCATTTTTGTGATGTTTCAAATTGTACTGTTCATACAATTCTATATTACGAATTCTGTTTGTGTGATTTCAGTTATTCTCATTTGCTAACTCATTTGATTGGGGTGGCCAATCGAAACAGAGAGATTTACATATTGCAGTCTTAAAGGGACAGCAGCATAAAAAGCATGTGTAAGTCTAGAGGCTGGAAACTGGCTGTGTAACACACACACACACACCCATACAAGGCCTACAAGAAAATGTAGAATACAGGCCCTTTAATATACTACAGAAGGCACATTTTCAGACACTTTTGCTGTATCAAAAAATGTACTAAATCAAGAACATTGAACTTTATGAATTGTTACACCCATACTAATCAGATCGACAGAGCTATGTAAATTATGTTTGTCTGAAATGAAACTGTGCCAACTGACTGGCCGTGATGTGTAATGAGGCCTGTTTACACCCAAGTCACACACAGAAAGTTTAAGGCTTAACTCAAAGTAAGGTCATCATGCACAACAAAATGTGTGTTTTAGGTGGACAATGAATATGGCCAAGGCTTGCTGTCCATCATTGTTTGCACAGCCTTAGATTTATTCATTTTTGAGGATTAGAAGGCTAAATATGTTCCAGGTGGATGGTGGACCCAACCTGGTTAATGTGCATTACTTGCATTGGTGCGCACCCCCCCACCACCCCCCACCAAAAAAAAAAAAGAAAAGAAAAAAAAGCACCTTGCATTTGTTGGATATAGAACATTAGCATGCGTCACGTGTGTGTGTATGCTTGTGTGTCTGTGCGCAAGTTAAACAGGACAACGGCCACGGTGTTTTTATATATTCATAAACAATCAGTGTGTGTCGCTTAAAGCCGAAGCAATACAACTATCCCTCTTAACTAAACAACAGTTCCCATGATCCTTTGTGCAGATCAAGCAGGGGTAAAAGGGAAAACTGACCTCTGAAGAGATTTTTTTAGAATAAGTTTTGGCAAAAGCCTCAGCCCATCAGCCCACCCATCCATGGAGAAACACACATCAGCACCCGTGTCACCATGGAAACGCCCTAAAATTAGCCACCTGGTCACTACACAAGTAATCTGTGGGGTGTGTGTGTGTGTGTGTGTGTGTGTGTGTGTGTACCTCACCAGGTGCTTGGAATGCAGCATTATGCTGGATCTGTGTCCGTCGCTCAAGCCATTGGTTTAAAACCTGGCTTTGAACCCCCCACAGGTTATTTTTGTGTGTTCTCCCTGCTCTAACACCCACATAAAATGCTCGACACCATTCAAAAGTTTGGAATATCACAAATAGTCTATTTGGTTTCAGAAATCTACAAAATGATGCATTCATATACGTATGTGATTCCTATTGATCAGTAGAAAGTGTCCAGAGAAAGGTAAACAGTGCAGCTGATGATTACAAAACAAATGTACTATAAACAGGTCATTGGTGAATTATCATAGAACTTGCTCCCAAAAAGGTTCAAATAATGGACATGTTTTAGGTTACTGTATATAAAATATTTTATATAATGAATAATACAAGTGCTTCCAAACTTTTGACCAGTCATGTAGGTGTGTTACAGCAAGGAGAGCACAAGCCCTCACGTATTTGGAACAGCAGGGTGGGCTGGACTTGACCGCCATTGCTCCAGCCCCTCCAGCTCTCAGAGCACTAGACTCTGCTCTCCCCAGTCTCTAACTTGGAGGCCCCACTCTCTTCTCTCCTGCTGCTCCGCTCCTGGCAGGCTCTGAATTGGTAGCCAGTGAAGGTGGGGCTGATTGGGAGGAGCTGAAAGAAGCGGTGGCGGCGGAGGAAGTCCATGCCAAAGGGAAGGTCATAGGATTGCATCCCTTCGAGCTCAGACGCACTGGGACCAGTCCCACGCTTCAGCTTACGAATGCCCCTCTCCTCTGGTGTCCCTACACACACACACACACACACACACACACACACATTATTACAGACCTATACACAATGTACAAAATTTTATATATTAGGTTCTTTGCTTAATGCAGTGGTTCTCAATCCTGGTCCTGGAGTAAAACTGCTTGTTTTCCCTAATTCCAAAACAACTGATCCAACTAATGAACTAATTGTTGGGAGTCCTCGCTGAGCTGAACTGGGTTTGTTACAGTAGGTAACTATAAACTATAAAACAAGCAGGGCAGTGGTACTCCAGGACCAGGATTAAGAACCAGTGGCTTAATATTAGAGGAATAAGTCGATGTTTAAGGAGATTCTGGCGTCAATTTTAAATAAATACAATTATTATTAAATAAATGAATCTATAAAAATAGAAATGTTAGACATTAAATTAGACATTATTAGAATTTTAAATATCACCTGTAGTAGAAGTGTATTCCTTTGTTCCTATTTTGAGTTCACATTTAATATAAATTTAATAACAAGCTGAAATATTTTATAAAATATTTAAAGTTTCTTTAAATATGAATGAATAAAATATTTTCCTTTATACTTGGATTTATCCACCTCCGATACAGCAGCTAACATGCCCATGCCAACTAGCATTGCACTATGGTGTTGCGAGGACAGCATGGCCGATTTTTCTGTTTTCGACTCTGGCTGCCAATGGCACGCAGCACGACCAGGGATTCAAACTTACGATTCACAGATCATAGTGCTAGCACATTAGACCACGGAGCTACTCCAACCCCTATCCTTCTTTTGTTTTTATTTTTCTCATGATTATAAGTTCTTTAAAATTTTACATAATAAGAAACAGTGATTCCCAACAGCAGTTCAATCACAGAAAGAGTAAAATGTGAGAAATCCCCTCCTGAATGCCCTTACCTGGAATAGTGTTGTCCAGAATAAATGCCACGGAACCGCCCACAAACATGGCTGTGGTCAGAAGGACATTCAGCACCTGGTCAATTTCCACGATCCCTGCAAGTGAACAAGAGTGCGTCACTTTACTCAGGTATGCTCCCATCTTCATTAACAAGAGGGCTAAACCTCTGGAGTGTGAATGGACAATTATTAAGACATGCTACCATGATTCAAAACAACATTCCCAGAATATATGAATATTTAAGAATTCATGTAAATGAGAGTCTGATGGCAATATAAGTGAGTGTATGATGTGTTTGATTGTATACAGGCACCCACCAGTGACTAGCGGGTTTCCTCGTAGATAGCTGGGAAGAACCAGGCCGAAGAATATGGAGAACCCGAGGACGAAGAGATTCCGTGAGGAGTTGAGGTCGACGAACTGCAGGTTGGACAAACCCACGGCCGTGATCATCCCGAAGAGCGTACAGAAGAGTGCCCCCAGTACAGGGTCTGGGAGGGATGCGAAGAGCGCACTGAACTTACCTACAGTGCCCAGGAGCAGCATCAGCACTGCCCCATACTGAATCACCCGCCTACTGCCCACCTGCACCAATCACAGCAGATCACGCCAACAAATCAGCCAACAGGAAAGAAGTGTATGCCAATCTGTGCAAGTGAAGTGCCTTTATTGTCATCATACACTCCATTAACACAACAATGGCAGCTTAGCGCACACAACCCTGTGATGGATAACCCAGTTCTCTGGCCAACAAGCCACCACTGCCTCGTAAATGGTTCTCTTCACATCCAGGTTAGAAAGATTAGAGCACAGGGGCAGTCATGCTTTGGCACCTCTGCAATACAGAGGGCTCTGTGGTCTAGGGTACTGAACCCTCTACTGTCTCATAAAACCTTGTCTTCAAAAATCCCGGCTGAGAAAGCTTGGATCAGAGCGTTTGGGTTAGTCGCGTAATGCGGACCTAAAGCAGAACAGTTTAAGGGCTTTGAACTCACAACCTTGTGATCAGTAACCCACTGCTCTACTCTAAGAGCAGCACTGCCCTAAAGAGGTTAAACTTTGCATACATGCTAATAATATTAATGAAAGCTCAGACAAGATTTGAACCAAAGTATTTCAGATACAGACATTTTAAAGGAGAGCCACAAGTGGACCACACTTAGGGCAGGGGTGTCAAACCCTATCTGGCTGCAGATTGTCATTCTAAACAACCAGCAGAGAGATCTGATTCCACTTGAGTAAACAAAATCAGGTGCTGCTGTGTGGCTGGAATGAAAACCTGCAGCCACACCAATGCCTGCCAGATATGGTTTGACATCCCTGGCTTGGTCAAGAGTCTGGATACACCTGTTTAAAACTAAGCTTATCATAATTATTGCTTTTATCAGAATGATGTAAAATGGTTGTCTATGCTTCATATAACAGAGTAACATAAGACTGAAGCTATTACTGCTGAATATATGTTTTCTTGCCTTCTACTTCACTTTCATAATCATATTTTGAAATGAGTTTTTAACAGTTCTTAGGCCCTGATGGCCGTTAAAACTCTCAAATCACTGAGGGCCCTCAATTAAATGAGCAATGCATGTTCTGAACACAAGGTGGAGCTAAATCAACACTATAATTAGGTTCATTTCAAATTGAAGAGTGCCCTTCTGTGGTTTACTCTTACATTAAAGGCTTTTGTTGCTGATTTTTAACTTCAAGACACAAAATTACCTGAATTACTGTGGCCAAAGGAACGGCAGTATGTCTTGGTTGGCAAGTTCTACTCGTAAATGGAAAGAATGAAAAACATTAAAGGAGAAAGAAGATCTGGTGCTGGTTTACCTTGGTGATACCCAGCACACCAATGTTGGGACTGGAAGACGTGGAACCGTTTCCTGTACCAAACAAACCGTCCAGCACACAGGACAGACCTTCAACAAAAATCCCCCTGAGAGAAAGATGGACAGAAGAAATTCTGAACTTTACTATTTTTCTTCACACCAGAACAGTCAGTTTTATATGGCGTAATAACACTGTTCTGATGTGTGTTGTGTGTGTGTGTGTGTGTGTGTGTGTGTGTGTACCTGTTAATAGCGTGTACAGGAGGCGGGGGGGCTGCAGAGAGGCGTGCACATGCGTAATAGTCTCCAATAGACTCAATGATGCTGGAGACCACTGCACTCATCATCCCGATCACTCCTGCAGCACTTACTGTCGGGAAGCCCCACTGAACTAAAACAGAGAACGCAGAATCTGTTCAGCACGCTGTGCACACGCTGCTACTCCGAGGTCAGCAATATTCCAGATGTTACTGTGTTTCAAGTACACAAAATGCTGAATACGGTCACGCTGGAGGATCTGCAGAGATTCACAGCTCAGGTGGGATAATTTGTCCTGCAGATCTGGCCTTAATGGAAGAGTTTCAAAAAGAAAGACATTCTTGAAAGCAAGCTAACAAGTCCCATTTGCAGTTTGACACAACAAACGTGGAAGAAGGTGTTCTGGTAAGATGAGTACAAAGTTGCACCTTTGTGCCTAAATATAAAATGCTGTGTGTGGCAAAAAAAAAAAAAAATGAACACCACACATCATCCTGAACACAAAATTCCCCACCGTGAAACATGGTAGAGGCAGTATAATGCTGTCGGGCTGCTTTTCTTCAGGAGGGACAGGGAAGCTGATCAGAGTTCATGGGAAGATGGATGGAGCTAAATACAGGGCAACCCTGGAGAAAAAAATAGGCTAGAGGCTGCAAAGTCTTGAGACTGAGGTTCACGTTCCAGCAGTACAGCGACTGTAAATTATCCATGTGTTATAATGGCCCAGTCAAAGTCCAGACCTAAATGCCATTGAAAGTCCCTATTCACAGATGCTCTATTTTTGATCTATTTTGCAAAGAAGAATGGGCAGAAATTTCAGCCTCTAGATATGCAAAGCTGGTAGAAACATACCTCAAAAGACTGCAGCTGTAATTGTAGCAAAAGGTGGTCATATGATGTTTTGACTAAAGGAGGATGAATACAAATCTACGCCATGTTCTATGCAAAAACTATCATTTTCACTTTACACTGTTGGTCTATAAAATTTAAGTTTGTAATTTTCATAACATGAACAAATGTGCAAAAGGTCAAGGGGTATGAATACTTTCTTTTTAATAGTTCTTTTTAATCCTCACTGAAGATGCAGGTGAGGTTTTCTTCTGATGACTCTTCCATTACGGCCTTCTTGTGCAGGTGCTGCTGAACAGTAGAACAAATGTCCTCCAGCTCCAGAGTCTAATCTAATCTAAAGCTTCCTGAAGGTCTTTTCAGGAAGTGGGAGTTTGGATTTGACTTTCTAGCAGTCCTACGAGAAGCTATCTCTGAAAGTGTTGTTGGCCTTCCAGATCTTATCTTTACCTTCCCGTTTTACTGTCAACTGCCATTTCTTATTTGCATTTCGAACTGAGAAATCGGCAACCTGAAAACACCTTGCCATCTTATATGTGATTGTGAACAAGCCATAATTCTACCAGGCAAATTAAGGTTTGAGACCTGTTGTGTGAGCATTCAAATCTCCTAGGGTTCTAAAACTTTTGCAAAGTACAGCTTTCTCTTTTTCCCTCAAACTGTGTAAATTGGGTTATTGCTTACAATGTGTCCATTTTATATAACTGTTCACAGTAACAGTAATTTTGACCAGGGGTACCCAAACATTTGCATGCCACTGTATAGCCTTTTTTCTACAAGTCTCCAAATGGGCAGATGTGTGTTTAAAATACATAGAGTTAAAAAAAACACAACACACACACACACACTCACAGGGGTAGGGTACTTTGAACCAGGGGGCAGCTGCCAAGATGCCCTGCCGGGCGTCTGTCCGAGCGTAGAAGCCATACTTGTCTCTCTCAGGAGGGAATACATCTGTCACCGTGAAGATAAAGCACAAGAACCAAGAGACGAGAATCGCCATGATGATCTACAGAGAGTGAGAGCGAGAGAGAGCAAGAGAGAGAGAGAGAGCGAGAGAGAGATACACACAGTAAGTATGTGCTGGGTGTGGCCCAACAAATCCACAATTTCCCACAACCCTTTGATGGGTCTCTAAGGAGCATAACCCACAGCCCTGAATGGATCATGTACACTTGGGTAAAGTAATGCAGGACAGCAGGAAATTGATCAGCCTGGCACAACCCGGCAAGCCGAGTTCATTAATGAGCCCATCAGCTCCAACTCGGGCTCGTCTGGAGAGGCTCCCTGGCACAGGTGGCAAGCCCTCATCAAACACACCGCCAACTGCCAAATGGTGCCACCAGACTGTTAACGATCCTCATAATCCCCTTAGAGAGCACATTCATGGAGCGCCAAGAGGTGGTGATCTTAACCCTTTACACTCTGCAAACCAGTTTCAAATACCTACAATAGAATAGAATAGAATAGAATAGAATAGAACTTTATTGATCCCTTGGGAGGGTTCCTTCAGGGAAGTTAAGGTTCCAGTAGCAGCATCAGTACAGAAAGATAGAAAAAAATAATTTAGTAAGATCTTGGCAAACTGGCCAACAATATCACCAGCAAAGTCCGTTTTTATTATTGAAAACTCAAATTCAAGATCATTGTAACGTCAGGTTTTTCTAGAAAGAAAATCTCATTTATATTTACGATATGTTTTTACTGGTAATATCAGATCTACAGATCTACATATGCATTAGTCAAATTACCAAGATGGCATCCAGTAATTACACTGTACGTTTATCATTTTAACTAGTCCTGTGTTACCACTGATTTACACAACTGCCTTTTCACATATCTATACTAATAACTAGTTCAATACTAATTATAGTAAATAACAGTACAACTATTACTTTAATTATAGCAAAGGTACACAATATGTCCAAATGTATGTGGACACTCCTTCTAATAAACGCATTCAGCTACTTTAAGTAGCACACATTGCTCTTGCACACACACACATGCACGCCAACTACCAATATTCCAACCACCTAGTCCTGAAACTCTCCCTGATCCAGTAATCCACTAACAAATATACTAAATGGACAAAAGAATCTTCTGACTATTTAACAAAATATCCTGCTTTTGTTTGAGTAACTGTCTCTACTGTCCAGAGAAGGCTTTGAGTGCATTCAGTGACAGTGAGCGTTAGTGAGGTCAGGATGTTGGATGATCACCACTCCACTTCATCCCCAACTCCCTCGCCTGTCTTGAAAGGAAAGAGAACTATCATTCACTGCTCCAGAGCTCAATGCAGGGGGCCTTTATACCCCTCAAGCCCTATAGGTTCACCTGTGACTCTGTGGATGCATTAGCGCAGTGCCACCAATGGATGGAGCTTAAAGAAGCTGAATACATCCATTAGAAGGTGGGTCCACAAACATCTGGACATATAGTGTACACAAGGATAAGGAAGTAAGTGCTCTTCTTCTAGCTTAGCTTAAAGTAGCTGAGAGAAATTGTGTGTGTGTGTGTGTGTGTGTGTGTGTCTCACTCTCAGTGGAAGTTTGTGCTCTTCTTCTAGCTTTTTACTCACTGTCAGAGTAGCTGAGAGAAACTGATGCTGTGTGTGTGTGTGTGTGTGTGTGTGTGTGTGTGTGTGTGTGTGTGTGTGTGTGTGTGTGTGTGTGTCTCTCTCTCTGATGAACTCACAGGAAACATCTTGAAAAGCTGGAGGCGGTAGGAGGTCCAGCCCTTCTTGGCTTTGTAGACGGGGAACGGCAGCTGGACGTTACGAGCGTACTGAGAAAACAGCAGTACCAGAAAGATGGTCCTGGAGCGAAGACATGACAGAATGTGAGAAACACACTGCAAGTATTCCGACCATATGTCGTCTGGGGGTGCAACAAATTGACAGCTGCTGGTCACATGAACAAAGTGTGTAGACAAAACCATTACAGAGCCATAAGGTAACAAGTCCACACATCCACAGCTCATCACTCTGGTGTGTGAGTGGAGAGTGCAGTTCTATTTGTGTGTGGTGTGGGAGTCTCATTTGGACCTGAGTGCGAATGAGAAGATCGGTCACAGTCTGTTTACAACTTAGAGACAATTATCTTGCTGGTTACAGGAACACAACATACTTTCAAACTGAAAGTTCTTTTTTGCTGATCGGAACAAAGAGAAAACTGATTTACTTTTGTTATATTTTATTGCTGGTGCTTTGCACATCCTTTTCATTTTAAACAGTGACATTATAAAAGAGGTATAATGTCTTCGTCTTGTTATTTAGTAAATGCAGAAAATAATCTAAGACTAAACCTAAAAGCTGATCACTGTGAAAGAGTTATTTGGCAATTGAGTGATTCATAATGAGAATAATTGGTTATTGATTTCAACAATCAATAGGTGTTTCAAAAAGAGTCCTCGTGTTATCTAAATGTACTTCTCCATGCCTTCACAGGCTGAGAGTCCTCAGAATAAACCTCAAAATTATATCTCTGGCACTTTAAAGGGGGACAAATGTTCTCAACAAGCTCAACCCAAGACAAGACAGAAGCCAGAGAACGCCTAGACAAAGAGCACGAGTTCTGGGACACTGTGCTTTGGACAGATGAATTCAATGTTGAATAATTTGTGCACAAAAACCTCACACCACCTGTGAAACACGGAGGTGGAAGTGTCAGGGTTTGGGGCTGCTTTGCAGCAGCAGGGCCTGGAGAGAGGTCTCCATCATAGAACCACTTATTGCATCAGTGGAGGCTTGAGGAAAATGTGAGACCAAACTACAAAGACTGGCATCACATAGCTGAAAGAATTCTACATGGAGCAGTGGGAAGATCTTTCATCCAGTTGATGTCAGAGGCTGGTAGATGGTTACAGGAAGCATGCTGTTGACTTTTATATCAGCTATTAGAGCAAAGGATGTTTAATGTGTTGTATCACCTGCATCTCTCAAAATAGTTCAAATTAAGATCAAATTAAGATGAAAATGATAAAGGTCAAAGATGTTAAATAGGCGTCCTAACTTTTACACATGACTATACATCTGAAGGCCAGTAGCAGATCTAGCCTTTCAATCCTGCAAGTTGTGAACTAATATAATGTGAAATAAGCATTTTACTCACAGCATCGCAATGCCCCAGTGTTTTCCTGCCCTCTCCCCTGCTGCCTGAAAGCCAGAGAGGCCAATGAGGGCCACAGTGGGGGTGATGGTAAGGGGTCCGATGTACTTCAGCAAAACTCCCGGCAGACCCAGTGCACCTATACACACCTCTACCAGAGATGATACTATTATAGCCCCCTGAATCTACAGAGAGTGAGAGAGAGAGAGAGAGAGAGAGAGAGAGAGAGAGAGAGAGAGAGAGAGAGAGAGTGAGTGTGAGTGAGTGAAGGGGGGATTATGAGGCAGACAGTGAAACAGAAACATTCCCTGGACAGTAAGTAAACTCCATTAGTGAGTAGAGGGGAGAGAGAGCGAGAGAGAGCAAGAGAGAGAGAGATATGAGGCTGATAACTGAGCTCATTGAATACATGGCTCAAAAGAGAGCATGAGAGTGAGTGTGTATGTTCAGATACACCCACGGGATGGTCAGGGCTTCTGAGGGGGACACAAACATGCTCACCAAATCCGGTTACACAACTGCATACAAAACAATCATCACACTGATTTTACAGAGGTTTAATGCAAGGATGGAGCCTCATCAACATCACAACAAACACAGATATCTGTGTCAGAAGTCAAACTCCAATAGAATATCCATTAGAAAGGAACAGTCTCCTTAAAAAGCAACATCTTTCTCTGTTCTGTGAGGTTTTAGGAGAACTGACAGCTGGTTTCTGTGAGAGAATCATGGAGTTGAAAGCTGACAACACGTTACATCAACAACATAACATTAGTTAAGTTAGCTAGTTTTCATTCTGGCTGACAGGGAAATATTGTTATTGCAGTGCAGCCACAGCCCTCATCCAAATCGGTAGAGAGGTTTCAGCATACTGGCTATCAGTGTCCTCAAACATTGCTGCCATGCTGTTAGTATGTCGGCAACAAACATCATCCCAAATCACTAGCATGCTGGCTACAGGCCTTGTTAGCACTGTTTTTAAGCCGGCCCCCCCGGTCCCTGCCAGAGGTGGGTAATTCAGGACCACAGGACCGGACCTCCTGGGTGGCTCTGCAGCACCTTAACAGCAGAACAAAATCCTGGGGTGGCTTTTTACTCTGGATTAGCGACCTCTGGCCCCTGCTGACAACATGTCGTTCGAATCAACCCTCACAAGAGACACTCAAAAGACCGAGTCAGTTACTGTTTTCTGCAGTAGAAACGCTCCAAAAAATTCATTATGACATCTGTCAACACTGACTTTCATTGAAAGTTAGGAAAGTTTTTTCATTCTCCTGTAAAGTTGTCATTTTGAAGTTATGAGGTTCTTAAGTGACACTGACAATTCATGTAAATGACCTTGGCTGTCATGTTGGTTTGTGGGAACGATTATTGAATTATTATTGACTAATTTCAATTAATTTCAATAGTTTAAAGTCTTTCTCAACTCTCATATCCACCTCACTTCTCCGCTCACCTCCCTCCTCTGTGACTCATCAAAAAGCTGACGCGAGAGAGAGCTGAAGCCAGTCTCTATGTAAGAGGTGTGAATGTAGAGTTAGTGAGACTCACCTCTCGTATCCTCGGGTACCAGATGTGTTCTGTGTGCAGGAGCTCAGTACTGTTCACAAGTGGAACCGCTGCGGACATGAGAACACATGAGCACATGAATGTACACTTTCGTAGCTATACTGTAATAATGATCATTTATAAAGATTTAATATTGTAATAATTTCAGAAGACACCCACAAGTGTTCTAAGATTATGCATAATGTTTAATTAAAGTTTAATTAGTGTTAATGTAATATCATTCTACCAATAAATTGCACGTAACAGTTGTGTACAATGTAGTTGTAAATTGTATGTGCACTTGGGTTAAATAAATAAATAAATAAATAAAAGTCTAATGATGTAATACTGTAAAACAGGGTCTTGACCATTAATGAAGTTAAATTTTTACCAGTATTGGAATGCAGTACATGTCTGCCTTTTTAACATTTCCGTGAATTTTTGTTGACATTATTGCAACAGTAAATGCTACACATTACTATGCCCTGTATGGGATTTTAGGAAACCAGAAAGTGTCACCTGTTGCATTACACTTCCATTTGTCCAGGGAAAGGATGGCTCTGGCTGGAGCGAGAAATGCAAATGCACTGGCCTGGAACAGTGGAAGTCTACAAAGACAACACACACACGCACACACACACACACACACACGCACGCACACGCACCACACACACACACACACACACACACACACCTAGAATCACAAGGACATCAAGAGAGCCAACACAAACCTCCCCAGGGACAGGCAAATAATAATAAAAAAATTTATTCCAAGAACATATAAACACAACAAACTCAAAAACCAAACAGTCACAATCTCAACGTCCCTCAATATCTCTGAGCTGCTTCAGAGTTCTTTAAGACCAAATGAATATGTCAGCAGCACATTTGCAGTGACCTGCAGTACCAGTTACTAACCACTAGGTGGCGGCAGTGAAATTGAAAGCCAAAAAGGGATGGTTTTGGCATTTCAGTGGAGGCTGTGGACACATACTGTTTGCAGAGAAAAGAATCTGAAGGCCCTGGTTTTCAGGTCACATCAAACATGAGATCTTTAAATCACAAAACTCAGGTTTGTGATTAAAATCAACAATCATTATACCCAGTATAATGGGTATATTGGATATACTGGGATTTTACTGGTTATTTTATGGATACATGGATAATTAAATTATTGAACTACGCCATTTAAAATAATATCATTATTGTAGCACTACTTAAAATAGTAATAACAAACAACAACGATGAAGTTCTTTGCACAAGAAAGAGTTAAAATAAATAAAAATAAAATAAAAAGTTAAATACAGCAACTAATTTTAACAATTAGTAACCAAGTCATAATATTCAAGCAAAAATCATTTAAATGAGTAACAAAGCATATAAAACCAGACAAATCATTAAAAAAAACCCTATGTTTTCAGCTGCTTATTAAAACTGTTCTTGCGCTGTGTGTGTATATATATATATATATATATATAGCATATATATATACATTATATATATATATATATATATATATATATATATATATATATATATACACACACGCACACACGCACATATGGCCTATATAATAAATAAATAATAATAATGTGATAAAGTTGAGTATGTTGGTGTCTGGAGTGACGGAGTGAGAGCCTGGGGAACTGAGTGTAAAGCTGTGTATGAACTGTATTGTGCGACACTTATAGAGGCTGAATTTGTACATTTTTAAACCATCATCGTTTAAATAGCACAGGTGTAATTTGCACCTAATTCTTACCTTTATAACTAAAATAAAACCAACTTTAGCACAGTAAAGCCTGGAGTCTGGAGATGAGACAGGACAGCTACTAACAGAACAGACTCTTCAAACAATTTAAATGTTAAAATTAAGGTGAACCAGAGACACCCAGCTGTGTGCGTGCATACACACACACCCATGATGCAAACAAATAGGAATGCAAACATGTCTCACAGCCTTGCTCTGCTTTTCCAAGAACAGGGGATTTCAGTGCCCTCACTTCACGGAATCATCAATTCACATATGCAACTACTCGCTCACTCCTCTCACTCAGACTCTCTCCCTCCCTTCCTCATACTCGCGCAATCTCTCTCGCTCACACTCGCATGCAATCTCTCTCACACTCACACAATCTCACAAACAATCTTTCTCTCGTCACTCACTCTCTCACACAATCTCTCTCTATTTCCTCATTTTTAATGGTGCTGATTCATACCTTCATGCATACATTATGGTTTTTTCTGTGTGCATCATAAGTTGAGATCATGTGAGAGATTCCGATATAAGACAGCTTGTTCTTGAAGGCAGGCTTGACATGACTGGGTTCAGGGCACTTTGCCCACAAATATGATTATATTAATAAATCATAATAAATAAAACATTTTGGGTTTTTTTCATTTAAATGTTAATCAGTCAAACGCTTCAACACAATGTTGTTGATCCTGTTTCAGTACTTCATCCACTTCAAACAGCCGCTTCATTATCATCCTTTAAAAAAAGCATTCAGCATCTGAATCAATTAGAGGCTTCTTACTAGCCACCCTCCCGATCTATGATCTACAGTCTCAGCCACCGAACTCTCCAGACCCATCAAACTGAAACGGATCCAACTCAATCACTCAGAATCGCTCTGAGTCATTCTGAGGTGTTGATGGTAATGATAGCAGACGTGTTAAACAGGGTTAAAGATGTGTGTCGTTAGGTAAGCTTCATGCTAAACCTGATCTAACCCAGTTTCAGAGAGCTCACGGCACCCAGCCCTTAGCTTGCTTACACACACACCTGGAAAATATACACACTGTAACAGCTCAGTGCGGATAACACAGCCACATGTTGTCTTCTTCTACTCGACTGTTCTGAAGTAGCACTGACCTACGCCTGCCGCGAGTGTGTGTTTGTATTGTGTGGTGAAGGTCATTGAGACAGTGCAAGGGTTGTTCAAACCACACACACACACACACACACACACACACACACACACACACACACACACACACACACACACACACACACACACACAGACGTCTTCATCACAGGGTCATGGAAAAAGAGAATGAAGCCAAAAGCAACAAAGACACCAAATGATACACAAAAAGCACTTTCACTCAGTTCTGAGTCTTTAGAAATGCATCCGAATCATCATAATTGCCTTCAAAGATTGTTCCAGACAGTGTTTTTCTTGTGAATCAATATGTTCCTTATCTAAACAAGGCCCACACTGACGAAACACTTTGTTTTACAAAATTAATAAAATTCATGTTTAACAGATATAAATGCATTGGGTTTCAATTCTTCACTAAAAACAATTTAAACATCAACAAAATTTAGATATTTGAATGAGAATCTGAACACTTTGATAAAACTACACACAAACAACAGCAGGCAGCCCCTCCCTTCTCGTATATAAAGAATGTGCAGTTATGAGCTATGACTATTACCCTTCCCCTACTTCTATCTTGTCGTCTTATCCACCGTCAGAGCTAGAGAACGTTCCAGAGTGATAGAGCCACGGTCTGTTCTATCATCCAAAAAATTCAACCAGGGCATTTAAATGCCCCCATGTGGGAATAAACCCAGGAAAATTCCAATATGTAGCGAGTAAACATGTAATCTATTGATTAGCACACACTTGTGGAGCTAGAGTGTGTCGTAGAGTGTTCAGTTTATTGAAGTGGAAAAAAGTTGATTTTAGCTATTTTTCAATGCCAAATTGATAAAAGGTCAACAGCATGATGGTTAGATAGTCTTTTTTATGTGTATCATATCAGGTTACTCTGATCTTGCCGTATGAAGCTTACAACACTAGCATGGAGACCCAAGGATCCGCCTAACTATCCAATCATGCTAATTTTGTTAATACTGTTATACAGGTTGCATGAAAAGCTCTTGATATGGCTGACCGGCGTACATTCACTCCACTTTAGTCTCAACTTTAAAGGTCCTTCAAAGTGATGGATGACATGGTTTGGATCCACTTGCCTCTTTAGAGGGGTCACTTCTGATCAGAGTTGTGAACTGACTGGACGCCATACATTTCCATCGATGTCCTGATGGAAGCAGTCCTGAAAGTGCCATCACACCCAATACACGAGAGCTCACTCGACAATTTAATGAGAAAAATGTAATATTTGTATCGGCTGAATATTCTTCATAAAATGCCAACTCGGAGCATACATTTTAAAGGACCATATTCCATCCTTCCAGTGCAGGAGAAGATTTGAGTTGATAGTGAGGCTCACTGAAGTTCTTCTTCCTCACTCGTGTTGAGCCATCGGTCTGTAAATCTTGTGATCGAAAGCAGCTGGGAGAGTTTGAGGGGTGTCGCCAAGTATCACACGGTGTGATTGTGAAAGTCTGGGTGATTATTATTTGGAAAAATGAAATGAATGCTGAAGAGACAAGATGCTGATCAAAAGAGGAAGAGACAACAGAAGAGAAGAAAAAGAGAGGCTCCGGAGCTCAGAATACAGAGAGTGAAAGAATAAATATGAAAACAGGTTCTGGGTTTCTACCCAGTTGGCTGTTGGTTTAGCACAAAGGCAGACAATGGTTCAGTTCCCCAACAAGGCACGCCCACCACTCATAAATAAATAATAAATAAATAAAGAGACTACCAACTCTATGTTCTCCTGACAAACATATATAAAGTATGTACACGCCAGGAAGGAGCTGCAGGAACCTTACAGAACATTCTACGTGTGCATATAATGATACATGCAAGTGATTCGAATATTAGAGTGAAAGGACAAGTTTGGTCAATAAATCTGGTGACTGGACAGATCAAGAGAGTGTCACAATCTAGCACAGACATTTTGGGGGAACCCTTGCTGTGTGTGGATGAGCATTATCCTGCTGGAAAAGAGACACAAGGCTGCAGGATGTCCTGCACATACGGCTGAGCTGTTGGTGTCCCTCATATCACTACTAGGGGTGACCAACTGTCGTACGTGAGGACTCCTCTCACATCACACGCAGTTCTTTCAGTGATCATGGTTTTATGCACAGCCCATGACAAGGTTCCTCTTTAGAAAGATGCATGTTTTTCACTAAACCAGATTAGAAATGACTCTCCAAATGAATGGTTAAATTAAGTGCTCATTTTATAACAAATCATAATAATAAACCTTTTTTTATATAAAAGTAGATAAAATATTTTGTCGTAAATTAATAAATAAGAGGAGGATATTGTAGGTCTGTGGTGTGATTCTGTCGCTATAACAAACGTGCTGTTTTGCTGATACGACCCCAGAGTAACCTTGAATTTTTTTTTCACTTGAATAGGCTCCCACTGACACACACACAGAACCAGGCACGTACCAACACACTCTTGCACGCACACATATACACACACACACTCCTACGCATGCCTACACAGAAGAAAGCACGTCCCAACACACTCTTGCGCACACACACAGTTTCTCACCGGCA
Organism: Acestrorhynchus altus; assembly: GCA_034509495.1. Lineage (NCBI taxonomy): Eukaryota > Metazoa > Chordata > Actinopteri > Characiformes > Acestrorhynchidae > Acestrorhynchus > Acestrorhynchus altus. The sequence goes on from CM067515.1 coordinate 8,123,761, forward strand.
GCCGATGGTGGTCTGCAGCAGAGTGGTGATGCCTACACAGAAGAAAATGGTGCCGATAAGCTGGCTTGTCGCCCACTGGTCGAATCCCACACACATGGCCTCGGCCAGCAGAAAGGGCACAGCGATCGTCCCACTGAAACAGGTCAGGTAGTGCTGGACAGGCACACAGACAAACAAAAAAAAAAAAGAACAAAAACCAAAATGGTTACAATGGTTACCTTTTCGGAAAGCACACTACGGTGTGGTATTCCAACATTCATACTGCTGCTGTCTCAAGAGCTTTCCTTGAAGACACAGATACTATATGTGGGATGTGATTGGATGCCATCAACACTCCGGGCACTACCGCAAAATCTACAGGGAGAATATTCAAGCGGCATGGGATAGATCACTGGATCATGGATTAGGGCTCCATTAGGAACCTCTACAAATCCATTCCAAGATATCTGGCATAATGGGTTATATGCCAAACTGAGATCTCCTTAATTTCCCTGAAGGAACCCTCCCAAGGGATCAATAAAGTTCTATTCAATACATGGAACTTGTCCTCTGAATAGTATTGGGTCAGACACTAGTCTATTGGGTCAGTCCTATTTGAGTGTTAATACATGCAGACTGTAGTCTATTTGTTTATGTGCATAGCTTGTAAGCTTTTGTTGACCCTGTAATTCATGGCTAGGACCCCACACGACCACCAGAGCAGGTATTGCAGTGCATTTGGAAAGTGTTCACAGCACATTTTAAGTTACAGTCTTATTCCGAAATAGATTACTTTCATTTTTCTTCACACAACAGCCCATAATGACAAATCAAGTACATAATTTTACATACTTTAATTGATGATTTGATTTTGATTTGATTTTGATTTGATTGATGATGCTACAAGCTTTTTGCAAAATCTCATCTCAAGCTCCATCAATTGGATGGGAAGTTTCGGGAAGTTTAGATATCACCAGAGATGTTCAGTCGGGTTCAGGTCTGGACTCTCGAGGACATTTACAGATTTGTCCCGAAGCCACTCCTTTGTTTTCTTGGCTGTGTGCTTAGGTTCGTTGTCTGGCTGGAAGATAAACCTTCATCCCAGGCTGAGGTCTGAGGTCCACTCTGGAGCAGTGTCCACTCAAGGATCTTTCCCTAAACCTAACTAGTACTTGTTTATTTTGGAATAAGGCTGTAATGTAACAAAATGTGCAAAAAGTGAAGCGCTGGAAATACTTTATGGATGCACCATATGTGGGTGGTGGGTCATTCTCAACACTGCAGCAACATTGACGTGGTGGTGATGGTGTCAGTGTGTGTTGGTGCGAGTGGATCAGAAGGTCTTTAATTATAGAACTACAAAGTGTTCCTGCATGAGAAGAGGAGCTGATAATATGGACAATGAATGTGCAAACAAGGAGGTGGCCATAATGTAATGGTTGATCAGTGTACATACACATGCACATATAGACATAACATTTAGATACTTATATACAACAATGCACAATCTTATATATACACACACACACCGATCTGACCCCAGTGACAGTGTAAAAAATAAAAAACAAAAACACTTGCGTATGTGTTTATTAAAGTGCGTATGGCACTCTGGCAGTGTTAAGGCCATCTCGTAGATAAGTGTTTATCTACACACAGTGTTCTGTTTTTGAGTTGTTATGTCTGCAGGACATCTGTATTAGTCCGGATACGTTATGTACCTGTAAACCAAGGAAGACACACAGATACCAGGGCGGCGTGTCTTCTATGGTGTAGATCATATCCATTCTCCGGGCATCTGTGCTCTCCGTACTGTCTACTGTGTCCGACAGGGAACACTGGAGGAGGGAGAGAAGACACACACACACACACGCACACGCACACGCACACACACACACACACACACACACACACACACACACACACACACGAGAGTTAGGTACAGACTGTGGCTTTTTTTTATGGCTGCACTTTTTTTTGGTTTATTCTTTTTACCAAAACCACAGGAACATAGTAACACAGTACTCCTGCCAGCACAACACAAACAAACAAACAGCAACTGACAAACAGATATGTAGCATAGTAGCACTACCAAAGCTACATTATTCATGCAGAATTCATATTATAAAATAAACCCATTTGAAAATATTTAACAATCATGCCTCATTTTAATAGCTCTCTGTGGTTTTTGGGGAAAGTCACATCCTAAGAGGCTTGGGACAGGAATGCTGCCAGTTCAATCCCCTGGACCGGCAGAAACTCAGGAGTGAAGAAACCCCAGTCAGGTCCCGCAACTGCTTCACAAATACACTGTCCAAATGTTTGTGGACACCCAATTTCCTTTAAGTTGCACCCATAGCTGGTCTTAGTCCTTGTAGAAAAATACTGACAATAGAATGGGACTCTCCAGCACTGAGCTGTGGAACTTTGTTCTCTGGAATGAGCCAGTCATTTTAGTTAGGGATGGGTTGGGGAGGAGGTGAGATGATCATTCAAGATCCTGACCTCACTAATGCTCTAGAGTGTGATTTATATACTGGCAATAAGTTATACATAAACATACAGGAGTTACCATTTAATATATTGTGATAAACTGCAATTCTGTCAATGAGACGATTGTGATTTAAATAAAATTTTAGAAAACCTGTTACACCGCCACATAGAAAATAGAAAATAGAAAAGTTAATCAGTCGGATCTGAAGAGTACAGCACTGCCATCTAGTGGCGAAGGCTTAAAGACAGTGCAAAATGAACCCCCGTCTGAAGCGTAAATTATTCATTAAAATGCTGTTTTGAAAAACAATGATAATTTGATATAGCAATAATTTCTTACATCACTTAACAGTGTGAGTAAGCTGTCTTCAGATCCCACTGCTCTTATTGGGCACAAAGTTAATATTTCTTTCACACAGATTTTCGGGATATGATGTGTGTGTTTACTGTGACATTTTCCTTAAATTTGAAAAGAAAATCAGCACATTGCAATAAACAAATACATTGTTAGCCCTGGATCATATGATCAGGTTCTTCCTATTGCACAACTCTTATGCAAAATACATGCTAAAGGAAATGAAAGCACAGAAAAAAACACACACACTAGGGGGAAGAAGGAAACATTGAGAATGGAAAGTGCAAAGAGGCTTCCTCAAATGCTGCTATGAACACATGACACATAAACCTCAGCTCTCTCTCTCTCTCTCTCTCTCTCTCTCTCTCTCTCTCTCTCTCTCTCTCTCTCTCTCTCTCTCTCTCTCTCTCTCTCTCTCTCTCTCTCTCTCTCTCTCTAAAACTGCAGAGTCACAGTGAGTGCGGGATTCAGAGACGAGATGGATTAAAGGGCAAGTGGGAACATTCAGTCACGCTTACATCAATTAAGAGAGACACAAAGAGAAAGAACAAGAACAAGAGAGAGAAACAATCAGAAGTAATACTGAAGAACAGTACTACATTACATACTGGGTGGTGGTGTTTGCAACCCTGGCACAAATCCATGTTTGATCTAACTCTACAGTATTGTGTGTGTGTGCGTGTGTGTGCATGTGTGTGCGTGTGTGTGTGGCAGTCTTGGCAGAAGAACTGCCTATTGTTTATTATTACGTGAACCAGTGAGTGTGACTACCTGTAATTAACTCTATATAATATTAGAATAAACATGAGTAAAGTAAGACACCAAAGAGTGCATCTGCTGCCTATAAAAGACTATATAGCATTAGAATAAACAAACAAACTCAGTGTTGGGTGTATACACCGTCTAGAACATAAGAATAACCCCAAATAAAGTCAGTGGTCATTGAGTATGTCTATTTGTAATTACGTCTATATAACATTAGCGTAAATCCAAATAAACACATTCAGTGAGTGTGTCTACCTGTAACACTCTATAATACATTAAAATACACAAAAAAAGAAAGTCAGAAGAAAACCAATTAAATGTGGTGGGCACACGATTAGGAACCCCTGGTAAAAACATGTTCCTTTGAATAAGTAAGCAGAAAATCTCATTGCCAAAAGGCAGAACCTTATCTGCTCACCTTATCTGTGGCCTGTCGGTCTTTAGTGTAGATGGCCATGAGCTCAGTGTCCTCGGTGTCCTGATCTCCTGGGGCTGCTGCCACCCCATTAACCACCACCTAACATACACACACACCACATAATCAATCATCACGAAATCAGGAGGAAACACATAACTTACACAGTCATTAGGTCTGAATTCTATATTCAAAACTATTGTGCTGATGATAATCCACATGATATTGTAAAAGACCCCAATGGTTGTTAGAAGAATTTCACACACCTTAACTAAGGTACTGCCAGAGCTGCTTACAGCTTTAATTAAAGCTACTGGTTGTCATTTTTATTTGTGCTTCCTAGAAGTAACTAGATTCAAATTGTACTACCATTCAAAAAAGTACACACTGTACACATATCAGTAAATTACAGCTTTGGCTTTCTGTCAGTTCGAAGTCTCCAGCCTAAAGAGTGACCAGATAGAGCTCTACAGTAGAGGAGAATGAGGAAGCTGATAAGGAGGAAAAGTCTAAGGGAGTTCATTCAGGGTTAAGGAAACCTTGAGGAATGATTATGAAATGAGATTAACTCGTGCTAATGAGGCCAAATACCAAAACCCAACTGAGACCAACTAAGGAAACAGTTTTTTTTTAAGAATGCAACATTAAAAGCTACATGCTGTGATTCAATCCAACAGAACATCAAATATTTCAATTCAATGTAATACTGAATAGAGCATTTTCCCCAGTTTCATCACCGCCAGTTCTACCCAGCAGCCATCTCCCACAGTCAGAAGATGCCACCAGCAAAGGGACGGTGAAGGCTATGGTGTGCTTACTTGCATCTTCTCTCACCACTGCTGACACAAAGGCACTGAAGTTCAACATGTTTGTAGTACAAAACTGACTGCTAACATACACTGCCAACTGGACAGTTATATGAGTGTGGATGCCTGTGACCTTACCAGGGGTTGAACCATTAGAAGCCCGTTTTTTCTCAACACAAATATCTACCTGTACTTGGTGTCACATGATCATTCAGGAGGATGGATTAATGAAGCAGGGATTTACTATTTAGCTCCACATTTGTCTCACCTTTTTGTCACTAGATAGTATGTTTTATGCCAACAAAAATGGTTGGTAACACACCAAAGCTGGTGTTATATATTAGAGAAGATGAAAACGGCATCCGATGATGGCATCTGCCGTACTTTAACCTGACACAGTGCACTTCCTCATCTTGATTTAGAAAATGGAGAAAGAAACTGTAACCAGTCTAATGGGTCTGCACAGGCACTGAACAGTACGACACATGATTAGTAACCTTGGCCCTGCAGTGGAAAAGAGGCCAATAACCCCTAGTTGCCCAAGACCGTGTCGCCAGATGACAGGTTGACTGGTTGTCCTTCCACGGAGCTCTTTTGCTGAGTACTAACTGCTGCCTACTGGCAAGACCCCAGAAGACCTGCCTGCTATTTGATATGATCTGATCCAGTCAACTAACCATCACAGTGTATCTCAGTTTGTTGCATCCACTTTTCCTGCTTCAACAGGTCAACTTCAGACCTTCAACTGACTGTTCAGACTGCTGTTACATCACTCGGGATTGAACTCACAGCCTTCAGATGATTATTCATTTGTCAATCAAAACATATAAACGGTATAAACAGTTTTTATTAGTATGGAAACGAGGCTTTTATTTACGGCACAGACCAGACTGTGATCCTGGTCTGGCAAACCCATTAAAAAAGTCATGTATACTAGTACAGAGTATATAGTATATAACTGTACTAACATTTTTATAGAAGCATAAGCAAAGGATGTTGTGCACCACTCACACACATTCATGTTCACACACTGTCAGATAGGACAGTGTATCCTGCTGACATATTTGGTTTGTTTTCCTTTTACATAATTCTGATCTGGGTCATGACACAGTTCTAACTCATAAGCAACCAAGTGCTCTCAGACATTCTCAACGGCCCGGCCAGTGAGGCACATCAGGCACATTCGTGTGGTAAGAAAGAGAAGCAACATTAGTCTGTATTGTTCTGGATCAGATGATGTACTGGATTTAGATCTGTAGTGTACTGATTTCACGGATTCCATTCATCAGATTTCAGCACATTTCACCTCAGCCAGCTTGAACTGCAAATGCAACCCAAACAAAACACACACACTGGCTACTGTGTGTGAGTGTGCACGGATTTGCTGCAAGTGAACTCACTGACCCTCCTGTCAGACTCTCATTTGTATCTAATTCTATGTCAATAATGAATGTTTTAAATAAAATTTGTTTAAAGATGCTGTTTGCAATTCAGACTACACACAGCCATCTGCTGGACGTGACAAAAACACACAAATATTAAATACTACATATTACTGTACCTTACTCCAATAATACTGTTCCAACCTAACACTAACATTAACCTGCAGATCTTCTTAGATGTACGTTTCTCACTCATAGCTGAATAAAACTAGGAAGAAACTGTTTTTAGTCTAAATCACATTTGTGAATTAAAAAAAAAAACAATAAAAATAAAAATAAACAAATAAATAAAAATAAAAAAAGCTACCATATTTTCCGGACTATAAGCCGCAACCTACAAAATAACATATATAAGAAGAAAAAGCTGCACTTCATTATAAGCCGCATTGTTTACAGCTTGGGAAAAAAAAAGGAGCGGCTTATAGTCCAGAATATACGGTACTTAAAAAATATAAGAATAAACCAATGAAAAACATCTATTTATGAAAAGTAATGTTTTTCAATCACTGTTCATTAAACCATCTCCAAAGCTCTCCTCATGGGAGTATTATTTTTAGTTCTCATTCAACACCTGCTTTGGTAAATCAGTGCTTAGTGATGTAAAATCAAGTGAGCTCGTGAACACATCCAGGTGCTGGCTGGGGGGCGAAATCTGGAAACAAGATCTGTTCTTCAAACTAGCTCACAAGAGCTAAACTACTTTCTTCAAAATGAAACATTCGTCTTCCTCTTTTCTGTATTTCTGTCCATCTGCATCTGTTCTAATGGGGTCTGGAGTTTCTACAATTAACTTGCTTACTACTGCGAGAGTGCAATCTACCCACCCAGAGAGAGACAATTTAGCTCCCTCAGAGCCATTTACAGTCACCCATGAGCGTCTGATTGTCAAGTAAACTGTAGAACAGTCCCAATGGCAGTGTGGCTTTGACCCATTTCAGCCTGCATTTTTGATTTTACCATCTTAGCAATGTCTTTCACACTCTCTGATGACTCTCAGAAACTCCTCTTCTGATGCTGTTGTGGGTTTGAATGTCAGGCCTCTTCCTGTATGAGACCTCGTCATTTTCCTCAGTTTCCACGAGTGTTCAGATGGGGTAGGACCCTGTCCACACCACACTCTGGCTTTATTTGGAATTTCTCTAAAGGATACAGCACCACTGTTAAGAGTTAAAGATACTCGGTTTCTTTCTTAAGTGTATCCTCCCAGTGCAACCTAACCTTATGCTAGTTCAACTGAAACTCCTCCCCATATTCCATCCCTGGATTTGGTTCAAATCTTCAGTAAATCAGTCCAGGTGTACACAGGGCCTCAGACTCACAGGGATAGGGTAGAAGTTGGCGCTGTGTTTGTTCTCCTCCTCATATTTGCCCGGCTCTGTGGTGGAGTCCATGGATTTGCAGGAGGTGTTCTTCCCCACGCCCATTCCTTCTCTCCACTCCTCCTCCAGCTATATTCCTCCTCCACGCACTCGCAAAGACAACACTATGCCCTGCAGCACAGTCACATGGTCTACTGGTCAGACGTCAAGTTCATCTGCAGCAAGAAAACAAACAGAAAAAACAAACAGATGTTGGAGGATTAGTTCAGTTTAGGAGAAACCCTACATAAGCACTGCATCCTTCCGTGTTTGAAGGTTTAGACTGGATATCAAACCCATAAAAATGTCCCTTAAATGAAAAGGTACGACAGAAATATTTTACAACATAAAGATCACCCATGATTATTCAGAACCGTGGTTTCAAAGTGACTAAAAAAAACATTTTTTCTTCTACTATTTAAGCAATAATCATTAAGCATGTTCAAGAACAGAGCTCTACTGGAACACAGTGGTAAAAACAAAGGTTCGGAACCGGATGGTGCTTAAAAGGAAGATGTGCATTCCATTATATATTCTAGTTCAGCTACTTGATGGTGCGCCCATTCCTCTTACACGATTTGATTTGCGCACACACAGTTTACTTAAATCACCATAGAAAAGCATTTCCAATATAACAGGACAGTCTGGAGCCTAAAGTCTAAAGTCTCCATGCCCAGTTCCATACAGATGGAGGGGTATAAAGCCCCTCAGCACTGGGGTGTGGAGCAGTGGAGTGACTTCTCATCTATTATCAGTATCTCGCCACACTAATTCTCCGATTCCTGAATGCCATCAATTCCTTAAAGCAATATTCCAAAAATCTAGAGTAAGGCCTGTGCAAAACAGCAGAGGCAGCAACTAGGCTGTCATTTATAACTGATTTCACATGCAACTCTGGAGTAGCAGGTGTCTACAAACTTTTGCACCTATACTCCATATAACACCACCCTGGGTCAGACCAGGACATCCCTAATTCTAATGTAGAAGAGATAATTCAGCTCAAGCAGCTATGCTGATCACATTCAGCAGAGCGATTTAAAACTGATCAAATTACCTCAGCATTACACGTCCACGCAGCCTAAAGACACAGCACTTTCATTAGTACTGCAATCACAGCAGATCAATGTTGGCTCACTGACCTCTGAATCAGTTCAATTGTATTTTCTTCAGACACAACAGCTTCTGGGAAAACAGTCTGTCAGCCACTACCATCAACTACAATTCACCTCCAGTGAACAGATACAATCAAATTACAGCAAGAGAACAAGCCCTTGAGGCAGGAGAAGAGCCATAGAAGAGGGGTAAGGAGGAAAAAGAAAGAAAGGGTCTAAACAATTCTGCTTGCCAACTTATTTCAATTTATAAAAATGGAGTGTCAGTAGTGATGGACAGTTGTGTAGATAGATGGACGGTTGTAGGCAGAGTGTGTGGACAGACAGACCGGGGGAACAGCAGTGGCCTGGTGGTTAAGGAACCAGACTTGTGACTGGAAGGTTGCTGGTGTGAATCCCTGAACTGGCAGGACATGCCTGAAATGCCCTTGAGCAAGGCACTGAACTCCTCAGAGCACCATGGATAGGGCTGCCCACTGCTCCAGACATGTGTGCTCACTGACCCCTAGCGTGTGAATTCACCAGCGTATGTGTGTGTGCGCTTCACTGTGTGGATGTATGAAATCCAGAAGACAAATTCCCCTGTGTGCAAGCACAGGGTGTCTATGTGCACCTTTACCTAAAACACACACACACCTGTGAGCAGTGCCCTGTGGAACCAGATGATGAATGACACACAACTCCAGGCACCTTAATGTGGTGAGAGGCACAGGCGTTATCGTCTTGCACTGGCGGAGGAGCATTTACGCTGGACGAGTGACCAGTGGACCTCGCCAATGATGTTGGGACACAAAGAGAGCACTGTGCATCAGCCCCTGGTGTTACAGTGTGGGCACGTGCGTCTAGTCGACACAAAACTGCCCTGCCCTGCCCTGCCATACACTTTTGAATGGTACACTGACAAGTCCATACTACTTGAATGACATCATTAATCCAGTTATTGTGCCAATGCTAGAACAACACAGACCTAATTTCATCTTCATGGTCAACAATACTCCAGCTCATTGAGGTCACATCATTAGGGAACTGGAGACTGGGGTACCTCAAATGGAGGCCTGACCTGAATCCACCCCCTGAATCCAACCCCCCCCCCCCAAAAAAAAAAAAAAAAAAACAACTCTGGGATCAGCTGAGTCATTGTGTAGAGGCTTGTAACTCTGTACCTCAGAATCTCAGTGACCTGAGGGCAGCATTTCAAGTGTGGGATGCCATGCCTCAGCAGACCAGACAACTTGTGAACAGCATGAGATGTTGTTGTCAAGCTGTAATTGATGATCAAGGGGACACTGAGATTTATATATAAAATCACACACATGCATTTTTTATTTGTATATCTTTATATGAATAAACAGCCCTAATATGACTCACCTCTCAAATAACCCGTTTCACTTCAGTCTTATGTGGTCCTTAATCATAACTGCTTAAATATTAAATATATTTCTGTTCTGTACTTTCATTCAAGGACATGAGAAAAGTAATGGTTTTGTTCCAAACTTCTAAAGCAGCTGTCCCCCAAACCTGGATATCTGTTGTTGTGGGTTTTTTTTTTTTACATCACTGTGGAGGAGTTCTGGCACACATCTATTTACAGACTTGAAGAGGGTTTGAGCAGAAGGTGCTGGTTGGGGTCACCTTACAGATGGGATTCAAGTCAGGACTTCGGGGTGAGACAGACAATGCAGTGGAAGGTCAGAAAACTTCAGGTCAGTGGCTTGTTTTCATTTTTCTGGCCCAAAGTCACATCCTGTTTATTTTTCCCACAACCCCTCTCTCTTGACCCCTCCATGGCACTAATGTAAGCTGATCATAGTTGCCTCCAGGCTCAGACAAACTTGGGGCCTCCTGACATGCACAGACGATGCTGCAGAACACTGACCTTTACTGTGAATTCCTGACCTGTCCACATCCCACTCCCTCAGCCCTGAGTTTGCTGACACCACGGTCTGCAGAAGAAGATCGGGCAGCAGGTTCTGGACGGAGCCCACAGTCAGAAATCACAGAAACATTTTTGGCATGTTTAACACACTTGATATTTGTCAGTGTCCAAATGCTGAAATCCAAGATGTGGGACTCGAGCAGCAGCACATATTCATCTTCAAAACCTATAAACCATGACATCATGACAACCTCCATGTCTCTACATTCACAATCTATACCTATAATCCCAACGTACACGTACAGCTGTCTAAAGAGTAAATCAGTCTATAGCTACAATTTGGTATTTGCTCACTGGGTATTGTATCTATTGCATTTAACCCATTAATGACCAAGACAACCTCAATGACCACAATACCCAGCATGCATTAGGCAAACTCGTCATATGACCACTGGTAACCCCAACTGCAGTCATAAAGAAATCCTCTTATGTAACACTGAGGTAGAGGCAAACACTAAGCTCACAACCAGCCCACAAATGCAGCAGGACGAGCACCTCCCACCTTTAAGATACAGAAAATAGACAAAAGTATTGGGACATCTGTTCAATGCTTCTTCTGAAATGAAGCATATTTATAAAATAAAGTTTTTGGAGCAACGGTTTCAACTGTGCCAACAAGGATTTCTAATAGATTTTTGAAGCATTGCTGTGAGGACGTGATTGCACTCAGTGACAAGCTCCTTAGTGAGCTCAGGATGTTGAATGACCACCTCACCTCATCCCACACATATTGGATGGAGCACAATCATTCCAGAGACCACAGTTCCACAGCTCGATGCCGATTCCTGATTCCTTCATATACTGGAGCCAAGCAAAACGTACAGTACTCGAATCCTTCATTATATAGATAATTCAGATGTTTTATATTCTATAAAATAAGCTATGGACCTTAATAATGTAAAGCCAAGAAAAAAAGTACTAATATATACTGGAATACCGCCAGAATCTTTGAAACTACTGTGACACAAATTTTTGGCCATCTGTAAAATTGTGTCAAAGCTAATTAAAGTAAAGATGTAACGAAAGACATTACTAACCACCACAGATGGCCTGGTCATCACTTGAATGCCCAACACCCAAACCCCAGCAACTAAGCAAACAGCGTAACATCTGTTTCTAAAAGAATCCATAACAGTTCTGTTGAAAGATGTTACCACATGAGCAAAGCTGGCCAGGTTAACATGAGCAGCACCGAATTAAGACCCAAAAAAGAGAAATGAAAGAAAAGAACAGATGAAAATGTAGAGAAAGTGTGTGTGTGTGTGGGGGGGGTGCACCTACATCAGCTACTTTATTTTGATATACTTACTGAAGCCATGAGGCCATAATTACAAGCTGCAAATGTCTAAACCCAGACAGTTGGACTCCATGAGATCATCATTATAGAGAACCCACACCCACCCACACACAGTCAATAGTCTGGACTAGAGTTGGCACAAATCCAATGCCAGGTATCAGTATGGGTGTGTGTGTGTGTGTGTGTGTGTGTGGATATGGAAGTGTATAGGAGGATATGGGAATGTATGGGAACTGGTGAGCATGGATGAGAATAGATGGGTATTGGTGGGTACAGATGGATACTGGTGAGCATAGATATTTATTGGTGGGCATAGATGGGCACTGGCGAGCATGTAATCTTACCCTGCAACAGCTCAAACTTGTTACGGCAAACACTCTACTGTTAGTCATCTGAAGGAAAGAGCGTCAATTAAAAACAACTTGTTTTAAAGTTCAGGAGGAGAAAGAAATATCTTCATAACAGCAAAACAGTCCTTCATACACCATTCCCACACAATCATCAACGAACCCGTAGAAAACAAGAGCGCGTCGTTCTAGACTCTGATTTGGTAAAATTCATCAACTTTCATTTCAAAGACAGGAAAGAAGTACTCTCCAACACAAAAACCACAACAGGAACACACCTAGTCACATCTGACTCACAGAAAAATATCCTAAAATAATCCAGACAAAATGAAGGTTTTCCACAATATGCTGCTGAGCCGGTTTTGGGATCTACGGAGAAGCGGAGCTCAGGAGAGGTCACTGCAAAACCAAGACTCTATTTAAAGAAAGCAAGAATAAAATATGAGAGACTGAAATATAATGGAGGCAGAGAGGCAGAGAGAGAGCGAGAGAGAGAGATTGTGGAAGAGTCACTGGAGGGGAGCAGCTTCTACTGATGCACACTGACAGCTTCACTTTGTGTAGCTACAGCAATGTGAACTGCTTTGACACGTTTCACAAACAAACAACCCCAGATAAGGCCTGTGTGTGTGTGCATTTACACATCTGCAACTTACAGCAGCTGAATTCATTTGTTGGAAGGGGTGTCCACAAACATTTGGACATGCAGTGTGTCATTTTATAAGCCTGCACTGCTAACATCAATATGTTGACCTGCCACAGAGTATACAGATTCATTTCATTAAAAGCTGAACATGTTTCTGCGGATCAGTCCTCCGGGAGACTTTTCCTATCCAGCAGCACAAATTCTTCCAGTCTCAATAATTCACCTAAACACACTGCATTTAATTACCCAGCTCCACGGTGGGTGCAGCTCTGAGACAATATCCCCACAGGAGTCCACACAAAGCATGCTGATGCAAGAATGGCTTAAAGGCATTACTGCGTCTCTGCAGGGGGGGGGGAGGCCTTTCAGTCGGCCCTTTGCCCCCAGTTGCTATTCATTTACAGCTGCAGGCATCCGTGGGGCACAGTGATGCACATCAGTCCAATTCTCTGGAGACCAACTGGAATGAAGGAACAGTAGGGGGTCCTGACTGGGTCCTGACAGCAGGAGAGAGGGGATTGGGGGAGTAAGCCCTGACAGACGGCATTTATTGATGAACATTTATAGAGCTGTAGATCAAGCTTAATTAAAGATGCTAGGAGATCCTCGGTGCTACTCTGGAAAAACATTTGGTTTGACAAACGTTAAGGTTAACTGGGCTCTGTTCACAGCCCTACTAGTAGAGGAACATAAGAAAGGTACTCAGTGATCACTGTTACTGCTGAGCATCAAGAGAAGATGCAGCACGAAAGAGTATCTGTAGTTTGAGTAGCAGATGTTTGCCTTTAACTCTACGAAAAATCATTTGGTTCAAATAAGCCACAAAGTGCTGGCATAGATCACCTTTTGGATGTATTAGAGCCAATGTTGGAGCGATTACGGACTTAAAATAAGACTTGGCTAGGTCTGACTATATCCAAATTACAGGAATTCTAGCAGGACAGCATTTTACAGCCCTAGTCTTAAAAAAACACACAGAGATGGCCAACATTTTTGTTAGTTTGGTTATAAAAGGGTAAATTAAGCAAATATGGTGATATTGCTAAGAGGTCAAACATGTTTCTGCATAGCGTGTGAATTTATTTAAAGACATCATTTGAACATTCATAAATATGTTAAAACATGATATTTATATAGTCAGTGCAGTGATTTTCAGATTTTGCTGAGCCCCTTCCCTTTAAACAGGAATAAGTACACTCTTGATCATGAAATGTGCAGTTGTTAAGTGTTCTTTAAGCCCTGATATCCATAATATGACCATAAAACTATACTGTGCATCACAATTTAGAGGCACAATGAGGCAGCCGTGGCCTGATCGTTAGGAAACCTACCTTGAGCCTGGAAGGGAATTGTACCGGTTCAATTCCCTGAACTGGCATGACATGACCAATGTTCCTGTGAGCGAGGCACTTAACTCCCAGAAGCTCTAGGTATGTGCATGTTTACAGGAAAAACGATGCATGAAATCAAGTCCAACTGTGAATCTGCTAGGTACTGCTGTAGGACCCCATTTAAAAGTGTATATGACATGTCTACAAAGGCCTGAGTCACTTCAGCCTGGTAATGGGAATGTAAACATCAAGTCCTCATCCAGTAACACAGACTTCTCCTCTAACACTAAATTACACCAAACTGCTCCAATAACCCAGACCAGGCTGCACACTCTTTAAAATTACCTCTGAGGCAGAATTACGGAACCTGAAGCTACAAACTACAGAGCGCTTTGAACCATTCATTCACATCCACACTTCAAAGCTGTAATGTGAGCCACTTTAAGCTCAGCCTAATTCCTTAGACAGCCTCTGTGTGTGTGTGTGTGTGTGTGTGTGTGTGTGTGTGTGTGTGTGTGTGTGTGTGTGTGTGTGTGTGTATAAAATGTAAATAGTTTTCTATTTATGCAATATCAAAAGAATGTAAATAAAGCCTACGGAACAATTCCGACTACAAGTTCGGCAAAGTGGGAAAGCTGGAAAAGCCGATTTGTGGAGCGAACAGGAATTTCCTTAAGCCTTTGTAAATTATACAGCATTTCGCTTCATTCTAACAGCTCCATACAACACACGGCAAACATGAAGGTTTATACAGTCTCACCCTCAAACCCAAGGAGTGAGCAGAAAACAGTAATGAAACCCTAACTAACCCTAACCTTAGTAACAATACGTTTTAATGATGCCTTGGGTTTTTCCCCCAAAGAGTCAGAAATAGTAAATGTCTAATTGATCAGCTAAAGCAGAATAAGAGCAAAAGGAGCAGCTGTTAAAGAGGAACTACAGTGAAGAGCATCAGCACCACATTCACATTTCTGCAGCACACAGTAATGTGTAATAACGTTATTAGGCAGCAAGATAACCATCACACACACCTTCAAACCCAACATTCTCAATTACTTATATTCACATCAATGATTTTGTCATGCATCACACACGCAGAAAGCCTGGTGCCATGGTGGTCAATTTCTTACAATGTAAGATCACCTTTGGTCTTCATTACAGCCACTTTGACAGCCCAGGTTGAAGTTAATGAGGTCCTGCAACCAATGGACCCATCTTTTCTGAAGACACATTCTGGTGCACTATTCCGACAGGACAACGCTCATGCACATACTGCTGCCTTCTCAAGAGCTTGCCTTAAAGACACAGACCTGTCCCAAACTGTCCCTACTGGCATGGGGATGCAAGCGCAGGTGACGAGCCAAAAAAAGGGAGTGTAAGTTTCCTAGCTGAGCCATGTGATTTGAAAATCCCCAAACTTGAATCCTCATGAATCAACAACAAGGACTTGTCCAGGTCAAAATTACCGTATTTTCTGGACTATAAGCTGCTACTTTTTGTCCACACTTTAAACAATGCGTCTTATAATGAGGTGCAGTTTTCATCTTATGTTATTTTCCAGGGTGCGGCTTATAGTCCGGTGCAGCTTATAGTCTGGAAATTACGGTAATGGCAGCTGTTATTTGTGGTCATGGGGTTACTGATTCAGTTTAATTATAAAATATTTCTATAGCTGTAACAATGTCCAGTGCAGCTTTAAGAGATCCAGTTCTGAGATTCATTTGAACAAACCAGAGGTGACAGTATTAAAGAATATCTCCCCCAGATCAATAGTAAGAAACCCTGAAAGGAACCAAGACTCAAAGGGGGAACCCATCCCCCTCTTAATTGCCATTAAGGTATTTTCAGTCACAGATGATTACTCTTTATTTAAAATTATAATAACGTGGCCACTCATCAAACATTCTCCATCATGACTGTGCATACTGACCACAACACATGGACGCACTAAAATCTGCCAATCAGTTGAAGCCACAGAATTGGCTTGATGCTCATTGTAAATAAGCGTGGGCCAGCGTGTGCTATTAGGCCATTCATCAGAGCACGGCAATCAATGCCCCAATTCTGAAATTGCTAATACCACCTATTGATTTGTTTAGTGTGAATGGGCCAGTGGAGGTGTCCATCTTTAACTAGCCTGCTGTCAATGGCAGCAGGAGCAGCTCTGCTTTCATATGTTCTCATTACACTGTGCTTCAAACAATAATGGATGTTAGTACAGCAGTTTCAGTGTCTCATAAATGTGAGTGCACAGTAAAGATTGTAGTGCTGTACCTTCATGTCCAGTATCTGATTTAGAGTAAGAAGTGGACCATCAGACCTCAACGTTCACTTGGACTCAGAAACACACTCTGCAGCCACTGCACAGCAGTGATGGATTTCACATATGTATTTAGCCCGTCCATGGAAGACTGGAAAAGCAAACTGTCTGGAGAAAAGGTACATTATTTCCCAATACAACTTAACCAATCATGTGACAAAAAACATTATTGAAAAGCCTATTTATCTTTGTTGTTCTACAAAAAGGGAACAAAAGGTTCTTTGAAGACCTTAAGGTCCTTAACATCAATTGAAAGTTTTTCAAACCTTTGAAAACCACCAGCACAATTATTTTCTCTGGAATAATTGTGTTCCATCCAGTACTTTTAGTCAGGGATGAGTTTTGGGTGAGGTGGAGTGGTGATCGTCCATCCAACATGCTGATCCCAATAAAGCTCTTGTCACAGCATGCAATCAAACCCTTGCAACAATGCAGAATCCAAAATCTAGTAAAAAGTCTTCTCTGGACAGTAGACATTTCAAAAGACACACACACAAAAAATGAGCTGGTGTCCCAATACTTTTGTCCATATAGTTTCAAGTTTTAAATATAGTAAAGCAAACAAACATTTAATTCCTGTTCCTACTGTTAATTAAAATACTAAGTATTGGGCTCCATGTGGCTCTAATGTACTACCACTATGATCCGAGGAGCACAGGTTGGAATGCGGGACATGCTGCTTTGCTATCGGCAGCCAGAGTCTGAGTAAAACCGGCCACGCTCCTTCTGGGTGGGTAGACGGTGCTCGCCTCATTTACGAAAACCAGAATTCCTCAAACCATTTCCAGTACATAACTGAGCATCTTATTTTTGATCTCCATCAGATTTCAGATTGTGAATAAGAGCCTGTAAGTGGATAAGCAAAGAGCCCTTGTGCTTGGAAAAGTGAATACACTGATAAATCCAGACCCTGCTCATATGCTATGAGCCTGCCAAGCATCCACCCAGCCAAAGATCATCTGGCCTGCTTTGTCATCAACTCTTCTCTCCAGACATCACAGTCGGCTGCCACGGACTGCATATCTGTTAAAGATGCACCCCTTCACCCCTCCGATAGATTGTTCACACTAATCAATATGAGCGATTGGCAATTTCGGGAACGGGGCACTGATTGTCTTTCACTAATTAAAGGCCAAATGGCACGTGACGGGCCATGCTGACTCAGGATGAGCAAGCAACTGGGCTTCTCAGGCTTCAACTTCAGGTGAACAGTTCTAATGGGCCGAGGAACCCAAAAAGCCCAAGAGAGAGGCTGGGGAACGGGGTGGGTGTCGGTGGCAATTTGGATCTGAAAGTTGTCAATAAAACCATATTATTTACCATGAATTAATTAACATTCTGTTCAGCAGTTTGTTCAGTTGAAGTTCAGGGGGACTGAGGAGAAATACAATATTTGAGTGTTACTGCGATAGCCTGGCAACAAATCCAGTTCGCGCAGCATGTTGCATAACTAATCTGCAGCAGCCTGGAGGTCTGCTGCTTTTTATACGGACTGTAATTTTGACTAAACTCTTAGATAAGTGTGTTCCGCAGAGTCGGAAGCACATAATCAAGTGTGTTTGAGATTACTGAGCACTTTCACAGCGAGTGTGTGATGAACTAGGCTGTGTTTACAGAGCAGCCCAAACCTTTTTGCCATGTGAATGAGGCATGATCTGTGTGGCAGTGTGAATGGAAAAAAACAACAGGTGTGCAGGAATTTGTGGCATTCAAACTCATAATGATCTGACGGCTCATTTGCATGCTGCGGAATGGCGATGATATGGAAACTAAGGCTACGTTCACACGGCAGGTCAAATTGGCCCAAATTAGATATTTCTGATTACATGTGTTTCAGGTGTCATCTGTGTGATCCAGTGTGAACAGTTCTGGCAGTTTTTCTAGAAGAGTGTGAAACTCTTTATATTTTAAAGATGCAGTCAATATCGCTAACAAGGCTAAAGTGAAATGAATGTGAATAGTAGGGATATTTTACCCCCCTGTCCCATCCAATAATGCTGAGCAACAGCCGATACTGATTCAATGTTTTTATTAATTATACAGCCCCACAGTTCAGATGTGCTACTGGTTAATACTGACGTAAAATCCCTTTATTGTAGTTACGGTTTATATAACGAGACATTCATTTAAAATTACTGTCTTATAGTGTTTAATTCAGTCTGATCATTCAGCTCCCAGTGCCTTTCAAACACCGCTGTCTAATATTTGTGTGTGTGTGTGTGTGTGTGTGTGTATACACGTGTGTTTTGCAGTACACACGCTGGACTGATATCTGTTGTTTGTGTAGCTCATTTATAGAGAGCACGAACATTTAACCCCTCTTGTTCCGAACAAAGAAAGGTGAGCGGTTCTCCCAATGGCTTTATACAGTATCAGAGATCCTGTTTCCATGTTTCCACTGTAAAATAGCTCCACACTGTGGGCCTAAACTCTTATTTAGCTACAGGGAAAGTATTCACAACTGCTGGCTGTCCGTTGTCTGTTAATAGTGTCTTGAGGCCACCAGATGGTGCTCTGAAGTCCATAACTCTGAACTTGTTTGAGCTTAAACTAGCCAATACAGAGCTATTAAAATATTCCTTACCATCATCACTAGATGACAATCTG
The DNA here is from genome assembly GCA_034509495.1 of Acestrorhynchus altus. NCBI lineage: Eukaryota > Metazoa > Chordata > Actinopteri > Characiformes > Acestrorhynchidae > Acestrorhynchus > Acestrorhynchus altus. The sequence goes on from CM067515.1 coordinate 8,142,967, forward strand.
ATCCATGAAATAAATCCCAAATGCGAAAGAAAATCTGATGAATTCCCCTTTTAAAAAGGAACTGAAGGCTGAATAAGTTGGTGGGTGTGTAAGTGATATTTGTAAGCATGTTATTTTCCCCTCACTTAGGAAAATGATCAGGAGCTACCTCAGATGCAAAAACAAGAACTGCATCATTTCGAACCACAAGCGTAAATGGGTGCAGAAGGGAGTAAATGTGGTGGTGCTCTGTAAACAAATGCAGGCTGAAGACACATGGCTGCTTACAGAGCTGATGGTGAAGAGATGTTTGTTATCTGCCTGACCCGTGAACAGAGCCGCTTCCTGGACAAACATACCCATCATTATGGTCTCATACTTGGACCAAAACATCGTCTCTGAGTGGAACCTTTACAGGTAAACAGGAAAATAGAACCTCCCTTAACTTTAATGAACATAATATAAAGACACAACTTCTGTTGGTCCATTCATCAGGAAAAGCCCACACAAAATGACAGCTTGGCACTTGTACATGCTGTAAAAACAAACAAACAAGACAACAATTACTAGGGATCAATACAGACTATATGGACAAAAGTATTGGGACACTTGCTGACTCACCTTTTCTTTTGAAATCAAATCCTGACATGAGTGAGCTCAGGATGTTGGACAATCACCACCCCATCTCATCCCCAGCTTCTCTCAAAAGTACTGGATGGACAGCCATCATTCCAGAGAACAGAGTTCTGCTGCTCCACAGCTCAATGCTGGGGGTCTTGGTACCCCTCTAACCCACACCATTAGGCATGCTGCCAATAGGTTCATGTTTATCTGCTCCTATTCTATTGGCAGCCCTTCTCAAAGACACTACACATGCAGTATGTGCACTTGCACATCTGTGTCAGAAATGGGTGCAATTTAAAGTAGCTGAATTCATTCATTCATTAGAAGGGGTGTCCACAAACATATGGATATAGTGTATGAGCTGGCCAGCATTAATGCAGTCATGGCAGTGACAGGAATCGAACTCACAACCTCCCAAAAAAAGGCAAAGATCTTACACCGAAAATGTATCCAAATCTAAACTTTAGCATCAGTGTGGGAAACAAACTTCATACGAGTCTGACCCAAATGCTTCCTTGTCTCTACACTAAATTCGATGAATGAGACAGAGTGACCACTGCATACTGGGAACAACCCACAAGACAGGCCTGATGTCTCATAACATTAATGACATTAGCTAACATTGATTATGGCGAGTCATGACACGTTTCTATGGACTTGCTCCAGCTGCAGCCTAGCATGCTGGTTTGGAGCCTTGGCCCACATCACTATGTGGCATTAGAGCACAAGAATGCCAGCTATGGGCCTCATTAGCAGTGGCTTGAAGCAAAGCCCCCTTCATGGGATGTGTGGCACCTTAGCAACTTATTTTATTTCTATTAATATTTTTAATGTCAGTCATTTCGATTAGACAAGTCATTGATAAAACATTCAATAGATTATCTGAAGCAGCCCAAATGATTGTTCACCTGATGGGTAATATATATGCCCCTTTGACAGGAGCCACTATAAATGATGATAATCAATGTTATTCATGTAACAAGCAAAAGAAATCACAGTAGCATGTGTGCAATCACAAGCATTAATGAGTGCAAAACGTCTCAGCCAATCCCCAAACCAGTGGAAGTTTGCTCCTCCACCTAAGATAGAGTCAGTAAAGTCTAGATGCTCTTCCATATATCTTAAAGTATGGACAGTCGAGCTGAGCTGTACTTAAATCTCAAAGGGATCTTGGTACAAATCAGGATTTGACCACTGACATCAGGTACAGAGGGGGTGGTCCATTGTTGTCTACATAGCCCAGTGCCAGGATTTTTATACCTGATGGGCAACTACAGGAATCCATACGAGTCTGGTGTTAAATAACACGACCAAACACTTCCATATTGCTAACCTCTCAATTCCCGGAGTAAGATAGAGAACAGTGTTCTCATTCAATTCTGGGGTTTATTTCAGTGTAAGTTTTCTCAGGCCTTCTCCTCTCTCGCCGAACACAGCCGTGTTAAACGGTTTCATAAATCACCACTTCCTTATAGTGTCACCATAACAAAACAGTAATCCTTCCTCAAAGCAGGAGGGAAAGTCTGACTAATAACTAGGCTGTGAGCGGACTCCATATACAATTAACAGCCATAACATTAAAACCACTGACAGGTGAAGAGAACATTGATTAACGTTGATCTGGTTCCAGTGGCTCCTCTCAGTGGGTGGGTATATTAGACAGCAAGTGAACAGTCGGTTGAGTTAGAGCAGGAAAAATGGAAACGTGTAAGAATCTCAGACACTTTTGACAGGAACCAAACTGATGTTCTAGACAACTGGGATTAAATATCAGGCTAGTCCGGTGGGCTGTTTAGTACCAACCAACCAAAATGTGCTCAGATAAGGGACAACCAGCGAACTGTTCAGAAGGTCATTTTACAGGTCTTGTGGAGACCATGCCTCAATATGGTTCTGGTGGCACAAGGAGGACCAAAACAATATTAGCGGAAGGTCCCCTTCATTGGCTGAACCAAATATTGGCACCTTCAGGTCTTCCAAAGAAAATCCAAAGCAATCCCAACGAATTCCCACTTTACAGATTGAAGAGAACAAAGAGTTCACAAGTGGCCAAACCCGGGGAACTTTTTTGGAGTGGCCGATGACAGCTGCCCCTACACTAGGTGGTTTTAATGTTGCTGATCAGTGTACAGTATCGTCAACAATCATCATCTTTACGAAGGAGCAGCTCTAGTTTCATAAGCCATTATAACACCCATTCAAGCTTCCAATTACATAATACCCAGCTAATCCCCCACACCCTTAAACACCAAAAAACAGATTTGTCAGGAAAGTGTGACAAACCTGTAGTATAACAGGTTGGATTCTGACTCACTGTTGAGAGAGAGCATGTGACATCCGAGAGACTCAGCATCAGCTTCCAGCCTTCTATGAAATAAATCAAGATATTTTCAAAGGTGTTTTATTTGCAATGACCAATCAAGGCCATGCATCCAGGTGGCCATGCCAAGATGATCTCCTTAGTCAAACACACCTGATGTAACTCATTACTTCATTCTCAGCTTTGAGAGCCAGAGGAGATGCTGTAGGCCCAAAAGGCACAGGATAGGTCCTGTAACGTGGCAGCTGTTCATCAATAAGCTTAACTGACAAGTACAGGAGCATCAGACATGGCCACACAAGAATACTGTATTTAATAAAAGCTCAAAATAAGAGCGAGGGTGAAGTTACACCGGCTTCATACAGGAACTCTCCCTTCCACCTTAAATGGCGCATCATTACATTACAGCCGCTCAGGAGGCAGAATGGAACTAACGCAGGATTTAAGGTAGAACGGAAAATTCCAAAACCAACCCCGCGATGAAGAATTCATTTTCAGATGAAGAAGAACAGTCGACACGCTTGTGTTAGAAGGTCAGTGTGGATTTACAGATGGCTCACCTGTCCTGAAGGGGAAACTGGAGGCAGTTTCTCTCCTTTTCCTCTGTTTTCTCTTCGTTCGCCTTGTTTACGAAGCTGTCCTTCCTCTCAGTCTGAGCCAGCAGCTCTCCACTCCGACCTGCGCGAACCGACCTTACATTTGAGTCTCCTCCACGATCTAAACACACACATACACACACACACACTCACTCACTCACTCACACACACACACACACTCACACTCACACTCACATACATACACACACACACTAGCAGCACGGGTGCTGGACGCATGCGCAAAAATCAACGCGGCTATGACGTACGCACAATATCTAGCGTAGGACATCATCGGACGAATCAGGTGGATGTGTAAGAATGACGTAACGGCCGACCGCGGCTTGGCTTTTTATTTACTTGATATTTTTTTCACAGTTCATATTTATTCGATAAAAGTGACGATTAGAAATAAACGTGGGTGTCTTTAGAACATATATAATGAAGTATTAATAAAATATGAATTCCCGCACTGCTATTTAGGCATAAGTGCGCTCTTATAATTCAGTAATACGTGTTACTAGAATTTTAGAGTATTGCTATTTTATTAGTATTAGATGCGCGCGCTATTTTCTAGGCTTTAATGTTGTATTTCGTAAATAAAAGCAATAAAATAAAAAACGTTTTTCATACTCCCCCTACTGGCGTTTATGCTCCACTGCACCCTTATTTAATTGACCTACATGACGAATGGAAGCTACATAAGCAGGACTCATCAGGACTGTGGTTGCATAATACTGTGGATGGTGTCAACTCAGGACATCACGAGAAAACTGGTTTGAAGGTGTTTTACACAATGTGATTTGTTTGCCACTTTCTGGAAAATACACAGAAACCAGTCTCAGGTGGTTCCTACTGGTGAAATAATTATTTCCAAGGATCAGTAATGATACTTGGTCCAGATGGGTCAATACCCATAAACTGATCATAGAGGATCTTTGGCTGGCTGTTTTTGATCATGGGTTTAAAAAAATATCATGTGTAAACCTGTGGTCTCTTATGGTAAGCATAAAGGGCTCATACTATGTCAAATCAATTTTGATTGCAATTTTGATTTGAAAATAATTTGATGCAATATTTAAGGTAAAAAACATCATAATTTATCTCATAGTCCAGATAAGCTGCAACGCAACAACACATGTGCACGTCTCTGCCAGGTCTCCCAATGCAGTTTAGCACCATTATTTTCCACTTGAATTTTGAGAACAGCTTCTAGGCAGTATTTGTATGAGGCACAAATACAGGGCCAATAAAATCAGTGGTCATTTGCATGTGTCTGTCTTAAAGGCACAGTTATAATATTATCAAATGGAAAAGAAATGATTGCAAAATGGTGATGTTAAATGGTTAGTAGACAGGCTAGAATCAAGAGATTCCTCATGTAATAATAATAATAATTACAATGATATTAAAAATTATAATCAACATGGTTAAAATTTAAAAATGATTATACATTTAGACTGATATGAGCAAAATTTATTGATCTACACATACAGAAGAGGTGTCAACAGGACAACGCATACTGCTGCCATCTGAAGAGCTTGCCTTGAAGACACAGATACTATACAATGGCCAGTCACCTTGCCAGACCGTTCCATGATTGAAAATGTGTGGGATGCTATTGGATGCACTATCAGCACTCCACCTCTACCCAAAGATCTGTAGGAACAAAGTGAGAATATTCAGGCTCTATGGCAGGAATTATCACAGGACACCATTAGGAACTGTTGCTTATACCAAAGACCAAACTAGGAGACACTGTTTTTTAACTACATTTATTGTCCTTGACAACATTGCAATGCTGGCTGCAAATATTTATGCAACTATTTTTGTAAAATCACAACACAGTGGAACACTGAATGTACTCTACACTGGCATCTAGTGGTTCTAACCATGATGCCTCACTGCTAGTGTGTTCTAATGACCCCCCACCCCAAGAACCCCCTTGTGAAAAGGCACTGTGTTTTATCTTTAACTTCACAAACGGTCCTCATGAGTAAAGAGAATGACCTCCAGCTCAATCTGTATGATTTGCATGAGAGAAAGAGAAAGAAATAGAAAGAGAGAAAGCGAGAGAGAGCAAGAGAGAGAGAGAGAGAGAGAGAGAGAGAGAGAGAGAGAGAGAGAGAGAGAGACATCCCCTGATCCTCCCTGATTACAGAGTCTGGGGAAAGCCTGTAGAACTTCTTCAGCCTCTGATTACAGGCCTCTTTCACCCCACCCTTATTCACTCCAACGAAGAGAGGTGATAAACATGCCGGAGACTCCCCACTGTGTATTTTCCTTCATCTAGCCCAATCAAGCCAGCTCACAAGCTCCTCATGTGGAGGGCCAGGTGCGAGTATGGGAAATGCAAAGTTTATATAATACTGTAATATAATCATTTATTTACAGCATGTCTTAGAGCATGTCAGTTTCCTGCCATGTCCACTTTAATAGGTCCTGTGTTGAGTAGACTGTGAGTCAGTATCTTTTTATAGTGCAATATACTGATTTAAATTTGAGTATTCAAGTTTTTACCCTTTTACACAATTAAGACTTCTTTCTCTTGGGATTTGAATATTAAGCAATGAATTTAAACACTGTTCTTTATTCCTGCCAGACCAGGGGAACCAGCAACCTTCTCCATTTGTTCTATATATTTCCTCTAGGCCCACAACTTTGTGATCAGAACTCCACATTCTATCCACTGCACCATTACTGCACAATAATAATAATAATAATAATAATAATAATAATAATAATAATAACAACGCCCTACGATGGACTAGCACCCTGTCTAGGGTTGTTTCCCACCCTGCGCTCAGAGTTGCCGGCTGGGCACCGGCTCACCCGTGACCCTATTCAGGAATAAGCAGTTCAGAAAATGGATGGATGGATAATAATAATAATAATAATAATAATAATAATAATAATAATAATAATAATAATAATAGTAGCTAGAAATTTTTTTTCCTGAAGAAAATAAAACCAAAGCGCTTCCCATTTTCAGACAGTTGCTAGTCTGTTGCAAGGTGTTGCTATGGTGTTGCTAAGTTGATGTTAGGTGGTTACAAGGCAGTTGATATGGTATCCATGGTGGTAGATGTTTGACTCAGACGGGTGCTCAGGTGCTGACAAATGGATGCTGTGGTACCCCATGTGGTTGGATGGGTGTTTCTAGTGTGTTTGTGTGATTGTGAAGTTTGAATGGTTCTAGGGGTTTTGGAGTCTTCATTCCTGTGGGAGAAGAAACAGCAAAAATCCAGTGCTACATAGAAACCGTGTGTCCAATCAAAAAGCTTTATAGAATCATGAATCACATCAAACAATTTAGAATTGGAATAGTGTGAAACCAGATAAGCAGCAGAAAAGTATTACTTAGGAGAATATAATTCAGATAACAACATGTGCAACTATAAAAATAGCTACACAACAATATAACTGCACAGAACAGCATAAAATAACTGTTTACTCTTTTAATTTTGACACAATACAAAATTATCTCTGAAATTGTTTCTGTGTTTGTGGTTGAAAGTAAACCACCTGTGAGCTCTTGCTTATTATAACTGATTCTAGCCAATGCCGCTGAATTGCCACCTTTAGAATATTGCATCAGGAATAAAACACTGTTTCCCATCTTACTTGAAATCAGATGATGGGTTGAGAGCAAGAAAAACAACCCCAGATCAGATGATAAATCCCGACCAACTGGCTCCCTGTGACCAAGATTTCCCACAAACCTGCCATTAAACATTAGATAGACTGATGTTATTGCCGTTCCCTTGACATCACAAACCAGAGATAGATGTTTTTCTGTGTCTTTTCCATGATGCAAAGGACAATTACCAACATTTATCCCCAGAGCCACTGCTCAGGCCGTGCCTCCAAGGTGATTAGATAAGGCCCGCTGTCCTGACTCAGCAGTCATGACGCACCTTCATGTCATTTAACAGCTATTAAGAGATTAAGGTGCAAAGTCACAGCATAAAGCACACAGTTGCCCACTTACTCCAAATGCCAGTCAAACCGAGGCAGAGCGGGCAGCTCCAGGGGCTATGGGTTCAACTCCTTTTCCAATTGAACAGGAAACCTCCCCCCAGGGAAAAGAAGTTAAGAAGATGAGAGGTTGATGTTGACCAATAGTGGGGGAGAGAAGGTGGAACCTGTGTTGACTGTAGAAGCAAATACTGACGTGAAGTCCACGCGGAATCCTGACATTTTAAACAGTTTACAAATTCGATCCAAATGCATTTTTCACATCCTGAAAAGAGAACATACAGCCAAACTACCCTCTGCCATGCTTATGCCAAGGGCTTCTTCTGTGGCAGAGCAGGTCTGTGTGTGTGTGTGTGTGTTTGATCAATATCACAGTAGGGCAGTGATCCAGCCTGAGGGCAGAGGATGTATGTGTCAAACCCAGGAGCGACCCCCACCTCCTGTCTCCATTCACAGTGACCACGCACAGGAAATGATGCAACAGCTGGAAAGATCAGGCCGCTGTCTAATCGAATCAGTGAGGGGAGAGTAATCCTTTTCAGAGCGCACTTCGTATCTCAGCAGGGCTGCTTGCACAACCATCTGTGGCAGGTGAAGAGTGTGATTATTATCTGTCTGTCTATCTATCTATCTATCTATCTATCTATCTATCTATCTATCTATCTATCTATCTATCTTATCTCATATTATTAGAATATTACAGCATTTGCATGAATGAAGCAGTATCAACATAAACCACAAAGGCTTGAAATGTATGACTTTAAATGTGTTGAATATCAAACATTTTTGCACGTGTACTAGTGCTTCAACTTCTGCTACTACAGATTCTTATGTGGGATTTGTTCGGCTTATGAGGGGAATGGGATCTATAGTTATATAATTCTACACTTAAACACATCATGAATCTGATGAAGACTTTTCTCTAGATTTGATGAATGATACCCAATAAGGGTCAGTACATCAGGAGATCATGAGCTGTGCTCAGGTTTAGGGCCTGTGTCTAGATGCAAACATGTCTCCCTCCAGTGGCTCTGCTTTAAAATACAAGTGGTGCAATATCAGGTGCTGAAAATTCTTAAATATACAGAGTATATGTATGGAGCATTCTGTTCTTCAGGGGTCAGGACCCCACAGGACCACCTCAAAAGAAGATTATGTGGGTGGTGGGACCTAGTAGAAATAGAATTTGTACTGGTCATCCTCTAGTCCCTCATCATTGTGAATTTCCCCACTGCGGGACTAATAAAGGATTTATCTTATCAGTGCTCACAGGTTGCTGCCCACAGCACATGGTTAGCTGAACACTTCTGGTTGGTGGACTATTCTCAGTCCAGCAGGAAAACTCACAGAGCTGTATCTATTCAGTCCAACGCAACACACACAAACACACCACCACCATGTCAGTGTCACAGCAGTGCTAAGAATGACCCTTATAATCCTGTTCTATTGTCCTCTGGGGTCCTGACCACTGAAAATCAGGGTGCAAGGAGTATAACAAATAGAGAAACAGATGGACAACAGTCTGTAATTATAGATTTACATGGAGGTAGTCATGTTATGGTTGATTGTTGCCCCCAGAAGTAAGTTTAAGTGTTGAAGGAAGGTAAAAGTTACCAGGAACAATGAATGACTAAGAATTGAGACTGATATGGGCAATATTTATTGAGCTACACATGCAGAAGTCCTGACTCTCAGTATGGTGTCAGGTATAACACAACATGCCCGAGTTGTCCTAATGAAGAGGTTCCTAATGGTGTCCTGTGATAATCCATCCCATGCAGCTTGAATGTACTCACTCAGTCTCTGCAGATTTTGCAGCAGAATACGAGTGTTGATATTTTCATATTTTCAATCAGGGATAAGACTTGCATTTGGGAGATTATTCATTGGTCATCTCATTGGTCATTCATTGATCATCTCCACCCAGACAGAAGTGAGACTTGTTACTAAAGATGACCTGCTGCCATTCTGAGTGACTCCATGACAGTCTGGCACGACACCATTGCAGTCTGTAATGACGTTGACATGGAAGGGCAGTCGTTATACAGTCATCACAGTCAGGCATGTCATGCATGTCATTCTAAGTCATGCAGCCATACACACAATACATCAACGAGACCGTCCTGCATGAGGTAGAGCAGAAAGCATGTGCTACAATGATATGGCAATGTGGCTCATCTTTGCTGGCAACACATGCGCCTGTAATCATGTTTTCTAATGATGATTTTCTAACAATGATATCCATATGAATATTCAAAGATTCTTCTCATTATGTCTAGAAATGTAAACGTTATTTTAAGCAGTAGAAGTGTCTTATTCTAATGCCAAGTAAAAAAATAATAATAATGGTTTAAACACAAACGGAATTGCTAGGTGGGCTACATAAGGTGGATCCACAGGGCAGGGGTTTCTAATAAAGCTGCCAGTGGGTGTATATGCAAAAAAGGGGCAACCAGTTAAGAACCTTCTTGTAGAAAAACCTAAAATGTTCTAAATATTTCCTGTTGAACCAATCCAGAATAGTTTTATTAGCTGAACAAATCACACTAATATAATCCACATAGACCATCAGACTGAATAAGAGAAGTGCATTCTTTATTCATTGTATCAACATATTATTGTTGTTATTATTATTATTATTATTATTATTATTATTATTATTATTATTATTATTCCCTATCAAATAAACACTGAATAAATAATATGAACACATTTACATTTGAATGGAACTGGAGTCAGAACTGGATTGAGATTAGACTTTCTCATTACTCAAGTCATCCTTTCATGTAATGAGGATTAAGAAGATAGTCCTAAAAGATAAAACTCTCAACTTAATGCACTGTATCACTATCATGCAAAACCCTTGTATCTCCATTTTGCTGTTTTTGAAAGAATGTGGATCTGGCAGTTGTGCTTTATATTGTGTCAGTTGTGCTTTACACTGTATCAGAATATTATGGTGACTGGACCAATAATGCTTTTCCTTTTCCGATAAAATGACCAATTTTTTTAGAGACGAGGTCTTTTGCATGACAGTAATGATATGGAAACAAAAACTTTGTAAATAAACAACGTACCTGTAAACCACAGTTCCCAGAATGTGGGCTCTCCTGGCAGTCCTAAAAATCCTGCATTTCATCGAGATCATTCTGATATAACAGCAATCATTTACAATGTTTACACCAGTGTTTTATTAATGTAACCAATGACTGTAGACAACATAGAACGACCAGTCATGCCCTTCTCTTGTAAATAAACGAGGCCAAAATTGTTCATTGTATTGTCAAAAATGCAACCGGAGTCTCGCAGCAGAGATCAGAGGCAGTGCAAATTTGTACCTGGATTCCCATTAAATAAAAATGCGGCTCATTTCAGTTCCACTGCAACTCCTCTCCTCCCTGTAAGAAACAGAAAGGGTGCAGTGATGCAGGTCCCGCTGACTCTCGCTTCCAGCCAAAGCTGTTAATCACTGAATTCCTAAGTGTAGCCCCAGCAGTGATTTAGGGTACTCTCAGATCTGCCTTGTTTGGACCAGAACTTTCAGTTTGGTCAGAACCAAAATAGTAGTTGTTAAAGGAAAAAAGGACCAAACTGTTTTTGGAACTAAAGATGGGGTCTCAGTCAGGATCAGGTGAACCATGGTCTGGTTCATTTGCAGTGTGAAAACACTTATTGGGATGGTTCTGACTTTCAGACTAGTTACAGGATGTTGAGGCAGTCTGTTGTCCCAAATCAAACAATAGAAGGTGAAAAAAAAACACATGTTATGCTGAAATCGGACCCTGCGTGTACATGTGCAGTGTGCAGTAGTACAGGCACAATGTAAACAGCATTTTTTTTAGGTAGAGTTGGAATAGAGCTGGATTTTCACTCAGTATTCACGTTTCTTAGTCATTCTCAACTGGAATTCTCTCAGATTTCTCAAATATCCATGAAAACAGGCATGTAAATGCACTCATTAAAAGACAAGGGGATGGGCAGAGATACACATTATGCAGCACCCAGCCAGCAGAGGTGCTTGACTTGTGGAGGCTTCGCTTGTGAGAGACGTCGTGCTGTCCATGTCTTCTACAGTCATTGGTAACCACAAAAGGTGAACCAACACATCCCTCCAGATGTGCTGTCAGCCTTTACTGCAGAAATTGTACATGATATGTTACAGTACTTTGTTATGCCACACCTATAGGTCCATGTTGTCTACGTGTTGTCTCTGGAAGAATCTACTGGCCCATGAAAGGAAGAAAATGTACAACGTTTTTTGTCATTCTCAGTGCAAGCAAACCACGAAAGAATTACACACTTTTTGGATGAGCATGCTTAACGTCAGTGTGTTGTTTTTTTGTGTCACGTTGTCTTTTTTTGGTGAGGACTACTCCATCCTTGTGCTTCTTTGAGTCTTTTATCACCCCACTGAATGTTCCTCAAGGGACTATCACAATCCATGGATTCAGACCAGGGCATTTATGGAAAGATAAGCAGGAAGATGGTCAGTCAAGGCTGACCCAGGCAGGCTGGTGGTGTGGAGGGAGCTCAAGTAATTTGCGAAAGGGCAGAGGTCAGCTCCACTAGCTCGTCCATGAAGCAGCCAGTGTCTGGTCGATCATGTTCTTTGTGCTGTGCAGTAAAAACAGACCCCCCCCCCCCCCACCCACCCTCATTAACCCCGGTGTGCTACTCTACACGGCTTTATTGGAGTGCAGCTGGCTGGAGTGCAAGGCTGTATGCTAGACGGGGGGGCTAATCTGCAGTGTGCTGGAGGAGTGTGGAGAGGTCGGTGTTTGGAGGAGTGTTCGTTGCAAGAGAGTTCAGTTGGACTAGATCACATTCTCAAAGAGTTGCATGGAGCTCATGATGTTTTCATCCTGAAATGAAATGAAAGACAGAAGGTCATAAGTATAGCTGAACGTGATGATAAAATGCACACTGATCTGAGTTCAGGTGTAATCAGGTAATTCGGGTATAATCAGCGTAGTTTGTCTCAGGTGTTAATGTGATCAAGCTGGTGTGATCATACTATACTACATGATCAGACTTTGGTTGTGAATGTGATCAGACTAGTCTGATTTAGCTTTCACTGTGATCAGACTAAAGATGATTTGCTCATAAAAAAAAATGACCTGAAATTGCTCTTCATTTTTCTTACCTTCTGGCATGTCTCAATGAACTCCTCAATAGTCACCACACCATCTCGATTTCTGTCCATTTTCTGCGGGAGGCAGGAACGTTTTAGTGTGTGTGTGTGTGTGTGTGTGTGTGTGTGTGTGTGTGTGTGTATTTGTGTTTGTTAGTCATTGTAACTACCTGGAAGAACTTTTCCACATGTTCAGATGGGGCTTCGTCTCTTACACTGGGATAAGTGTACCGACCCATCATATCATAGATAGACTTCATAATGAGCAGCATTTCCTACACACACACACACACACACACACACACACACCCACACACACACACACACACACACACACACACACACACACACACACACACACATATATATGAGCGTGAACATATTTCTTCATATATAAACACTACACTGGTGAAACAGATTCTTTGTTAAGGCTTGATGTTCACACCTGCACAGCTCATTTGGATCTAGTTTTGTCTTTGGATGGATGTCGGCATTTATACACTTTACAGCTCCTACAGTTAGAAGAGATGAGGAGAGCTGGTGGGATGGAAGCTTGTCCCCCAACCGCAGCCGCATCGCTCACACATCTCAGCTTTCACAGTGGACATGCTACAGAATCCATCTTGACCTGGTTGACCTTTAGAAACTACCATGTGCCACAGTGCAGTCTGTGTCACCTCACCAGGTTGGGTGGTGTGGTGTGGTGTGTCTATCACACTGTACTATGGTTGTAAATCTCTCACTCGTACTGACATGGATTAGATTGTTGTGGTTCAGATGTATTTGTTAAAACAAACACAAATGGACCAGATGCAAAGCAGTCCGGGTCCTGTCATCACCAGGACATTAAAGCCTAGATAGTAAAAAGTAAAAGATATCTGTACAAATAGCACCATGCAAAGGATTACACGCCTGTTACTTGCTCAAAGTAGTTCCTCTCCAAAGGTCTCATTGTGACACTGTAAAAATCACTACTCAAAACAGTTCTGAAGGCAGCACTATTTCTGAGGCACGACAAACACAATTGGTTCAGAGCAAACGAACCTGATTTATCAGGCAATATATGTGATTTAATATGCTTTTAGCCATATATCACAGGCTACTGAAGCTCAAGCACAATAACCAGGCTGAAAATCATGTTATTAAGACAAACACTACAAATAATTAATTTGTCAATCTTCATCAATTATTTAAAATGTTTTTGAAATGATAATCTGGTCTGAATACCGGTTTGCAGTATTTTGGTCTCTCCGAAATCATATCAGCCACTGCATGAACAGAAAATGTTCTATTGGGGATTTGGCCTCCATCACCAACAGTGCTAAGCAAATGCATGCAGGCAAAAGAAGCATGAAATCCGAACTGACTGTTGACAATCATGTTGCATGGTCACAAATTAGATATGTATCCAATGACAGTCACTCAAATCTGATTTGAAAAGAATGGATTTGACACGTCCACATAACTGGAATTTGAGTCACTTCAGCCTGGCAATGTGAACAATGGCCTGAGAAGGTAAGAGAAGCTTCAGGTCTATCTTGTTCATGGAACAGAAACCTATGAATGGCTCCAAGCTTCTGTTTAGTCAGTGTTTAAGAAAAAGCAAAAGTACCTCTTTGGTGATGTACCCATCTTTGTTGATGTCATAAAGGTTGAAGGCCCAGTTGAGTTTTTCTGTGACTGAGCCCCTCAAGAGCACAGAAAGTCCAATCACAAAGTCCTGCCATACAAAACACATGTGTTGGACCAATCACAAAATACTACAAGTAGGTGCAACACAAAAAGAACATCTAAAGATGGAACCCAAATCGTGTGCATATATACACTGATCAGCCATAACATAAACACCACCTTCTTGTTTCTACACTTGTTGTCAGTGCTAAGAATGACCCACCAGGTCCTGTGGGTCCTGGCCATTGAACAGGATGAAATGAGGTATGGTTTAAACTATGCAGAGAAACAGATGAACTACTATCTTTAATTATAGAACATCAAAGTGCGCCTGTATAATGGTGCTGAAATAATGGACAAGGAGTTTTAATATCATGGCTTCAAATCAAACCATTTATGACCAGACAACTCACCTCAAATCGAATGGACCCATTTCTGTCCAGATCAAATGCATTGAACAGGAAATGGGCGTAAGTAGTGGCATCTAAAAACAAGAAGACACATTCTTCATCATAAAATAATGTAATGTGTCTTCTACCTTTGACAACAGATCCTTAATTGACTGAATAAATGTGAAGAGGATGAAACGAGGTCTTCATTACCTCCTTGGGGGAAAAACTGAGAGTAAATTGTCTTGAAAGTTTCCTCATCGACCAGCCCACTGGGGCATTCCTGAAATGGAAAGAAAAAGAGGGACTCATTAAAAGACTAATTAGACTGACAGCAGCACTGCTCCCTGCCCTACATCTCCATTTGCACTGGATTACAGCCAGTATTTGCCCACAAAACTCCTAAACCCAGCCCACTCATAATGCTCATAATAATGCCAGTCCAGTGATATTGCAAACAATACACCCAGATCCATCAACAGATTTCACAAATCTACTACAAATCTACTCTAAATACTCACAATACTCTCCAATAAAACCCACTAATTACGCCTCTGACCAGCCTGTCCTGCCTGATGTGTTCTTACATTTTTAAAGCCCCTATAGAGGGACTGCAGCTCCTTTTTGGTGAACTTGGTCTGAGCTTGCAACTGTTCCAGGCCCTCTGGCTGATGCCGGACAGTGGAGAGCTCCAGGTCACTGTCGCTGCTGTCTATGGGAGAAAAAGAACGCAGAAAGACAGAAAAAAAGAAGGGAGGGAATTGGGAGGAGGGGCAAGAGGGAGGGCAGGTAGAGGAGTGAGTCAATGGGATGCAGGTTAAAATGACAGGATGGGGTGAACCAGCAAGTGGTAGCAAGGGAGGCAGGAGAGTGGAGGAAAGGAGGGGGAGTGAGATTGAGAAAGAGTTAGCAAAATAGTGGAAGGAGAGAGAGAGAGAGAGAGAGAAAGAGAAAGAGGGAGGTGGAAACATGAAAGAAAGGGAAGAGCTTTCTTGTCCTGTGATTGGTTCCTGATGAATGTGAAATTGGCTAAATAGCTATAACATACAGAAGTTTAGTCTGTGTTCCTCGTCCTTAGTTGTTATACTGTTAATTACCATCTGTAGGTTATACATGGGGTAGGCTTTCCTGTTCTCTCATGGTCTCCTGAGATCTTTGACAAGCAGGCAGTTGTGCCACCCTAGAGCAGTGAAACACATATCAGTGTCCAAAAAAGGACAGAAAATGTAAATTAACTCAAAACTGTGTTGTCGTGTAGCCTGTTTTATTTGCTTTATTTCACAGCTCTTGGGTGGCCCTATGGTCTAACTGCTGCTCATCAGGAATGAGGAGATTAGTTCAAATCTCAGCAAAGGCCTCCAGGTTTGGGGACATCATGTGATAGAAGGTGTCCTAACTTGTAGATGGGAATAAACAGTAAACAAATTACGGAAGAGCCACAGACTAAACATCGTACACAATATTTAATCAGTTTTAGCTGCAGCTCACTTACTAATGTTTTTAAGGCTCCAGCTAAGATGTACAGTTGATTAAACTAATGGACGTTACTTTGGACTAAAAAGGATGATTTAAGTCCAAAAACGCTTTGTAATCAGTTACTGCATTATTTCAGTCTGGACTGTCTTTATGAGTTGAGCTGAATCAGGAAACGGGTCCGGGCCAATCACATCATAAGAAAAACGACCAAACAGAGAATGGTACAAACAGCAAGGGAAAGGAAGAATCTTAAAACAAGAAAACCAGTCAGACTGATTTTCAACATGCTTATACTCACCGTCTTTTTACATGCACACACACACACACACACACACACACACACACACACACACAAACACACACACACACACACACACACACACATAGAATCAGATACAAGGGTACAGGTGGGGAGAAGGAGAGAAAGTAAACAGAGAAAAAAAGAGAACAAAAGTGAAGTTAAATCTCCAAAGAGCTGCTTAGAATGGTCAGGAATGTTGATGAGAGACCTACAGGCATTAATATGCATTATTTTACTAGAAGTGTTAAGTGCTTTTTTTGTTTTTTATAAGCGTTCTATATAAAAAATCCAGCTTGATGAATCCTTTGAGGTTAGGAGCTTTACTCAAGGCCCCAACTGTGGCAGTTGAACCCACAACCTTGTGATTAAAAACCACCTCAGCTACCACTGCCCTGAAAGGCGTGGGCAATTTGATACAACATCTTACCATTACCATGAAAAAATCTGATCAGATATATCTGTAACAAGGAAATGATTGGACAGTACGTGTCCACTTGCCATTTCACCTCGCCACATCCTATTCATTTCAATACAGAGGGCTGTGTGCGGTGTATGACGGGTTGTGTCACATCAAGAGTAACTCTGCCCTCCAGCACAAAAGTTAAGCTTTAAATAAATACAGCCACTACACTGCTCCTAGCCAATCAAGCAAGAGCAGGTTGGTACATCATAGTGTCACACACAAAAAAAGCGCCTTTCAAACATGAAGGACATGCAGAGAGAGGAAGTCTCCAGAGACAATGACACTGAAATTAATTCAAATAACTTGATGAAACTGTTTCTTATTCTTTTACTTCATTTGCATACAAAAACATCACACACCGCAGCGTACAGTGAGACAGCGGAATGAGACGGAATGCATCGAAATCAAGTGCAAGTGGACTCGGTACAGTCAAGGCTGATTTGTTCTTCTGCATTGGAACAGAATTGGAACAAAGGAGTCTGCACCATTGCCTAGACAAGTGGCCTATACAGTTATGAGTGTTTATATATGTGCGCTGGTGTATCTGCATCATTCTACAATTACACTGCTAAAACACTAGTTGGTGATGGGTATTCTATGTCAGGCTATAGCATAGGCAACATCACTATGCGGCACTTTCTCTTTAGTATTTGTACTTTATTAAACCGCAAATCCCGGAGCTCAAACAGCAATAAACCACACCGTCAAATGCCATTAAACATAATAGCTGATGCTTATATAATGAAAATGCCAAAAAACAAGGAGACAATTTTGTGCAATCACCCTAAATATCATCACTGTCAGGACCTGTAGCTACAGTTTTGTTGCCGGTTAACATTGTCATACATATCATGATGAATAGACTCATAGAAATGACCCTAATGGAATAAAATAAAAATTTCTTACACTTCTATCATATGACAAGAAGACAATTTGCTACTCATGTACTCATGTGCTCTGTGTGACAGCAGTGATGTGTCAATATTGTGATTGTTATTAGAAAGAAATGCTTTGGCGTCTTTGCCTGGCGCATGAATCTCATCCAGTTAGTCAGAAAAAGCCACATTCCAGTTCATTTAACCTTCCAATATTATTATCATTATTATTATTATTATTATCATTATTATTATTATTATTATTATTATTATTATTATTATTATTATTATTATTATTATTATTAATAATAATAATAATAATATGTAATTAATCAGGTGATTATTGTTTTTATAGATAACCAAAGAGTGCATTTGCTTTTTGAAATTTCAAAAAATATTTATGATAAATAAACAATATAGTGGAGTAATACAGAGTATAATATAGAGTAAGTGCAGTACATCATATATGCCACTGTGTTCTGTGTCTGTTTCAAAGAATTAGCAAATCACAGTAGAATGAAAGACCATTATATATATTGAGTGTCCTAAAGATATCGTTCTGTATTGTTATATTAATTTGCTCTCACCTGTCTCAGTGATGTCTATAAGTCCGAGTAAATGCATGAGTTTGAGGAACATGAACACCAGGCAGACGATGCCCACAGTCTGCAAGCCCTCCGTTTCCCATCTCACACTCATCCTCTCTTCACAGCCTTTCTGTTACCTTCTCTTTAGTGTAGGGTTCACACTTAACTCCTCTACCTCACACCTTCCTCTCACTGGGTCTAGCATGGATCATCTCAACCCTTACTCATTCTCAGTGTGAAACCATAAAGATCAACAGATGACATCGAAAAGGATGAAAGTGCTGTGGACCCCCAAAAGGCTGATATATTCCCATGAAAGTGATCCAATATCCAGCACTTCTCTCAAAGTGGAAAAACACAACCTTGGAATCTCCTTGAGACAAATTTCCTTCCTCCAAACAAGTCTCAAAAAAGTTGGACTATGATGCCGTGTTCTGATGTGTATCCGAAAGTAATCCTGTCAGGGATCTTTTGCTTCCTTGCTCATCTTGCCTTCATTTCTTTGAACTCTTTCTCTCTTTTCTCTCATGATCTAATTAACCTTTCACTCTGCCATCATTCGGAGAAAGCCTCCCAGGGAACTCCAGCCTATCCGCACACACTGTCAAAGTACAGCTTTACGACGAACACTCAGGGGACAGGTTTGTCCCAGTTAAAAAGAAAATCAGGTGTGACGTGCCTCATAGTTATCTGCATCAATAAGTATGATGGCAATGGACCTCATTCACCAATATCTACCAATATCTAAGATGTATTTTGTTTATCTCGTGTAATAGTGGATCCTGCTCAATAACATGCATTTCTGGACAAGCTGAGTGATGTAGAACCATCACTGAAAGTGAAAGAATCATGTGTACTGAGGTATTAGAATATTATCACAGGGTTTTGCACAAATATGACTCGCAGTGCTACGCAGTTCTGCAGAAACATCTCGAGTGGAAATGACAAGGAAGCCATTCTGCCTATTACAGTCAGTGGAGCATCAATATGATTCTGCAATAAGTTGCAGTTTCATAATAAAGTAGTAAACTTTAGTGAAGATGCTACAAAATGCTGCTTTGAGAGCAGTTGGTGTTTAAGGTCTCATGATTGAGACACTGGGTCTTGGTACAAGAGGACATAAAAGTGCTTCCTTATAAAAAGGCTACTGGATGCTATTTTTGGGTAGTGTACCTCTTGGTGAGAGATTGCTGACTGCTTAAGGTGCCTCTACAACACACTCAAAAACATTTTGCTCAGCTGACAGACGTCTAGAGGGGGCACATCATTTGACTGAGAGATGCAGGAACACCTAGGCCGTTCTTACCAAACTGATGGGAGCACTGGTTCTGTGCACACACTGCCAACAAGTTTTCCATTCAAACACATATTTCCATTCAATCTAAACCAATAGAGTAAAAACAGACTTCAGCTTAAATTCAGATGCTGATGTGACAACACTCGTTGCCAAGATAATAAGAGATAAACTTTATTCTACTCGCCCCCAAATCTGTCCTTCCATCCTTGCAATTTGTTTTCTTTCCTCTGACTGTTCTTCCTCTCCCTTGAGGCTTTATTAAAGCGAGCCCGTCACCAGTACCTCCTCATCCCTTATCAGCTTATTGGCAGCTCAGCTACATTCAGACGCACACACACACACACACACACACACACACACACACACACACACACACACACACACACTTGAATTGCCAATTGAATAGGAAATAAACATGAGCATAAAAAGATCAAATTAACATGAACCTATTAGCACCATGCCTAATGCCAGGCATGGGCTGGAGGGGATTGAAGCCCCATAGCATTGAGATGTGGAGCTGTGGGACTGTTTTCTCTGGAATGACAGAGCTCAATCCAGTACTTTTGGGATGAGTTGGTGAGTTGGTGAGGTGGAGATCGTCCAGCATCTTAACCTCATTAAAGCTCTTCTCGCTGAATGCAATTAAATCCACACAGCAATGTTCCACAATCTAGTATAAAAGAGTTCCTTAGACTGTAGAGACAGTTACTCCAAGAAAAGCTGCAGAAACAGGTGTCCCAATACTTCTTTCCATTTGAAGTGTATATACTTAATGTACAATTCCCATACTGGTGCACCCTGAACAGTAACCGGCAACTGCATGTGAGTTTGACCTTAACCAAGTACAGGAACACTCAGGGCAGCCTGGGAGCTATTCAGTATATATCTCCAGTAATGTACCACCCTCTAGTGGAACATAGAGGAAATTACTGTGTAAATGAAAGCTTGGTCTAGCAACACTTTCACAACTCAACCAAAATATAATAATAATAATAATAATAATAATAATAATAATAATAATAATAATAATAATAATAATAATAATAGTCACAAAACACTCAAGTCAAATCAATATAAAATACACAAAGAAAATATGGTATGTTTATTCTGCTTCTGATGGAGTATCTGTAACTCTGCTGTGCAGGGAAGGCATTTCAGATGGAGCACCATTATTCCAGAGAACACAGTTCCACTACCCCCATCCAAAACCACTGGTACAGTATTAGCACGCTGAATGCTGGCCTCCTCTAACATTGGTACCACAGTATTAGTTCGCCAGCTCCACCCTTGTGTTGACAATCAATACCCCAGTGATAGCAGGCTGGGTGCATTCCATTTACGGCCCTCATCCGGAACTGAGCTCGTCGTTAGCATGCTGGCTATGGGCCTTATTAATGCCTTGTCCCCACTCACCTCATGTAGATTGAACCTAACGCTATCCTGAGACTTTTTTCTGGGACTGTCTGAAAGGTCTGAGTGTCAAACACCACCAAAAGACAACCAGTCAAACTGAATTTTTGTCAGTATGATCTTGCTCTTTGAGCTCTTAATTTTAAGATGCACATATTTCCCAGAAATATACTTTTTTATTTTGAACTTTGATTTGAAATGAGAAAAGAGTCCGTCCATCCATCCATCCATCCATCCATCCATCCATCCATCCATCCATCCATCCATCCATCTTTCCATCCATCCATCCATCCATCCATCCATTTTCTGAACCGCTTATTCCTGAATAGGGTCACGGGGTGAGCCGGTGCCCAGCCGGCAACTCTGAGCGCATTTATTTAGAGTGTTTAATTATATTAAATGTTATATATATTGTTGATTGTGAACTATACTGAACTGTAATTGTTCGTTTTAAATTGTTCGATTTAATTCACATTGAATTTAATAAAATGTTAATAGAGCTAGAAAACAGGATTTGGTACTAAATTATAATTCAAATTAGACATTATGATGTTCAAGAGCTTTACTCTAACTGGACCTTACTGGATTATAATTAAATGACCCTGTTCTATGACATAGAACACAACGAAGCATTTGCAGCACTTTTAAGATATTTGTTTTAAGATCTGAGAGACCTTTTGCACCAAGCTTGACTTGAGTTCAACACAGGGTGATGACAGGTTGTGCTTTTATCAGATGTCATGGTAGAGAATTCTATGCTCAGTGTTTTATCTCCAGCCACATCACTTAGCACACATGCACCCCTCTAGTAACATCTCGTTTTTTAAGCAGGTGCCCTGGAGAAGAACAATTCTTGCAAAATGCTGCTGTGAAATAATTTACAGTCATAAACTCAAAACGTATATTCAGTCTGAGCTCTGAAAGTGTGTATGTCTGGATACTTCTGATTTTTATATCCTGTCATTGACTGGGCAAGAGGGGGTAAAAGGCCCCCAGCACTTGAACTGTGCAGTCTGAAATGATAGTGATCCATCCACTTTTGGGGTGAGCTGAGGACAGGTAGGGTGGCAATCATCTAACATCCTGATCATAGCAGAGCTCTGGACACAATCAGATTTTCACAGCAATGCAATTGGGTATGAATAAAACTATTATTCATGGAATCAAAGGTGCTTTTTCCGTGGCACCATTCAAAGAACCCTTTGTATTATTATATATGTTTAAGAATGTATAATATACACTCCATCAAAAAAGGAAGATAAAGGTTAACAGGAACAATAAATGGTTAAGATTTAGACTGATATTGGCAATATTTACTGAGCTACACATACAGAAGTAGTGTCTCTCAGAATGGTGTTGGGTATAATGCAACATGCCAGATGTCATGGAATGGCGTTGTAGAGGTTCCTAATCATAATCCATGGTTATCATTGAATATCCGTCCTATGCAGCTTGAATATTCTAACTCAGTTCCTGCAGATTTTGCAGTAGGGATGGAGTATTGAAAGCGTGTCCAGTACCATCCCGGACATTTTCAGTCTGAGATAGATCTGACCATGACATAATGTCTGTCATTTCAAGGCAAGCTCTAAGCACAATATGCACTCAAGTGTTGTCCTGTTCAAAAAGCACACAGGAGTGTGTCTCCTGGGACTTTGGGCCACTGGTTTCAGGACCTTATGTAACATGGGCTGTCATCTGTAGTGAAGACTAAAGATGACCTGGCATTGTATGAAATTACAGCCAAAAACGACGACACCAGACCTTGGACGTGTGACATACGACTATATGACTGGGACTATATGACAGTCTGGCATGACACCATTGCAGTCATACACTGCAATCGGTGGATTCCTTCTGGGCACAGTTACGATAATGAGTGTAATATAAGGTGAGGGGAATATCTTTTAAAGGGTCTTTTGCACCAACCCTGAGTTGGGCTTAAGACAATGATGATAGCATGTGCATTTATCAGATGTGATGGTACAGAGTTATTCTAGGCTGAGTGTTTCATCTCCAGCCACAGTCAGCAGTTTAACTCTCATCTAATGGTCCAAGAGTTCGGTAACCACTCACACTCACACATCTGGTAGCACCTAGAGGAATTGATGCGTGTTCAGTGGCATGGTGCTCAGCGATGAATAATTAATAGGGACGCCGCACAATGATCTCAGAAACATATTGGTATCAGCAGATGCTTGCTTTACAATGATCATCATTGGACAGATATTTAGAGTTACTGGTATTTTAAAATGATATGTGATGATGTAACTCCAGAAGAGTGGAGTGATCACGTGAGGCTGGAAATCTGCAGGAAAATATCTGCAGGTTTTTTTGTTTTTTTTTCGTTTTACTGCATTTTGCTTTTGTTATTTGCTCTCCTGTAAGAGATAGAGGTGAGGTCATGCAGAAGTGGACTCAGTGGCCCAGTGGTTTAGAAAAACAGTACACGTGATTAGGACCCCATGGACACATAGAATAACACTCACTTTTTGAGATTAATTTCCCAATGACTGACATTATTACTGCAATTTCCCCTATTTTCCAATTTGGCTCAACCCTCAACACAGGTTCACTGGCTCCTATTGGGGAAGGATTCTCTGTTACATTTCTCTGTTATGGACATTCTTAAAGCAGTGGGTTCAGAATTTTGTTGACGCTCCACTGACTGTAAAATCATCCACCCACACCCATCTGGAATGCTGCTGTTGCATTATGGAACTTTGGTGTTCCACGTGCTTCTTTCACTTCAGATAAAGCTTCTATCTCCTATAAAGGGTTCTTAAAGTGTGATTTGTATTTACTGCGGTGGAATAAAAGTGAATTACCCTTCCCAACTGTAGGTGGAGCCCAGGAGCATAAAAATACTGATCCCACAAAAATGTAAAAAGTCCATTCAGTGTCAGTTAAACACTGAAGCCAAGCCAAGGTAGGTTGTGACGGACCCTTTGTACTGGCCTACAAATCCAGCAGACATTTTGATGTACTAAAGTATCCTCTCAGGCCT
The DNA here is from genome assembly GCA_034509495.1 of Acestrorhynchus altus. Lineage (NCBI taxonomy): Eukaryota > Metazoa > Chordata > Actinopteri > Characiformes > Acestrorhynchidae > Acestrorhynchus > Acestrorhynchus altus. The sequence continues at coordinate 8,167,068 of CM067515.1, forward strand.
TCAGTTACCCACAGTTCTCTGTGCACATATAACAAAAAATGATGATAAACAAAGCTTCTGAAGCACAGTTTGTTTTACAAATGAAAAATGTTCATTAACTTCAATTCACATTCATTCCTTGTGAAATTTAAATGATTAATTATTTAAATCAATCACCCATATATGGTATTTTCATCAGAAGTATGTAGTTATTTTTGTAGTTTATCATACTGCATAAGCCTTCTAGTGGTTTAGCTCTTTACTACTAAAATACTTTTTGCCTTGTTGTCACTTTTGACTGTGCAGATGTTATTATGACCTCTGTTACCTTGATGATATTGTTTGTTTACCTGCCGAACTTTAGGACTAGGTCTTCAATTGTACAGATATCTGCATTTGTCATTCTTTGCGCAGAGCAGTTTGGAACTTGAGTGCTTGTATATGAAACGTGATAAATGCACACACCCTGCCATGCTGCCATTAGGCCGACAGAGGGAAGTGGATGGCGAAGTTGCAGAGAAGTAGGAGAAGCTGTAAGAGCAACACATTGCGATGCGATCAATGATTTTTGGGATGGGAAGGGAATGGAAAGAGGGGTGGTTTACCCACTGAGTGACTGGACATGCAGGAAACGCAGGAGCAGGATTGAGTCTGTGTGTAGATCTGTGAGTGTCTGTGCACAGAAGGTATTTTGGGGAATGGACAGTGTCCTTCAGGACCTGGTACTGAGGCCAGCAAACCCCATATTTAGGTGGCCGTAAAATAAGCCCACTCAATACGACATGCATAATGAATGAAGTGTAATGTTAGACTTGTTTTTTTGGCTCAGAGAGGGAAGAAAAACAGAGGTTGAGAGAGAGAGAGAGAGAGAGAGAGAGAGAGAGAGAGAGAGTGTTTCTATTGAAGTAAAGGCTCTCTGGCTGCAGTGTTTCAGTGCGGGAGGGTGGAGCCTCTTAGACATTGAAGTGCAGTGATTCAAGCACTAATAGCACTAATAACATTCTTTAAAGAGAACTGTTTATCTCACAGAACAAATGAAACTCTACTGGATGTTTCATATTCAGAGCCAATACAACACTTAGTATGACAGTAAACAATAAGTCACCCCAAACATATGCATTACAAACCTCTACACCAAGAACGGCACATTCTTATTTTCTGCATACTTGAGTGCAGGGCTGCAAAAAATTGGTCAAGTTTCTGGAAAAAGTTTATTAATTAATATCCATGAGGCATAACATTAAAGATCAAATGTTATTTTGACAATTTAAAACCGTTTAATGTTCTCAGCAGGAACATTACCAAATGTTTGGGACGGCACTTTGTGGTAAAGTCCGAACAACTAACCACAAATACAAAACAACATGCTAACTTTTATGTACAGGATACCATGCAGATTGAGGTCTCATTAAAAGTGATCACGAAAACCCCATTCAGAGACACATATGACCACATTATCTTTATAGTGTAAACATCAAAGTGTCTTGATGCAGCCCTGACAGCATAGCACTGTCTGCATCAACTGCATCACAGCCCAAGCTGGCAAATGCGTAATACGTGCCAATGAGAGACCACACTGTCCACCCCCAACACAAGTTAGCTGAGCATGGAGCAATAACAAACTAATTAATGGTAAAGACAATACTTGTAGTTGGTGACCAAGCAAGAATAAGTGCCTCGTGTCAATTTAACTAATTAATGCATGCCATGCCTCTCCACCACCAACTATTATGTGAGAAATCTGTTCACAAGTGGTCACAGGAGACATATTTAAAACACCAGGTGTGAATGTCTAGGTGGTCGGACTATCATTTGCGAGTAGAGACAGCCAAAGTTATCTTGAACACCTTCTTCAATAAGAAATGGTGACTCAAATTGTGCTCCAGTAAAAGGTTGCAGATAGTCCACCCTGGCAAACTTAATTTGGTGATACTTACATTCCACCAGGGACTGGGGGTTGGATAGGGTGATGGCAGATAAAATGCAGGTGCAGCAGTCATTAAAGCAGGAGAAGATGCAGTGATTTTTACCTCAAATACAAGTGATGAACAATTATTCTAAAGAATGCTGGAGCACTTTTCTTTGGTACAAGCTGATCGAATTGCTCAGCTGGTTTGGAGTTTGAGCTCTCCTCCATGTTGTTTCTTTGTTTCAGACTGGACGGGGTAGAGTAACCTGACTACTACACACACACACACACACACACACACACACACACACACACACACACACACACACACACACACACACACACACACTACCATATATTGAACAATATGTATATTTTTTAAGCAACAGAATGTAACTAACTAACTAAATAACTAAATAACTAAATAACTAAATAAATAACTAAATAAATAACTAGCTACATAAATAAATAGCTGACATGGGCAAGAATAAGTGGACTAGTCTTAATGTTGGTTTTGATTGATTTTTGATCAACTGTGTAATCCTTGTGCGCAGCAGGTCATCTTGCTTTTTTTTGGTGGGGATGACCATAAAAATCCATGTGTGGAGACCCCATGATCAGCTCCAATAGCAATGGCTTGTTGTCACATGTCCAGAAGACCTGGTGTCATGGTAAGGTGTGAAACATTTTACAACATCAGATCACCTTTGGTCTTCATTACAGGTACTCTGACAGCCTAAGGTTACGCTATTGAACATACAGCCCAATACACTAACAGGACAATTCTTCTCTGCATACTGCTGCCGTCCCAAGAACTTACCTTGAACACACAGGTAAACAACACTTCTCCCTAAAATCTGAAGGAACTGAGTGAGAATATTCAAGCTGCATGGGATGGATTATCACAGATCTTCTATCCACTCAGCTGTTCACAGAAACAGATATTTTGTCCAGGGTGTCCAAACATTTGCATGCCACTCTGTGCTGAGAATACCTAGATCTGTTTCAAAGGTTTTAAAGATCTACAAACGATTTTTTTTTCTGTAAAGCAAAAAGTCTTCCACCATTTCAGCACCGGAATGGATTTTTACATTGTCATGGTTATAAAACACATACAACAGATACAAATACAGTAGTTAAGGAAAATGAAGACACGTGAAAGTGTTCGTGTGTAATAATGTCAGCACAACTACAGATATATCAGAGGTATAACTACTAGTAACACTGCTAATGTTATTCTCATAGGTTATATAAACAGCAAAGATGCATGGCTGGCTGCACACTCTATTTCATCCCTTATTTGCCATCTGTTTGAACTGCCGCAAATTCCAGTGCAGAGCATAATACCAAACTAACCCAGCAGCTAACTGTCATGAACTGCAGCCAAATATCAGTCAAAACTACCCGAGAGCATGCTGAGTGTGCACTGGAGGTAATATTTTGTGAATACATCCTGAATGAGTACAGTGCGTTACATCTTTCTCATTACAAAACTGTACGATTATTCCCAGACCTTGCAGTATTTCAAGGCGTTTACTTCATTTCAGCAGGTTAATCATACCACTGAAAGTGGTCGTACTGCATGAGCACCTCATTTTAATCCCTTTAAGTGGTATAACTTGAATGAGCCAAAATGATGTGCCAGTAAAGTGGAAGTGGTTCATAATTTAAAGTCATCATGTACCTAGACGGGTTAAAGTCAGGTTGCTGAAATATAACCATAGCATGCTGTTGGCAGCAGTGGATAGAAGAAGGCACACGTTAGGGACAAGAAGAATCTGAGAAAGCTCCACAAACCACGGAGAGGGAGAGCTGATGGAATGTTCGACATGTGCGGAGTGACACAGTAGCCGTGATTACGGACATTTAGTGAGCAATGATGACCTCTGTGAGTCATCGTGGTAATACCAGCACAATTGGCAGATGGCTGCATGATGTAGGACTAAGGGAGTTACAACTGCCCTTAACAACACCTCAATATCTCCAAAGACTGGTGAAGACTGGTGTCTTGGTAGAGATTACCAACAAATTCTCTCCCCATTGCAGATCTATCCCAAATTGAAAACGTGTGGGGTGCTATTGGAGGCGCTATTAACACTCCACCCCTGATGCCAAACCTGCAGGAACTGAATGAGAACATCCCTGTATGGGATGGGTTACCACAGGACCCCACTAGGAGCCTCTACAACTCCATTCTGAGATGTCTGGGATGTTGTCAAGCATCAGTTAGAGTAGTTAACGCCTAATGACCATCTATACTAGTGCAGCTCCAGAAATTAGAGCATGATAATGTACGATAATGTGCTTGGCAGTACATGCACGTCCAATTAAATCACAGAATTATTAGCACATATACACAATTTCTGCATCAGTTTTGCACCTCCTCCTTTCTCTGTACTCTTCCGGATTCTGGAGGAGTGGACACTGATCACCATGACGTAATCAGGAGCCGGATCATTTTGTGGAAAAACACTACCCAAACACCATAACATTAGCTAGTCAACTAAGCAAGCCACAACTGATCTTGGCTGACAGTGAAACATCTATACCATAGTGTTATCACAGTGGCTATGACCCTCATCAAAAATCAAAAGCGTGGCATTGGCATGATGGCTACTGGCCTCCTCTCACATCACTATTATGGTGTTGGCATGCTAGATATAGCCCTCATCCATAGATCATTACCACTGATTTTAAGTGGGGCACTTTATTCCTGCTCACGTCATGTCATGTAAACTAAACCTAACACTATCCTGAGACTGTTTTCTGAGATTGACTGGTGGGCAGACATTGTTTTTTTGGGTAAAGTAATACACTATGAAATGACCAGCACCCAGAATGTGTTTATACTACTTTTTAGTAATTTCACTGCTGTTGCCCTTTAAATATCTCTAACAAACACCAGAGGGATGAAATAAATAAAGTGATTCAGTACTGGGATAATTGGTCAAGAATAATATTATATCACAATATTTAGCTGGAACATTATGGGAGAACAAAAACACAAGTCTAAAATGATGCTTCACACAAAAAGTTCAACCTGGAGTTGACCTACAGATGTCGTTACTTAAAATAAATACTAATAGGTTGAATAATGTTCTACTACTCTCCCAATGGAGAATTGCATTCTGTCAAATTCACCACGACTTGCCAATATTTCATTTGCAGTGCTATTTTTGTGCCTGTGCTGCTTACCTTCCAGAGACATGGGCTCCAGAATGCCAAACTGCTTGAGAACGGCCACGAAGAGGATTATGACCACTACTATGGCAAACAGTTCCATACCCTGGATACTCATGACTGAGGGACTTTGGGGCAACTGTTTTGGACAGTGAAGCGAAGGATTGAAGGAAACAGACTACGGTGCCCAAGCCAAGGCCATGACAGTCAAGTTAGTGAAGCCCTCTGGAACACGGCTTTGATCTGAAAAGATCAGTTGCTTTCATTGGCTGCTCAGTGGTCGAATTTTGAAGATACAAAAAAAAAAAAAAGTCAGCCCAGCAGAACTCTGGAGTCTCATCCAGCTTAATTTATTTTGGTGATGAGCGGAGAAGCCAGTCTTTCCATGTTAGGTCATTCCTCTTGAGATCAGTGGTGCATAAATAAAGGGCCAGATTGCTGTGCTTTTACACAATCCAGACGTGTAAAAGCCATCATGCGCTGGAAATGTTATTTGCAAGTGTCAACAATAGTCGAAAGGCTTTCTCGTGCCGCTGAAAGCTGCCGCTGCAACTCGAGAGATGATGAATGAAATGACACGTAGGCTGAGATAAGAACTTTCAACAGAGGGGTGGACAGGAGAGGTGGTCTTCAAAGAAGATGAAAAAGTAGGACAGACCCAAAAGGAGACGGCAGGAAGCAGTACGGTGTAAATCCACATATCAGTATTTATTACCAATGACTATAAAATATTAGAAATGAACCAACTACCTCGATACATATAGATATACTGAGTCATTTATCCGTCAGAAATGAAACATAATCATTTATCCTGCTGATAAATAACTGAATCAGTTCACCTGTATTTAATTAATTGGGTCAGTTAAACTGTATTTAGTTTGCAGTTGTTTTGAATAATTATTTGAATGATTTATCATGTAGATAAGAAACTGTATAAGTTATCGTATAGATCTGAATCTGTGTATCCAGTAGTACAGTTTTTTGATCTGTATTTAAACAGAATTACTTATTCTGTAGATAATAAATGGAATCATTAAAACTCTGGCTATCATATAGACAAAAAATTCAATCATTTGTTCTGACATTATAAACTGAATAAATGAATCTGCAAATTAAAAATGCAATTCAATTGTCCTGAATAATGAACTGAATCAGATATCCTGTTGAAAATAAACAGAATAAGTTTGATGTAGATTACAAACTGAATCAGATATCCTGTAATCAATAAAGTGAATCAGATATTCTCTAGTCAATGAGTTGAATCAGCTGTCCGGCAATCGATAAACTGAATCAGTTATATTGTAATCAATAAATTGAATCATATATTTTCTAATCAATGAACTGAATCATATATTCTCTAATCAATAAACTGAATCAGTTATTCTGTAATTGATAAACTGAATCAGTGCTCCTGTTACTAATCAACTGAACCAGATTTACTGTAGATAGTAAACTGAATCATTTGTCCTGTACTCTATAAACTGAATCAGTTCTCTTATTGATAATGAACTGAATTATTTCCCCTATAGATTACAATGCTGAATATTTCCCCCTTAAATACTAAACTGATAAACTGAACTAATTATCACGCTTTTTTCCCGTCTGACTCCAAAGCTGGTAAGAACTTCCCATACGACTGAAACTTGTAATCAGTCCTTCAAGTCTCACCAACTCTTACTGTCAGTCCTCCTTGTCCAGACTGAAGAGAACGGCACAATCAAGGATCCTCAGCACTTAGCACCTGCGTTTGTTAAAGGCTGTATTATTTTTCACCTTGCTTCTGCCCCGATTTCCAAAACCTGGTTCTGGGTCTTGATGAATGAGTCCACTGTGTCCTGGAAGGGATGCTGCACAACTTTGGACAGAGGAATGAATGTCTTGACTTCTCCTCCTCCTCCTCCTCCTCCTCCTCCTCCTATGGGCTTTCCCATCGGTCAGCTGGACTCTTTCCTTCCTTTTCCACCTTGTCAGCAGGAAGGCTTCTATCTCTCCTTCCAACCTGGACAGTACTTCACTTCTCCAGAGTGGTGTTGGCTGTTTCTTTACCCCCACCTGACAACTTTCTTTTCTCCTGCCCTCTCTTTCCTCTCTCCCCTTCACTTAACTGTTCCATCTTTTCAACTATCCCTCCACTTCTTCCTTCCTTCTGACCACAATAGTCTGCTCATCCAGGCCTCAACCTCTCTCTCTCTCTCTCTCTCTCTCTCTTTCATCCAGCTCCTCCCTCTTCTTTCCTCCCCCTTCATCTAAATCCATTCCATCTGTAGTTCATCTATCCCTCACTTTCTGACCACAATAATCAGTCTGGGCCTCTCTCTCTCTCTCTCTCTCTCTCTCTCTCTCTCTCTCTCTCTCTCTCTCTCTCTCTCTCAGATCTAAAGAAAAGTCACATTTCCAAACTGAGTATGGAAGAGAGAAGGAGAGAGCGCAAGAGTGGGATCGGATTTCAGGGACACCATCCCCTTCCCTCCCTCCTATATCTATCCACCCACACACCTCCTCCAGACTGTTTCTCCTCTCCCTCACACACCACAGCGACTCGGATAACACAGCTCAGGACAGTGAAGGGCCTCTGTGGGTAAACCTGAGGCCACTGCTGTCCCACTGTGGCTTGGTGCTGTATGATCCATCACATTGGCCAGTCTGATCCTTCACAAGACCCTCAATGCTTTTCTGGCTTCTGGTCATCTCCACACTCCAGCGTTCCCCATGCCAGTGAATGTTTGTCATATTGCACCATCAGCAGTGCTGAATATGTGGTCAGAATTTGTCTGTTTCAATCACATGACCTTCGTTTTGCAGTGGGTACTGCGGTGAGATTTTCAAATTGTCTTCTCCGAAGGTCAATCCAGAGGTTATGTGGGTGTAGTTCCTCCAAAAACATGTTATTGTAATATCAGAAAAGCTGGAGCACATTTACTAACAGTGGCAATGTAAAATAGATTAGATTACATACAACTAATGTTCACCTCCTGTGTGCATGCTTGTTGTTGTTGTACATAACCTTGAAGTTTGTCCAAGCGGCAGCCATTTACAGCAAACTAGGGCAACTTTGTTGCAGGCAACTGTGTAAAACCCTGAGAGTTCATTTGCGATTCACTTGTTTACCAAACGCGTGTGTGTGTGTGAGTGTGTGTGTGTGTGTGTGTGTGTGTGTGTGTGTGTGTGTGTGTGTGTGCGTGTGTGTGTGTGTGTGTGTTTGTCACACAAACTGGGGTTGTGTCGCTGGTGTGTTGTGTTATGTCATTTTTTATGTTGTCTGTGCAGGTTTCACAAACATCACATAAAGAAGCCTATAAAGCCTCGAGAACCAAAAGAAGAGGTGAAATTTTAAGGAGCATTATAATAGATCAATATAGTCAGCTATAAATCAAACTAACATGAGGCTGTCTCGTGGCTGAAAGACAAATGGCTCCACAATTCAAACTCCCTCACCTGGAGCATTCAGAATGCATATCGATTTCCACAATGGCGAATTCAATCAAGGTAGCCGCATTAAGGGAAAGCCCTGCCTAACAAGATGTGGATGAATGCGGCCTGATGGACTGCTGGTTGGCGACATAAACGCTAACAGTTCTGACCTCTGTATCTCTCCATTGTTATTGAATGTGTAGGCAGATACTACTTTTATGTCTGGCGTCGAGAGAAAGGAAGTGAAACTGAGTGGTGTGAGCAGGTTCCAGTAAGACCATTAGACCATCAGCGGCTTTAAAAGGGCTGGAGAGCGAAGCGTCTGCTGACACATCACTTTCTCCTTGTTATTCTCTCAAACATCACCAGCTTGGCCTTGGAAAATGTACTTCAACACAAGCAGAAGAATTAATAAAGTGTACTAATTATAGAAATATGTTGCTTATTTAAAAAGAACTTGCAGACAAAAAGACTGGACATTGTTTCTTTTGGCTTATTAATGGCTGTTTAAACTAACCCATTACCTATGCCAGCTAAAAGGTTATTATTTTTATTTGCTAATAGTAACCCTTACAACACTAAACAACAGCGAATAGTTAGTTAAGTGAACAGATTAACCTTCAGTACTCCAGTATTTTGTGGAATGCATTTGTAGTTTGAAGTACTTTTATTCCTGAAAATATTACAAAAGTATTCATAGGAGATATTAACAGAATTGAAACATCTGTATGAATTTGACCATGTTTTGTCATTCTTTGTGCTTTATTTATTTATTTTTTGCAAGAGAGACAATCAGTTTTGAGCTGAAACTGCAAGAATGAGTTCTTTGTTATAATTAGATTGACAGTGATGTTTATAACAACACACACACACACACACACACACACACATCATATACTGTATATATATATATATATACATAGATTCCCAGCACTACAGTGACACAGTGGTGGTCTGTTAGTGTGTGTTACACTGGCAAGAGTGGATCAGATGCAGCAATACTGCTGAAGTGCATAGAACCCTCAGTGTCACTACTACACTGAGAATAATCTAACATCCAGCCAATGGTATCCTGTTGTCAGTGTCATGTGAGTGTTGATGAAGAACTGTGCAGTAACAATTGAGCTTCTGTCTCTGACTTTACATCTACAAGGTGGACCAACTAGGTATGAACTTATAGTGTCTTCTACGTTTTCTTTCAACAAAAGTTGATCCATGTTTGATCCATGTCCAAAAGGCTTGCAGGTACTCTATAAGCTCCACCATCTTCACACTTCATACTGACACTGTTTACTGACACTGTTGATGACGTATGCTGACGCATCCTCGGCTCCACTAAAACTGGTGTAAATGCAGGATGGTTCGCTAAAAACCTTGAAGGTTCCTATAAGCCCAACCAGAACAAGTTCAAGAACCAGAATTCTTTTGCTGGAGAAAGCCTAACAGTGTTCAAACACTACAGCAGCACTGCTGTGTCTGTTCCACTCGGGAATATAGCTCTATTTCTAAAATTATAAAGAGAGAACACTAATTTAAATGGACAAACGACCCACTTTGTGCTGTTCTGCTAGCTTTCTGACAGATTTTCTATCTGACATGCATGCATTTGTGTTCAGGGGGCTGCAGCGAAGTATCTACTGATGCACAGGATTAATCACTCGTTCAACCATGAGAAATCACTTTAACCATCATTATGATGAATCCCTACACACTGTGCTGAGGAAATCCATTCACTATGATGGAATAACATCATAGTCTGTCCATTAGCATTAATAATTCTAAAGTCAGCATAAAGTACTGTTCTGTTCTCTTCCGTGGGTTAAAATACTGTGTTACGAAGTCCAACATCCAAAACATTAACAGTGGCCTAAATGATGAATAAAGCACAAGGGGGACTGACCCGTGTTACCACAACAGATCAGCAACAATCTATGATTGCACACCTACATAGTGGACCGTAGGTGTCTCTAATACAGTGTATCCAGCATATGCACACTTAAAACCATTATGCTAGAGCATAAGAACCTGAACAAGCAACGGGGAAGCTGAGGGTTCCATTTATCAAAACTGCTACAAGTCCCTGCAATGCTTTTGGGAATCTGGACCCTGATCTTATTTCTAAGTAGCTGGTGGGCAGCTCTTGTCTGAAAACTCATAAGTAAGTGCTGACTCACCAGATGAGAAAGCATCCGTCTCTTCCACTAATGGGCATGACTGATCGACTTTCTAACGGGGGAAATCAGACTACACAAGCTGGAGGACACTTGCAGCAAATAAACAAACAAACTGATATGTGTTAACAATCAGCATGCGGTTAATGAGGGAATGTAAGAAAATAATACTAATAATACTAATAATACTGGGCCTATTTTACCACAGTGGGGTGATTTTTTTTTTTTTTGCAGTGCTGGTTTGGGTGTGTAAAGGGAAATTTCATGTGTAATTGTGTATAGTTCTAATGTTGTATAGTTTCATTAAGAGTAGCCGGATTTCAAACGGGGCATTTCAGAGAAACATGTCTGAGAGAACGTTCTTCAGCAGGATAATACTCTCCCGGCAAGGGTTTCACATGAATATCTCTGCCAGAGTGTAACACTTCCTTGCCCTGCTCAGGCACCAGATTTATCGCCAATCAAGCATTTATGGGACCAGCTGGGATGGCAGCTGGAGCAACCTATAAGTGTGCAGGATCTACAGGTCCAGCTGCAACATCTATGGGCAAATGTGCCGCAGGATGCCATACAGAACCTGTACCCCTCCGTGCCCAACTGTATCTCATCTCGTATCCAAGCCAGATGCAGCCCAACAGGCTACTAGAGCCTCCTTTATGTTGTACAGTTTTCCCCAATAAATGTATCCTTTCACTGTAATCACATGTATTACATATATCATGACATTGCTATATTTTGTTTCAACTGCCTCAAATCTGTGCACTGACAAGTTCACCATGAGTTTAAATCAAGTGCAGATCAGATCAACATATTCTGGAGGAATATATATTAGTAAAATGGGGATCAGACAGAGCCCTCTAGTGGGCTTTATTGACGTTTCTGCACCTTTGAAATGAAGCAACAGACCTGCTCAGAATGAGGGATAAATAATGGCTTCAGTACTTAAAAATGAATGTGTGCTCCTTTCTTTCAGTGCTTAACTGAAAAACAAAACATTTACTATAAGGTTACAAGAAATGGGTCACATAATCTTTGTGTGTGTGTGTGTGTGTGTGTGTGTGTGTGTGTGTGTGTGTGTGTGTGTGTGTGTGTGTGTGTGTGTTTCAGTGTCAACAAAAGGCTGTGTATTTAGAAAAGTCGGACTCACCGTGAACATGTGTGTGTTTCTAAATGTGGCCAGCAGTGTATCTAAAGCTGAGCCGAATGTGAAACCGCTTCAGCACTGTGTCTAAATCTGCCTCGACTGAAACCTCAGCCTATTTAGCTCCTTTACCAAAAAACAAACTATAGTGTAAATCATACTATATGTCCAAACATTTGTGCACACCCTTTCTAAAAACACATTCAGCCGCATTACGTTGCACCCACTGCTCACACAGGACATGTGTAGTGTGTATAGAAGTACTACCAATAGAATTGGAGCAGATAAAGACTTGCGTGGGGTCACTATGCCTAATGGGTTTGGGTTTGAGGGATATAGAGTCCCCCAGCACGGAGTTGTGGATCAGTAGAACTGTGCTCTCTGGAATGATGGTGCTCCATCCAATACTTGGATGAGGTAGGGAGTCATCCTGACCTCAGTAACGCTCTTGGTTTAGTAGAAAGTCTTCCCTGGACAATAGAGAAAGTTACTCCAACAAAAACAGCATAAACTCTTTTTTTTGTTTTCCTTGATGAAACAATGAATAAGCAGACATCCCAATACTTTTGTCCAAACAGTGTGTTCCAAATATTCGGATATTCTTTTTGCTCTGCATGGGAGTAACTGTGGAAGTCTAATAAGATCTATAATTATGTTGTTTATTGTGTTGTTATTCATGATTCAGTACTTATTAGCAATACTAAACTATAATTTATTCAGGAACTTGTCTTGTCTGTCACTGGTCAGTCCTGCTCCTTAGCTCCTTAGCTCCTTGTTCCTCCCATTACCACCTGTGTCTAATCTGTTTACCTGCCCCCTCAGTAATTTGTCCCAGGTGTCATCTATGTCATTTAGTATTTAAGACCCATCATCTGGGATCACTGGGAGCAGCCATGGTCTGGGGTAAGAGAACCAGCCTTGTGACTGGAAGGTTGCCAGTTTGAATCCCTGAACTTGCATAAAATGACTGAAGTGCCCTTGAGCAAGGCACTGACTCCCCGGGCTGCCCACTGCTCCGGGCATGTGTGCTCACTTCCCCCTGGTATGTGAAGTCACTAGTGTGTATGTGTGTGTCACTGTGTGTGGATGGGTAAAATGTGGAGGTCTAACTCCCATGTATGCACAACACAGTGGGTCAATTGAGTGTAATAAATAAAACTCATCCTGTCTTTGTCAGTCCACTGCGAATGTCATTTGATTTTGTTACTGTTTACGGTCCTGCTTTTGTTTAAATTTGCTTTTGTTAGTCTTTGTCAGGTTTAGTTTCTGTCAGTCTTGTATCCTGTATTGGTCGGTGTATTCAGTTTGTCTTGTGCTTAGTGTTCAACATTACATCTCCAACCCCTGCGTATACGTCCACACATCTATTCCCTCCACCCGAACCTGACAGACTGCTACACTTTTTCTGCCCCTGCTATTAATTACTACAATGACTGGGTATTTACTGTGAATTAGCTTTGAATAACAGCTGTAAATGTAGTACATCATGTAGTTCTGATGTGAATTGCTGAGGAATTGGCAGTACAGTACAGCAGCATCATGAAACCAGGCTTTCAGATCTAGACACCTCAGAAGAGCGTATAGAGCTTCAGACACACCCAGTGTCGGTTGAGATTGCTTAAAGAGGAAAGGGAGCTCAGATCACCATTAAAAACCAGCACCTGCTCGTTCTTTACAAGTAAGTAGCCTTAGAACAGTTCTCCGTTCATAATTAAATGTACAGCAGAGGAAATAATGAATACATCAATTTCCATCCTGAGGTGGTTATGAGTGCTGGGTATACTGAGAATTCTTTTTCTGATGCAGCTTTATTCACATCTGTAGACCCTTCTCATGTGTGTGTGTGTGTGTGTGTGTGTGCCTGATCCACTTGTAATAGCTGAACCCACACCAACACACCACCACTGTTTCAGTGCAGTGCTGAGAATCACCCGCCACACACATAATAGCCGCTCTGTGGTGGTCCTGTTGCTTACACAGTAAGCAGATAAACAGATAGACTACAGTCTGTAATTATAGAACTATGAAGTGCTCCAATATAGACAATGGAACTGATTAAATGGACAATGAGCGTAACAACAAGGAGATAGTCGTGATGTTATGATTGATCTGTGTATATAGTACAATATATGACCTCAATCATTCTTAATGCCTGCTCTGTGGTGGTCCTTTGGGGTCCACTGAAGAACAGAGTGAAAGGGAACAGATAGAAACAGACAGACTACACATGTGCTGATGAACCACAACATGTTGTGTTAATAACATGTTCAACTAACCAATTAAACAGCAATTAGACTTTAGAATGTACAGAAAAGTGTAGAGGATGTGATTTTTGTAAATAATGAAATTGAAGAGCATGTGCTAATTTGTCCAGGGGAAATTAAACTATGAGGACTACTACAATGTATAGAGTAAGAACCAAACACTCAGTGTTTAATAAACTAATAACACACTAGCAATGAATAACCTTATACTACCACTAATGAATAAATGGCAATTACACAATCAGTGAATAATACTTTACCTGCCTAAAGCAGCAGGACTACAATCTAGTTTATTATGCCATACATGCTGCCTGGCTTATAATATATAATAACTGACCATAATCTTGTAGTGAACACCTAACTGTCAACTCTAAGCACAGAAAAGCAGCTCAGCTGAAATAGCTCAGCTGAGAGGAGAAGCATGTGCAGAAGTTGTAAGGTTAGTCATGCAGGAGTGTGTACAAGTGTGTTTGTGCCTGAGGGTTAGGCTGTATTACCTGAGCGCTGATAGCGTGCAGTGCTGTGGCGACACTCAGTCAGAAAGCTTGGACGAGAGAAACGCCGACGAGCCTCTAAAGACAGAGTGGCCATCACACTCCCCATCACTACCCCAACTACTGAAGACTGAAGTGTCCAGCAACCACAAGAGAAAACACTGTGTACCAGCTTAATCTATAGACCATAAGACCATAGACTGATCACTACTGAATCTGTGGAGAGAAAGGTGTATGTGTGTGTGTGTGTGTGTGTGTGTGTGTGTGTGTGTGTGTGTGTGTGTGTGTATGTGTGTGTGTACACGTGTCTAGCCCTACAAAAAGGCCACATTGAATAATCTGTTTGGTGACTATGGGCAAGTCAAACCCACATTGATGTGTGTGTGTGTGTGTGTGTGTGTGTGTGTGTGTGTGTGTGTGTGTGTGTGTGTGTGTGTGTGTGTGTGTGTCTGTGTCTGTGTGTCTGTGTGTTTGAGATAGAGACATCAAAGGGCCTGTCCACTCATGACCTTTAACTTAAAACAGAACATACACCCCGTCCCATCCTAGGTCTTTCTTTTTGAAGTATCTTTGTCCAGCTGCTACAGAAGATGCTTCTTTGAGCTATAAATCTATTACATTTATCAATCAGAACAAATGACACCAATTTAAAAACAATTTCTCAATATGTGTTTGCATCCTCAGTCAGTTACCTTATCTTATCTCAGTCAGTGAATATGAACAGCCAGCCAGGGAACAGCACTGTGTAAATAATATCACCACAGAGGTTGCCATGCACTGTAAAAATAAATATGCTCAAATGCTGGCAGCTGTGAGTTTCAGAAGTTCACTGTAAAATATATGGTTGCAATGTAAAGGCATTACAGCACACTTTTTTGGAAATAATAATTTTATATTCAAGCACTGTTGTTTACAATACGTTATGGTAAAAATGGGTGTACACTGTAAAAGATCCAGAGTATTTATGTTTGAAATATAGCTGTACGTTAGGTCTGGGTGATATGTACAAAAAATTGTATCCCAATATATTTTAGATGAATGGCAATATACAATATATGATGTAAACATATTTGAAACTGTTCTTTATACACACTAAGTCTTATGGCCCCTCCACAGTGTGTATGTGAGTGTGAAAATGGGAGCAGAGGGGAGCAGAATAGAAGAGGTTTTTAATGTAATGAATACAGTCCATTGTGTTCTACCATTACAGTAAAAATACATGAGTACTGCTGAGATTAAAGTTGATTTCATATTTAACCATAAAGGAAGATTTTGTATTTATTAACAAATGGTGATTGGAAAATGGGAATGGTGATGGAAAAAATGTATACTATGGTCATATAAAAGTAAATAATGGTCTGCAAAATCTTCCCTTTAAGGACACAAGTGGACATCCCTGCATGTTTAGTGTCTATATAAAATACACCACATTGTCCACTAGGGAGCAGTGCTACATGGTTGGTTGAGGACACAGGAATCACCTCCTCTGGCCTGTTATTACTGATGTTCTCTTTTACCAATATTACATAAAGACAACTGGCATAAAAAGTCAAACGACACTGCTTTCAGCTTCATTACATTATAGCTGCTGTATTCACAGGACCTTGCTTTACTATTTAAAGTAAGAAGTCATATCTTCTTTATTAACTTCCAGATCTGGGTCTTCCCATAAAGCTGGATCATTTTAAATCCCCCTCTGTTGGTCTCTTTTTCCTTTGCAGACCTTTACACAGCCAGACTACTGATAACGGGAGCAGCTCCTCCAATCCGCCTTGCCTCTTACGTCACTGGCGGTTTTCCAGGAGAGGATTTTTGCCTCATATTGGGGAGCTTTAGAGACATTTTCTCCCTGCTGGCCCTGGATTCACATCTCTGTTCATCTCTGAGTGTGAAATAGCAGAACTATCTAACCAACCAACATCTCCACCAGCCTCTCTCTTTCTCGAGTCAGCAATACAAGTGCGAAAAATGTTTAACAAAATAAAGATATTCCCGGTGTCCAGTCTGGGCAACTATGTTGTTCTACATCAATAATAGTCCTTGGGTGAGACTCCTAACACTACTCTGACCCTCTTCTGTAATATGAGTAACCTAATATGAGGGTCAGCTAAATGTATATGCACTAAAAATACAAGGATTCTCTATCACACTAAATTAAAAAATAAAATAATTCTCACTCCTGCTAAATGGCAATATAAGTACTAAAAAATAAAGGAAACGATCTATTAAAAGCAACCCTGATTTCTAGAATATGGCCTTTTTACTGAGGTCAGCAATTTAAAACAAACAAACATGGATGATGAGAGATGACCGCATAAGCACATTACAACAGGAACAGCAAAGATAGTTTTACACAGAATCAATGCGTAACGGAAGGATGGACAGAAAGTATCATCAGCAGATATCAAAAATAACACTGAGGACAGAAAACAGTCGTTGCAGTGGAGCATCTTGCTGCTCTGTTTCACAGCCTGTAACCAAACCTGACCATCTCACTCTTTTCACATCTGATAAGCAGCACAAATGAACTTCTGGTCAGTTCAGTTTATTGGCTGATGTGAAGACACACGGTCACACAATATACCTCTGAACCAGCAAAAAAGGCTTTTTGTAATAGATTTTATACCAAGTCATTTTGGAGCATTTCTATTGGTCCATTCGTCTTGAAATGTATGTAAACAGCTGCCCAGTTCACATAATGGCAAAATGTGAAAAACAACAAGAATGGAGATACAATGTTTTTACAGGAGAGTGACATTATATGAGGGTCTGATACAAAGAATATTGATGTTTAATTATGACAACCATTGTAATGTGTAAAATGTATTGAATAATGAAACCCACCTTTGTCCAGTGAAAAAAGTGTGTGCTGTGTGGTTGGATGGGTGTGGGTTAGGGTGTGATGGTGGTACCTGGGACCAGAGTGCCGGTGATGAAGCTGAAAAAGCACCGCAGAAGTTTGCCCAGCTCCTTCTGACACTCCTTCTTGCAGCTGCTGACCAATTCCATACTGCTGACCTCCCCTGACCTAATCTTGCCTTCTACACCAACTCAGCTGTGGACTCAGAACTCACTTGAGACTTTTCCCCCGTAGTCCTTCCAAAATGCTGTGGTCAGTCCTCACTCTGTCCAGTCTTCAACGGTCAATCAAATATAATACCTCTGTAGCTGCAGGATTCTTATAGTCACATGTGGTGGACAATGAGTTCCACGAGTCCCAACGAGTTATCCACCCCCCTACACACACAGACGCATATATTGCACTCACCGGCCTGCTCAGACAGGGGAAGTGCTGCCAATGTGCAGGAGGAAATGGATTAGTATAGTCCAGAATTATTTCCCTACACTCACACAGTCTATTAACAGACATTAATAGACGATTCATTCACTAGAAATTAATTGAGCAAAGAAACAACCAAACAGAAGCTAAATGTAGGTCTTTTACTGCAAGTGCGGTAGAATGTCTCCCTCATTATAGAGAGAGAGAGAGAGAGAGAGAGAGAGAGAGAGAGTACTCTGCTCAGGTTTCAGCTGATAAGACACTCATGCCATATGTGAAATTTCACTCAAAAGCTCATTTCCATATTTAGACAGACTAAAAACTTGCCTTAAATTTCCCTGCTGGAATCTGGATCATACTCAGTAATCATCCTCTTTTTTCCTCCACACGACACTTCCTCTGTCCCTGCTTCACCTCTATGCCACCGACATGACTCTACATTTGTGTCACATACTCTACCAAACGGTGAAAGTGAAAAAAGTTGAATTGCCATACCACACAGGGTAATAAAAAAACATTCAGTAGTTTTCATTTATATCTATAAAGTCAGCAGTATCAGCAAATCAGTAGTGCATATGCTATACATTTCAGAAGTTCTTATTCAACAAATGCCCATAGTTCCCACCCTACAATTTTCAGTACTTCTAATCCTACAAACTTCAGTAGTTAGTTCATATATTATACCATTCAGTAGTTCATATACTACACATTCCATTCGTATTTATGCAACATCTTTCAGTAGCTCTGATCCTAGATATTTTAGTAGTTCCTACCTTTCCCATTTCAGTAGTTACCATTCTGTATCTTTCTTTACTTCATATCCTACACATTTCAGTTGTTCCTATCATACCCATTATAGTAGATCCCATCCTATACATTTCAGTAGTTCTTATTTTACACAGTAATATCTATATCATCTCAGACACAAATATATTTTATATTATTATACATAATGTCAGGATAAAGTAGTTGGTTTATTTATCTTATAACAGACAAAAATGATCTGTTTCATTTAAGGCAGGAAGAGAGCTTAGAAAATAATCATGCCAAACAATTTTTATGAGTTTTTTTTTACTATTAAAGAAAGATGAATTATTAAACAAATTAAATCCATTATATGGAACCTTTTAAAAATATATAACTGAGTAAGTCTTATAATGTAACAAAAATCTGCAAATATTTATTTCACCTGGTTCATTTTTTTATACATGATGATTCACCATCAGATTTATAGAACACCATGCCCTCAAGCATGTTAACATCATACAAACTCTAGATGGCACCATTGCTTTTCTTCTGTAAATAAATAAAAAAAACATTATCTCTTGGTTATCAATTGTCCATCCGAAACAAACAAACAAACAAACAAACAAACAAACAAAAAAAACAGCTCTAATGTTTAAGAACTTTGGGAATCAACTCAGTGTAAGAGGGTGAATTTGTGGTAAAAGATATTAAGAACATGAAGAAAGTTACTGAAAGAAGACAGATACTGAGATGTTACAGAAACCCTTTAAAACCTGATTGACAATCATGATACACACAGAATAGAATAGAATAGAATAGAATAGAATAGAATAGAATAGAATAGAATAGAATAGGACTCTCTGGAGCAAATAAACATGAACCTGTTGGCACTATATGTTCCAGAAATACTAGGCATGGGGGATATAAAGTCCCCCAGTATTAAGCTGCAGAGCAGTGGAACTGTGTTCTCTGGAATGATGCAGTTCCATCCAGTACTTTTGGGTACTTTGGGAGTCCAAATGTTTGTGGACACCCCTTCTAATGAATGCATTCAGCTACTTTAAGTTGCACCCATTGCTGACAAAGACTTGCAAACACACAGCTTTTCTAGGCCCTGTAGAGAAGTACTGCCAATAGAATAGGACTCTTTGGAGCAGATAAAGATACATGAACCTACTAATACCATGACTTATGCCAGATTTGGACTAGAGGGGTATAAAGCCTCTGAGAACTGAGCTGTGAAGCACGCTGGAACTGTGTTTTCTTGAATGATGGCGCTCCATCCAGTACTTTAGGGATGAGTTGGGGAGTTGGGGTGAGATGAGGTGATGAGATGATCGTCCCAAAAAGGGGGATCATCCCAAAAACATTAACAATGTTAATGAATGCAATTAAATCTTTACAGAAATGCTCCAAACTAGCAGAAAGTCTTGGACAGCAGAGACAGTTACTTCAGCAAAAGGATAAATTCCTTGATTTCAGAAGAAATAATGAACGAGCAGGAGTCACAATACTTGTATATTTTATATAAATAAACATATGTGTGTGTATATGGACAGATTTGTAAAAAAGGTGGAAAAAACAAAGATTATCAACATCAGTAATACTACATACAGCTGCTTTGGGTTGCCTCTTAGGACTCTTGTTTCACACATTTCAGTCACTGCCTTCCGAATGATGTCAATGGTTAATGTGGGTTAACAGCATTCACTAAGGCAGAACAACTTTCAAATGTTTTCGATGAGATCAGGTATAAGATAATCCACTTGCATTCTGAAGAGGAAAGTCAAAGTAAAAAAGAGGTGACCACTAAATGCCCAGCGACTGTCCACGACCCCCAGGGAGAGCCACAAAACTTCCTGCATCAGATAAACACTTTAAAGCTTCTATCTTTTGAGATTTTGGTGTCCATTCTTCCACTGTGAGAAGAGGACTCAACATCACTGAATGTGTTTGGTTGGTGAAAAACAGAAAATACTCCCACTACTCACACTTTTTTTCAGAACACCCACAACACCTTGTTTTTACAGATGAGGTGGTGGCATTTGGATCTTTGGAAAATCCATTTGACCATCTGTATCAGCAATGGTTGCAACTTAAAGTAGCTGTATGCATTCATTAGAAGGATGTCCAAAAACATTTGGCCAAATAGTGTATATAGTTCAAATTCATTCGACATCAGGTACAATAAATGTTTCATTAATAAATAAATTAATAAATCATTAATACATTATTAATTTTCATAACAAAATGCTCCAAATTTAAAAAAAATATGCATAGTTGTTTCTGTCTGTCGTCTTCAAGCATACGTCCCTTTTCATTTGCTGTTTCTATTATTTTGCCCACCACCGTACAAACAAAGCTGAGGCAGATGATGCAGATTATCCGAAACTACACAATCCCCGACTTCTTCAGTTCACTTGTGTGCTTGCACAACTGTCTTTGTTTGTCCCTGAATAACACTCACCCAAATAAATTCATAAGTCATAAACCATAACTCTGTGTGTGTGTGTGTGTGTGTGTGTGTGTGTGTGTGTGTGTGTGTGTGTGTGTGTGTGTGTGTGTGTGTGTTTTCATTATGAGCTTTGACTGTGTGCCATCTGTGCCGTTGTTTTGTGAACTCAGTGAGCATGACATCTTTACACAGGGGGAAAAGCCAAGGAACTGAACAGCTTCACATAGGAGCTGAGTACGTAGGGTGGGGGTGGTGGGTTTGGGGGGAAATTGGTGGAGATGTCTAGTGCAAATGCCTGGAGATGTCACTTTTCTCGTTATTCATAGTACTGAACTTTGCCGTGAGGACCTGATTGTATTCAGCTACAAGAGTGTTAGCGCCCCAGCTCATCCTCAACTCCCCGACCAATCACTCAAGTACTGTATGGATCACCGACATCCCACTGCTCCACAGTGCTTTATACCCCTCCATCCCACACCTGGCATTGGGCATGGTGCCAATGGGGTCACCACACAGGACCAGCACAGAGCAGGTCATATATGGGTGGTGGATCATTCTCAGCACTGCAGTGACACTGACATGGTGGTGGTGTGTGTTGTGCTGGTACAAGTGGACCAGACACAGCAGTGCTGTTGGAGTGTTTTGAACCCCTGAGCATCACTGCTGAACTAAGAATAGTCCACCAATCAGAAATATCCAGCAAACAGCGTCCTGTGAGCACTGATAATAGACTAAAGAATGACCAACACGCACTGTGCAGAAACGGGGGAGCTCCTGTCTCTGATTTTACATCTGCAAGGTGGAGCAACTCGAAAGAACTAATAGAGTGGACAGTGAGTGGAAATGGTGAGTGGTATTTAAACACTCCAGTAGCACTGCTGTGTCCAATCCACTCATACCAGCGCAACACACACTAACACACCACCACCATGTCAGTCTCACTACAATGCAAGGAATGACCCACCACCATTCAAATAATTGTGCTAACCAAGGATATGCTTTGTAAGCCCTGTGATTCATAGTGGTGCCATAAACCACAATGTGTTACACGATGTACAACACCCAAATCCAGAAGACAAACCAGAGGACTCCTCAAAGGCACAACACTGTTGGCAACTTTAGGTAACTCAGTGTTTAGTGTATAAGTATAACATAGAAATACAATTTGCATTATAAAATATTGATGACAGCCTCAAAATTGACTATATTATACTAGATCTAATATCCACAATTCATATTCAGATCCAGTCGATTTTGATTGTGGTTATGATGGACATTATTATCCTACAATGCAATGCTAAACAAAAATAGAGGAGATATTTAGGTCTGAAAAACAAAAAAAACAAATGCAAGTGCAGCCGTGACGACTTCCATGTCGTGCAGTGACTTATGTTGGCATAGCAACACTCCATCACTAAGTGTTAATATTTTATGTACTGCCAAACCCACATTATTAAGACTGGTATACAGTCCATTAGTAAAATTGGTCTATTATTATTAGGGTTATGTACACAACTGGGATACAGCCTGTGACGGAGCTAGGTACTCTTTCTAAAACCATATTACCCCAAGTACCACCAATATCCCTTATCTACAGCCAAAGGAAATGTCTGCTAAAGCAGAGTAAATCAATAACAGTGGCCAGAGGTCACATCTGGAGGGGGCCACAACAGCTCGAAACGCACAGCCAGTCTCATTTTAAATAGACGTGTTGTCAGAAGAATTTGTGGGCAGAGGATTCATGTCGATTACCTGCATTTCCAAGCAAAGTCTTCAATCACTGACTGTTCAGTGGACTGTATGAAGAAATTACCAGCACCTAGAAGCGGCTGCTACTGGGATGCACTTTAAGAAATTAGCACATGAACCCGCTAATATTGCTACATGGATAATAATGGCCCTACAGCTCCCTACAGATCTTTACCAGATATTT
The DNA here is from genome assembly GCA_034509495.1 of Acestrorhynchus altus. Lineage (NCBI taxonomy): Eukaryota > Metazoa > Chordata > Actinopteri > Characiformes > Acestrorhynchidae > Acestrorhynchus > Acestrorhynchus altus. The sequence goes on from CM067515.1 coordinate 8,190,032, forward strand.
GCTGGATATTACGTCATGCAACAAAGTGCTAACATGACAAGGCAAATGAAGATTCTATGCACAAGCTCCTGCTCAAGGTCAAACTGATGTTGGTGTCAGCATTGACATGCAAATGTCTCTGGGTTTTAAATTTCTGGGCACTGCGTGCTGTGTCTGATGTGCAACAGTCTTTAGGTATTGTAAGTACGTGTTTTTGACTGTGCTTATTGCTCAGAGGGCGGATAAAGGTGGATCTATGTATCTGGGGTCCAGTGTGGTTGGGGAGGGCCCTGACAGGAAAAGAGGGGGGGCTGTAATGGATCGAATGCTAGAGGACACCCACCCAGTCGGCAGATTGATTTCATTGGGGGGATAGACCGACTGAGCCGATCAATTGTGGGGAATACCCCCAAACAGAGGGAAAGGGGAGCCCTAAGCAAACAGCTACACCCAGGGCCCAAGATTTGCTGCAATAACCCTGCTTATAGGACACTAATAGATGGACCATAATCTGATGCTGTCCTATCTAGACCTGGACCTTTAACTGATAAATTATTGAGAACTATTCAAGGCCAGGAAACTCACGGACCAATCACATGCGTATCACATGCGATCCTTCTCAGCCAGTCAGATCTGCCATTTATGATGAGCAGTGTGACTCATGTCAAGGATACACATGGGGTCCAGGCAACACCATCTCATCATCGAATAGAAAATAGCACGCGGGATGAGATAAAAGCTTTTTGATGTTCAGAATGATGTGTGCAGTAAAAGAAGAGGCGTTGTAAATAAGGAGACTGATCACTGGTTGAAATATGAAATGGAGTTCTGTAACCCTTAGCATGGCATCTGTTTATGGATAAAATGAGCCAAGTTGCGAAGGGTTAAAAAGACAGTTATACAGTATTATTCACATTTTTAAAAGCACCTGTTTCATTTTCAAACTCTACATAAAATGAGAAAAGGACTTTTATTTGTTATTGTTATTGTTATTCTCATTGTGATTTACAACTGGTCCAGTTCAGTGTGAAAAACTGACAAATATTGTTAACTAAATGTACTAGCCATTCTGATGGTATACTAGTACACTGTAAAACTGTAACATTTATGGTAAAACAACAACAGCAGTGGTTGTGGTTACCATAAAGAATATCTCCTTCTGATATGTAACATCTATGAAAGAAGGCTATTCACAGCCTTTTCATGACTTCTGGTAAAATAATATCAGGATTGCAATATCCAACTCTGACTCCTCACCATGACTCAAGAAAGCCTTCATCCTTTCTGCAAAACCTTCAAAGCCTCATCCTCGCCCACACTCACAAACTCTCAATGATTTTCCTGCTGCTTCAGAACCTAGTGATCATATTGCTGATTAAAGCCTGAAGTACCACAACTCGCCTGTCAGTATCTGCATTATCAGTGACAGCCTCGCACGGCTCTGATCTAATCTTTGCTCTGATCACAGGCTGAATGATCTGCGACAAGCCCTACAGAGGCCTCAAGGTTTACCTTTAATCCTGCTATTCTGCTTCACTAATTTAAAAAATGCCTTCCTTTGTGTTCACACCCCAGCAGGAGCGATCCCTTGTAACTTTGCCGAACTTTGCTCAGCTCTAGTTATTCTTTGCTGTCCCTTCTGATTGAACCATCTCCTCAGTTAACCTAACTGTCTGACCCATATGAAAACAATGCAAATACTGGTATTAATTTCCTATTATGTGCCTGCTTGAGAACTGCAAGTATTGGTCAAATATGAATGGATTTAACATAAAAATGTCCCACTTTCATATGTCTGTCACAAACTAAGTATGTTGCCATACAATCCCTTTTATGGCCACATATGACAACCACATGGTTCAAATACAAAACTCGTTTTTAAGCCATATCTGTCTCAAAGCCATTTGTATTGTATTGCCTATATTTCATATATTTTATAAATGTTATGAATTCTGTGTCTTCATGTATCTTCATTGTTCACACTGTTTTATCAATATTATGAAACATTTTTTAGGTAAAGAAAAAAGCTGTACATCAATAATAGGGTAAATACACATTTGATATCATGAATGTTAAATGTAATGAACAGTAAAGCGAATGTTACAGAGAATAGAACTGTTGTGTTGATTCAGATTCAGCAGTGTATTTTAACCTTGTAATAAGTTTTTTTTTTAACCCAGTAAAAGTATCATTAATTGATTTTGTAGATATTAGTATAATGTTGTTATTTACATGTTTACATTGGGCTAATGTCTGGAATTTTCTCGATGTTATTACTTTTTGGGTCAATGAAAATATGATATTTCTTACATTTTAATATTTAAAGTTTTAGCTGTCATTTACCAACATGCTATATTTTCATGTCCCAAAATATGTGAGTAGTTGGTAGCTACTGGAGTTTTCTGTGCCTATTGGGCTGCTGTCTGTATTTTCTTTCATTATGGATGATGTACATGTATTTTTTAGTAAGAAAATCCGACATTAGAATATTGTATGGTGCTCCTTTCCTTGTACATTTGTACAAAAAAATAAATTAATCTTATTCAAATTAAAATTTCATCTTGTACTGACTTAATAAGAGGAACAGAAATTTTGACCATTTTAATTGGTCATATGCCAAAAAGCATGAGTGCCAAACGTGGCCCAGATTTGGGTCAAATGTCTCTACATGTATGCCAGTTACAGACACATATTAACTGTGAGTTAAATTATATTACATTATATGTAAGACACACATATTCTGCATATATTTCTAATATTTGATATATACATATGTAGGATATTTTATGCTAAATATGCATATATTGACATACATTAGATTTTCATATAGGGATGGTCTCTTGGAACAGTGCAGTTTTTCTGGTCCATTCTCAGCATCTATTCACTGTCTAGCCACTCAGTGCTATCAGTGGATCCCTCTCCTCTGTCCCACTGCTTACCCTGTTCTTTGGGTCCAGCACTGGCAATGATCCAGCGGACCAGGCAACACCTCATGAGGGCTTTTCGGGTGAAACGAGGTCTCTGCCATTTCCCACTGGCTTTCTGCCTGCTGGGCACTGGATCCACTCCATTAGCATCACCCAGCAGACTGCCGTCGACTACCTTGCCATCCTCCTACAGAGAGAGAGAGAGAGAGAGAGAGAGAGAGAGAGAGCGAGATTTGCTAAAGGATAATACAAATTTCATAATGCAAAAAAAACCAAACAAACAAAAACAAATCAACACCCTCACTCTGCTTTTAATTCTGTTGTTGTTCACTCTCTTTTGACTATGTCCACCACCACGTTGTTCATTGTTTTGACCCTGTTCACTCTGTTGCTTAGATTTTTCTAAAACAAACTGGCAAAGGGACAAATTACCCTGTTCACTCTGTTCTGGAATATGTAAACCATTTTGCTCACCCCATTGTTCACTCTGTTTGGACTGTGTTCACCCCACTGTTCACTCTGTTTGGACTGTGTTCACCCCATTGTTCACACTGTTTTGGATGTGTCACTCTCTTTTGCCTGTGTTAACCCTGTTGATCACCCTGTACTGCTGAGGCACACAACACATAAAATATCATCTTCGATTAATCTAAACAAACTGGCAAAGGGACAAATTACCCTTTAGATTATGCCGGTATACATTTAAATCAATTGCCAACAGGGTGGGCTTCCTTGAGAGGTCTTTGTATTAAAATGTTGTGATAAATGCTACAATCTGTGTGTTTGACCAACATGAATTATGAAAAGGTTAACAAGTCTCTTTGGCTTTAAATGCACAAAATGCAACACATTGCATTTTGCATGATATGTACAGTTTATTAAATAAGACTAAGAATAAATACAGTCAAAGAATCTAAAATGAAAGAAGAAACCTTCAGAGCCAAGAATATAATCCACAACCTCACCTCACCATCCCCTAATACTTTATCTTTGCCCACACTGTAATATTAACATTTCCTTCAGGTGCTTTATTTCCCCCAAATGTTATAATGAAAGAATAATACCATGTAATAAAATCTTAATATGACAAAATGTTATGCTGAGTGGCAAATACAGATCTGCTTAGCGAGCTGTTGCTTTGTACTCATAGGGAACAGATGACTGCTTTCTGCACCAGGCTGGGAGTCTAAAATTAGCCAGTGAATTTAGAAAGAGATGGACCATGAAACACAGTAGCGGTCACACACAGACTGCACCCTGCCACCGTGACATAACCACTTATGTCATGTCACTGACAGTCACTCGCCATAATCATCACACATTACATAAGTCACATCAAAAGGCTTTCGAGTCAAATAAGTAGAAGAATGAGCTTCAACACATTCTTCATTTTAAGACCAGTGGAGTAAACGAAAGACTTGGGCATTTTTAATGTGCATACACAGCTACAGTTACTTACAATAGCAATAAAATACCGAATCCAGCGGCATCCAGGACTACATATCACCACTGTCACCAAAAAAATAATCTTTTTCTCTTCTTTCAATGGAAGCGAATAAGGAAGGTATATATTTTCTGTTCAACAATTCTTGGTGTGATCGAAGGAATGTACACTTTGAGTTTTTCTGCTCCCCGGACCTGGAATTTCTGATCATCATGTGGCAGATCAGTCTGGCTTCCCAGAGCGATTTTGGGGGTTGTGGCTGCCATTGTGTACATAAACCCACTGGCTGACACTCAGAAACTGCACAAGGCGATCAGTAAACTGGAAATTGCACAGCTAGAGGTTGGGGACTTAAATAAAGCCAACTAAAGAAAGTGGCTCTAAAGTACATTCAACACATCATTGTTGTTGAGAGATGAAAAATGAAAAATACACTCATTGTTTAAAAAAACAATTGCACGCAGAAGGAAGTGTGGGAATGCAGCACTATTTGGAGGGGAGATAAAGGTCATAAGGATCAATAAATGATTAGAAATGACTGCTGTTGGTAATATTTATTTATTGATTGAGCTACACATACAGACGTAGTGTCTCTCTCTATGGCCTCACAGTAATGCAACATGCCTGACGTCTCGGAATGGAGCTGTAAAAGTTCCTGATGTGATAATCCATCCCATGCAGCTTGAATATTCTCACTATTATGTGCTGACCAGAGACCAGGCTACAAGAGCCCTGGTGTATGGAAGGTGGATTTCAGTTTGGTGTGTAAAATGAGCAGTGAATAGATTGTGGGGGAAAATGGGTCAGAATACAGAACACTGCTGAATCATTTAGGATGTGCAGGATCGGACTGAGACAGAGAGAAATGGCCACACTTATAGGGAAAGGGCAGTGTCTATTACAGCAGCGGTAAGGAGGAGGAAAACAGAGATAAGGCAGGCCTTAGAGGAGAGAGAGAGAGAGAGAGAGAGAGAGAGAGAGAGAGAGAGAGAGAGAATAAAAATAGAACCTTGAATTTCACCTTTGCTCCTTGAGGTGAAATGAAAGAAATACAGAGTAATCTCACTGTTACGCCACTGACTTGTAACATATTGCAATCACTTACCCATAAAACACTCACACCACTAACCTGTAACACTCGCCACACAGTTAAACCATACCCAGAACCCACTCCTTACTGGTACACGTGTCTGACATCTAACACTCCACAATGGTACACCACTGACCAGTAACTCACTCTACATTGTTACACCACTGACCTGTTACTTTTCCACAGTTACACCACTGTCCAATGATACACTCTACGCTGTTTCACCACTGACCAGTGATATACTCTACACTGTTTCATCACTGACCAGTCATTCTGCACATACACCTGGAGATGGGGAAGGATCATTTATATAATAAATAAATATATAGTTTTTGCGGACATCAGGGAGCAGTTATCAACATGCAGGTGAGTCACAGATCTTCTAAGGAAAATTAGATAACTGTTCTGTACACCACTGATCCATAACACAATCTACACTGTTACACCACAGACCCGTAACACACACTCCACCCTGTTACACCCCTGACCTGTAATACACACTACACTGTTACACAACTGACCCATAAAACAGTGTACATTCTTATACTACTGACCTGTTACCACACAGTCTGCACTTACACCACTGACCCATAGGGCAATCTACTGTACACTGTTACACCACTGACCATAGAACACTCCACAATGTTACACAACTGATTTGTAACAGCCAACACTGTTAAACCACGTAAACAAAAGAGAGGTAAAGACAGAGCAAGAAAGAGCTAGAGAGAAACAAATGAAAAGAGGGCTATGAAGAAAGAGAGAGCAAGAAATAGCGCAAGATATATAAAGAGCTACAGCTAGAGAGAGAGAGAGAGAGAGAGAGAGAGAGAGAGGGAGAGAGAGAGAGGTTAGTGTCTTGAATGTCAAACCAAGTAGAAAGCGTCAATAAATCAAACTGTGATGTGAACACACTCCAGTGCTTCCTCCTGAGTGTGTGATTTACATCCAGTGTTTGGAGTCTAGTCTCCATCTACACTGAAAGCAGTGTGTGTGTGTGTGTGTGTGTGTGTGTGTGTGTGTGTGTGTGTGTGTGTGTGTGTCTGTGTGTGTGTGTGTGTGTGTGTGTGTGTGTGTATGTACACCCTCATAAAAAAGTCAGTGGACCTGTCAGCTGCTTTAAAAAGTGGGACTGTGTGTGTGTGTCTGTGTGTGCGTGTGTGTGTGTGTGTGTGCACGTGTGAGTGTTGACTTCAGGGATCCCCCTGCTGCCTCACTTCCACAGCCAAGCCCTTTCACACACTCCTTCATAGCATAACTCAATTATTCAGAGGCTAAGTCTATAAAAAACACATCAATAAATGATCGGACAGAGAAAGAGAGAGAGAGAGAGAAAGGGAAAGAGAGACGTTTTCCACTGGCACACAATGGTGCTGCAGGTGGAGGCTGCAATGTGTTCTTTCCCCCATAAGTCGAACAACGAACAAAACCCTCACAAAAGCTTTCCTGAGAGGAGCTTTACGGAGATAAACACACACATTGATTCAGCTCCGAGGGGGAGGCTGGAACAAAACCAGCAAATGCCAACCAGCGGCAGTCGAGCCGAGTCAATGCACAAGTGTCTGGTAAAATGGGCCTGAATGCAGACAGGAGAAAAGCAGAGGAAAGAAACAGCCTAGGGTAGTCGAGTCGCAGTCATCAGTCTGAAGACAGTGATTCAGCTGTATCCAGTGTTCTGTGAATCACTCTGTTACACTGTATTATAACTGATTGCAATGATGCTGTTGGTGTGCTCCAAAAAGAGCATTTTATGTTTTTCATTTTTAGATTATTGTTAGTTTAGATAACATTATCGGTTTAAATTATGAACTCCTAACTTAGTTTTGCTTGTTTTAAAGGGATTTATCCACTATAAACATTTTATTCCACTAGCAGATCAGTTTCTAAAGACATAATGCTTGAATCAAGCAAGATTGTCCACCAGTGGAATAAGACACTTTCAGTAGATAAACTTACTTAAAACAAGTAAATTTAAATTACAGATTATGTTTAAGAATCTTTTATACAACACTTAGTTCCAACTATGTAAACTAATGCTGCAATTTTGCCCTACAGCTGCAAAAAATACATATCTATCATTAAATAAATATCTACAATTAAAATGTGCTCCAATTTTAGAACATTTGCACAATTTGGACACACTTACTTCATACGTATATCATGATTCACAATGACCTCCCATCCAATGGTGGCACTGTTTTGCCAAAAATACCAGCCTGAACAAAACATGCTGCTTTTTCCTGTTATAGAGCATCATTAAAAGGAATTGTTGGAGAGTGAGGTTAAGTTTAGGTTATAGTTAAGCTTAAGGGAAAGGTTAGGCTATAGATGTTTAGGGTTTGAGGAAGGGTTAAGTTTAGTTTGTGGATGGTTATGGTAAAGGTGCTCATAGACCCACTGCGCTTGCACACAGGGGATTTTGTCATCTGCATTTAACCTACCCACACACAGTGATATACACACATACACACTAGCAAATGCATACACTAGGGGGCAGTGAGCACACATGCCCACGGTGGTGGGCAGTCCTCTCCACAGCAGCCAGGGTTTGAGAAATGGTTAGGTTAAGTTTAGGTCACAGCTAAGCTTATGGTTAGGCTCGATTCAATTTAGGCTAAAATTGTTATGGATTGGTTTAGGGTTTGAGTAAGTGTTAGCTTAAGTTTAGGTTATGGATTGTTAGGGTAAGGATATGGGTTGCATTAGGTTTAGATTAAATTTAAGATAAGTTTAGGTTATGAAGGGTTATGGTTAGAGGCATAGAGTAAGGGTTAGTTTAGGTTTAGGTTGAGGCGTAGCTTTGGCTAATACAATTACACTGGTTGCTTTGTAACTTTCTGTATAATTTGTTTGATTTCTGAGTTTGTTTGTTTGTTTGTTTGTTGTTTTTTGTATGTCAGGGTTGTATGGGTTTTGTATGGGTTGTTCACAAGTGATGTGAAGAGGGACCAGGAGATCGTAGGCGATGTGCAATGGCTACAGTAATGTGGACACTGTAGCAGAAGGTCTGGATTTTCAATTTACATCCCCACCCTCACTTATGGTCAGGAAGTGTGGGTACTGACAGAGGACAATAGGTGCTAAAAGCCGATTGCTTTTCTATGGTGCCACATCAGTGTCAAAAGTTTGGCGTAAACATTTTGTGTGCGTAACTTTCCTTCTGTGAAGTGCAACTGTTCAAGAGGAATTTCGTGTGTGCTGAACAAAAAATTGCCCTCAAGCTTAATTTTTTCCATCTCTAGTGGAACAGGTGTCCTCACGTGTCAAGCACATTTCCTGTGGCTCCTCTCTCTCAGGGGACAGGGGCGGTTTTGACAGTTTGGGGGCAGGGTCAGGGTCATCTACGTGAACGAATGTAATTGGCTGATATGTCCAGGTTTGTGACTGACCACCTACAACAAACAGCCTGTATCAGAAAGCAAAAATGGAAGGCGAGGACGGCGACAGGGGAGTTATCTATATAACGTTTTAACAGTCAAATTACCAGCTACAAAAACATTTAACACGGGATTAATACTGTTACCCTAGATAAACCCATGGTTTGGCTTTAAGCCTAGCTAACTCATCTGTCCGAGTTTCCTTTCCCTCCATCTAACATTTGCTGACAGAGATGACCCTGCCCCTGCCCCCAAACTGCCAAAACCACCCTGGTCAACACTCGAGCTCAATAACTTTGCCCAAGCACAGAGAGGAGCCACAGGAAGTGCACATGGACGACTGTAAATTCCAGTAGAAAAGAGAGTGATTTTTCTTTTCAGCATGCACACGATTCCTCTTTCAGAGTTGTACTCACAGAAAGAAAACTTGCATATGCAAACTCTTAAAATTTGCAGGTTTATAACTTTCACTTGGTGTTTTTGCACCAAACCTTTGACAAGATATAGCTCAGTTCATTCTCTGTGATAGATGCTCAGAGTATAGTAGCCACTCTTTAAATGAGTATATGTACAAATATAGTTGTATGCTTTTAAAAGAACTCCCTTCCACCCTCCCACACAAACATTGCTATTGTCCTACCTGAAGCCCCCCAGTCATGCTTGAAGCATTTGTTTCCCCAGTGTCCTCTTTTTATAAACCAAAATATGGTTACTTTAGCTTAATTAAAATCTAGACCTGTATATCAGCATGCTCTGCAGCCTAATATGAGCATTTAAAGCCTGCACACATATCACTATGCAGGGGGCATGTGTGATCAGATCAAAGACACACACACACACACACACACACACACACACACACACACACACACACACACACACACACACACACACACACAGTTTAATTCCACCCAACTCATTGATCAGAGTGTGTGAATGCTCTGCAGGCTTTAGAGAGCTAGGGATGTGGTGGGAATGTGGAATGGATCTCTAAGGATGTGAGGGATGAGATGAAAGAGAGGAGCTGAGAAGCACTGTTTGTTTTTAGTGATAGAGGGAAAGGAGGTGTGAGGGGACTCAACGGTCAGACCACACACACGCGCAGATATAAACGGGTGACAAAAGCCACAAGGAATAAGAGAGAGAGAGAGAGAGAGAGAGAGAGAGAGAGACAGGCGAACTTCAATGGTCAGGACCTCGCAGGACCCCTACAGAGCAGGTATTATGGGTGGTGTGCCATTCTCAGCACTGTCGTAAGACTGACATGGTGGAGTGATACACTGGTATGAGTGGATCAGACACAGCAGTGCTGCTGGAGTGTTTAAACCCTTCAGTGTGAAAAGGGTCAGAGAGAGTGAAAAGGAAGAGAGAAACAAAAAAATTATAGAAAATAGGAGTTACGTAGAGAGAGGGGTGGTGGTAGGCTGACAGTGGAGGTGATGGCTGGCTGCAGTGGGGCGAGATCATATAAAGAGATTTGGCAAGGGAAAAATTTGCATAACTATTTCTGTGTGTTCCACACAAGAGAGCGAGGGGGGAAGAAAAAAGAAAATAAGATGGGAGATAGAGAGAGAGAGAGAGAGAGAGAGAGAGAGAGAGAGAGAGAATTACATAATGACCCCATGTGGAAGATAAAAATATCTCCTCTTAAGATATGTTTTATGAAAGACAATGAAGTTGATGTGAAAATATGTAAAGAAGGTAGAGCAGAGCAGCATGCAAATGTTGAATGTACTCAGCAGTATGATATTACTTTAATGTGATTGATTGCATCCAGTTCATAGACGTATCCAGAAAAGGGACTGCAACTGCAGCATCTTAATATCGAGACCCTCCTTAAGTCCAAAGTCCTCCAAAGTCCTCTTTTCTGTCTGGAGAAAGAGTGGAGAGGCAGAGCATCTGAGGTGTCTGAAGTCCAGTTTGAAGTTTGTGATGTTTTATGATGCCAAGTCATCTGATGGTGTTGGTCCAGTGTACTATATCAAGTCCAGAGTCATAAGAGCATCTATCATATATTATTATATATTTTTTAGATCACTTAATGCTTCCATCTGCTGATGAGCTTTTTGGAAATGCAGATTTACTTTTCCAGACTAAGTGCCAAAACTGCTATCAACAGGTTTGCTGACAATGAAATTACTGTGATAGATTGACCAGGCATCGCTGGACCTGAAGCCCATAGAGAATCTATGATGTATTGTCAAGGGGAAGGTACGAAACACCTGACCCAGCAATACAGACAAGCTGACCATCAAAACAACCTGGTCTTTAACAACATCTCAGCAAGGCCATAAGCTGACAATGTGCCTCTGTGCCACAATTCACTGATGCAGTATTTCATGGCGAACGAGCCCCAATTAAGTACTCAGTGTATATATGATCAAACTTGTTGAGCATCTCTGTATTGTCCATCATTTTCTGTTTCATCTTTTGGAATATTAAACATGATGAGATTCTGGATTTCTGGTTTTCATGAGCTATAACTATACTTTTACTAGGTAACAGGTTTGAAATATTTCACTTTAAATTAAATTATGAGCTAAAATAAGTCTTTGCACTATTTATTTGATACATACTAGTACATAAATTAGGGGCTCTGATCCAAAACATACCTCAGAATCCACCACCGACTACTAAAGAGATCCAAATTAAGATGAAAAAATTACACTTACATCCCCCTGATAGGGTCTCCCATGACAAACAGGTCCAAGGTGACGGGGCTGACCAAGAGCAGTTCATAAAACCCCAGTGAAAGACCATAACAAAGGCCCCGTAACGTCACCCAGTATGGCAAACCAGGGCCCCACCCTGGAGCCAGGCCCGGGGTCGGGGCTCGGGAGCGAGTGCCTGGTGGCCGGGCCTTTGCCCATGGGGCCTGGCTGGGCCCAGTCCGAAGAGGCAACATGGGCCATTACTCCTGTGGGCCCACCACCCAGAGAGGAAACCATTGGGGTCAGGTGCATTGTGGATTGGGTGGCAGTCAAGGGCGGGGTCCTCAGTGGCCTGATGCCGGGACACAGCAGCTGGCTTTTGGGACGTGGAACGTCACCTCGCTGGGGGGGAAGGAGCCTGAGCTTGTGCAGGAGGTTGAGAGGTACTGGCTAGAGATAGTCAGGCTCACTTCCATGCACAGCTTGGGCTCTGGAACCCCTCAACCACTGAGGTGGTCTGCAAGCTCATCAATGGTGAGACCCCGGGGGTGGATGAGATCCGCCCGGAGTATCTCAAGTCTAAAGATGCTGTTGGACTGTCTTGGTTGACATGCCTTTGCAGCATCACATGGCAGGCGGGGACAGTGCCCCTGGAGTAGCAGACCAGGGTGGTGGTTCCCCTGTTTAAAAAGGGGGACCGGAGAGTGTGTTACAACTATAGGGGGATCAAACTTCTCAGCCTCCCTGGGAAAGTCTATGCCAGGGTACTGCAGAGACAAATTTGGTCGTTAGTCGAACCTTGGATTCAGGAGGAACAATGTGCTTTTCGACCTGGTTGAGGAACACTGGACCAGATCTACACCCTCCAGAGGATGCTTGAGGGTTCATGGGAGTTAAGGATATCATCTCTGCTTTTTGCGGATGATGTTGTCCTGTTGGCTTCTTCGACCCAGGACCTTCAGCAGGCACCAGAGCGGTTCATAGCCAAGTGTGAAGCGGCTGGGATCCAAATATGAGGCCATGGTTCTTGACCGGAAGAGGGTGGCTTGCCCTCTCCAGATCAGTGGAGCTGTCCTGCCCCAAGTGGAGGAGTTCAAGTATCTTGGGGTCTTGTTCACGAGTGGGGGTGAGAGGGAGTGTGAGATTGACAGGCGGATCGGTGCTGCTGCCATATTCGTGCAGTCGGTGTATCAGTCTGTCGTGGTGAAGAAGGAGCTGAGCCGAAAGGTGAAGCTCTCGATTTACCGGTCAATCTACCCTCCTACCCTCACCTATGGTCATGAGCTGTGGGTAATGACTGAAAGGACAAGATCGCAGATACAAGCGGCCAAAATGAATTTCCTCCGTATGGTGGACGGGCGCTCCCTTACAGATAGGGTGAGATCCGCGGTCACCGGGGAGGAGCTCGGAGTAGAGTTGCTGCTCCTCTACATCGAGAGGAACCAGTTGAGGTGGCTCGGGCACGTTTTTCGGATGCCCCCTGGACGTCTCGCTGGGGAGGGGTTCCGGGCACGCCCCACCAGGAGGAGACCGCGGGGTAGACCCAGGACACACGGGAGGGACTATGTCTCTTGGCTGGCATGGGAACGCCTCGGGGTCCCTCCCAGGGAGCTGGCTGAGGTGTCGGGGGAGAGGGAGGTCTGGGCATCCCTACTTAGACTGCTGCCCCCATGACCTGGCCCCGGATAAGTAGAAGGAAGACAGACGGATGGACATTACACTTGAACATCCTAAAATATTTGAGAATAAAGTGTAAACTAGCTGTGCATCAAGATGGCCCAAGTACATTTCTGAACTGGAAAACAGAGAGTCAGATTCCCTTCAGAAATAGGCTTAACCTTACCTCACCCTTACACACACACACACACACACACACACACACACACACACACACACACACACACACACACACACACACACACACACATTCCTAGCCACAAATGCTTATCCCTTCTAAGAGTGCATGTTTATTCCATGTAGAAGACTTTAAAAGAAGGCAGTGGTGTATAATTAATTAGCAGAGTGGCTCCCCAGCCCTCAGGAAAACCTACAGGTTAGAGAAGAGCTGCTGTCTCCATTAACCAACCACACGCTCAGACACATATTTTAATGCTCCAAATCACGGCACAGAGGGTAAATAACCATGAGATTAGAGCAGAGAGCAGAAAAGGATGAGATTAGAGAACAAAAGGATGAACCAAAAAACTGACACTGTTGTTCTGCGATATCATGATATTAAGAGATACAGGAAGTTCACCCAGTTTAGGGCTCTATGATTTCTGCAAATTTAATAATGCATTTTTCCTTTAAGGAAATACAGTTAACAAAAAAAAAATAGTCTTAATAAAGCAAATGACAATTTGGTGGAAAATGGAATTTGGAGAAAAATGTAATATAATTAAAAACAAAAATTAAAAATGGGGAGGGCATATAAAAATTTACTTTGCACTAGTTATTTCATGTCCTGCAATGTGACTATCGTATGTACGAACATTGCAATAACAATCCTGAAACTGGGCCTAACAGACTTTGCTTTCTAGGCTGACAGATTATGCTTCTATTCAAACTACTGCAATTCATGTCCGAATGTATCCAGGTAGCCCTTCTTTCATGGAGTCACCCAGAATGGAAGGGTCTTCTGACAACTAAAGAATCTGTGTGTGGAGGCACAGTCAATGCCAAGATCAACAATTTGTTGCCATGCGTCACACATCCAGAAGGCCTGGTGTCATGGTGTGGGGTTGGGTGGGGGTGTACACAGAAATCTATGTTACATCAGACTATGCCTGTTTCATTAAAACACCATCAAACAGAAATGTACCCTTATCAAACCCGCTGAAATTCAAAAACTGCAGTAAAATGCAAGATCTAGGAATCACCCACATTTCTCCTGAGCTGAACTGCCTTTACATCAGTCATTCAGTGTCTGTGTGTACATTTTGTACATCATCTATTAGGGTAAATGGATTCACAGCACTTCATTTTATGCACATTTTGTTGTTACAGCCTTATTCCAAAATAGATCAAATTTGCCTTTTCCCTCTCAAAATGCTATACACAATGTCCCACAATGACAAAGTGAGAGAAGTTTGTATAAAATTTGTGCAATTTTATTAAAAATGAAACACATTAAATGAAAAAAAATGAAAAATATATACTGCTGCTATTTTACTGGTAAATTCAGTTTATTGGACAGGATTTGGAAATACATTTGGCCACTTCTGACACTGTCTCTGCTTCAGGAGGGGCTTGATATTAAGAATGCTGCACTCGTAGCTTCTTTCCTAGAGATGTCTGTGTGTGGTGGGTCTTGATGCAATGACGCAAGCTCTGCCAAGTTTGTGAACAGACTTTTCTTAACAGTCCTCTCAAGGCTATGGTCATCCCTGTTGCTTGTCCATCTTTTCCCAACACATTTTCCCCTTCCAGTCAACTTTCCATTAATATGCTTTGATACAGCACTCTGAGAACATCAGTGACCTGTTATTCAATCACCTGTTATTTAATCACCCATTATTCATTCAGCAATGACCTGTGGCTTACCCTCATTGTGGAGGGTGTTGATGATCATCTTCTGGTCAACTGTCAGGTTAGCAGTCTTCCCCATGATTGTGGATGCTAAACTAGAAATGGTATTTATACTGTTTGAATAGAAATTAAATTAAAGTCCAAATTAAATACTTATATTTCACATTACACGTATGAATGAATACACTTTCAATTCTGAAAAACAAAATAATAATATGCCATTTTTAAGCTGCATTAGTAAACATGCAGCTACAAATATTTTAGGTAGGCTATTGTCCTTATGCTTTCCCATTTTTAAGAATAACAGCATGTCGATCAGTTGTTAATGTACCACTCATAAAATCTTCAGTGAAACAGTTCACTATGCTACTATGCCACCTACAATACCTCACTTTATTGGAGACCCAACGAGGGACAGAGAGATAGGAGAAAGAGCGAGAGAGATGGGAATGCTGCAGGACAGATCCATTATTCACTATTAGTCACGGGCCGGATGATACAGTGCACGCTTTTAGATCATGCCTGAGATAATCACAGCCACACACTTATTATACATCATTCTGGTATACACAGACAAGACATACACAGGTACACACACACACACACACATTCATACACACACATTTATACACAAAAGATGAGAGGCTGTGTTTAACCCTCACACCTGCCCCTTCAGCGGCTTTGAGTGCGTCTGTCCTAGAAAGCCACGAATGATGTGTAAAGGAGTGGAGGGAGGCTGGTGTGGGAGATGAGAGGAATAAAAAGGAATGAAGGGAGGATAGCAAGAGAGAATGAAGCATCTGTAAGAAAGAGGAAAAGCAAGAGGGAGGCGGGTGTGTAGGTTTGATTCCATTCAGATTCTATACACACAAACACTGAAGTGCAGCACAGTGCTTTTAATGCACTCATGCATGTACAGAGATTATAAGAGTATTAAGGATTATAAGAGTTTATAAGAGTAGAATTATAACTACACTGATAAAACATTATGACCACTCACTGATGAAGTGAATAAATTTGGGATGTGAACCATTGATAAAATTGTTGGAATAGAATGAAGGTTTCTATGTGTGAATGTAATTATGATATATGTTTGAGATTACAATATTACAGTTTATTGGGGAAAACTGTAGTGCTGGGTGTGGATGCATACAGCTTTTGTACAGCATCCTGCAGCACATTTACCCATGGATGTTCTAGCTGGGCCTGCAGATCCTGCTCACTCATGGGTTACAGAAGCTGGGATCCCAGCTCCTCCCATAAATGTTTGATTGGCAATAAATCTGGCAACCAGACAGGCAAGGAAGTGTTGCAATCTGGGAAACCCTTGCTGTGCATTCCTGCATTTATTGCTGAGCTTTTAGTGTCCCTTGTATCACTACTGTGGTGACTGACTGCCATCATTGTTCCATAGATTGTCACACTAGCGATCATTTAGAATTTGTAGAATTTGACGTTCAGGGAAAAAAAAAATCTAATTTCTAGAATGTAAAATGCAGTTTGACAAATGTATTAGTACTTTCTTACTTATTGTCATGTGCAGGGCAGACAGAACAAGGACGAGGCTGTGAGGCAAACGCAGGGGTTAGGATTTAATTAAGAAACAAAAAGTACAAAACAAATGAAACAAACTGAACTACTAAACAAATGACTGATTAAAACATAACAGAAAACAAACCAAACGAACCAACAAACCTACAAACTGTCACTCTCTACACAAAGTTGGAAAAACAAAGCCAGACAGCAAAAAACCATGACAAACAAAAGGACTGACAAAGACAGACTGAGACAAAGGGTCTTAAATACGACATGACATAGACAACACCTGGGACATGATAACGAGGGGGCAGGGTTACAAATCAGACACAGGTGGGAATGGGCGGAGCAAAGGAGGAGACAAGGACAAAAACAAACAAACTTAGGAGCACATGGAGGAAACAACAACATCAAGACAGGAAGACAGAGGTAAACTGGACTGACAAAGGGCAGACCTGACACAGATAATTCAGTGAAACTGCCTAAAGTCTAAATAACCCCCCCAAATATTTCATATATTTTTTTCATATAAATATAAAAATTCATTTATAATTTTCTTTTCTTTTTTTTATTATTTATTTTTGTCATGCATCAGTCCTGTTACCCTACTGTCTTCCCATTTTGTCTTTGTTTTATCTATCCCATGTCCTTCTGAGGACATGTGTTTTGTTTAGTTTTGGTCCCGTCTCCTCCCTTGCTTTGCCCTTTCCCATCTGTGTCTCATGATTCATCCTGCCCCTTCATTTCCGAGCTCCAGGTGTGTGTAATGTTGTCTGTCTATTCTAGCTTTATCCATAGTATATCTGTTTGTTTGTTTTGTAACCTGTTTTCTTGTCATTAAATCCAAAACCCTTGCAAGTACTTCTGCTTCCTGCTTCCTATCTTTGTCCACTAAGTGTTGCTGAACCGTGACAATGTTATTAATTATTTATTACATTTTATTCTAGATATTATTTTATAAAAAATATAAATGTATTTTACAATGGCCTGAATGCTTCCTTTAAATTATTAATACAACATACACTTTGTCCAAATGTATGTGGCTCTTCTAATAAATACATTCAGCTCCTTTAAGTTGCACCCATTGCTGACACAGTTGTCTAGTATTGCGAATAGGACTCTCTGAAGCAGATAAATATGAACCTACTGGCACCATAATTCCTAATGCCAGGTTGGCTATGTTGGCTAGAGGGGTATAAAGGTCCCCCACCATTGAGCTGTGGAGCAGTTGAACAGTGTTCTCTGGATTGATGGTGCTCCATCCAATACTGGAATGAGGTAGGATGGAGTAAAGAAGTGATCATCTGATAGCCAGACCTCACTTACACTGTTGAATGCGTTCAAATCCTCACAGCAATGCTCCATAATCTACTAGAAAGCCTTCCCCTGAACAGTAGTGAAAGTTATAAATGCACAGGTGTTACACTTTTGCTCTTATTGTTTAAATATCTGTCAATTATGTGGTTTTGGTGTATTTTATATTTAGCACAAGATACTCAATACAAATCCCAGCGCATAGTGAGAAGCATACTGTATGGTATGAGAGTTTGCTGTATAGAGCCCATACATTATAGCTACCATAAGGATGATTATTTCACACCACAGCCGGTGGATAAACGTGTTCTGTGCTGACTGGGAGCCTCTCTTGGCGTTCCTGAGGTGCTCTTAGTCGCACACACAGACACAGACACACACACACACACTGTGTGGCTGACGGGGGTTATTTTTAGTTGAGACCACCCTGGATACACACTGGAGAGGAGGAGGAAAGAGAAAGAAAAGATCCCTCAATCAGCTCCAACACCTGCTGCTCCACTCCATCTGTCTTCCAATCCATCCACCTCTCATATCTCATATCTCCTACTGTAAAAGAAACACACATACACAGAGAGATAGACAGAAACTGCTTTCTGCTCCCACTATAAGAGTTCATCTTGCTCTCTCTGTTTCCCTTCCCCATCCCCTGATACCTCCACTAAGGCCATTCTCCTTCCCCACCAATCTCCCTTCCTGCCAATCTTCTCCTTCACCTCCTTCACGTTTCTGTCCTCCCACTCTCTCTGTTACTCTACCTCTCTCTATCTCTCCCTCTCCCTTTCTGCACTTTAATTACCTCTCCTTCCTCTCTGCTAACCTGTCCTCCCTCCGACAGGTTCTCAGATTCCCTCTCTCCTTCTCAGTTTCTCTCTCTCTCTCTCTCTCTCTCTCTCTCTCTCTCTCTCTCTCTCACTCACTTTTCAGCTGTGTGCTCTCTGAACACCCAGAGCACTGAGCTTATTTGTCTTCTTCATCACAGCCTCTTATGTAACCCTATGAGCTGATCTATGAGCTGTCAATCAGCCGTATCATCCTGGCTCAGGACAAACAATAACATGCCAATATGAAGAAAGGCAGCAAGCAGTTTTGTCTGCAGAAGCTAGTTTGATATGCATGATGGTGGATCCTCTGTTGACATGATGCTTCTAGGCCTGCAGAAATGCAGGGAGTCTTCAAGGGAAATCTTGCTTTTTGCAACAAAAAAAAAGAGTTATTTCAAAGTAAAGTTTTAAATTGTTCTAGTTACTATACAGTTATTGGAGAAGAATCTGTAGAAAACAGCCTGCTTTGAATTTATATGGGCTGAGCTGGTTGTGAAATGAGCACGTTGTGTTTAACCAAACATATCCAACCTACAAAACCCTACTGACAAAGCCCATGCATTCAGCCTGCAGCACCACAAATACAAATTACAGCAGTTTATCCACAATTAAAGACCAATTTATGGTCAACATTACATATGGACATGGGTACAGACAGCCTTCTATCCATACTCTGTGTTCATTTCATTTATAATGGTAAATGTTCTCTGGAAGCTTATGGATATAAATGAATGGAGATCACTGGTAATTGTAGGGGCAGTATGTCCAGTAGCTCAATAGAAACCCTCCCCTCACTGCCATATGGACACAATGAAGAATAAAATAAAAGAAATAAAAGGTGCAGTTTTTCATAATTGTCACAAAGTATTTAATTGACTCACTGACCAATATGGTTTACACTGCTGTCTCTTCCATCTCTTTTGTGTCTGCATATATTATGACAGTGTTTCTCAACCCTGGTCCTGGAGGTACCCTGCCTTGCATGTTTTAATGCTTTTCCTTGTCCCATCACATCTGATTCATCTAATCAGCTCATTAACAATCACATTCAGAGTTTCAGGGGATCTACTAAAATGTACAGGGCAAGGTGCCTCCAGAAACAGGGATGAGAAACAAGGCATTATTATGGCATTATTTGCTTCAATGTCAACATGGTTGTTGTCAGAAACCTTTGAATGAGAACTGCCTTCTGTATTTTATATTAAAATCCATGTCAATGTTAAGGATCTATAGATATATGTGGGTCATGGCGGTTTGAAACATTTTAAACAGAATGGCCTAGATGGCAGCCAATTGCTCTCAGGCCAATGATGCACCCCCATGTCTGTCAACTGGGCAAAATGTCTTAGTTCATTAAAGAGGCATAAATAACAGTCAGCAATCTTTCAAACAGAGGCATACTACTAAGAGCCTTTTTATTGGTGAAGCATGTCTAATCAGACCACAACTGTAATCATTTAAATATCTGTCTAAGACATAATTATAAGCAGAGTTTTGTAGCAATCCGACATTGCACAGTTTATGGACTTCAAAACAGAGGAAGACTTTGAACTCTTATTAGAAAGTAGCATCTCTCTCACATATCTCATTCCAACAGCCTTGCAGGAGTTATGAAAATGAATGAATGTTGAAAGCTTCAGCAGTCTGAAAGTCTGAGAGTAGAGCTTTACCCCCACTGTGTCTGAAGCATTCCGCAGAATCACACAGGCTGATTAGATTGAGAGAGGTCATTCTGACTATCTGCCTTAACTCAAGCTTAAATGAGGCTCAGATCAGTGACTGACTCACTGAAATGATGCTTAGATGGGAAGAGAGGCAGAGAGCGTGGGGTTACAGATGAGAGAGAGAGATTCGTGACTCTACATTACTCAGAAGCCACACAGCTTCAGGCTCAACCCAAGATCTCTCAAATGATGCAGCATTACAATGTGAGAGTGACCCCAGTCCCTCATGAGTCCTTGTGATCTGTCATGCCAGGCAGCTGTTTTGTGTGAGGGAGAACATATGAGTTGTTTTTAAAGTCAGAAGGTGTTCTATGATGACAGATATTTCCTATAAAAAGCAATGTAAAATGAGCAAAGGTTTATGTATGCTTTGGGTGTAGAAGGCACCTTGGTTAAATCCCTAGTATGTCTACATTCTGTGAGGCAAGTGGTGGTTAATTATGGTGAGAGAAGGCTCTTGTTTCAATCCCCTGGAGCAGCTTGGGGCAATGATGGAACCAAAAAAGTACTGGGAAAAATATACAAATCAAGAGCCACATATTTTTGGCCATACTGTGTATAAACACTGATGAGTCAAAATAATTTGACCCCCCCCCCCCACCACCACCCACCAACCAACATTATCTTCCGATCTGCCAAGAACCATCTGAGCCTACACAATTAGGTAAGACCTATCTGGTCAGCTAGATGCATGCTTTCCTGGCTGTCACCAACAATGCGCATCTGTCAGGAAACACAGAACCTCACACTGGCCTGGCAAAACCAGCATTGGGCTAGTTCAAAGCCCCCACAATCTGTGGCCTCTAGTTGACTGCCCACCCTTCCTCAAGTACACACCACCACAAAGTGCAATCTCATGTGGATTCTGGGCTTCAGACAATTTCATCAATCCTGGCCATGTCACCACACTTGGCCTCTCCATTGAGCCCTTAGACCACACACAATTGGTGGTATCTGTTGATGAATGTCCAGTGGGTTTGGGTTGATGAATGCATTGTCAGTCAGTGTTACAGGAGGCTCTGGGTATGTCTACATCTATCTGAATGACATCCTTGTTTACAGTTCAACCATGGAGGAGCATATCAAGCCTGTAAGGTGTGTTTTCCAGACTGTTATTGGACTGTTGCCTGTGTGTGAAACTGGGGAAATCTGAGTTCCACATCCTCAAAGTTTCCTTTTGAAAGGATCAAAACCCTTTTGACATCATCTCCAATTCCCCAGCTACCCAACCCAGTTGGGCCCTTTGTTATGGAGGTTGATGCCTCTGATATAAGCCATCCTCTCCCAACATGTGGGTCCAAGAACTCCATGCCTGTGTGTTCTTTTTCATCAGTTAATGCCTGCAGAACAAATTCATGATGTGGGGGACAGGGAGCTCTTGATAGTCAAGTTGGTCCTTGAAGAATGGGAGCACCGGCTTGAAGAGGCAGGCAACTGGGCATTGTTCTTTGGCTCTTATGACTTTGTCCTGTCATATGGGCCAGGTTCAAAAACACCAAGCCTGATGCCTTATCTAGTCAATGAGTTCTGTCAGGGCCCGAACTAACTCTGTAACCTATTTTTCCTGCATCACACATTCTGGTTCCAGTTACGTGTTTAGGAACTGTGTACGTCTCCACATCTGCCCGGTGATGGATTGGGGGCATGCCTACCTCTCAGCTTGCAACACTTGTACATGGCAGATCACTGCCCATACCCTCATATCCTTGGTCCCATGTCTCCCTGGATTTTGTTACAGGCCTGCCCCATCCCAGGGCATCTCATTGGAGAGAGGAAAGTATTTCATTCTTTGCTTTTGTTTATTTAAAGACTCCTTTGGTTGGAGACACACCATTTCTGTTGTTTCATTTGTTTGTTCTCTCCCACAAAAACTCCTTTGATTAAGCTACACTATTGTGGAATTCCCTCTGTCCTCCTTTTCCCACCATAACCCCATAAAAAACCCTCTTGTTTTTCCACCCATTTTACAGTAGCCTTGATGCAGTGGCAGAAAGCCAGTTTACTGACAGAGCAGCCTGAGTTCAAATTGCATTTCTCACACAAAGCACCTCATTCAATATCTAATAAATATTTATAATGATATAATTATTATATAAAATATAATAATATATAACCTTAACCACTATATATTTATATATACAGAGTGTATACAGATGATGACTCATCTGTCTCTGATGATTCATATGGCACTGTATGAGATGCTGCCTCTCTAGTAGCTCCATGGTTTAAGCCCTTTAAACATTATTTTTCTTCTAGTCTTGTTACGGGTGTGTTTTCATTCATATCCCATGGATAATTTTATCTTTAAGATGCAACCAGGAGAAAGTTTTCTCACATATTCGAGAGGGAAGATTGGGACAAGGCAGGATATGTCTCCTCATTCTTGCAGAACTGAGGAAGAGGTCCTGGGTCTGTAAGGCCAGAGTGAAGTTAGTGGTGCTGCAAACCATCTATTCACTCCATTATCATGGGGAATGTAAACTCACTGCCGAGCAAGATTGAAGAGCCAGCAGATTTACAGTGAGAGAAGCTTGTTTATATTTATGGAGATATGCTAACCCAGCTCATACTGGAGAGAGCTGAGAATGTGCAAAAGAATGTGCAAAAGCAAATGTGTGTGTGTGGGGGGGGGGTATTGTTTATATGAACAATTACTGGTGTAACCTGGGACAAATCTCTGTAAAGTACATTCTGTCACAGCAAAGTTGCAGACACAGCACCCTGAGGCATTTATGATCATTTTTGGGGACTTTACTCATCTACTTTGGCTCCAGGTAGTGGTTTACTGTACAGGTAGTGGACTGTCCAACTAAAAACAAAAAGTCAGTTGATCTGCTGTATGCTAATGTGAAGGAGGTATAGAGCATCACACCACTCCCCATGTTGGGCAAGTTGGACCACAACCTAGTCCATCTGTAGCCAAAGTACACTACCCCAATTCAAAGGCAGCCTGCACCCACCAGATCCATCATGAAGTGGTCCCCAGAAATGGAAGATGCTCTCAGGGACTGTTTTGACACCACATACACACTGTGAGCTACCCCAACTACAAGCTATGAGCAACACAGGAAGTCAAAGCTGTCCTCAAAAGGAAGAAGGCAGACTTCCAGAGCAGGGAGGTAATGAAAGCAGCACATCAGGAGGTGAAACGTTGTGTCAGGGATGACACAGGAGAAAGTTGGAACTGAAGTTGGAGGAAACCAGCATGAGGGAGGCTGGGAAGGTGTGAAAACCATAACAGGTCATAACACAAAGACAAGAGTTGTTGGGGGAATAGTGGAGAAGGCAAACAAAATTAACGACCCCCCCCCCCACACACACACACACACTCTCTCACTTTGAACCACATCAGAGGTTGACTGAGGAAGCTTCACCTGAAAACAAGATTAGCAGAACAAACTGATTAGTTGGGCTGGCTGTAAAAAATGAAAAAGGTGAATGAAACAGAGGAACTTAACAAGCTCTTCTGTAGATCTTACACAAAGATGTGTTCTGATAAGTGTACACTGAGGCATTGTGCATTGTGTGTGTGAGTTGGCAGTGCATCTGTGTGTGGGTGGACATCAGCTCCATAGCCATAGCTAAGGAGGGCAGCAGGTCTAATAGGAGAGAGCATGTATTCATTTGTGTGTGTGTGTGTGTGTGTGTGAGAGAGAGAGAGCGAGAGAGAGAGAGAGAGAGAGAGAGAGAGAGAGAGAGAGAGAGAGAGCATCATTTTTATGTTACTGGGGAAAGAGTGTCATTGGATTCATTTGCACATCTAAAGGAATTGATTCAGTATGTCATTATTGTCATCATATCATATAACTTTTCTTTTTTTATCTAAAAAAATTCCAATCATGTCCAATTTGGATGTGCCAATTACCCAACCATTAGCACTTTCACAATCACACACAATGCTCCCAATGCTAGGAGAGTAATACATCTGAAGCCAGCCACCACCTGTTTTTGCTGGGCAGCCAACATGCTCAGAGGAAAGCACCAGGTCCCAAGCTCTGATATAATGACTAACAGATACCTGTGCCAGTCAGCATTGCTTGGTGTAATGCAGGGAGAGACTTCCATAAACCCATCCAGGGAGAGTGTGACCAATTTTGCTCTCTTGGACTCAGTATGACCCAGTATTCGAATGTGTGATCCTTGGATCATAGTGTAAGTGCATTAGACTGCTGAACCAGTCGGATTCCAAATCATGACATTTCCATTAATGTGTTATTACAGTGTATTATAATCCATTCTAATGATGGCTCTGTTTATATGCTAAGATTTTCTCCAGTCTTTGAATTCGAATTCTAATAATACCTTAAGACTAAGGTTTATATATTGAGTGCTACAATAATCCATTTCAAAATTACTTACGTGAGTAGCCTACCATGCATCACGTGAGTTGAGTCAGAGTCAGAAGAACAGCAGTGTTTTACCTGAGAATGCAGATGGTGGGTTTGTTTTTTTAATAGCTTTGAAAAGATGGCTGACTCCTATTCTTCCTATTCACTTATTGAAGGAAAAGCAAGAGGAACAGGTCATGTCCTGCAAAATCTCATCTGTGAAAAACGGTAATGGTATTATCATAGTTTGGGACTATTTGCTGAATCAAATTCTCACAATAGTTCTCACAAGAGTTCTCCAAAATCTAGTCTTCCCTGGAGAGTAGAGACAATTGTTACAACAAAAGCAGGATAACTCTTTTTAATACCCTTGATTTGGGAAGAAACAAAGAATGGGTCTTAATGCCTTTACTTTTTGTTTGAATCTGGCAGCATTGTGTCACAATTTCATGATGAATGGAATGATGCTCCAAAATGACTTGGAATAGATTGTTTATCATTTTTGTTCACAATAGTGGTTATTTGTCAGTTTATGTGGTTTATTTAACATTATTCCAGGACCTGACCTGACCTGTAAACCCATCGTGCTATACTTGTCTAACTTGTCTACCTTTTCAATTGCGTGTGAGCACATGTGTGCGTTACATTATGTTCATGAGTGCACACATGCCACAGCACTCTGGTTCCATGGATGGCTGTAAATGTTTCATATGGTGGAAGCAGAGTCCTGAAGGATGTCTGACGGTGTGTGTGCTGAGTGCCCTGCTGTAGTGTTGATGCCCCTGCCTCTCTTCTTAGCCTGGCTGCATTCTCTTGTAATGGGTCCAGAAGGACAGCTCAGGGCCAACAGAGAACAGTTTTCATCTATTCCACTATGGACAACAGACAGGTCAGCACTGCCACAACATAACACTCAGTCTACCATCAGTGCAGTGAAGTTTACTTAAACTATCTATTCCCATCAGCCATTACAATAAAATCATCTGCTTCATATTGTGTACATTCCCTTGGACTCAACAAGACCAATGAAGGTGTCATGTGGTGTTTAGCAAGTGAGGTGGGACTTCCTTGAGCAACAAACTTGGGACCCATTACCCTGTCTGTGGTTCACCCGTTGTCCTTTCAAGGAAAACTTTTGTTAGGTAGTGACCACTGCATACCAGGGTCACCATGCAAGACCAGCCTCATGTTTTGGAGATGTTCTGACAAAGTTTTCTAGAACATCGCAGTTTCCTGCTTCAACACATATACAACTTACTGTTCCCTTACTAATAAAATTCTACACGCAATACTCCACAATGACAAAGTGAGAAAACTTTGTTTGAAATGTATTAAAAATAAAACATAAAAATATAACATATACATAAGTATTTATAGCCTTTGCCATGACACTCAAAATTGTTTCTTGTTTCCACTGACCATCCCTCAGATGGTTCTACAGCCTGTTTGGAATAAACCTATGGAAGATTCATTTGACTTGACCTGATCTGGAAAGGCACACAGCTGTTGATGTAAGGTCCCATAGTAGACAGTGGATGTCAGAGCACAAACCAAGCCATGAAGTCTAACAAATTGTCTGTAGACAGGATTATACCAAGACACAAATCTGGGGAAGGGTACAAAAATATTTCTGCTGCACTGAAGGTCCCGTTGAGCACAGTGGCCTCCATCATCCATAAATGGAACAAGTTTGGAACCACTAAGACTCTTCCCAGAGCTAGTCATCTAGCCAAACTGAGTGATCATGGTGGTAGAGCCTTAGTCAGGGAGTCAACCAAGAACCCAATGGCCACCTAGAGCACCAACATTGCTCTGTGGTGAGAGGAAAAACTTTCAGAAAGACATTTCTGCAGCACACCACCAATCAGATCTACATGGTAGAGTTGCAAGATGGAAGCCACTAAAAGGCACATGACAACCTGGATGCCAAAAGGGACTCTCTTAAATTATATATGTACTCTCTCTCTCTTAAAATTATGTTTGGCCTCAATACCAAGCATCATATCTGGAGGAAACCAAGTACTCACAGCATGGTAGTGGCAGCATCATGCTGTGGCAGTCTAGTAAGGGTTGATGGAAAGATGACTGCTGTGATGTACAGAGACCTCATTAAAGATATTCCTGTTCCAGAGCACTCTGGACTTCAGACTGGGATTAAGGTTTATCTTTCAAGAGGATAACAACTGTAAGCACACAGCCAAGATAACAAAGGAATGGCTTCGGAAACAACTCTGTGAATGTTCTTGAGTGGCCCAGCCAGAGCCCAGACTTGAACCTAATTGAACATCTCTGGAGCTATCTAAAAATGGCTGTGCACTTATGCTCTGCATTCAATATGATGGAGCTTGAGAGGTTCTGCAAAGAAGAATGGGCGAAATATCCCAAAAACAGGTGTGCTAAGCTTGTAGCATCATACTCAAAACGACTTGAGGCTGTAATTGCTGCCAAAGGTGCTTCAACAAAGTATTGAGCAAAGGATATGAATACTTATGTACATTCTATATATTTTTTGAATAAAGCTGTAACATAAAATGTACAAAAATGAAGTGCTGTAAATACTGTCCAGATGCACTGTGTGTGTATGTACGTATGTGTGTGTGGGTGTAATATATATATTACTTAAGTTCACCTGTAAGTGGATGCCAAGATATACAAATATACTGTCAAATATACAGTGTCTCTTGTTGGTTTGAGATGTGCTGGAATAAAGGAGGAGAACAAAAGGTCCAGATTTCCAAGATTATCTCAGGAAAGAATTATCACAGCACTAAGATGTTGTTATACTGCCCACCATTGGATGTGATGTCACTTTGCCACACACTAGGTTAGGATTATGATAACTGCTCTGTAACTAATGAGGTGCTAAATCCCTCACACAATCTCCAACAGAACCTTCCCCCAAGCACAAGCTTCCATACATTAAACAAGCAGACGTACTGCATAGACCCCCTGCTGAAATCCTTAGGTAATGGAAACGAATTAATGTATGCATCCTGCAGGGTGCTGCCTGAAACTCTTCCACTGATTTTTACTTTACATTCCATCCACATGCTGTTAATTTGCGTTTCCGCTTTGATTACAAGGTTCCAGTGCCAAGACTCTCTCAGGATTCAGAACCACAGGCTGATCAAACGTCAGAGTGTGCACAGAGAGCAGCTACAGTCCAACACACACGTCCACTGCTGCCCGGATGAGGGGTTCCTGTTGACCCAGAGGCTTCGCATCAAAGCTCCCAGACATTAAATGCTTATAAAAAAGCTACTTGTGAGAACATCAGCCCAGACGAATTTACTTTTGATCCACTTAAGGGGATAAATTGAGGAGATGCCCAGTTTTGTAAGCTGGTATTTTGCCTCTCTGATCCTCTGCAAAATGGTTATTTCATGTAAAGAATTGGGAAGTATAGGAAGCATTTAGATGTGTGCGGCTTGTACAAATAATGCCATCGCTACATGCAGTTTCATCTGTTCACAATCTCTGGCTCAACTTTCCCTTTTTTCATCCCTCTCTCTGTTTCTTTCCTCCCTCTCTTTTCAATAGTGTGGGTTACATGGACCCCCAAATTATTCATCACCACGTCTGGCTGGTGGCCAGGAGTCCATGTGCGTATGAGAATGAACACTGAAAGCAGTGGATTGAGTTTTGTGTGAAAGCTGAGAAGGGGTTGTTTTGCTTCCATAGTCCAGGAACAGCATAGACACTAAAATACTCTTGGATCTGTTAAGATCTTTCAGTCAATGGATGAATCACTTTGAGATGGGAAGTGAGAAGAAGCTTTAAGAAGAACCCCCCCTCCTCAAATTGAGACCAGTTGCCACCCAATAGATAAACCTTGCCTTATTACACAACACTATTGGGAGTACTAAAATCCTGCACGTGCTTCCTGCAAGAAATGTGAATTTTCTAGAACTGCCCTTGGAGAGCTCAACATGGCAAAGTCATTATAGGTAAGTTTGTTCACTCTGTGGCCATCTTTGCCCAGGTGATGCAAATTACAAAACCTTATAAATACCCAGAATGCTTTAACGTTGTCCCAACAACAGCCATTGGATCTTCTTAGCAGTTGCAAAGCACTCTGAAAATGAAAATGGTGACAAAGGTCCACAAGGCAGGAAAAGGTTATAAGGAGATAGTTTTCAAGTTGCCATTTTCACAGATCAAAATGTAATTAAGAAATTGAAGCTAACAGGAACAGTGCAGGTCAAGATAAGGTTTGGAAGACCAAGAAAAAGTTCAGAGACAGCCACTCAGAAAATTTAGCAGACTCTTTAGTTGTGGTACATTGGTTGACTTTTCAGCAATACTTACACAAACATAACCTTCATGAAAGAATCATCATAAGAATATCTTTCCTGCATACTGACCACAAAGTTCAGCGTCAGAAATTTGCAAAAGAACATCTCTACAAGCCTGATGCATTTTGGAAACCTTTCCTGTGGACCGAGGAGGTTAGAACTTTTTTGCTGTAATAAGCAGTGTTATGTTTGGAGAAAAAAAGGGTACAGAATTTTCTGAAAAGAAGATTTCTGGCCCTGCTCGCAGTCAAACCCATTTCACAAGGTGAAGTGAAACGCACTTATGGTCTCATGGCTGAACACAACCAAATCCTCAATCAGTATGCTTCAGTGTAGTCTGGCCATTCCAGAAGAGTAGAGGCAGTTGCAGCAAAGGCTCCAAATCCCTATCAATGCAGTTTTTGGATGTTGCCTCACACTGGTCCACGTCCTTCTCAGAAAGAGAAGAACAAATGAAAGACTGGAATTATTGTGAAGTTTAACTCTCAAGCTGAGCTTAAAGCCCATAAAATCCAAAACTGTGAGGAACATGATGAGTCATTAATTGCAGAATAGCCATAGCATTCTTTTTCCCAAAATAGGCAATTTGCTGGAGGCCCAAACAAAACGCATTACCAAAGTGCAGCAAGTTAACTTGTGTTATTGCTGCTGTGTCTGGAGATTTACAAACATTTACAATCTGCGTCTCGGGCCTGCATAATAGATTATAACTGTTCCAGTATGAGTACACTTCATTACCAAGGGAATTGCCTATCTAGTGTTCCCATATTAGATCAAAGCTCTCAGTGCCATACATAAAGCAGCTCCCTGCAGGGAATGAGCATTCGCTTGTCAAAAGCAAAGATAGTTTATTCCAGACAATAATTCCAGAGCTGGTGAGAACAAAGTGTTGGAACCTTTTAGAAATGTTTGCTTGCTGCTGAGTGATCTGGCTACATATCGAGTTTCAACACGAGTCATAATAGCCTACATCAAGGGTCATTGCATCTGGTTTTAGGGGGCCTCTATGTACCAGTTTGATGATTTCCCCTTCTGAAACAACTACTAAACTAGGCAATTAAAATTGGCACATAAGTGTAATCAGTTCAAGCAGGGATATCATCATATCACCAGTGTTGGTCACTGCCCATACAAGGTTGAAACTTATGCCCTTAGTCTATATTAGGGTATGTAGTTTCAGATATTGGGGTAAAAAATGAACATCAGTTGGTTTCTTTTGGCAAAAAAAACAAGACAATGAACGTGTTTTTGGACTCTTCTATAATTGCTCATGAAGTAATGCAACGTTCTCTAATGTGTGTTTGTCCTTCTATGCATTATGGTTTCCTTCCTTTCAATTAGAGGAGCATGGGTAGCAGAAGCTAGTACAGCCAGTATACTTGCTTTATTACTGATGCTCTGATATGGGAGTTCTGGGTTGATTTCTAATATCTGATGTACACTGAAATAACGAAAGTCATCTGATAGCAGTAATTAAATTGATTATAAAGGAGTGTTACATCAGGAACAGCTTGGAATGCACACATCTGTATATGTTGTGAGGTGAGTGAGGGTGAACAATGGACAGCACGAGTTTGAACATGGTATGATAGTGGGTGCCAGACGATTTCCAAAGCTGTGCAGCCATTTAACACTCTTTGATTCACAGTGTCATGCAATTCCCCCACACATTTATGGTGTTTTACTGAAATAACAGAAATGAATATTGCCTGTGAGAATCTGGTGTCCTATAGCAGGGTCACCAACCCTGCTCATACAGACTTTAGATTCAACCCTAATCCACCCCACATGATCCAAATTAATGCCTTCAGAAGTTCTTGATTGGCTGAATGGAGTGCGTTAGATTTGGATTGGAGCTGAAAGGTCGGTAGGTAGATGTTGGTGATCCCTGTGTCCACATGCAAAATCCTAGCAAGGCAGTCTCAAATAGGCAAGAAGGCATGGATACTGTTCACAGCTGAAATGTGAGACTGATAAAATTGTGCAATTTCAGCAGCTCATTAATAATATTAATAATACTAGATGGATTACTGTTATGACTGGAAAGCCACTCTATGAATTTCAAACTTTTCCAAGTTTACCAAGATATTTTGGACCCGAGTACATGTCATATCAACCCACATTTCACCATTTCAAAAAATGCTTGATTATTTGAAACACCTGAATATTTAATGGCCCTGTGACCACGGAGCTGACACTCAAATTTAGAGGACATTTAAGCTGGACATCTGGGCAGCTTTAGACTCATGCAGAAACCTGTCCACGTCACACTATTGGGGTGGTTGTGGGAGTGAAGATGTTTATCATGGAAGGGAAGAGGTGAGGTTAATGGGGCCTGGAAAGGGAAGGTTAAAGATGTGCTCCTTATCCCAAAATGAAGTTATGTAATAACTCCACTGTTTATATACAAAATCAGTTATAGTACATTTATACATGGCCATATGTCAAACTCTCATTGGACCTTAAATTATATAGGGTGCTTTTGTGAAATCCGCTGTGCAGATTGAGGAGGACTGTCAGGCAAAGGGATTATGTCATCATACGCATCAGAAGAGCCCAAAAAAATCACTTGTTAAATCAAAATCGCAGGCTGCCTAAGCTTCTTATATTGATTGACTGTCAGCAGGCATGCCACATAAACCTTACTTACTTTACCTCAAGTGACCCCCTTCACATTCCCATTTTCTATTTCAGTGGGTTTGTTTTTTAGTTCATTCAACTCTACACACCAACATTGGGCTGAATGAACCATTAAGGAAAATGATTTATAAGCCTAATAATAGCATCAGTTCATAATCCTGATGATATTTGTTTTCCAAAACATACAACTATGTCATCAACAGCTCTAGAGAAGTGTCTTCATTGTACAGAACCCTACTTAGTCAGAATTGTTCACAGTGGTTGTGAATGAAACCCAGTGTCTCTGAAAAATGTACTAGCTCTGAAAACTCTCACAGAAAGTCAGCATATGAAATGGTTTTGAGAAAGATTTGGCCCTTGATTTGGTCTCCAGTGATGAATCCCACTTTTGCCTTGATGGAGACGACCAATAAATTTGTGTGTGGAGGCTCAATGGAGGTGGCCAGTCCTAAGATCAGTGGATTGTTCTGTTTCACACATCACAGAAGGTCTGGTGTCATGGTGTGTGGTGCCACTTCAGTCACCCAGATCTCTTCGTTGGTCTTCATTACAGGTACATTGATATTATGTTAATGAAGTCCGGCAACCAGTGACCCTACACGATGCACCAGCAGGTGCACGATGATTCCAGCAGAACAATGCTCATCCACATACTGCTGATGTCTCAAGAACTATTCCATGGCCAGTCACATCACCAGATCTATCCCTGATTGAAAATGTGTGGTATGCTATTGGACAAGCTATCAACACTCCACTCCTACTGCAGAATCTGCAAGAACTGAGTGAGAATATTCAAGCCGCATGGGATGAATTATCACAGGAGACCATTAGTTCTTGTAATGGAGATGAAAGGTGATCTGATCATATGAAATTGCTGCCCACACCATGACACCAGGCTTTCTGGATGTGTGATGTGTGACAACAAACCATTGTTTATTGTGACTTGATTCCTTGAGTGCAATTATTTTTATTATTAGTATTTTTTTTTTATTATTATTATTATTATTATTATTATTATTATTATTATTATTTGGTGATGATGATGATGATGATGATGATGATGATGATGCTGATAAGTATAATCAAATATCTCTGAGGTTAAAAATAATGATGGCAAGAATGACCAAAATGCTTGGATCTAAACAGAGAAATCCTAAATGTGAGGTAAATGTTGAGAAGACTTTTGGAAAATATTGGGGAAAAAATATTTGGACAATAAATCGGTTTCAACTTGAAAGCGAGCGGTTCAGTGAGTTTCGGACAGTCCCTCTTCAGTCGCAGTTCATAGTAAATTAAGCCAAACCTGGTGGATTAAAATGTAAAAAGATGAGAGGATATTTTATTGTGTTGAGGTGGAAACAGAAAAGGCTATTATTTAAAATAATTGTGATGTATGTAATATAAATATAATTTGCAGATATTTCATGTTTCTTGGATAAACACACAACATTCACTATTTCAGACATTCAGACATAAGAACTGCACACCCAACTGATGCCCTGATCCCCCCTGGCACCAGTGACCTTCATCATTGAATGAACCTTGAACTAATGTTTTATTAGTTGTGAAACAGTTGTGAAAAGGTTCACAGAAATATATTTTGCACCTTTCATTTGGAAATGATGAGATAAACCTGATAAAACAACACTGAAACAGCATTGAAACAACCTTGTGATATTAATTCAAATTAAAAGTTGATCATGAGCTTGATTCCACAGATAATGGTGAAATGCCAGATAGGATGGGAGAATGGTTGAGGAGCTCTGATAGAGGGACTAAAGATTATTATATTCATTCAAACTTTAAACTGTTATTTATCTATAGTACCAGATGATACTTCTGACATTCAGATTCAGCCACTGCCTGATCCACTACTGAGAATCTGTCAGAAGAAAGTTCACTCTTCACAGTAGGTTCTGTTTTTATTCTTTTTTCCAGGATAAATAACAGCTGAAGCTTACCTGCATTTTGCTGTTGACTGTGATGATCCTCCTGAAGGGCTGAGGAGAAAAAAATCCTGTGGATTCTTGTGTGGAAGGACCTGAGATATGTTCACTGTGCTCCGGCTTAGGGAGCGAGAGAAAATGAGAGAGGGAATGCCCAAGCACTGACGCGCTCTCCACAGAGGAGAGAAAGAGAGGGAGAGAAAGAGGGAGAGGGAGGGGAGGTAGATAAGGGAGCAAGAGGAGGGAGGGAGATGAAAGAGAAAGAGAGAGAGAGAGGGAGAGAGAGAGAGAGAGAGAGAGAGAGAGAGAGAGAGAGAGAGAGAGAGAGAGATGTGTCATTTCCCCACTTACCCTTTAATATTTTACAAATTATGGTCATTATTATACCACATTATGCTGTGTCTACCAATTAGTCCCAATGAATAATCCAACTACAGTAATTCATATTAAATTAACATCAATAACACTGGAAAACGCTGCACTCATGTAGAACCCATCTTATTCCCCCAACCTTCATTTCCAGTCAGTTAGGAGCAACCCCACATAGAAAGAGGGAATTTTCAAGGAATCTGACAGAAGGCTTCAGAGAATATCGAGGAAATTGTTTGTTCCGGTGCCGATTCGAATTAATTTAGACGACCTTGGTTTCGCCTTGGAGTGTGACAGGGATGAAGAGAAGGGAGCAGGACTGAATAGCAATCACAGCTGGCCAACTGCTAGCTCCTCACATCTACAGTGTGTTGCTAGACCAGATCAGCATTGCAAAAAATTCTACACCAGTTGCGCCAGCTTTAACAGACGTCATTCTGGGAAAACAGGTGCTGGATTAATTTTACTTGATTCAAAGGTGTGAATTGTCTCCATGTTAATGTAATACTTTATTACATTAATTCTTTTTCATCCACAGGCATTTTATCTCCTTTTAATGTTTTGTTTAAACAACTGATTTGTCCAACACATTTTGCATTTTATGTCCTTTTTTGCTCGTGGCTAGTGCATCTCCTTGGTTTAAAATCAGTGTTGCTGTGGCATACAATGGATGGCAACTATGCAAATATTGACATTCCCACTGGTCAAAGAACAAAACCCTCTGACTGGCTTCTTTCTTACCCTTCCTGCTCCTCACTAGCCCTGTCTGCATATTTATTGTCGATCCCTCAAAGTCCCATTGATATTGAGGTTGGATCTACTCCTAAAAACAAATGATTTGCCCAAAAAGAACAATTAACGCTGATGAATTATACATTTGCTCTTCTAGACATGGCTAATACACCCCCAGGTGGTTGAAAACTCAGTTCTGCTGTAACTGTAATGCCATCTTGGTGGGCAGGGACAGTTCAAATGGTGATGCTTGGATGCCTCAAGGAGTTATGATACAGAAAACTCTGTGATTGACTCCGGTCTACACTTTCCACACTACACTAAGCCCTGCCTCCACACAACTGTTCTCTACCCCACATACATTTGTTAAATTAATGCTGAGGATGGGTAATCTCTTTAAAAGAGCAATAAAAAGCAATTATTTTATAACATATGCATAGAATGCTTTCAAACTCTCGACACAGTTAGCTACCATACTTGGAGCCACAGAACCATTCAGTGCGAGGGTGATGGTATCCAGTATCCAGTATCAACAACACCATGTTCTCCTGAAGTTGCCATTGTGTCACAGCTTTAGGTATCAAAATACTTCCTCTAGTGTAGGTTGGTGGGTGAGTAAACATTTTAAGGTTGCAAATATGATGACTGTGAAGCCTGATGTAACAGTTTTAGAGGGTTTTAGAATTGGCCCAGTTATCAGCTCTGTTTTGATTCTGTTTTGAACCACCTGCCTAATATGCTTTTGGTTGATATTGGTAATGATATTGTGCTGTCTCTAGTAATATGTCATATCCAACATGGCACTTTTTTCAGAGCATTGAGCACTCTAGTTTGAAAACACTGAATCCAAAATATAACCTCATAGCATGAAATAAAAAGCATTCTGATAAAAAATAAACAAAACAGAGACTGCTAAAGGGTTATGAGTGGCATGGTGCTGGGCTGATGGACTTTTAAGCTGTCCTTGACATGCCTGAACTATTCAACTGGAAGATATCAGTAGTTTCACAGGAATGAAGGTCATTCTTTGTAGCATCCAGGTTGCAGAGCTTTCCAGGTTGGGTCACATCATAAATCCATTTTAATGGTTTCTGTTCAGCTCTACTTGTTTTCAACACGCAGACTGTGAAGATGGTATTTTGCATTAAATGTGTGACCATCAGGTTGGGTAAGCCTCAGCATATTAGATGTATTTTAACATCTGAGGATCTGAGGATCTGAGGATCTAAAATTCTTAAACAGTGGTTCTTTATGAGCTCTCCAGTAAAATTAATAGTTCTGTATACAACCATGACAACTAATTTAGTGTACTCTTGTTGGGTGGGACAGGTAGTATCCACATTTACAGTGTGTTTAATTTAATTTTTGCAACATTGTGCTAATGTAAACTCTGTGACAAGATTATTACATTGTTTACTGCTTCCCTAGGTTTGATCAGACCATTGTGCCAAAACATATTTCCATGAAGGGTGGGAAGGCTGTATGTGTGACTGGGATGTGTATTGGGGGTCAACACAACAGAAACTGGTTGGTACTCCATGTATCACTCTCTCCTTTTGGTTTGTTTAATTTATGGGATATTGTACAGTATATGATTTGCATGACAGTGACAGAGTGTTCAAAATTTGGGAGAGTCCTGTGTCTTCCAGGAAATGTGAGAGGTCTGAAATAGTAGGGATGGACCGATCCATGTTTTTGGTGAGGTCCATATTGCCATGTAGTGACTGTATGAGGAATTGCAGCATCCTGCAACCCAGCACAGAACCGTAGACCTGTTGAACTGTAGAGAACAGAATTATGGACCATACAGTATGATCTGACCAGCCATCAGGATAAGTGAAATTACTGTCAAACCATCAATCACATATCAGCCAATACTGATACATATCTAGCTATTTCAATAGGATAACAGTGTATTAAGCAACTTCATCATCATAAAAAAGATGCGTCCAGGAGGAATCCACCGGTTGCAATGTACAACTGCAATGGTGTTATGCCAGATTGTCATGACAGTGGGTCTTTTTAGTGACGGGTCTCACATCTCTCTTGTGAGAGATGGTGGCACCAGGCAACTAATCCATGTGTGGAGGCACCATGGTCAGGGCCACAAGGTTGACATTCTGTTTTCATACAAAAAAACACACAGAAGGTCTGGTGTCATGGTGCGTGGAGCAATTTCTTATGATTGCAGATCACCTTTGGCCTTCATTACAGGCATTGTGACAACCCAATGTTACATTAATGAAGTCCTGCAACTAGTGGCCTGAATAACATTGCAATTCGACATTTGCTCCTGGGTTCAACTAGTTGTGCAACTATTTTTTTTTATTATGAATGTGATAACAGAACATTATGATTGTGTACTGCACACAAGGAAAATAGAATTGTTATGAAAAGCACAAGAAAACATACGGAATTGTGAGTCAGTGCATGTGCTGTGCCTCTAAGTAGCACATGGGTTGCACAACTTGACAGAACACCAATTTATTCATGTAAACAGGCTCTACTCACACTCTACTGTGTGTGTGTGTGTGTGTGTGTGTGTGTGTGTGTGTGTGTGTGTGTGTGTGTGTGTGTGTGTGTGTGTTTCAGTTTAGAGCTTTCTTGCTTTTGTTGACTGATGGGTGTGGCAATCATTGAATCATAACATGAATTTCAGGAGAAAATGGTCCCCCCAAGTTGAGTGATGATTGAGTGATGTATGCAAATGTGGCATCTCCATAGAATTACCACTCTATAACTATCCAGAGATGAATGTGATCCTGTGTAAATGCATGCTTTTACTGGTTCTTATGTTTATGTAGGTATAATGTATGCTAATGACTGCAGTCCAGCTGGATATTGCATGTCTTTTCCCTCACTGACTTTATTTCAGCTTTAATGAGTAGACTGCATTGATCAGAATGTTCTCTCACTCTCCAGCTGAAGGAACATCACCAATTAAACCTTTTCATCAAGGTCTCCAGGAAACCTCAATACCTCCGGTGCTCTGGGTTCAAACCTCATGGCAAATCTACATGAAAAAGGACAAAAGAGAGAGAAGACACAATATCTAAAAATACCCCTGAACATCTATTTTCCATAGCACAATCCTGTCTGTACCTGTTCTCCTGTTGTCCACTGAGGGCTTTCTGAGCCACTGCTCTCCAAGGGCTGCATTCAGCTTTAGAGGGGCTGCGTGTGCTTTCTGCATAATTAAATGGACAGCAGGCCCCGTGGGCTCCTCATTAAAAGGGTCGGTAAATAGAGAGGAGGAATTTTTGTTTGACTGAAAATTTTAAAAAGAGACTCTGTTTACGGCGCAGTCACTGCTGCTATTATCTCCCTCATTTCAGCGATTAGTGGGTAGCTTCTGACCTATTATTATTAATTGGAGACTTTAAATTAATGAACACATTGCTGGAAGGCTATTGAGCCTTCTCTCTCTCTCTCTCTCTCTCTCTCTCTTGCTTTCTCTCACTCTCTCTCTCTCTCTACCTGTTGTAAATAATAACTGTTGCCAATGCAAAAATAGAAAGATAATTGATTTTTAATTAATTACCATTTATCTCTGTCTCTTTTAATATTCCTCTCTCATTCTTTCTGTTTTTTACTCTCTTTCCCTATTTTGAATTTCTCTCTCCTTTCACTCCATTTCTCTCTCTCTCTCTCTCTCTCTCTCTCTCTCTCTCTCTCTCTCTGTCTCTCTCTCTGTCTCTCGCGTGCTTTAATTTGGTGGTTCTCCTTGGGTCAATAATAATTAGGATGAAAGATCCACTTACCAATAAACCAGGACAGAGGTCACAAATCAGGGTGCTGAATTGTGTGTTGAGTGTGCTGTAATGTATGTTGCAGCGATGGAAACAGGATCGAGATTTTACCCATCAGCACTCAGCAGAGCTCCGAGTTCACATTCATGGCAATGAGATGTAAGTTAGCACTAGCAGTGCTTTAATAAGCCACTTATAATTTATGAAGGCAAGAAGATGGTGTTGGCGTAGGTCCATTAAAGCAGCCTGCCAGAAACCATGCCGAGTCTCACAAGTTCTCATTTACTGCTTTTGCTTTACTTCATTTGCTCATTAAACATGGACTGTATGTATTAATCGGCATCGTTCTTTCACAATGTGAATGTGGCAACTTAATACAAACAGTATTACCACATAAAAAGTACTTAAGTACAGTCCAAAACCAAAATCCACCCATTTCAAAGTGTACAGACAGCCCCTACAATCCATATGTGGAAACTATGCGGTAATAGCTACTTATGTTGGATATATTACATCATCATTCTGCAGAAGTTCATCCCCATTCATTTGTGTTGAAGGAAATGTGCATGTTTCTAGAAAAGGGTTGTTGGATGGCTGTGGATATTTGAATTCACATGAAATACAAACTCCAAATACAAATTCCTTCCCCAGCAATAGCATCACTCCCTTCCCTGGTGAAAGTATTGTTTGCTTCCCCAGTCATAGCATAAGTACCTTTTATGGCAATAGTATTATTTCCTTCCCTAGCAATAGCATCACTTCCTTCCGTGGCGATAGTATTGTTTACTTCCCTAGCGATAGCATCACTTCATTCCACAACGATAGTATTTTTTTCCTTCCCCAGTGATAGCATCAGTCCCTTTTCACAGCAATAGTAATGTTTCCTTCCACAGCATTAGCATCATTTACTTCCATGGCAATAGTATTGTTTGCTTCATCAATGATAGCATCACTTCCTTTTCTGGCAAAAGAATTGTTTCCTGCCCCAGTGATAGCACCACTTCCTTCCCAGGCGAAAGTATTGTTTCCTTTCCTAGCCATAGCATCCGTCCCTTTTACAGCAATGGTATTGTTTCCTTCCCCATTGACAGCATCACTTCCCCCAGGAAAAGCTGCCAGGCCATCAGATAGAACACGCACTCATTCATTCAGTCCCTCAAACATAGGACCAAGCATAGCATAGACAGTGACCAGAGTGAGGACTGAACCCACAGCTTACAGAGCATCCGGAAAGTATTCCCAGTGGTTCACTTTTTGCACATTTTGTTATGGAACTGTCAGGACTGGGTGGACTGGACAGAAGACTAAGGTGCAGAGGTACACGCTGGGGTTGTAGATTTAATGAAAAACACAAAGTACAAAACAAATATGTTGATAAATAAACATACTGATAAATATGAATGACAAACAAACAATGATGGAGACAAACCTATAAATAAACAAACTGACACAATCTATACTAACACACAGGGTAGAAAACAAGACTGACAAAGACAGGTTGAGAGGAGGGGTCTTAAATACCACACAACATAGACCACACCTGGATATGATAAGGAGGGGGCAGGGTTACAAATGAAACACAACTGGTAAGGGGCGGAGCGAGGGAGGAGACAACAACAAAACAAACACAAACCATCTGCTAAGGAGCACATGGGAGGAACTGACAGGGGACACAGGGGACTGACATGACAGGTACAGCCTTATTCCAAAATTGATTAAATTAAAAGAACTTGCTGAAAATTCTACATAAAATACCCCACAAGTGAGAAGAGTTTTTTTGAATCAAACACAAAAATATAACATACATAAGCATTCACAGCCTTTGCTCAATACTTTGCTGAAGTTCATTTGGCAGCAATTAGAGCCTCAATTACTTTTGAGGATGATGCTACAAGATTGGCACACCTGTTTTTGGGATGTTTCTCCCATTCTTCTTTGCAGAACCTTTCAAGTATTGGTGCAATTTTAGATATCTCCAGAGATGTTTAATTGGGTTCATGTCTGGATGGGCCACTCAAGGACATTCACAGAGTTGTCTCAAAGCCACTCCTTTGTTATCTTGGCTGTGTATTTAGGGTCGTTGTCCTGTTGGATGATAAACCTTCATCCCAGTCTGAGGACCAGAGTGCTCTGGAGCAGGTTAACATCAAGGATCTCTCTGTACATCGCTGCAGTCATTTTCCCCTCCACCTGACCTTAATTTTGAGTGTCATGGCAAAGGCTGTGAATACTTATTTACAGTATATTTTATACATGTACATGTTAACATTTTCTCAGGTCATCAATTTGGTCCAATTAAAAAATGAACCACAAATGGCTTCCAGTTAGGGCCTGAAAAGTGTAAACATAGGGAAAGGCTGGAATCTTCAATAGGCCTGTGCTTTTTATACCTTACTGTGTGTAGCTTATAAGACTGTATAGCCCCTGTAGCAATAAACATTAGCAGCACTAAAATCATGGTTTCATGATCCAGTTGTTTAATAACTTAAAAAGCAATTTAAGAAGAGGACACAAAGCATAGCTTTGCATAATGCGCTTTCATGTCCATTGGCCTGTGAATTATGGCAACTGATCCATCACACAGCACATTAAAGATACACTATATGTCCAAAGGTTTGTGGTCACCCCATCTAATGAAAGCATTCATCTATTTTAAGGTACACCCTTTGCTGACCCTAATGTGCAAATGCACACACAGCTTGTCTAATCCCTTGGCTAAGTACTGCCAAAGGAATAGGACCATCTGGAGCAGATCAGCAGTCTTGAACCTGTTGGCACCGTGTCTGATGTCATGTGTAGGCTAGAGGGGTATAAAGCCCCATAACACTGAGCTGTGGAGCAGTGGAACTGTGTTCTCTGGAAGGACATATGAAAACATATGTATGAAGATGAGTTGTTTCTAGGGAGAGCATATTTAATGTCATTCTGAAAGAATAGCACAGCCCTACATTCA
This sequence comes from Acestrorhynchus altus, assembly GCA_034509495.1. Classification (NCBI taxonomy): domain Eukaryota; kingdom Metazoa; phylum Chordata; class Actinopteri; order Characiformes; family Acestrorhynchidae; genus Acestrorhynchus; species Acestrorhynchus altus. The sequence continues at coordinate 8,231,438 of CM067515.1, forward strand.
CTGAACTAGTGGATGTGTCCATCTTTCTTCCATTTTTTGTACTTTCTTCACCATTGTGATTGCTTATGTGGGCGTCAACAGCTCTTATCAGAGTGTTTGATGGGTTTTGGTATGGATTTGTAGTAGGTCAGGATGCCCTTGGGCTGCTATTGGCAGGTGATTCATAGTGTGATATGCATCAGCATACAAAGCATATAAAGTTTGATGCTCGGTGTGAAGCAGTGAAGGAGAAATTGAATGAAAAGTATTATGGTGAGATGTAAAGAGATCATCATATCCTCAGATATCACAGAAGAAAGCTATAAGTTAATGTGATTTAAAGCACCCATTGGCAACATTGATTTATTGTTTTGTTGCTATTTATCGCTGAATTGCCTTTGTTAAAATGTAAAATGTGAATGATTATAAAATTTATTAAAATCTTAAACATTGTTATAATCATCATTGGATTTTTCATGGATATCAATAAAACGGGCAACTGCTCTTTCTCTAGTTCCTTCGTGAAAGCACTTGATTAAGTGAATATCAGTGTTGAGTTGTCGCAACTCAAGTGTTGTGAAGTATGGCTCCCAAGTGGCACGGTCCTCTAAGTGTTGGTCCTATTGATTTCTGCTGATGCACAGAGTTCAAAAGAGCACAACTGACATCACTCTTGCTGTGAGTGGCTAGGACAGTGGCTTGATGGATTGAAGATAGAAAGCTGGAAAGATGAGATGAAGACTGTATGAAAGTGAAGAAGATAAATGAAAGTTTGCTTGACTAAAAACACAAGCAGCTAATTTGGTTCATTGGTGAAGTGATCATGAGGTTGTGCTTGAAAGTTTGTGAACCCTTAAGAATGTCCTATTTCAGGAAAAACAATTGACCTAAATTGTCATTAGTTTTAAAAGTCCTAAAAGTAGACATGGAGAACCAAATCAATGAAACAAGACAGAAAATATTACACTTGCTCATTCATGTATGGAGGAAAATTTGTTAATGTAATATACCTTCGAGTGGCAAGGATTAGCAGATAGTTCAAAGGTGAAATTAGAGTCAGTCAATGGGATGATGTCACATATCTGTCTTGTCCCTCTGGTCTGGTCTTTGTTTATCTCCCCTTGTGCTTCTGAGCACGTGTCCTGTCTCTGCCCTTTCCCGGCTGTGTCTCATGTATCAAGTCCAGGTGTTCATTATCAGGTCTGGTTATTTAAGTTCTGCTGTTTGAGTCTGTCCTTGTCAATCTTCTTGTTTACTTGACTACTTGTCTTGTCTATGTGTCTCGTCTGGTCATCTTGGTTATTGTTTATGTGCCGTGTTCAATAAATATTCAATCCAGCAACTACTTATGCCTCCACCTACCCCTCTGAGTCCACGTACGTTACAGATGACAAATAGGTGTCAGTGGTCATCCTTGGGATCATCACAACACATGCAATGCATCATTTTGGTTTACTTGAGAAGTTTGGAGAAAGGAAAGAAATGCATTCCAGTTTAAACACACTATATCATTTGTGAAACATGATGGTGGTAGAATCATGGTTTAGGCATGTTTAGTTGTGCCTGGGCTAGAATTCAATAAAATGTAAGGATAGTTGGGTTGCATGGAAATAGTTGGCCAGCTTAAGACCTGCCATATATTGTGTTATAAAAACAGCTCTGGCCAATTAATGAATGGAATCCATAAAATATTCCCAGTTTCTGTACCCAGCTACAGTAGCTATTCTGAAGGAATCAGACTGGACAAGCTAGGCTTTATTCCTTGTGCATCACTGAAAATGGGCACACTTGATCCTGTCATCAGTTCACTGGTTGTCCTTTTTTATATGTACCACTGCATACTGGGAACACCTTCAAAAAACCTTATGTATTGGTAACTGTGATGGGGAGACCCAAATAGTAGGTGGAACTGACTCAACACATCCAAACAAAGAAAATTGGGTGGAAAAAAAAGGAAAAATATTTGATGAATTGGTTGTAAATTCTGAATTTGTAGCTTCTGTGAAGTATGACAGGAGTATAAAGCATTCAGTTTCCCAGCTGTCAGCGCTGTGGGAGTTTGACTTTGAGTTTGACACAATCAAACGGTCTAGTCCCAAGGGAGCGATTATAATGAGTTGGGTTTTGAACATTTGTATGGGTATGCAACACAGATTCATGGAGTATAATGAGTAAGGGCAAAATCCCGAAAGCTGTGTGCTAATCTTTCACAGAAAACGCCTTCTCTAAAGCCTCAGCATCAGGATTTGGTCATGGCAAAGTGATTCCACAAAGCTTATCCTTGGTAGGGGTGAGAGAGGGGGAGAGAAATATTATTCTCTCTCCCGCTCGCTCTCTCGCTCTCTCTCTCTCTCTCTCTCTCTCTCTCTTTATATATATATATATATATATATATATAAAAACACACAATCATAAACCACTGACAGCCTAAGTGTACAACATTGAATGTGTTTGTGAACAGTCTGTTCTTGAACTTGATGTGTGGATTACATCCCCAAAACACCAGGCAGGCCTTTTGTTCCCTTTATGAAGTGGTCGTTACTTGTGTTCCAATGAAGGACAACCACTGAAAAGGTGACAGGGTCATGGGTACCCAAGACTCACTGATGCTCACTGACATTCATGGAGGCTCCCACCAGGATATAAAAGATCTGCTGCTAAAATTAAGATCCACACACACTTGCTCGCCCGCATACTGCTGATGTCTCAATAGCTTGCCTTAAAGACACATACTGCACCATGGCCAGTTACATCGCCAGACCTATCCTTGACTGAAAATATGTGAGATAGATGCATTATCAAGACTCCACCCTTACCAGAAAATAAAGGTAAAAATATTTAAGTTGCATGGGATGGATTATCACTTTCACAGCTTGTGATTGGATTTATCACACAATTTCAGCTGCAGGAGAGGCATGACATGCGTATGTTAATCAAAATGACATGAAGCACCTATTTTCACCTTTATCCATTAGTTTTTAATTGTAGGGGTGCTCAGCTCGTGCAGGGGTGGATGGTTTGGTCTCATGGTTATTACGTAGTTGCAGGCTAGGCCAGTGATGTGGCTGATGCAGGAGGTGCTTTGCTGGCATGTATTGTTCCCCATTTCAACCTGTACTTTGTGCTGGCAACTTATGATCGAATAACCCTGGATGCATGTAAATGCCAGAGGTGAAGCGGGCCAAAAAGGGATAAAATGACAGACTATTTCTCAACTTTTGCCTACAAAAAAAGTGAAGTGACAGAAAGAAAGAAAACGAGAAAGAAAGAAGTCATACAGTACAGATAGTTGCAGAAAGAATCAAACAGGGGAAGAGAAGATAAGAAGAAGAAAAGAGGCGATGGGACAGATTTTTGTAGCCCTGGAGACGGTTGCTAAGTAGCGATGTCGGGCATGCCTGGTGGTAACCTAGCAAAGACAAAGAACGAGGGAGGAAGAGGAGGGTAAAATTAGATGAGTACATGTGCAGGAATTCAGACAGAGATCAGGAAAGCAATTAACACGGAGAAGGAGAAGGAGTTAGGTCCAGACATGACTGGAATAGCCTGGTGCTATTTTTAGCCCTTTGGGTGCAGAGAGGAACCCCCCAGAGGATGAGAAGCATTCTGAGGTTTAATTATGTGTGTGTGTGTGTGTGTGTGTGTGTGTGTGTGTGTGTGTGTGTGTGTGTGTGTGTGTGTGTATGTGAGAGAGAGAGAGAGAGAGAGAGAGAGAGAGAGAGAGAGAGAGAGAGGAGCAGAAAAGGGATTGTAGAAGATACAAGTTTAGAGGGAGAGAGACACACACACACAAACAGAGACAGAGGTAGTGAGATGGAAAGAGAGGTATTAAACGAGTCCTGAAACGGTTTAACTGTATTCATCTTGGTCTTAATGTCCAAAAGCCCAAACTGTTACATTGTGGTATTGATTCAATATGTTTACACCTCCAACATTTACTTAAACTCCACCTACTAGAGATATTCCTAATCAAATCTGGTGAAACGATAAAACATAATAAAATGCAAATCATTACTGCTCTTAATCATGGTCGGAATATGTTGTTTAAAATTTCTTTGTATAACTGCATTGGATGGAAACACAATGTATTTCCCTTTTTTCCTCACACCTTTTGCAAAACCTTTGGATGGAAACCTGGTTAACGGAAGAGATAGGGATAGAAACAGACACAGCATGCATATTCATGTACACATTTTTGATTCGCTTTGATCCTCAGTATCATCACTAATAAGCTTCTATTTGTTACTTTGCCAACAGTTCCTTAATGTTAATTACAGCTCCTGCCAGTGAAGCTCTTTTTAACCGAACTGACAGAGAGAGCAAAAGGAAGGGGTGAGTAGCGAGAGAGGGAGGGAGAGAGAGAGGAAGGACAAGAATGGGAAAAGTGAGAGATATAGTAACAGACTGAGAGAGAAAGACAGAGAGACCATGCCAAACACTTTAATTAAGATCTGACGAGATTTCACCAGTCTGTGATTAAACACTGTCATATTCTGGACAAATGCTCAACATGTGTGAGTTTAAACTGAGTTCTTTGAAGAACTGATTTCCGTGAAGAAAAGATAAGAAGTGCTGCATTATTATGAAACATGAATGACAGTGCTTTAGAGACAGAGACCCCCTTCCCCCCTCCCCTTCTGACAGTCGTGTAGGAGCAGCATGTCTCAGACATGTGAAGGGATCCTTTTAATCTCTTCAATTATTCAGAGGGCATCTGGGTGAGGAGGGCCACCAAGCAGTGGCAACAAACAGAGAAGTGCTGGACAGATAAAACAGCGTACTCTGAGGGCCCTGGGGCCGCAGTAAAACCACAAAAACAGCTCCACAGTCTAATGGGATGTGCTGGGCTTGTAATCCTCTAAACGGGAAGGTTTCTTTGGAAATGAATTTCAGCCCGCTTGCTGATGTAACCCTTGCTTTGCACAGCTGAAGCCTTTAGTGTCAGATAAGCTTTCAGAATTGAATGATCCTCAGTCTCTTTTCGGTGCTTTTATTGTATTTCATAACAATACAGTGTTGTCTCACAATTTCTCTCAGTCACTTTGGTTCATTCGGTGCGTATTTCCCAAAACAATATGCAAACACACTCGATTACTGGCAAAAGCCTCTAACTAGCTCAAAAGCCTTATTTCAGATCCTAGAAGTAAGCACTGAAGTCAGTGAACACGTCAGTGTCATCATAAATAAAGGTTCATGTGTCATTGTTTATAAACTAGATACTTCAAAATGCTTCATCATATTGTCAGTATCTCAGCATTGAACTCTAGTTTTTACTGGTGTTTTTGGATTTAGAATGAGAAATCCTTGTGTCATCAATTATGATCCAGATGAAAAAAGTGATTGATAATGTAGGAAACAGCAGACAATACTACAAAACATTTGGATGATGAGGCCACAGCATTTGATATTTGTACAAAATGAACGAGCCTTTTATGATGTATTCTACTTACTAGATGATGTGAGAAATCAATTTCAGAATCAATCAATTTCAAAATCAGAAATTCAATTCTGATCTGAAAAATGCACCAAAGCCACTGAATAAATTCTGATATGTTTTTGCATTTATAGCTGTGAATTCTCAGATCTGGTTCATTCAGATTCAACAGATGATAGGCCATGCATTACTGTCAATTTGACAAAAGAATTATAAAATTGACTAGATCTAATCAACAACATTAGATAAAATGGACAGAAATGATCAAAATAAAAAAAAATGGATAAAAACAGACAAATGTAGATAAAACAAACTAAATCTGACTAATGTAGATAAAATTAACAAAAATGAACAAACATAAAAATTGTACAAAAGTAGTTACAAATGGACATTAATAGATCAATGTTTTAAAAATGGACAAAAATAGATAAAATGGACAAAACTAAACAAATGTAGATAATATGGACAAAAATGAATTAATGTTATTAAAAATGGACAAAAATAGATAAAAAGGACAAAAATGAATGAATGCTGTTAAAAATGGACAAAAATAGATAAAATGGACAAAACTAAACAAAAGCAGATAAAATTGACAGGATCTGAAAAGGTAGACTACATGGACAAAAACAAACACAAGTAGATAAAAATGGACAAAAATGAACAAAAGTAGATACAAAAAGAAAATTTGTGTAACTGTGTTCTCTGGATTGATGGTATTTTATCCAGTACTTTTAAGAGGGATGAGTTGGGGAGTTGGAGATGAGGTGGGGTGGTGATCATCCAACATCCTCATGTCACTAATTCTCTTGTTGCTGAGTACAATACAATCCTCACAGCACTGCTCCAGTATCTAGTGGAAAACCTTCCTTGGATAATGGAGACAGTTAGTCCAACAAAAGCTGAATAAAATATTTTAACAAACAATGTCAGAAGAAACAGTGGATGAGTATGTGTCCCAATACTTTTGTCCATATAGATCATCTAAATAAACAGGTTTTCATTTTTTGTTTGCCATTATATATGTACTATAATTAAAATAATTTGACTGTACATTATCATTTCTGGTTATCACTGTTCATTTACTCAGCAGACTGGTTCCCACTCTGTGCTCTTAGCATTGTGTTCTGTTTCTATTTTCCTTTTTAGTTTTCGTCGGTGTTACAGGGAGGAAATGAACCTGAGACCAAAATATCACCACAGAGATGATACGAGAACACGGTAAGGTATATCGATCTATTCTATTTACAACATGTCCCTTGGTCTGTCCTCTGCTTTATTCTGAAGTTTTACATTTCTTTTGTTCTATATGTTTTCTGAGCACAAACCTCAAAGTGAGTCTTTATTATTTGCTGATTTTTTTATCTTCTGGAATTACAGATTTTTAACTAAACCAAAGAAAATTCAAGTCTAGTTGTTTGTGAATTCAAGTATGAAAATGAATGTCAAATGATTGTCTAACAAAGTGAGTATAATACTGCTAAGCTTTAGTTTGATATTGAAAGTTTAATATTCAAAGTTAATCTTATGTAAATGTTTGGGGACCACTGGTCAAATGGTTAATGCTTGTCTAATAAAGTGTCCAATAATAAGGTTAAGCTTTAGTTTAGCACACAGTCATCTGTCAAATAAATTGGCTTCATGACAGCGCTCTCTGCTGGTCAGTTTTAAAGAGTACCGAGGAATAAACACTTTAAAGAAGTTCTGCAACATTTTACTAGATCTCTTTAAAGGGTTGTGGATTTTTTTGGAGAAGAATAACAAATAATGACACTTGACCAACATTGATAATGTCAACTTGAGCGTTACAACCTGCCTACACACAATTAATACTGATAAAAGTCTGAAGATCAAGCTACCTTTACCTGGTTAAAATGTAGTACTTGTGAGACCTGTGAAATTTACAAGTTAATTAATCTATTTCACACACAGATGATGTATCTTAGGCTATGTTACATTCAAGCTGCAGGGTTTTCTGCCAGTACTGGACTTAATCTGCATCCATAACCAGGCCCAGCACAACAGCACAACCTACTGTAGATACATTTGGTGATTTGATTTCACACAGTCACTGGATGGGATGTGAAATTATGAATTCAAGTATTGTCTCAATAGAGAGAGCAAAACGTGCTTTATGAATGCAATTTTTCATAAATAGATCATTGGATGTCTTTTATGGGATATTTTTCCCTCACTCCTATTTTTAATAGCAAGGCATACATAACCCATGTAACACATACCCTGTATAACAGATGTGAGAGATCTGTAAAAAAAAAAAAAAGAAGCAACTTTAGTGGTTGTGATTTTGAAATTTTACCAACTCTTTATCATCAAATACTGACTAATTTATAGTAAATACTGAATCATTTATACCAATTACTGTTTCTTTTATAATACCCAGTGAATTGTTTTATAGTAAATACTGAATCATTTCATAGTAAATACTGAATCATTTCATAGTAAATACTGAATCGTTTTATAGTAAATACTGAATCATTTATAGTAAATACTGAATAGTTTATAGTAAATACTGAATCATTTCATAGTAAATACTGAATCATTTTTTAGTAAATACTAATAATTCATAATGGATTCTGAACAGTTTATAGTAAATATTGAATAATTCATAGTAAATACTGAATCATTTATAGTAAATACTGACTCATTCATGGTAAATACTGAATCATTCATAGTAAATACTGAATCATTTATAGTAAATACTGAATCATTTCATAGTAAATACTGAATCATTTTTAGTAAATACTGAATCATTTATAGTAAATACTGAATCATTTGTAAATACTGAATCATTTATAAATACTGAATCATTTATAAATACTGAATCATTCATAGTAAATACTGAATCATTTATAAATACTGAATCATTTATGTAAATACTGAATCATTTCATAGTAAACATGAATCATTTTATATACTGAATCATTTACAGTAAATTACTGAATCATTTCATAGTAAATATTGAATCATTTTATAGTAAATACCGAATCATTTTATAGTAAATACCGAATCATTTTATAGTAAATATTGAATCATTTTATAGTAAATACTGAATCATTTATAGTAAATACTGAATCATTTCATAGTAAATATTGAATCATTTTATAGTAAATACTGAATCATTTATAGTAAATACCGAATCATTTTATAGTAAATACCGAATCATTTCATAGTAAATATTGAATCATTTTATAGTAAATACTGAATCATTTTTAGTAAATACCGAATCATTTTATAGTAAATACCGAATCATTTTATAGTAAATACTGAATCATTTATAGTAAATACTGAATCATTTACAGCGGTTACTAATTTTGTAATAGATCCTGAAGAACAGATTAAGGCTCAGATTAAGTCCAGGACCAAAGCTCATGTCTGTAAACATCACAAGGCGGCGCTGTAGAGCGGTTTGAGGCTAAAGCTAAAACGCGAACTGTGTTCCAGCAAGTCTGTGTAGAAGCTAAAGTTGGGCTTCGAGATGTGTCAAACAGCCCGTTATGGTCATTAGACAGCTGGAGAGGCCGTGTGATGGACGTGTTAAACAGGCTGACGACTCTGTTCCAGCAGGCTCTGGAAACAGTGAGTTGACGTTGGTCAGGTAGCTTTAGCAGCAGTGCTATGTGGGTCAGCTCGGTTAACCAGGCTAGAGAGAGTTGAACACCTTCTACACCCTCTGAGAATGAAACGAGTCAGCTGTCTGTCGTGTGAATGTGACTGAAGTGTGAAGCTTCGTGTCTGCTGTGTAACTGCTGAGAGGAGAACTCTTCCTCTTGCTTGTTGTTGGTGTTGTTTATATCTTCTAATGGCTCCCAAAGCCTCCTGTAGTGGTGATGTAGTCGCTTTATAAGTTAGGGACTGGAGTAGGTGGGTCGAGGAGCCTAAAACTAAAGCCGACACTGGTGTTGAGGGTTGTTCTCTGCTTCAGGTGGAGGTTGTTTATTTCACTTTTCTCTTCCACCTTAAATGGTAACACACTCCACAATACAACTACTGCCCTCTTCAGTAACCAGGTCCTCCATCATCCCCTGAGAAATAAGACTTGGGGGAGAGAGGACTTGTCTGGAAAAACTTGTCTAGGAAACTGCTGGAGGATTTTAGACTCATGTATCTTAGATCTTTTGTAGAACCAGCAGAACATGTGACATTCACCCATGAAGTAAACAGTGGGAGGAGATCTGGAGTGGAAGTGGGGAATAAGGGCCACAAATATGTACTAGAGTAGAAACACATCAGTACTCCGTCTACAACTGTAGTTTAAATACAAAGTGAATATGTTGTTACTGCACGTCATGGTTACCTATCTGCTCTTAATCGCTATGCAGATCTCTCTGTGTGTGTGTGTGTGTGTGTGTGTGTGTGTGTGTGTGTGTGTGTGTGTTTCCCCCTGCATTCCTGCAAATTTTATCAAGTCCTGCAAGTCTGAACTCGGCAGAGGAAGAAGCTCTGGGTTGTCATTTGATTTTAAATAGAAGAAAACCTTGAATTTTTGTACCTCTTTTCTGTCTGTTTCAGAGAGAACCGTCAATCAATCTGCTTGATTCATTCGTAGATCACTGGAAAGGAATAACCAACTATTACATAGAAACTACAGGTAACAGCTAAGACCAAGAGCCTGTATTTGCAAATGCAAGTCTTTTCAGGCATCACAATACTTCTTGTGGCATTTTCACGTTTTAAAAAATTAATGTAAATGTAAAGTACTTTTTTTATCATTAGTTTACAATTGCTAAATTGGATCAGCTGATGGCTGTATACATTTTTGATATTTGAATGGTTCATAATCTGATTCATTGATTCGTTTCAATTATCAATAGATGATATCACTGTCAGTGTAGTCATTTGTTGCAGCCCTATCTTAATAAGTATAATCATATCATTGAGGATAACCACAATAACAAGACAGCAGCAATAAAAATAAAAGTTTTAGTCTAAAATGCTCTTGTAATCAAATGGAACAGCAAGTTAAACAACAGAATTTATGAACTATAAGGATCAGTATCAAATGTGAAGTGTGTGTGTATATATAATCTCAATCATCATAAGGCTCAGGAAGTGGGATAGTTGTATTAAAATATTGCATATTGTACCAGTTGTGTGGATATTTCCATAGCACGCTGTTTGAGGCAGTGGATAGAAGAAGGGACGCACCAGCGACCAGAAGATCTGGAAGACCTACATGAGCCACGGAGAGGAAGAGCCAACATACTGTCCAATATGCCCTAATTGACCCAACCACCATGAATGCAGACATTCAGCAAGAAGTGACGAGCCCTGCTTTTGTCTTGTTGGAGACAAATTATGAATCTGTGTGTGGAGGCACTGTGGTCAAACCTATCCCCAACTGAAAGTGTGTGATGCTTTTGGATGCACTGTCAACACTCCACCTCTATTGCAAAATCTGCAGGAACTAAGTGAGAATATTCAAGATGCATGGGATAGATTATCACAGGACACCATTAGGAACCTCTACAGCTCCATTCCGAGATGTCTGGCATGTTGCGTTGCACCCAGCACCATACTGAGATACACTGCTTCTGTTTGTGTTTCTCAATAAATCTCGTCCATATCAGCCTAAAATGTAATCATTTATTGTTCCTGGTCACATTGCTATCTAACAGTCCTTTCTGGGTGTAACTGGTTTTAAGATGAGTTTATGTAGAGATAGTGATAATACAATATGCAATTTAAGAGGTAAGCATGGTTACGAATTAAGGGTGAAATTAAGCAGTAATTAAGAACTATGACATCTTCACCGACCACACTTTGGCCATCCCTGCCATAATGTGTATTAACCCTTTAAAATCTCAGCTCCTTTAATTCCTGACACAAACACTACATTGGAAATAAGCTGATTTTTATCTATAAGGTATAGACACGTGTTGTGTGTATGATTGTTAATATACTAAGCATGTTTGAGTGTGAGTTACAGTACAAGTGTATGCGTGTGCCTCATTTTCATCATCTGCGCTGTGTAGATGAGTCCCGGCCAGTGAAGCAAACGGACATCCCATGGAGGCTGAAACAGATGCTGGATATCCTGGTGTATGAGGAGAAGCAGCAGGAGGTGGAGGAGACAGGGGCCTGCCTGGAGTACCTGCTCCAACACAAGATACTGGAGACACTGTGCACACTGGGAAAAGCACAAGTAAAACATGCACATGCAATCGGACATCTCTATTTTGTTGAAGATACTATTTGATGAATTTGTTTGGTGATTTAGATTTATAATAATTTAATAAATATATATGATAAGTATGTAACTAGAGGATTATTGATACACTAGTGGAATAGAGACCAGGAACATATGGGCTTGCTCATCACTAATTACATATACTCTCTTTTTTCACAGTATCCTCCTGGTATGAGTCAGCAGGTTTTGGTGTTCTTCGCTAAGGTATTGGCCCAAATCCAGAAGCCTGTGCTCCATCTTATCAATGTGTATCGACCTGTACAGGTGAGAGACATCATGGGTCCCCCTAACAAACAAGTGAAGTCTGAGTAAGGCTTTAGACTGATTCTGTATTATACAGTGCTCGTGCATTGTGTAGTTCAGTGCATATAATTGTTTTCTGTTTTTCACTGCAGAAACTTATCCGTTTGTGTGGCCTCCCCAACTCCCAGACAGAGAAAGAGGAGGCGCAGTTTCTGTTTGCCGTTTGTTCTCGAGTGAAGAAAGATCCATATGTTCTTAACTACATCTTAGAGGTGTGTGATTTTATTGCACATTGTCAAAGCAATACTTGATATTTTTCCCCAATTTCGTTTTATTTTTTTAAGTCTTTAGGTATTTAATACTGCTCAAAGACATAAGGGGCCAATTATCACAGTACAACACAAAGTCAGTTAAACTTCAAGGATATCAGTCTGCTCAGTTAAGAAGCATGAACAATTGTGAATCAAGTTCATCTGCGTTGATGTAATGAAAGTGACAACAGGTACGCCAGAGGGGTAACAAAGACAACCTCCAAAATGGGAATTGTTTTGCAGGCGGTGGCCACAGACAATTACTCTCTCCTTATCCTTCCCGACTGGTTCTTCCCTAGTTTCGAGTTTTGCGAGTTTTGAGTCCAGCCATGTATGGCATAATGATTTTATCATTTGACTGTCATGTCATTTGGTTATCTGTGTACTAATTACTAATTAAGCTTTTCAACAATTTTTTAGTTTTGAGTTTTCTTTTTTTAAAATTTGAGGGTGGTGTACAAATATGATGTTTGTAGTTTCAAGTTGAATTTTCGTGAGTACATGAACATAAACTCAGTATCTCTAACACAGACTAACAGAGATGGTCAAAGATCCAGCTCTGTTTCAGAAGACAGTCTAGAAGAGGGTTCCAGTGGAACGTCCAGTCCAGCCAGTTCACCCTCTTCCTCCACTTCTTCAACACCCACACACAGCTCATCCCAACCAGGCATCATCCATATCCTCATTCTGCTGGTTAAAAGCCAAGTAAGTCCAGTCATTTGTTTAGATTTCGAAGGGAGAAGGAGGGGTCCTATTTCAACTGAAAGGGCAGTTTTTAGTGCCACGTCATCAGAAAGCTAACAGTAAAATATTTCAGTGGAAGTCAGTGTACAAAGATTTTATTCCAAGTCATTTTGACCATTTCAAATGGTCCATTCATTATAAAAAGTTTAACAGATTATGAAGAACAACTACCACTTTCACACTGTCAAATATACACTCATCATCAAAAATGCAGAAGGAATCAGCTGATTCCAATGCATGACTACAGTGGAGTCACTGATTCTTCTGAAGTCAAAGGTATTAAAAAAGATTATCCTGCTTTTTTTGGAGTTGCTTTCTCTGCTATATTGTTTAGAGGATTTCATGGCTTTCAGCGACCAGACCATTAGTGAGGTTGGGATGCTCACCACCCCAGCTCAATCCAAATGTAATGAATGGAGCACATATATTACAGAGAACAGTTCCACTACTCCACAGCTTAAAGTTGGGGGGCTTTATACCCGTCTAGCCCATGTCTGGCATTAGCCATCATGCAAATAGGTTCATGTTTGTTTATCTTCTCCAGACAGACCTATTCTATTGACAGTAGTTCTCCACAGGGATTAGACAAGCATTTGCACATCTGTGTCAGCAATGGGTGCAGCTTAAAGTAGCTGAATGCATCATCTGAAGGGGTGTCTATAAAAATTTGGATATGACATATATGATGTATGTCATGAAATCATTATTAATAACACATTTGTTATTGATACACATTTAGGGGAAGCTGTAAAACTGAGAAGAAGGATATTTTATTCTGATGTTTAGAAGCAGAGTCAAAATCTAACAAATTCAATAAAATGAATAAATAGCTACTCATTATTATGCAGTTTATGCACATTCTATAATGTCTGTTTTTGTTTACATGCCCTTTATAGTTAATCTTTCTGTTTACTTGATTCATGATCCGTGCAGCTGTTCAGTACTGATAGAAAGCACACAGTAGCTCCTGGAGCAGTCAATGCCTTGTTTCTTGTTGGAGCTTTTAAAAAGAAACACAACAAACAAGTTTGCAAACACTTGTACCAGTGAGATAAAGGGTTCACAGAACTTTTTAAGGGTTTCAGGTCTGGAGAAGTGTATAGCAGAGTAGTGTTGAACTGAAATACACATCAAGGAATGTTATTTTTTGTGTGTTTCAGAAAAGCAGAGTTGCCCTGCGTGCAATGGAGAGTGTGCTACTCCTGACCAGTGTTCCTCAGGAGGAGACAGCCAAGGTACTGGCAGAGGAAACGCCACTGTGTGCTCTTTTGTCACAGAGACTGTGTGAACTCTACAGCACCATCCCCAACACACTTCACCCTTCAGACCTGCACAGCTGTCCTCTCAAACCGTGGAGGTAGGTGGTGTCATCCAGTTTCAACAGATGCTATGACTGTCAGAGTTAGGAGTGTAAAGCCCCATCAGCCGGGATCAGTTTTACCTGAGGAGATGGGGAAATGTAAACTTTGCTACAGGACATCAATAGAATTTATGATCAATTTATATGGCTATTAAATCAAGACAGAAAGGCCTTAAATGAGAGTGGCTGCTCACTGCACTGCCACCTCCTCCATAAAATGTGTGTAATACATGGCTTGACCACTGATAAAGTATTAGAGCAGGGGTGTCAAACTCAAATATACAGTGGGCCAAAATTTAAAACTTGAACAAGTATTAGTTTAAGATTAATATTATTATTATTATTTAGTATTAGCGGTGAATGCGCTGTATAATACCGGCAGGCCAGCTCTAGTAGTCATTTGGCTTTGCCTCGCGGGCCAAATATAATTCCACTACGGGCCAGATTTTGACACCTATGTATTAGAGGATGATAACCAATCTTATCACCCATAAAAATGAGCAGGGATGCTGAACACTGGCTGCATGCCTGTGGTGTATGCCATCACACACTAATGTAGCCCATTGTGTTCTGCTCTTTCTACTACACTTGAATACAGTCAATAACAGACACTGTAAATAATGTATATTGAAATTTCAGAAAATGTATCTTTGTTATTGAGACATTTTGAATTATTATCCAGGTGTGATTCACCATTAAACTTTGTGAGGTGTTGGCACCCTTAATGCTTACAATAGCATTTAGGGTCATTTTGTGTTCTTGTTTGGATGGAGAAAGAAAGGCTGCTGAAGATGGTGAGAAAAACCTGTGTAAAAAAATCATGAATGAAAAGTACCTGTATCTGTCATGGATTTGAACACATGCCACATCTGTGTTTATTCATGTTGCATTCAGAGACATTATGAATGAGGAAACCTGTCACTGGTTAAAATAACCATGTGTTTGTTCTACTCAGCATGATGATTGTTTACAGATAAAGACATAAATAAAATAAACAGCCAATCAGCCTGCTGGTTACACCACAAGCAGAGGTGGAATAACATGCATGTGGATAAAAACTAGTTTGACATATGTATAAGTAGACAGAACAAGTTGAAAATCATGATTTTTGTGTGTTATTGAGCCAAACACTTCATCTTATTAGAGATTCACCAATCCATTGGCCCAGCCAATCAGTATCATATAATTGTTTGTGTACAAGTCACATTTACACCAGTGGCACAAATGCAGCAACACATGCACCTCCTGCCCAAACCTGTGCAAAGCCTGCTCAGTGCAAATTGGCCTAGAGACATGGATTGTGCAGCCACCTTTTTTCCAAAGCAAACCAAGTTACACAAACATCTTGCTTCGTATTTTCATTAGCAATGAGGAACATTGCAATCGGTGAATCAGTGCTTCACTTTCCGACACATAGAAACTGTACTGATGTTTGTTTTGGCAGGACTCTGTCTGCTCAAGATTGTTCAGATCCAGAGGAGGGCCCTTCGTTCCCTGCTCAGGAACATGTAGACAGATTCTTCTCTTGGTTGGACTACTGTGATGAGCTCATTAAGGAAGCACCAACGGTAATAGTTCACATTACCTATCATTCACTGTTGGGTGTGTTTGCTTTATTTTTTTATCCTCCTAATGTAAATCGCTGAAATACCTCTGTATATGAAATGGGGTATACAAATGTGTGTGTGTGTGTGTGTCTGTGTGTGCACATGTGCAGGTGCTTGCTGTTACACTTGCCAAAGCGATTCACCATCAGTGGCTTTCAGGAGTCGTTCAGCCTCAGCTGCTACAGATGTGAGACAATGTATTTATATTTATATAACAGTAAATCATGATGAGTGGGGAGATGCAAATGTTAGTATGGCTTCATTTTATACTGTCAGTGAGAGCAGCCGGACAGCTCATGCTGGTGTGAAAATGTACAACGTCATCATCCCCTATACCATATTTTACACTATTATGGGGGGGGTCTAAGTATCAGTTATATAGAATGACTAAAGAAATTTTAAGACCAACCAGCAGTTATTTCTGTGTTTTCACTGTTTGTGTGTATGTATGTGTTGTCATGTAGGTCAGAGGTTGGGGTCCTGGTCCACACTGCTCTGCTGTCCTCCTCTGTGCATAACATACATGCGCAGGCCTTGCTGCAGGAGCTGGTGCATTTTCTGCTGGGCAGCAACGCACACCACGAGCAGCGGACAGAGACGTCCTCTCACAAACACTTGCTACGCTACCATCTTATTGAGCACTGTGACCACATCTCGGATGAGGTGCCTTTCTACACTCTGATGATTATACAGTTGATTCACATTTATTTTAGGCTCTTTACTGTCTTCCTCTGCCAAAGGCCAGTGCTGCTGTGATGTAGTGGTAGTTTGGAGTGTCAAAATGCATCAAATGCAAAAAAAAAAAACATTAAAATAATAGTACAGTTATTTTAGACAATTAGAGCTATATATTTATATATTCTTAAGATATTTGTCCCAAAGATGTATACTTATCAGTAATTTGAATATTTTCCAGTAATGCTGAATATTGTATGTACTGTATATATACTTATGTATGTATTATTTAATTATTTTACTATAGATTAGCATCACAACCTTACGGTTGTTTGAGGAGCTCTTGAAGAAGCCAGACAGAAACATCCTGTACAATCTAGTGCTGCGGAACCTGGAGGGTCGCTTCTACAGGCTGCCGGGCTCAGGGGAGGAGAGACCTGGAGCAGAGTGTGATGTCTTGGAGGAGTCTGAGTGTGTATAATTATAACTACCAATAATTAATAGTGTGTGTTGTATAAAAGCATCCGTACTCACTTTAACCACCCTGCCCCTCTCTCAGCGAGTTGGAAGAGGATCCTTTCTTCACAGACATGTACTCAGACAGTGAGTTCAGTGGCTTGGAGTCTCTGATGTCTCTGTCCAGTAATCGAGATGAGAAGAGGTCTAGGTCTCACACACAGATAGCTGAAACTGTTAACAGGTAAAGCAAGAACTGGTTTTATTTTCATTTACTTATGAACATTTATATTATATATTATTATATATTATATTTATATTTATTTATTAATGCTGTGAGATGATTTGAAATGGTATGTGAAGCAAGAAAGGCCTCAAACATCACACAGCAGAAAGATCTCTGCATGGAGGAGTGGGGGAAAATCCCCTGGTACAAGTTGACATTATTTCAGCCAAAGTGGAAAATGCCACCTGTTGGGGCTTAGGGTGTTCCTCAGTAGGAACTGGACAAACTATTAATACACTACATGTAAAAATGTCTGTTGAAACCTCTTCTAATGAATTATTTCAAATTCAGTTCAAGTTGCACACACACATCTAGCCTATTCCCTGTAGTGAAGTACTGATTTACTGTTAGTACAGTAGGACTCTCTGGAGTAGATAAACATGAATCTATTGGCACCATGCTTAATGCCAGGCATGGACTCGAGGGGCTATAAAGCCACCCAGTGTTGAGCTGTGGAACTGTGGAATGGTGTTTTATGCAATGATGGTGCTCCATCCAGTACATCTGGGATGAAGAATTGTTTGGGATGAAGTGGAGTGGTGATCATCCAACATCCTGACCTCGCTAATGCTCTTGTCACTGAATGCAATCAAATCCTAACAGCAATGCTGCAAAATCTAGTAGAAACACTTTTCTGGGCAGTAAAGATTTACTCAAACAAAAGCAGGATAGACACTTTTTAATCCCCTTGATTTCTAAAGAAACAGTGAATGAGCATGTGTCCCTCATAAAGTGTCAACTGCACTATATGGGCAAAAGTATTGGATACTTTAATTTTAGGCTTCTGTTAATTTGCTGTTAAGTCTGATACTCAAATTACATATAAAAACAAACAAACAAACAAACAGATGTGTGTGGATCATTTGAAAGGGCATAATGATCCATATGCTTCCAAACAGCTGGGAAAGGAAGTGTCCAGTCACTTCCCCTTCGATATCTCTGATGTTAGTGAATCATGATGTATGTAAATCAGGCTTTTATCTTGGTTCTATGAAACTTTTGTTCATACTACTCAAAACATTTTAATTAAAAGTATTTGCTTCCATTTCACTGATTCTTGAATGTTACACAGATTTTACTGATTTTTTTTTGTTGCTGGTTTGTCAGTTTTCTCTGCTTAGTACCTCAAGAAGCAAAAACAACTCAGCATGTGCAAGGAGCAGGATATGACACATATGTTCATGATGCGCTTAAATCGGTAAGTAAAGACCTGCTGAAACTAATCATCCCTATCTCTACTGAGTGGCAGGGATATGGGATATGAATGCCCGATGTGGATATGTATGATAGATTCTAACTCTATCCGTCTGTCTATTTGATCATCTCACATTCTCTGCAGTTGAAAGAATGCTCGTCTATGTCTCTGGAGTGGAGCTGGCCAGATACCGCCAAACCGATTGATGTCCACCCCTCCAGTGTACACTTCTATGAAGGCCATTTTCTCAAAGTACTGTTTGACAGGACAGCACGCATACTGGAGCAGGTAGCTCTGCCACTTCACTTTTTCGAAAGAAATTGCATCAACATGCCATAATAAAATATTCTCTTTCTCTGTGCCCGTGCCAGCCATATGAGCTGAACCTGCAAGTGACGTCTGTGCTGTCCCGGCTGGCTGTGTTCCCTCATCCTCATTTACACGAATACCTGTTGGACCCTTACATCAACCTGAGCCCTGGAGCCCGCTCACTGTTCTCCACCCTCGTCAGGGTGAGCTTTCAGTCCCTAGGACTGCAAGGATTGGTCCTCAAATATCTCCTTGTCTTTCTACGAGTACAAATCTATTGTCTTCCATTGTTTGTTACAGCAATAAACAAGATGTTGTGTATCTCCAGATATTTAACAAAAGGTTTATTGGTTGAAGTATCAATTAGGTGTTTGCATATTACAGTTTTTGTAGTGGTGTGGGTAACAAAACATCTTCCCTTTGGTGGAATAGGGTTTGATTCTCCAGTTATGCAAGCATGGTGTATACACCATGCCAGTGTTTGCAAACCTATGGTTTGCATTGTTTATGGTTGCTTAAATCAGTCTATCAAAGTTGTTATAAAATGCCAAGTTTTGTTGATCATAAGGGAGCGTAATGTAGGGTTTGCAAAACCTTCAGATAGCTTGAAATGCTCAAGATGTTTGCTATTTGATGAGACCTCTTTGCTGGAAAAACATTGGGTCACTGTCGGTCTCTTTTGTGTGTTAACTGTTTTGTCATGTCTGAAAGCTTTAAACATCATGTTTCTTTTCTTCTGCACTGTAGGTGATAGGAGAGCTGATGCAGAGGATCCAGCACATCCCAAATTTCACACAGAGACTTGTGTTGGTCAGGAGACAGCTGATGGGCCTAGAGGAGGAGAGCCTGTAAGAGGAAGACTTGTTTACCTTAAAGGAATACTCTTATGTTTTTCACCCTAATCTCAGTCTGTGGTCGTGGATGTGTTTACATACTGATGTCCTATGACTTTTTTTTAAATGTCCATATATTATGGAATCAAAACAGTATGTGCGAAACCAGCCACCAATTCTGTATTAAGTATGTTTTCTCTGCATAGACTACAGAGTCAGAATTCTTATATTGTAATTAAACTTACGGTACAAATGCTACAGCTAGAAACATGGCTGATAAATGCCAGAGTATTCTTTTAACCCATTTGAGCTGTTGCTTCAGTGAAGTGACATTTAATTGCTGTCATGCAAAATCCTAATATTTGATGACATTTTGATAATAGTTCACTTTTTTTGACAAATTGAATTTCAAAAATAAATATTATTTATAAATAATTGATTTTTTTTTTCCTGTAGGGTTGATCACGCAACCCTGTTAAAGGGAGTAATCGTACTAGAAGAGTTCTGTAAGGAGCTTGCAGCCATCGCTTTCGTCAAGCTCCCCATGGGTGATCAGGAACATCTCGCTGCCTTCAGGCCTTAAGTAAGGACAGTACTATGTCTCTAAAGGACAGAATCTGTTCGGCAGTCCCCTCAGTTGCACAAAGTAAGGCAGGACTGTCATTTTCGGACAGGGTGCACTGGAGTCACTTTCAGAATATTAGGGGTATGGTAAGTATTTTGACGGCCATGTTATTGTTCACATGTTCAGCACAAGAGTTCGTTTCAACTGGACTGTCATCAACAGAGCATACACTACTAAATGATAAAACCTGTAAATCCAATACAGAAACTTCCAAAATGGCTGAGCATGGTAATAATCAATTACCAGACACTATTTCACATTATGCAAATTGAATTATGCTAACTGTGAGCCACATTAGCATGTGTGGTTCAGTTATTTATTTAATGTCATAAAGCTGTGTTTCTACTGGAGGATATAATGTGGCTTAGCATCAGCCATGTAGAGAATGTCAGTCTCGTGACCTGCCGCTTTAACAAAGCTGCTTATTTCTCAGGCACGTACTGATCAGTAAGATTTTCGTCTTATTAAATGATGGACATTGCACTGACCTATTCATTGACTGGCCCAGTTGAAAACCGCATTATATTTTTGGCTCCAGAGTTTGACATCAAATGAAATTCAAAATGTTTGAATCAGTTCAGTGCAATTTAACTTTATTGACTTGAATTTAATGTTTTTGAGACTAAGATGTACAGTACTGCTGCCCCCTCCATGCTTGGGGAACTGTGATCGGAGGGCTTTAAAAAGTCTGTGTCTTGATCAAGCCCTATATTGAACCTTGTTGGTCTGAATAATGCAGAAAAGATTGTGAGCTGTTGCACATCTTTTTACCTTTTTTACATGCTGATCAATTTGCTTCAGTGAGTTTCTCAGCAAAAACCTTAAAGCGCAAGATCAGTGGGGTGTAATGGGTTTTAACCCGTTTTTAATTTTAATATAATGACTTTCAGATATAACTTTCTGTGCTTGTATAATTTTTTTATTTTTATTATAGAATTTAACATTTGTATGCAAAACTTTGATTTGTCTATCTTTAATCTGTCAGCTTTCTTATGTGTGGTAATTTATGTTTGGATATTAATCATGTTAATTTTAATTTTACAATGCATAGCTGAACCAAAAGAGGGGTGTGCAAATAATATTATTATTGTTATATTTTATTTGAGTGTTGAAGATCTGGTATGTACAGTCATTTGACTTTATCCACTGTTTGCCTCTTTTCTCAATGAAGATGACTTTGTATGGAGAAGAGATTATCAGCAGAGGTGTGGTGTCTTCATTCTGCAACCACTGGTTTTCACTGCTATCTGAATATAACATTTCCATAATGTTAATAATGTTCTCGGGTTCATTCCAACAACAGTAATACTCAGGTTTCTCTTTTGTAATGAGCTGATTGTAACAGTGAACAATCAATACAATATTTGATTTGATTTCTTTTACACTCTCAACGTCAAAAAAACTAGCTGTTAAAAAAAAAAGTCACATTGCAAAGTTATTCAGAAGGTAAATACCAGGAACAATAAATTACTTAAATTTGACTTCTATATGACTGTTCATGGCATAATTTCAAAGCAAACTCTTGAGAGATCAGCAGTATGCAGACCAGTATTGTTCTGTTGCAAAAGAACACTGGAAAAGGTAGAGTCAATAAATTCAGGACCCCACTAATGAAACGGTGGGCTGTCAAAGTGCCTGTAATGAAGACCAAAAGTAATTTGGCATCGTGCAAAATTGCACCCCACTACATGAAAGCAGTCCGTCTGGACGTGTGACAACAAACCATTGGTTCTTGGTGCTGATTCTTGGTGCCTCCACACATTACTTTGTTGGTCACCGTCAACAGAGCGTTTTCCCAGCAACAGCCATAGGTGCTCCTCATCGTAGTTATCATGGTTAGTGGAGGTGAAAGCCAGCAACAGTCTCTGACAGACCACTTCACATGGCAGATCAGTGGGCAGGCACACAGGGAACCATGGCTTCTAGCGATACTTGAGGCCAGCGTCTGTAAGGGCCAAGATGTCCCGGGAACGGACTGACCACGGTGCCTCCACACATTGATTTGTTGGTTGTCTCTACCAAGAAGAAAGTAGGACTCTCCACTAAAGAGCTGCCATTCTGTCATGTATTGCAATCAAAAGATTCCTTCTGGGTGCAACTTTTGTTGATGATATGAGTGTATATGGAATCTCTACTCCTCTCATTTTGGTTACAATTCATTCAGCCTGAATCTGCACTTCTGCAGAAAATCTGTAAGTACTATTAATGCTTTAACACTTTATACTGCATTTGGTATAAGCAAGTATATACAGTCTCGTTACTGTAGTGTACAGTCATGTGGAAAAAATACCCTATGAAAACCTTTAAACATGGACATTTCATCTTCATTTGCTCTACTTTAAGGGGTGAATGTAATATAATTGAACAGATGAAACTAAAGAAATATCAAATACTATTTTCTTGTGAGGAAAATTATTATTTACTTATTAATTATTATTACTTAAAATGTGTAAAATTCGAATCAGGTGCACCATATATTGGCTACAAGTATTTAGACCATTGTTAGAGAGGACTTGGAAGGAGGGTGTCTTATTTAAACCTCAGATATTAGCTTGGTTTGCTCTTGGTTGTTGAAGTGAGTGGTATCTCCATGGCAAGATCCAAAGAGTTCTTGGAGGCCCTGTAGATGCAGAGGAGCCTGGGAAATGATTAAAGTATATCAGTTCGAAATCGCCATTCCCCTGCCTGTTAAACCATTTACCAGTGAAACAACTGCCAACACGGCCAACAATCCTAAAACGTCGTCACTGGACTTTCAGGGACCTCTTGTACTTAAGCTGAAGCTAAGTAATAGCATCTATCATCAAAAAGAGACCAAACAAGTCTCGAGTTTCATTAGGAGTGTGCAAGGATGAAACTCTGACTTGCCTTGATGTTTTAAATAAATAAATAAATACCAAGGCAAGACTAAAATTTGTGAACACCTAGACAAAGAGCAGGACTTATGGAATTTTTATTGCTGTGGACAGGTGAATCTGACTCATTTGAGCACAGTATCTGCACATCAACTGTGAAACATGGTGGTGGAAGGGTCATGGTTTACTTTGTTGTGGCTGGGAACCACTATGAATTAATTCTTTAATATATCATAGGGAGCTTGAAGATGATGTGAGACCATCTGCACAAAAACTAAAGCTGAAAGGATTCTGCTTAAAGGAATAGGACCATTTCATTGTTGATGTTGTAGACTAGTAGATGATTATAGGAAATGTCTAAGGTTATTTAAGCCAAAAGTGAAAATACTAAAACACTGGGTGGCCAAATTATTTCCTCACGAGAAAATTGTATTTATATTATGTGTTACTAATGATTTTAATATATTTTATGTTACCTTCATTTCTCATTATTGTTCAAATGAAGATATCCAGATGTTCATAGATTAAATAAGAAGCATTTTGACCTACTTTTTTTGCACATGACCATATATAGTCTGATAAATGGCTTGTTTCACATGGTGTCGCTTTATAGCTTTTCCCAAAAGCACCCATGCTTTAAAGAGCTTAGTCTAACATTAGTTTGGATCCCAGTCTAATTATCCAATCACAGATCTCTTATTGCAAGTCAGAAAACCTCAGTCAAGCTAATCAATAAAGGCTGTGCAGAGGTAGAAGTGATGCATCTCTTATCCTCTGCAGTATGTTTGTCTTCAGGCTCTGATTGGTCACTTTATGCCAACTGTAACTCTCATTCTCCAGTGGTGGTGGACTGTGAAGATCTATTGGACCCTCTTCTAAATGTCCCACTGTCACCAGTATGTTCAAACAGAGCCCATCTGTTTTGCCATGAACTCTTCCGTTATGCTGCACGCCCAGGATCCCACAAATGTTAACGTCCACAGCATGACACGATGAGGCCACACACTTCTGGACCAGT
The DNA here is from genome assembly GCA_034509495.1 of Acestrorhynchus altus. NCBI lineage: Eukaryota > Metazoa > Chordata > Actinopteri > Characiformes > Acestrorhynchidae > Acestrorhynchus > Acestrorhynchus altus. The sequence continues at coordinate 8,255,573 of CM067515.1, forward strand.
CTGCGGACTGCCCATGTGACCGTGTGTGTTTTCACTGCTACTGCAACAGGAAGATGAGGGAGTGTCTCAGCCTCACCGTCAACAGAGCGTTTTCCCAGCAACAGCCATAGGTGCTCCTCGTCGTAGTTATCATGGTTAGTGGAGGTGAAAGCCAGCAACAGTCTCTGACAGACCACTTCACATGGCAGATCAGTGGGCAGGCACACAGGGAACCATGGCTTCTGGCGATACTTGAGCCCAGCATCTATAAGGGCCAAGATGTCCCGGGAACGGAGAGGAAGAGGAGCCTCTCGATCCCACCACTGTGCCTGTAGAGACTCTGAGTCTGCCTCGGCCGTTGTCTTTAAGCTGCCACCTGTTGGAGACAAGATGATACAACTGGTGATCAGAAGGATTTGACAATCATACACTCTTCAGAAAATACTTGCACCAAGAAGGAATCAACCAAGTGCAATGTACGACTGCAGTGGTGTCATGCCAGGCAGTCAAGGGGGCACTCAGAATGGTGGTGAGTCATCATCTGGGGTGAGTCCTACTTGTGTATTGATGGACACGACAAATAAATGTGTGCACTCATCACTGTCTTCAATACAGTTCCCTCAGTCCTTACCTGTGACCTCAGCTAGGAAGGTGAAGCGGATCCACTGCGGCCCCTGTTCCTGCACAAGCAGCATGGTGACCAGCTGACAGTCCACTCCAGCCTCCTCTCTGACCTCCCTCTGCACTGCCTCCTGAATACTTTCCCCCTGCTCCATACGGCCTGCGGGGAGATACCAGCGCCCATAGCACTCCCTCTTTGCCTCCTGGACCATCAGCACCTCACCCTACAAGACAAACACGGAGCCAAGATACAGCTGAGAGTTCTAAAGGGCTGCGGCTCTCAAACCAGGCTTGCACTCTTGCAAAGGGTTCTTCGGTGGTTCTTTAGTAGAGTGGTTCTACGTAGAGATGCAAATTCTGGGGGTAACTTTTTTGTTTGTTTGTTTTTCATGAGCATATATAGATACATTTGGTGTAGAGTGTAGTACAGATGTACAGATCTTTTATGAAGCAAATTGAGACAGTAATGTGGATTATCTTGGGGACTAGCTCGAAAACCACACCCCCTTCAGAACTAATGTGGAAGTTTGACAAAAATCATATATTTCTCATAAAAAAATAGATGCACCCAGAAAGAATCAACCGGCTGCAATGGTGTCATGCCAGACTGTCATTGAGTAACTCAGAATGACAGCAGGTCATATTCAATGATGACATACATGACATACTGCTGCCATCTCAAGAGCTTGTCTTCAAGACACAGTTACTATCCCAGGCCAGTCACATCACCAGACCTATTACCAGTGGAAAACGTATGGGGTGCACTATCAACACTCCACCCCTACTGCAAAATCTGTAAAAACGGAGTGAGAATATTCAACTCTACACTCTTCGCAAAAGGGTTCTCTGCGTAGGGGTGCAACTGTTTGTGTTTATGTTAAACTGTGGCAAATGCGGATCATCTTGGATGCTCCTGAGGACTAGTCTGAGAACCACAGTCCCTTCAGGACTGTTGGGAATGTGCAGTTTGAGAAATATCTGCTACCTTTAACTAAATCACTACCTTACAGGTAAGGCCCAGCAAACCTGCTCATATGGGACTCAGGGGGTTCCAAGTGGGCATGAGCTCTGAATGAGTTTGGACCTTTTTGTTTACTGGGACCTTCTCAGGTGGACCCTCTCATTACAGCCCACCTTAATCTCACATGGGTCCCATCTAGGACACACTGAGCTGTGTACAACCCAGATGGGGCCCTGGTCCTATCTGTGACCCTGGTGGGCATACATTTGTGGGGTCAACATGGAACCAACTGACCCCCCAACACCCCCACCCCTCAACAAAGCACCTTACATTACCTTGGCATTGAAGATGACTGCACCTACTATATAGCACACAGTCCTCCTCAGGACCACGGCCTCCAGCTTCTCAGGAGCCAGGTCCAGCTCGCTGACCTCCAGTCCTTCTCCGTTCAGAATCTTCTGCACTGTTTCGTCCAGTTCCTCAGAACCCATATTACTGACCAAAACACCAACCACACTTCAGTAGGCTGAATGAGGGAATCAGCACATAATAGCATCTCCTATCCTATATGATTTAGATTTAACATGAATATGGATGGTTTATTTACAAACTAACAGCCGCCCAAAACATTGCAGACGCCTGTGCTCTCCACAACACTGAGCTGCTGTCTGGATCAGCCGCCGCAGGCTGCGCTCCTATTGGCTGAATGTGTTTAGGGACCGGGGATAAATTACTCGCTGCTGCTGAACACCGAACATTGTTTCTGATATCTCCTCTTAGTCCTCATTAAAACGCGTGTTGGTTAGCTTTCAGTGGTGCTGGGAATTCGGGATAGTGAGATCACTGTAAAATAAAGAAACTCTTAACCAGGTTGTAAGGTCGATGCTCTGGACGTAATTAGTGGTAGTTTTGACTCTCTCCCCGCTGCGTCCCAAACAAACCAGGGCGAAGCTGCCGAGTCGTGCTGCTCGGGTGTATTTGACCACAGAATTAAATACAACAGTATAACTTTAGTGGAAGCGTATTAGTGTATTACGTTACGTAATAACCCAAAGAGTAATGCCAGGAAAATGCGTTAGAGCAAAATAACTATGCGAGGCCAATGGGTGCAGCTACAATCATTGTGTAGTGCCCTAGTTAGTGAGCTGATTAGACCTTGAAGTGCACTAGATTTATTCATGTACATTCCAGCATTTGGATTAGTTTAACTGTGTTCTCCAGAGTACCTTACAGCAATACACCAGTAGGACGATGTGTAGATGATTAGATAGACAGACAAAGAGAGAGAGAGAGAGAGAGAGAGAGAGCACTTTATTGACCCCTTTTGGAGGGTTACCTTGGGGAAGTTGAGATTACAGCAGCAGCATCATTACAGTACAAACAGAGAATGATAATAAGTAATAATAATAATAATAATAATAATAATAAAATAATATAGAAAAATGTTTATATTATGTGTTCTTGGAGTCTTTGACCATGCCAGACTTCAGACTATGTGGACCTCTATGAGGGCAGTTACATGCTGCATTCATTTCTCAGGATCAGAGTTACCTACAGACATGCTATACATATAATAGCGTACAATAGTCTATCTAATCATCATGGGGAGGGAGGTGCTGTTTGTTTTCTTTCTTTGCTCACACAGTGTTCAAATTTCAGAATAAAAGTCCTGAGACTAGTCCTGAGATAGTTCAGATACTATATATTTTACATATGTAAATACCAAAAAATAAAATGTGTGGCATGTATGACTGTCTCCTGTAAACACTAAGTATAAATACAAATATATGTGGTGGATAAAAGTACGTCAAATTTTGAAAACATCCCACGACATTTGTGTAGGGTTCTAAAGGGCAACCAGCGCTGGCTTCGACTTAGGGAGTAGGGTGTAGGGAGCCACTGCGAGTAGAGGCGTTCCCGGTGTCGACCTCTGTCGTCAGTCATCAGAGCTTCATTGCAAATTCTCGTCCGACCCTCCAGAGTCCACAAGCTTTGTGTGGGATAAGCCAGCCTTCCGTACCCGTTCTGAGAAGATCACTGTGAACACACTGGTGTGAGAGGACGAGCATGCCTCTCTTCAGCGCTCTTCCAGAGACAGCGCTGGGCAGAAGATGAGCAAGTAGCTGGTGATCTTCTCTCCTCACACGAGCGTTATGAGGAGTGAAGTGGGCTCTTTGCCATTGCTGGGAAGGCGCCGCCTGGATCTGAAGCTCTGACCCTGACTCTTCGCTAGAACTCTCCTCTTCGCCTTCGTTTGGAGGAATAATGGCAGTTTTAGGATCTTCTCTTCGCTTTCCAGCAGTGTGCGCCCTCCTCCTGCTCCACCAGCTCTGGGACTGCAGTGACGGTAAGTAAACAGTAAACACTGTTTTGGAACTGTCCTGTCCACCTTAAATGGCTCAGCAGTTTGACTCAGGCTCGCGCGGAGGCGCCAGGCCCGCAGTACAGCGCTTGTTAAGGTGGAACGGGAATTGGGAAGTTGAGCCTGGTAAATACTGCTGCCTATCAGAAATCAGCGCTTCGTTACCATGATGATGGTGTATGTGTTGTGAAATCTGCGTTAAGCCTTTTAAAGCTCTTACAAACGTCCACGAAGAAGATTTACTCACGTTTAGCCTTTTTTTCGAGTTGTAGAACGTAAATAGCTACTGCTTAACGTTTGGAAGACGTTGTTTTCAAGAACCTTTTGTAAATAAATAATATTTGCGTCCAAAAGTCACATTATTTTGGTTATAAAGTTTAAAAACTGTATTCACTTTATTAAGTTGCTTAGTGTGACTCTACTGGTGTGTTTATTAAAGGTTTATTTGACCTTTTTGACCTCTTGCATAATAAAAGTCCCACTGTAAATAAGACCTGCACTGCACACAGTCTCTGACTGTGACTATAGGAATAGTTACACATTTAAGAAGCTTACAGGTGCTCTATTAAAGCTTATTTGGGTTAATACCCAGTGTCTGTCCGGGGAGACAACACTTTTCACAGAGACAACAAGCTAATATATTTTAAATCTCCTGTTCAGTTGATGTGAATTCGTCATAAGACGAGTCCTTGAGTTCTGACGTTTATCATAGATTAACGATTCCATTTCTATCTGTCTAAGATCCAGGAAATTACACTATGTCAGGGTTCCTCAAGTCTGCTCCTGGAGGCACCTCTACCCTGCATATTTTAGAGCTTACCCAACTCCCAACACACCTGACTCAACTCATTAACAATCCCATAAAGTATCTATCTATCTATCTATCTATCTATCTATCTATCTATCGGGGAGGCATGGGGAGCGTTACAGCTAAACATGTAGGTTAGGGGTCCCTCCAAGGCCAGTGTTGAGAAACACTGCAATATATGTCCCAAAGTGTCCAGACAAGATGAATGAATGAGCTGCAAAGGAGAGTGTCAGAAATGATGCACATGAAACAAAATCTGTTCTTTTCACACTGTTTGTCTCCTATACCCAACATTTGTCTAAACCAGGTGTGGGACACACCTGCATAGTTTTGTGCCTTTGCCACCCAAGCACACCTGATTCCACTCAACTGGTAATTACCAGGTGCGCTTGGCATTCTGGAGCAAGGAAATCTGCAAAATTTGCTGGATTCCAAACCCTCAGTTCCCCACCATTGGTCTAAACCATTCACACTCTGATTCACAAAACCGATGTACATGCTCGAAAAGGCTGCTGGAGGTACCCCTGCCCTGAACATTTTAGTGTATTCCTTGCTTGAACACCCCTGCAACACTGGCGGGGCTTGTTAATGAACCAATTAGGCAATACCTGATCATGCGTTTTGTGAGCAGGGAAAGTGCTACAATGTGCTGGGCAGGAGTGTCCCAAGAACCATGTGTGAGAAACACTGGTCTAAGGTCATCATGCCCAATGCCAAACAACATCTAGAGGACAATGAAGCTCTAAGTATTGGATGAGTTGGAGTGGCAGACCAGTAATCTATCAGATCCTGACTGAGACTGATTCTTTCCTGTGGCTGAATGCAATCCGGTCCTCCTCACATCAGAGGTCCAGCATCTATAGTACAGTTCAATGTCAGTGTGAAGAACTGCAACTCATTTAGCACCTGCCAACATGTTTATTTGGTTAGAGATATACTTGCTTGTAGCCAGCCATGCATGCAAGTAGATGAAGACAAGATGAAGTCAACCAGTTCGCCATTTTTGTTGAACACACATGGAATTTTGCCTGTGCCTGTGCATCTGTGCAGTAATAAGCAGACACATACACACGCCACAGTGATACAGTGAGCACATATCACCTGAGTGGTGGGCAGTCTGTGCTGTGACGTTCAGTTTGGTGCCTTGCTTAATGTGTCAGTTCATGGACTCAAACTGGAGACATTCCAGACCTTACAGTCACAAGGCAGCTTCTTGCACCTCCAGGACATGGCTGCGCGACTGCGTCCACATGATGGGAACGTGTATTCTACGTCTGCTTGGTGTGTCCCTTGTATATAATTAAGTGCATGTAACAAAGTATATCACTGCTGTCCAATTGAATCACCATTGTCCATTTTTTGTTTTCTCCATGGTTTGAAACCTGTAGCTGCTCTGTGCTGAAATGATTGGCTGCCAATGTTTCACATTTGTGAAAGTGGAAATCTAAACCCAGAGTTTAGATTGCCTACTCTTGTGAAACAGAATGAGTGTGTAGGTGCAGAACACACACACACACACACACACACACACACACACACACACACACCTCTTGATAAGTATTACGGAAATGATGTGTGATGTACTAATTCCTGTGATACTGTGTGGCTATCTTAGCACACTGAGATAATATATTGAATTTATTTTATGGTATTTGTCAGGCCCCAGATTCTCAAATGCATCTTGGTATTACGCGCATCTTGTATAGAGAGAGTGTTTGGTGTGATGCTCACTCTACCATCCATGCCATCTTGGCAGCTGTTTTAAAATGTTTTCTACTTATAAATTATTTTTTGGACTGTAGAATGACTTTATCATTCTGAGATCATTTAAAATTATTGGGACACCTACATAAAAACGTGTTTTTCCTGCTTTTGTTGGAGCAACTGTCTCTACTGTCCAGGAATTTGGAGCATTGCTGTGAAGATTTGATGGCATTCAACAATAAAGGCATTAGTGAGGTCAGGATGTTGGATGATCACCTGTGATTCTACACCAACTCCTTAGCTTATCCCAAAAATATTGGATGGAGCATCATCACCATTCCAGAGAACACAGTTCCTCCACTGTTCCAGAGCTCCATGCTGGGGGGGGGATTTATACCCCTCTAGCCCACGCTTGCATTAAGCAGCATGATGTCTTTAGGTTCATATATAATCAGTAGAACTTAGAAGAAAAAGCAGTATCCTCACACTGGCAGTTAATGCATCCTGATTGTAATTGCAGGATCAGTTAATCGAAAATCGACGTTGGATATCACTGGCTGTGGCCTCTTCTGTGAGAGAAATCGTGTGTAACGAGATGGAAATTGAACATTCCCATTACATTGTGGGCATAGAGGGGATTATTGTTTCCCCTACTAATGCTAGCACATAGGTGGGGGGATTAGAATGAAAAGGAGGCTAATATCTGGCCACTGGGGCATTTCCATAGCTAGTAAATCACACACTGTGGTGATGAAAGCAAGGGACCTTGGCACTCTTTACTGCTTACTTCATCCACGTTGATGGAACAGGAATGCTCAGCCACTCACATTTAGCTTTAAATTAGTCCTGCACTATGATCCATTACACAAACTGTGCATGCAGCACTTAACACTCCGTATAAAAGTGTGGAGAGACTGAGTCATGTAGTATCACTCAGAAGCCATTTGGAAGAAGGATCATCCGGCAGCAGAGTCTTCTGTTTGTCACTGGAAGTATTTTGTACTGTTGAACACTTGTAGGAGGTCTTAACATGTACGAGGTACTATAGACCCTTTTCAAAGCAACAACACCAAAACAAATCTACACCTTGCAAAGGGAAGTTGATCCCATTGAGCCACTGTGTTGCATCTTCTTTTTTATGTGGCAGTAATGCAGGACAACATATTGTCTGTATGTCACTTTATCCTATTTTACAGAGTATTGATACACTTTACACCCATATTCCAAAAGTGATGGGAAAACAGTGTGTAAATACATTAGTGGCATCACCAGGGGATGGCTTGGGAACTTCTCTTGTGACTGTGTGTACATGGGAAAAGCTGTATGAATTACTGAGTTCAAGCAAGACATAATAATGGGTGGCCATGTTCATGGCACATTCCATTCCTGAATTTGTGCAGGCATTTAACGTTTCCAGATCCACACTCTCACGTGAGTCCCAGGAATTTGCATTAGAAGGCATTACCAACCACTGTGGACCCAATAATGGAGACCAGCTGCATCTGGCAAGAATTGTCAGTGAGAAGGAACAGACAAGTGAGCAGAAATTGCATCCACATGCAGTGCAGGAGCACCACACACATCCTGCAGCTTAGCGAAGTGTTCTTTAACTTCTACGGGATATGGGAGCAGAAGACCCACTAGAGTGCCTCTGTTAACACCAAGACACCAAACACAGTGCCTCACCTGGGTTTGTGAGGTTGCTAACTGGACACTGGAGGACTAGCAACTTGTTTTGTTTTTTTTTAGTAATAGGCTCAGACGCCATGAAGCCATGCAGCCCAGAAGTCATCAAGGCACTGTGCAGGCTGGGGTGATTCCATACTGCTGTTCGGTGTATTCTTGTGACCTGGATTGGGTCCCCTGGTTTGCCTTACCACATCAGACCACTGCGATTCACTGTTTTGTGACATTTTGCTGCCATTCATGTATGCCCACAATGATGGGATTTTCCAACAGTATAATGCACTCAATTTGTCCAGAATTGGTTTGAATAGCAGTTGGGAGACTTCCAATAAATTGTTTGATGCATATTCCTCCATCATGAATCCAATTTGTGAAACGTTGGAAGTGTGTTCTCTGGAATGATGGTGCTCCGTCCAATACTTTTGGGAAATTTTGGGGATGAGGTGCGGCGGTGATCATCAACCATCCTGTCCTGACTAATGCTCTTGCTGCTGAATGCAATCTAGTAGATGCATTCTCTGGACAGTAGAGAGACAGGTCTCCAACAAGCAGGAGAACTTCTTCTAAATACCGTTAATTCAGATGAAAGAAGAACACACTTGAGAAGGTGTCCCAATATGTGTATCGTTGAAATTTAAACACTAAGCAAGACAGGTTTTGGATCATACTGGAAAGGATTCTTAGTAGTGAATAGCAGAAGGCTTTTGGTGCTAGATATAGTAGATATAGATATATACACTATGGGTGGCCTATATACATCTTATCAGTTCAATGTCAGAAGGTTTTTTGGAGAGATGGATAGGGACACGGACTATATATCTGGGCATTGTGTGTGTGTGTGTGTGTGTGTGTGTGTGTGTGTGTGTGTGTGTGTGTGTGTGTGTGCGCGTGTACACAATGCATTGTGCTGTCTTATCAAGCCTTTGCCCCGTCCAGGAAAACAGCCGTGCCCTTCTCTTCCTACTGCTGACTAATGATCATGTCATAGTGGCAGAAGACGGATGAGTGGCCGAACAGAGGGAGAGTTTAATCTGCAGCTTTACTGGATGGTCCGTCTGAGGCAGCATTGTTTCCACTCACTTTGCCAACACTCTTAAGCTCTTAAAAATCAGATGGTTCTTTGAGCAGGACCATAGAAACAAGGTCATTAATAAGGCAGATCAAAGTCTGGGTCCAGAATCAGATGCTGTTCTCTGTCAGACCTCAGACCTTTGAATTGGTAAACTATTGAAACTATTTCTCTTTTCACACAAATTTAACCAGCAGAACTTCACAGCCTTTTCAGAAGAGGTTTAGCAATTGCATGCGTTGTATATATTACATTACACTTTCAGCCAATTAGATTTGTGCATTGAACATGAGTGACTGATGGATACAGAAATGAGAAACATGGGCCAAAGATTAAGGAGATTAAATAGGGCTGCGCAGTTTTCAGCCACGCTTTCATCAAAGTATTGCACAGTGTGGTCAGATTCTGTGTGTGCCTTTCCTGGTGTTTTACACTTTGTTCCAGATAGTGACAGAGTTTTTCACATCAGGGATCATGTATAAATGCTCCTGAGTGTTCAGCATGTCAGTCAGTCACATTTGGAGCCCTATGATTGCAAGATTGACATCTTGGAATACAGGGATTGGAATGTTATTCCTTGGTATGATGATGATGAGCAAGGCATGGGTGTCCAGCAGCTCAGTGTAGGCATTGTGGCAAAGGACCCAGTTCCTGCATAAATGAAACACTCCCAGAACATCACAGTGCTCCCCTCAGCTTGAACCACACCTTGCACACAGTCCTCATTGAAGGTTTCTTGAGATGTACGGTGAACATGCCATCTGGAGGAGCCTGAAGCTACCTTTCATTTTCTTTGTCCAGGGAGCTCATGTTGAATTGTAAAATGTCATTAGAATTACTCTGTATGTGCTCTTTATACAGGATATGTCAGCGAATCATAATTGGATATTATAATTAGATGTAATGTTCCAGCCCTTGGTTTGAGGAAATGTTCTCAGACGGGACCTGAGTTTGAGTTACATGAATAGAAGAAGCGCTTTTGTGATTGAGATGTGTTTTAAAGAATATTTTAGAGGTCTGTAATACCTTTGGAAATGATGTCAATGTTCTTCACACTCTCACATCTCTATTAGAAATATGGTTCATCTGAAACAGGAGTGGGGAACACGAGGGCCGTAGTCCAACACAATTATCTGGTTTCCCTGCTGCTCCACACCAACTGAACCTGTTAATTAACTGGTAGAGTAGAATCAGGTGTGCTTGATCAGAAAAAGTACAAAAATTCTATAGCAATGCGCCCCCGAGGAGCGGAGTTCCCCAACCCTCATCTAAAGCATCACTCAGATAATCCTTTGATGCAACTCTGCCTGTTTTAGCCAGAACCTGGCGCTCATTACAGCGGTTTTGTCCCGTTTGTATCATGCAGCTCGGCCCAAGACTACACGTCCTTCAAACGTTAACCTCCTTTTGTGTGCAGTCACACCAATAAGAAATAGTATATCTGTGTGTGCAGTCGTTAGTGCAGTATTTACTGTATGGCTTAGTCATATGTGGTTTAAAATGCAGCTCTGTATGTTCCTTATTTTGTCACTGATCCGTGTGTTTGTGCTCTATAGGCTCAGCATCTCAGACGTCTCAGTTCTCCTCGTATGAAGTGAGCATACCAAAGCGGATCAGCAGACAGAGGAGGGAGCAGGATGCTGCAGCAGCTGACAAGGTGAAGCATCACAGCACAAACGTGTTTATTTGGTACCTTTTCTGAATGCACCCTCTGGGCCGCTATTCCAGCAAGACCATGCTTGTCCACATACTTGCCTTGAAGACACACATTAATAAAATATGTGGGATGTCTTTAGGACTGGGCGATACGTCTATATTTCTAAAGCTATTGGGATATAAAGAGAGAACGGTATGGGCTGAGGTGATATTGTTTCAATCAAGCAAGTCCTGTTTCAATCTTGTGGAAAACCTTGTTTTCTGCTCACTTGCTCTGCCCCGCCCCCTGTTCTCAACGTCTCCTCTACTCTGTTCCACTCCGTCCCCACTCTGGTTGTTTTGCGTATTGGGATACGACGTTTTTGTCCATAAAACGTCGCCCCTGCTGCAAAATCTGCTGGAACTAAGTGAGAATGTTTATGCTGCATGGGATGGATTATCACAGGTCACCATTAGAAACCTCTACCGCTCTAAGACGTAAGGCATGTTGTGTTACGCCTGACAGCATGCTTAAAGACACCTGCTTTTGTATGTTTAGCTCAAGATCAGTCTAAGTATTTAATAACAGAACCTTTTCTAACCTTTATCTTCCTTCCCAATCGCATTGCACTCCAACACGTCCTTCTTGTGCTGGTATTTGTGCAAGTATAAATAAGTGTACTATACAGAAACACACATTCTAAAGCACAATTACTTTATATCATCATAAATGCAGAGCAGATGTGCACTGACCTCAGTCACTCTCTTCACTCTGTAAAAGTCATAATGGAGTTGGTCCTCCCCGCCCACACGGAGGCGTCCAGGTCCTTTTTGCTCTTCCTCTTTCTGCCACTTGTGAGCCGTCTCTCACACTCTCGCATCCCTCTTTCCTACCTCGTTCTTCCACTCTCCAGTGGTGTGAGGAAGATATTGCTACAGAAACCATCTGCCTCGCCCAGATGCCCAGCCAGCAGGAGTATTCCTAATAAAAGCATGTTTGTGCCAGAGCCGTGCTGGGCATAGGCACCCCCGCGCAGCACAGAGACACATATCATCAGCTCAGTCCAAACACTCTCACGCAGCAGCTCTCACCTCTGTGTCATTGAGAAAGTTCCTTCACACACAAAAACTCACCAGACTAACCTGGAATATTTACACAGTGAATGAGAGCCATACAACCGTAGGCCACTTTAGCACATTGCTCTTATGCACAAACCATGTATCTTCATTGACCTCCAGGAAAGGTTTAAAGCTTTCTGCTACATTTTGGAGCATTTCTGTGAGGAGTGTTAGTGAGGTCAGGATGTTGGGTGATCACTACCCCACCTCATCCCCAGCTCCCCACCTTATCCTGGGTGGAGCACCTTCATTCCAGAGAACACAGTTGTATTGCTCCACAGATCAGTACTGGAGGGGCTTTATCCCCCTGTAGCCCATACCTTGCATTAGTCATGGTGCCAACAGGTTTATTAATTCATCTGCTCCAGGGAGTCCTATTCTATTGGTGGTACTTCTGTACAGGGACTAGATAAACTGTGTGTGGGGTGGGGAGGGGGTATTTTTCAGCAATGGGGGCAGCTTAAAGTAGCCGAATTAATATTTTAGAACGGATTGTCCACAAACATGTAGACGTAGTGTGTGTCTTTTTTACTGGATATGATGGTTGTGGAAATCCCAGCTGTGTGCTACAGCCCATTGGAACTCAGGTTCCTGTAGTTTTGAATGTAACGGCAGCGCCACCAGTTGATGCAAATCACCATTTTAGCTAATCGTCTCTCTGAACCCCAGTGTCAGGAATTGATTTTGTCACCATAGCAACTCGAATTTCAGAGTGGTCACAGTCACAGAGCTGCTGTGTAGAGGCCAAGGCTGGCAGAGGTGAAGCTGCAGAATCTGTATCTCTGTATGTACCTAGAGCAGGGGTTCGCAACCTTTTGCGACTTGCACCACAAAATATCCTGCAGCCCACATAAAAATTGTCAGGCATTTAAAATCAAAACAAAATATGGATGCATCAGAGTTGCAATTTATTATGTTAATATGATTCATTAAAATTCAATCACCACATATCTGTCGAAACAGTGTTCATTACGCTACACACACACACACACATATATATATATATATATATATATATATATATAAACATACACACACACACACACACACACACACACACACACACACACATATATATATATATATATATATATATATATATATATATATATATATATATATATATATATATATATATATATATTATACTGATTGTCATTGAGGTGAGCAATATACTGTAAATATCAATATATCAAGATATATATTTTGTGTGTGTATATACATTTTGTAATGGCCGTTACACAAGTAACCAGGGTTTCAAACCTGCAATCCTTGGCTCTTAGTGCTAGTGCATTATACTGCTGAATGACGCTGTTGCATCACTTTTTAAGTAGAAAACGTAGGATTGAATGAGGTTTACAGACAGATCAAGAGAGAGAGAGTGAGACCGAATGTGTACAGTGGTAACTGAAGCGATGGCACAAGCATTTTTTTATTCCTGTCTATTCCTTTATTCGTTTTCTTATTCCTGTCTCAGCATGTTTGGGCTGCTTGTGAACTCGCACTGGACTGACAGTGGGTCTATCATTTTTTTTGGTGTCTTTAAGGTGTCCTTTATTATCCCAGCCCAGGGGAAAGAGCATGTTGTCATCCTGGAGAAGAATCAGTGAGTACTGTTCTCTGTTGTGATCAATTCACTCACTCACTTTCCTCACTCACTCACTCACTCACTTTCCTCACTCACTCACTCACTCACTCACTCACTTTCCTCACTTACTCAATCTTTGCTTGTGCAGTGACTCACTTTATCAGTGACTCCTTTCTTCATTTAAGCAGTGACTCGCTCAGTCGATCTGTGATCAATTTCCTGAATTGATCAGTGACTCATTTGCTTGATCAGTTACTCACTTGTTCGCTTAGTCATTGATTTGCTTGTTCAAGCAGTGATTTGTTTGCTTGCTTAATGGGTAACTCACACAATCAGTGAATCGTTTGCTTGATCCCTGACTTGTTTGCTTACTTGATCATTGACTTATTTTTTTTCTTCTCAATCAGTGACTTGCTCACTTGATTAATTATTTGTTTGCTTACTTGATCGGTCACTTGCTCGATCAGGGATTTAATAATTAATTCAATGAGTCATTCACTTGCTCACTCAGTGGCTCGCTTGCTTGATCAATAATTGGTTAACCTGCTTGATTAGTGACTCAGCTAGTACTCAGCTGTCCATCATCCATATAACATTTTGCAAACAGCAGTCGCAGTGTCATTTTCTGATTGTTTAACCTCTTTTTTTTGACTCTCTATTTTAAATAAATACCACTTGGATGATCTTCTCGAATGTTCTGCTCATACAGCAAAGGCAACAAGCCTGCTTCCGAAAGCATGAATGAAGTCTACCTCCCTTAGGACTCCATTAGCCTTGTCTGAGGCAGCTTTTCAGTTGATTGGCTTGTGTACATATTAGCATTTAGGTTTCATCTTCCTAAGTTGAGCCTTGGCAGAGCCTGCCCTGTGAAAAAATGCTTTCACAAATGCTTTCCTCCCACAAAACTTCCCTGAAAAGATGGAGCTAAAGGATCCATCTGAGGCTCTACTCCTCTTTACTGTAGGATATTAGGAAGATTGACAACCTGTGTTTGTCCAGTTTGTGATGCAGATTGACATCCAGCTGTGGTTAATAAACATTAACGCTGTTCATTGACACTCGATCCCATTCTGATTGAAAGTGGGAAGGACCTATTTTTAAGTGCCTTAAAAGAGGTTTATATGAAGACATATAAACAGAAGTCCATGTTGTCCATTTTGGTTGAAAGTGGAAGGTGAAAAGACAGTTTTGAAATGTTTATATGAGTAGTCTTAATAACGATGTTGAAAAACGTGGCTGAAAATACATTTTTAAGTCCTTATGTAAACGTATTTTCAAGCATAACGTCTTTTCACAGTTCACTTTCAGCCAAAATGGGATGCAGCTCTAACGAACAGCACAAACACAATTTGATATCTTTGTAATGACAGAGTGCTGAGTTGAGAATCGAGAAATACGAATGGGAAAAGCTTGGAGTATTAAAATGATCGGAAAGAAATCAATTTACACAGATTTCCTCCTTATCCCAAGTGTACATGATTGCCAACAGTTTCTTGGGTCTTTTGAGCTTGTGCGTCTTATGCTTGTCTTGTTCATTTCTTTTTAAATTCATTATTCATAGACCACTCATAACCATGCTTTACTTAGAGTTCCAGAAAGCCAGGATCAAAGTGCAGGGTTTTCCTGTGTAACCCAATATCTGTGTCAGTGACCTTATCAGCCAGTCCGAATTAGACCCAAGCTGCATGCAAGTATATGGATGGAACATGTGGATGGAGTAGTGAACATGCACTACCAGTTTAAATGCTGCTGTGGCATTTAAACTGGAATTCAATTCAGTGGAGTTTAACCTTTACGAGCTGGATTACTCCTTCCTACCTTGATTCTTACCCTTGTTTCATGTGAGTGCACAGTTTAAAAAGAATTTCACTACTATGTACCGTATGTGACTATGTGTGTGTATATATATATATATATATATACACCAGATATACTTTAACTGCTGTAAGCAAGGCAATATAATGCTTATATAAGGCATTCTTCTTGACCAGCTGAGCTCTTACTCATATGAAGAACAGTCTAGAGTTCAGATTATGGGGAACAACATGAAATAGTGCTGATTGAGCTGAAGATACAGCTGCTGAAATGATGATCTGGCACCTACAGGTCAGAAAAAGGAAGTTGGTGTTGTACAACGTTCTTTATCAGACGTTTTGAAAGCTAACACTTTGTCTGGTCAGATGTGTACAACTGTGAACAAATGTGGTCTAAGGAGTCCGAAGGTGCTCTGCAGGACTGTCCTCGAAACTATACTGAGGGGAGAGCTGTGTGAGTCTAATGGGGCTCCTCCCCATTAATGCAGTCTTTCTGCACTATGGACTATGTTAACTTTTGTGTGGAAACCACTGTCACCACTAAGACCATTCTATGTTCTTAGTCAGACAACAAGCCATGGATAAGTCCTGACATAAGGGCTCTCCTGAAAGAGAAGAAGAGGTGACATGGATGAGCTGAAAGCTGTGCAGAGGGAGCTGAGAAGGAGAATAAGTGACAGTGACAAACAGCTACAGGAGGAAGCTGGCGGATCAGTTACAGCATAAAAATGTCAGAGTTTGGAGCCTTAAAACTCTCTGGTCACAAGAAGCTCGACTCCAATCTGTTCTTCAGTATAATTGATATCTCGCCGCACATACTGCCATCTTAACAGCTCTCAGCTCACAGCTACCCCCTGGCATCCACACATTCCAGCACCCAGCCCCCCTGCTCCAGTCTGTCCTTCACAAAAAGAAAAATCAAGACAAGGAAAGCAGTAGGTCTGGATGGCTTCTTAAGTCCTGCGCAGGTCAGCTCTGCGGTAGAGTTCACCATGAGCCTGAAGTTGGGCAGAGTACCACAACTGTGGAAAACATCTTGTGTGATACTTGTACCGAAAACGCAGCACCCAAAGGACCTAAACAGCTACAGGCTGGTGAGACATCCAGGGAAGGGACACTGCTGCACAGAAAAGGCCAGTGCAGACTCTACCTACTAAGGACCTTCTTTGACACAGTGGTGGCATCTTCCATCTGCTGCGGCAGCAGTATTTCAATGGCAGACAGGAACTTTAGTTTGTCCTGGGAAGCCCCTTAGACACAGTGCAGGTGGTGTGTGGCAAAAGGATGTTGGCCAAACTGGCATCCATGCTCCAAAATGACTTCTACCCCATGCATGAAACTCTGGCAGCACTGGGCAGCTCCTTCAGTGACAGGCTGTTTCATTCCAAATGTGTGAAGGAGTGGTATCGCAGGTCCTTCCTTCCTGCTGCTGCATTGTTGTCAGCAGACCACAGGTACACACACTTAACTCCACACAGTACTGAACTATGTTTTATCGATATAACACAAAAATATACAATATTTATTCCATCTCCCCGTGTGCGATTACCTGTAATTCTGCAAATCTGTAAATAATGTTCTTCAGTTTGACTTTTATTATTTACGATGTTTATATTGTACAACCCCGACTCCCAATGAAGTTGGGACATGTATAAAACATAGTACAATGATTTGCAAACTGTTTACAATCGATATTCAATTGACTACACTACAACGACCAGATATTTAATGTTCAAATCGATCAACCTTTATTGTTTTTTGCAAATATTCACTCATTTTGAATTTGATGCCTGCAACACAAAAAAGGTTGTGACCAACGAAAGACTGGGAAAGTTGAGGAATGCTCAAAAATACCTGTTTGGAACATTCCACAGGTGAACGGGTTAATTGGAAAAAGGTGAGTGTCATTGTTGAGTATAAAGGCAGCATCCCGAAAGGCTCAGTCATTCACAAGCAAGGATGGGGCGAGGTTGAACACTTTGTGAGCAAGTGCGTGAGCAAACAGTCCAACAGTTTAAGAACAACGTCTCTCAATGTGCAAGGAATTTAGGGATTTCGTCATCTACAGTCCATGATATCATCAGAAGATTCCGAGAATCTGGAGAAGTCTCTGCGAATAAGCCGCAAGGCCGAAGAACCATTAAATGCCCGTGACCTTCAACCCCTCAGACGGCACTGCATTATAAACAGACATCATTCTGTAATGGTTATTAGCACATGGGCTCAGGAACACTTCAGAAAACCGTTGTCAGGGAACAGTTTGTCGCTCCATCTACAAGTACAAGTTAAAATGCTGCTGGCTTCTCTGGCCTGAGTTCAAAAGGTAGTATCTCTGATGGTATAGGGGTGTGCTGGTCTCCATGGTATGGGTATCTTGCACATCTGTGAAGGCACCATTAATGCTGCAAGGAACATACAAGTGTTGGAGCAACATATGCTTCCGAATGCTCCCAAAAGCTTACTGAGTGTTGTTAAAAGGAAATTGAGTTTTAAATTATAGCACTAAAAATGGGTTATTTGATTAGTGACAATAATGGAACCCGTTTTGGTGCTATATTGAACCTTTTTTAGAAGGATGCAACACAGTTCAATATATATTATGTCCATATTGAGATATAAACGGTAAGAAATGGGCTGAGGCAATATCGTTTATATTGAGTTTCAAAGTTTTAAAGGATGTGTTTGAATCTCCCAGAATGCCGTCTTCTGCTTCCTTGCTCGGCTCCGCCCCCTGCTCTCAGCTCCTCCTCTAGTCTGCTCCCCTCTGTCGCCCTTTGCACTCTTACGTTCACTCTATGAAATGGGTATAACACTGTGTGTGTATAAAGTTTTATTAAAAAATTTAAAAAAAATTTAAATCTAGTCAAAAAGTATTTTTTTCACATCATATATCGTATTGTATATTTCCTTTCAGCTAAATGATATTTGGATACGATTTTTGTCCATATCGCCCAGCCCTATGTGCAGCGATATAAACGGTCACATTCATTCAGCAAAGGAAAAGACTAGCTATAAGAGTGCAGCTGCTTAGCATTCAGCAGTACATACTGGAGTCCAGTAGCTCTATGTAAACAGTCCACTCAGTCAGGTGTAGGTGGTCGTATAGGACAAAATGACGTTGAGGATACCTCTTGACATTGTCCGATACAGTGACTGGCCAGCAAACGGGTTAATTTCTTATGCAGGTAACGCAGCTGTACTGTACTACACTAACACAGGTGCATTACATAATGTCACAGGTTACAAAATCTGCAATAATAATAGCCTGGATAATCCTACCCGCTCAGCAAGAAAACATCAGATGCAGTCAGCATTGCTTTTAAATCCTGTCAGGTCACAGAGCTCTAGCTACTTTTCAGAAGCCAAGCCAGTGTTTATCCTGGTCTTAGGAAGGACTCGGTCACACTCTCCTTTAGCTTGCCAGCTCTCTTCAGTTGTAATTCTGCTTTTCTTTGGTTTGACAGTGGGAGAGTGAGCAGATAGAAGACTGCTTTCTGTTCATCTCTCTCTCTGTGTTCGCAGCTCTTACCATGTATCAGATTATTTTTATCTGTGTTAACGTAGATAAACCACAGAAATAAGTATATTAGGTTCTTAACTCCCCACTTTTTGAGGGCAGTGTGATTTAGACATGTTAGTGCAAAGCTCATTTATCCACATAGGCACCCATTAATTTGTGTGTGTGTGTGTGTGTGTGTGTGTGTGTGTGTGTGTGTGTGTGTGTGTGTGTGTGTGTGTGTGTGTGTGTGTGTGTGTGTGTGTGTTAATATAATATGCTCTTTTTTTAGCTTGCTCCTGCCGGATGATTTCGCTGTGTATTCCTATGCCAATGATGGATCACTGGTCACAGAAAGGCCAAATATGAAGGTAAGAACCACTCTCCAACTCAGTCCTGTTGCTCCATATTAAGTCATTCTCTCTTTTTTTTCCTCTCTCTCTCTCTGTGTCTCTCTCTCTTTCTCTCTCTCTCTCGCGCTCTTTCTCTATCTCTATCTCTCTATATGTGTGTGTGTAAATCTGTTTTATATAAAGTCTGAAAGCATGGTTTGCTCTGTGTACAATTGGCCACTTTTGCTTCTCTCCTGCACTGTGGAGACTCCACAAGCAGACATCCCGTCAGTCTGTCTGGAGTGACTTGTAAAAGAATCTGGTGGTGCTTACACTCTGTGAATGACTTGCTTTCATTACTGGCAGTAAAGCCTGTTTAAAGTCACTTTCTTATAGATGGTGCTCATCTAGGAATTGGGCCAAACATTAAGAAATCAAATCTGTGCAGCTGCCCATAGAAAGCTGCTTCAAACAGAAATATTGACCTGTAAGTACAACTGAAAAGGAAGTTCTACTACCCTGTTTGCCACATTTAGCCTAGACACATGCTGAGATATAGTCCCGCATGGAAGCAGACATGTTCCGTGTGACTTCCTTTGACAGAATGTTTGCCCACAGATGTTGGTAGGTTGCCAAAGCTGTGTCTCAGGTGAACTCTGGTGGAGATGTTCTTGGGAAACCCTTCCTGTGTGTAGGCAGCATCATCCTGGTGAAAAATACCAGTTGGAAGCCCTGTAGCCCTCACATCTGGGGTTACTGACTATCGTATGTGATTGCTCCTCAGATCATCACATCAGTAGTTGGGGTAGCATGATTGAAGTGTCATTAAAGTTTATAAGGGTCTAGTTTGTATCAGTCCAGGTTGCTCATTCATGAAACCACTGTATATAGATTTACTCTCTTCTGAAAACAATACACAACCGTTAATGTCCAAATAGCTGGCAACACACGTGAATACATCTCACAATGAACATGTCTGAACATTCTGCCAGTAGTGTCAATATTTTGTGTGGCCATTATTATCTAGCACCTTAATCCTCTTTGGAATGGAATTCACCAGAACTGCACAGGTTGCTTTTGGAATCCCCCCCACTTCCACTCCCAGAGCTGGTGGATGTTAGAAACCTTACACGCTCCTCCACCTTCAGCTTGAGGATGCAGCATAGATGCTCAATTACTACTCCATCATCTTTACCTTCAGCTTCCTTCAGCCTGGAGGTTGTTTGGGGTGGTTATCAGTTTCTAAACGGAGGGGATCATGTAATCACAGTCATCTTGGTACTCCTTACCAGGGTGTTACCACACATGCTGGATGCCATTTGAGCCATACAAGTTCATGTTGGTCTCATCAGACTACAGGACATGGTTCTAGTAACCGATGCTCTTGGACTGCTCGTCTTTAGCCAACTGTTTGTGGGCTTTCTTGTGCATCAGCTTCAGAAGAGGCTTTCTCCTGGACCAACGGCCACGCAGACCGAGTTGATGCTGGGTGTGGGGGTATGGTCTGAGCACTGCCGAGCTGACCTCCCACTTCTTCAACCTCTGCAGCAATGCTGGAAGCACTCACGCATCTCTTTGTTTGAAGCCAACCTCTGGATATGACGCTGAACAGGTCATCCATCATCTTTGGTCGAACCTGGCGAGGCCCGTTCTGAGTTGAACCAGTCTTGGAAAATCGCTGTGTGATCTTGGCCACCAATGCTATAGCTCAGTTTCAGGGTGTTGGCAATCTTCTTTGGGGAGAGCAACAAATCCTCTGGGAGTTCTTTGCCACGAGGTTTCATGTTGAATATCCAGTGGCCAGAAGAGAATTGTAGCCAAAGCACCAACTTTAACAGCCCTGCTCCTCGTTCACACCTGGAAACTTGTAAATGTAATGAGTCACATGATGGCAGAGAGACAACCGTACAGTTGGGCACAGTTTGGACATGTTCAGTTATGTAATGTAAGTTATATCCAAGTTTCATTTCTATGGTGTTGTCCTTTGAAATTATATAATAAAGTGTGTGTGTGTGTGTGTGTGTGTGTGTGTGTGTGTGTGTGTGTGTGTGTGTGTGTGTGTGTGTGATTATGTACATTTAAGTTAAGATGATGCTAATAAGAAGATGATGATGAATTTCTATAGCTCCTTTCTAATACCCAAGGTCCAAAGTGGGGGAAGAGAAGCACACACACCCACATTTAGGACAGAGAAGGACAAAGGAAGTACTAGGAGATCAGCAGTTTTAGCAGTAATAAAGCTATAGAAGAGTGTAGATGATGTGAACTGACTTTCACCCAGGGACTGAGCATTTGAGGACTCACGCTTCCAGTGAAGCTGCTGTTTGCGTAAGAGCTGCGTTAGTCAGCCTTACAGGAATTCACGTAAAACTGTTGAGGAAGGAGATTGAGCAGAAAAAGAGGATGTTGAACTTTTATATTAGTGCTTTTGTAAGAGAGCGAGAAATTAGATCGTGTGATGGAAAAAGAAGGAGAGGAGATGGTGTTTGGATTGTTTGAGTGTTAACAGAGGATTGGTTGAAGCTGCTGCAGTATGAGGTCATCAGCGTCAGAATTGCTTTATTAATCCCAGGCTAATTGCAGTGTTTTTGCCGTAAGAGTTTGACTACGTGCAGTCCAGATTTCTCCCTGCAAGCAAGTGAAGCTGAATCTTTTATGCAGCCTTTGAGTCCACAGTATGACTGGTGCCAAGCCCATCCTGCTGACCTCTTCTCTTCACACAAATACAAAACATCTGGATGACCTCAGTTATATTGTAAATGAAGAGGGCTGTTGGAGAAAAAGGCCATTTATTATTATTATTATTATTATTATTATTATTATTATTATTATTATTATTATTATTATTATTATTATTATGTCATGTGTCTCTCAGTATGACATTGGGTATAACACAACATGCCAGTGGTGTGTTGTTGGGGCATCCAGTAGCATCCCGCACATTTTCAGTCAGTTATAGGTCTGACAGGGGTGAACAGTAACAGCAGAGCTTTAGTGAGGGTAGAAGGATTAGGAGGATCACCACTCCACCTCAATCCCTTCTCCCTATGTCATCCCAAAAGTACTGGGCCGCCATCCTTCCAGATAACAGTTTCACAGCCCCACAGTTCAAAGCTGAGGGACTGGATACCGTTCTAGCGCAAGCCTGGTATTAGACTTGGTGCTGAAAGGTCCATGTTTTTCTAATCCAGAGGGTAGAGCACTACTTCTCTACAGAGACTAGACAAGCTGTGTGTGTGCGTTTGCGAATCTGTCTGCAGTGGGTGCAACTTAAAGTAGCATTTATTAGAATTAGAATTTTGACATAGTGTCTGTGTATGTAATATTTCTATAAATATATCTCATCAAATGAAATGTGTGTGGGGGAAGGGTTTGTGCAATGACTTAACCACTGTGAATTTTTCCAGTGTGAGATGACCAGAATGTGATTCATCTCTTCTGACTGTACACACACACACACACACTCACTCACTCACTCACTCACTCACTCACTCACTCACTCACTCACTCACTCACTCACTCTCTCACTCACTCACACTCTCTCTCTCTCTCACTCACTCACACTCTCTCTCTCTCTCTCACTCACACTCTCTCACTCCCATACAGAGCCATTGAGGATTAATATGGAAGCAGTGCAGTGTATTACAGTGTGAATTGTTCCTATTCCCATATTAAATATGGGAATTTAATATGGGAGTCTCGCCCTGTACAGCGGTACTCCTGCAATGGATGACCTCTGCAGACCCCAAAATCCTAAGTGACCTAAACCAAGAGTTCTTTGTAAAGTTCCTCTTGCTCTAATGTGTAGATTGTGTTGTGCAAATATATTTCTGCTGTTTAGAGTGGTATTTAATAAGTGACATTTCACATCAAGGTCTGGGTCTGGTTCTGTATGGCTCCTCCATATAGTGATGCTCCTGGAAGGGTGGTTGTTGTGGGCCTTGCTTTAAAGCAACAAAAACAGCTAAACTTACCCAACTAACATATGTTGACCTGTCATCAATTATCAGTGAATAATGAATTTTGGAAAAAGGTTCAAATCCACCCTGATAAACGGCTGAAACATATGCACACACACACTCACTCACCAACCACAGTCACTCACCACAGTCACTCACTCACCACAGTCACTCACTCACCACAGTCACTCACTCACCACAGTCACTCACTTCCTCACCACAGTCACTCACCACAGTCACTCACTCACTCACCACAGTCACTGACTGACTCGATACGATAAGGGGCAGAGCAGGAAGAGTGCAAATTTCAGTATTGGAGTCCTGAGACCATGTAACATCATCATGACTAATATGGACATTCTTTTTTTAAGTCAATTAAGTTAATGACCTTTAAATATTTGTCTTTATCTAATAAACAAAAAAAAAAGATTCATTGTCAGTTACTGCATTTTGAGCTCAACACACTAGATTATCAGTTTATAGATTTCAAAAACTGCACAGTGTCTTTTAGTGCAAACAAGCAAAAAGCCAAAAGCCATGAATTCAAATTTTGATTAAAACTTGGTCTCTAAAAATCCTTTCAGAAGAGCACTTTCATTCCTGAATTCATCCCTCATCAGAGCTTCGAAAGGCATCCTGGATATTTCCTGTGTAGTTGAAGGCCATGCTGTGGGCATTTCCTGCCTGCTCTCATGCCCCCGGGATATTTTAGTGTGATCCCACGCCTTACAGATTAGATGTGTCATTCATGCCTGATGTGCAGATTGGCAAGGATGTGTCGCTAACGGAGGTTATGGGGAGTTGAATTGATTGCTATTTTAACTGTCGGCAGTATTAGATTCATACATCGCTGAATGATGCATGCAAGGTCTGACTTGGAGTTGAAACCTGCATGGAGGAGGTTTGCAAACAAACTGTTAGTGATTGAACAAAAGTTGATTTCATGTCAGCTGTAATGTCTGCTTTTCCAGCTTTAGACTGGGTTGGAGCGAGGAGGTGGTTTATGGGTTAAAGCCCCAGAAGATTTGCCTAAAGCCCCACAAATTACATTGTAACTAAAATGTAATAAATCATTCTTTTCATAACATGGTTTTGCACATCCCAGCGGGGACAGAAATATAATAAAAATGCAAAGAGCAAATGTTCTTCTGCAAGTGTTTTCATTTTTAGATTTTTGGAGGCCTGTTTATTTAGCATTATTTGGGATCCTTCATCTGCTCCAACAAACTATGACAGAAGGAGGTGTTAAAATTAGAAGTTCCGGTTTTATGCCAAATTTTTACCTTACCGATATTATTTAAATCGGACCTCATTGTTTGCCTCTTTAGGGGCAGAAAGTAAAATAAGCAAGCAATTCTTATGTTGTGCAGATAGAATGTACTGATTTGTTCAGGAGCTCTTTTGTCTAGGATTGAAAAAGTTGAAATTGCTGTAAATGGGCAAATAAATCTTCAGAGGCAATCGTGGTTCTGGACACATGGGTGAACCCCTGGTTATTTAAAATGTCTGGCGCTGTCCCTGGCTTCAGCTGGAGCCTGGATTTTGCAGTGAGACAAGCAGAAAAACGGAGGCAGGAAAAGTTCCGGAAGGAATGTCACTCTTCAAAGCTGATGCTGGGAAGCAGTAAAAGGATCAGCTCACATGAAGGGAAGTCCTGTACACACTCCCCTGGGAATGATGCAGGAAGTGTGTGTGTGTGTGTCTTTGAGTCTGCATTTTGTTGATAATCATATGACTCGGTGGCAAAGGGTCAGCTGTACTTCTCAGCTCCAATGGGCAATAATAAAAAGAAGTGCTGTCTGGGAACTGACAAAGAAAACTCCTCTTAACTAGAGATGTCATGATCTAGTCCAGGGGATTAGGACTGAGACTGATCCAGGCATATTTTGGCCCTTGATGAATTCATAGCATGTTCACAACACTATCACGTAGTTGTTTCTCATAGTTATGAAGTGGGTGGGGCTTTCTTATCTTTCAAAGGATTGTATAGAAAAGTTACACTTTGTTAAAAAATAAAAACGTTTGCACACATAAGGAATGATTGTAATGCACATCTGCAATGGTGTCACGCCAGACTGTCATGGAGTCACTCAGAATGGCAGCGGGTCATCTTCAGTTTCAAGTCCCACTTTTGTCTTGGTGGTGCAAACCGATGAATTTGGTGGTGGGTGGTGTGGTGGGTCTGTGGTCAGTATCAAGATCATTGGCTTGTTGTCACATGCCCAGAAGGCCTGTTGTCATTATTTGGGTTGCAGTCTTCATTACAGGCACTTTGCTCACAGTTATGTTAATGAGGTTCTGCAAAACATTCCGACGGAACAACACTCGTCCACATACTGCTGCCATCTCAAGAGCTTACCTTGAAAACGCATACTAGTGTGTGTCTTGGCCAGTCACATCGCCAGACCTGTCCCTCGTGTGAGGGATGCTATTAGACACGATGAACAATCTGCAGGAGTGAGAATATTCAAGCTGCATGGTTTGGATTATCACAGTACACCATTAGGAACTCCCTACACTCAATGACATACTGAGAGACACTACTTCTGTATGTGTAGCTTAATAAATATTGCCCAGATCAGTCAAATTTTTTTTTTATAATTCATTTTTCCTGTTAACGGTTATCTTCCTTCCCCATAGAATTGCAATCCCACGCTTCCTTCGGGGTTCAGCTATATGTGCCACTATGTTTTTGGCAATTAGTGTGTATTGTATAGTGTAAAAATGGTATAAACGCGAGATGAGGGAGAGGGATCTGGGTGTATAACTGTATGAAGGCCGATAACGAGCCTCAGCTGGTAAACTGTATCAATAGAACTAGGGTGTTTCTGCCAGGGTGGTGTGATTATGTAACGTGATTGGTAGCAGAAAGCTGTAAATGCTGAGGAGACGAAAGCCACAGGACAATCCGGAATCCTATTAGTGAAACTCGTCTGGATCTGGCATTGAATGCGTTTCCTGATCATCCACGTGGAACCGTTCCAGTCCAAGGCAGCTATTATCTGCTGCTAATGGACATGCATTATTGAGATGGCAGAACTCATTGCAGTGACGGAGGGAATTTACAGTGCCCTGATTATGTAACCATGCACTGCCGCATTACAACAACGATTATAATCAAAACAATAATATTGAAAACAATATTAGCTGATGGCTGGAAATAGCAACAGTGCTTGAGTATCCTGAAGTAGTTCATTGGTGTTCATAATTTTGTTAAAGAAATGTCATATTTGAGATTTATTTCTTGTAAAGGGACGTTTTTTTTAACCGCTGATTAGTGTGACTCGTGAAAATCCCAAATAATTCATTTTAAGTTTGAATATGTTCCTGAAATAAATATGTTCCTATAAATAAAAATAATAAATTGCCCTATCTTTTTAAATTAAATGATAAAAAAAATAAGTGTTATTGTTTTATTGTAATATGCTCTAGCAGTACCCTACTGAAATAAACAGCCCGGCCAGCTCACACTGATTCATTTTAATCGTATTATATGACTTATGTTTGTTTACTGAATGACCTGATGACTCGAGTTACTGTCACCATTTGGACTGAATATCAAGTTTAGTTTTTTCTTTCAGTTAAAACATCAACATCAGTTATGTCATTTTCTCTCCTTTCTTTGTATCTGGTTTTTCCGGTTTGTTTGTTTGTTTGTTTGTTTGTTTGTTTGTTTTTTTTATCGTCCGTTTTCTGTATCTGCTCAACTTTTACAGCTGCAGTCATGCATAAGAATATGGGTCCCACCCACCTGGATTTTATCATAAAATTATTATATATAGAACCATGCATGTGTCCTAATACTAATCATATTTACAATCATTTAAGCGCGAGTGATATTACTTTGAATGTACTGTTGGAATCATGTATCTCTCTCTGTATCAATCAATCAATGAAAGTTTATTTTGTAGCCCCTTTTAAAACAAGGGAGTCGTCCAAAGCAGCAATCCGGGTCCAAGTCTCAAATGAGCAGCCAACAGTGGCAGGAAAACCTCCCCAGGGCTGTATCAGACTGTATCATTGTGCAGAGGCCACAGCTGTTCGTCTTTAATAGATAAGTGATGCGGAGGCTGAAGCTTGAGCAGAAGCGTGCACCACCACCCCAACACATACACACACATACACACATACTTGCATTATCAATTCCCTATTGAACACTTACATTCTTTTCATCTCCTGGCACAAACTCCCAAATCCCCCATGCACTGCTCCTGCCTGGATCTTCAAGGGACCATTTAAACACTAGCAATATGTATATTCTATGTATCTTATTGTATGTGCAGGAAATCTATGACGAAAATTGCCAAGCAGACACTTATCTTTTGAAGTCAAAGTGATTCGTTCAGGGGTGTAAAAAACGACCCTGTAAGGAGCTGCACGCAAGGCCACCGTCCAGCCACCAGGGGGCGGCCTGTGACCAGTAATCGGTGCAAGTGCAATCAGGTGTGCTGGGGTTTTGTAAGCGACCCGCGTCTCACCCTCCATGCGGTCGCTTGGTGTTTGCGTGCCGAATTGCCGCCAGTAATTCCAAGGGTAGTTCTCTCTGACCTGTCCCTCCTCCAAGGTGTGTTTCTGACCTTGTTTCCCTCATCCTCGTCTCGCAAATGTGACGAGCTGATCTTCTTTCCCTCCTCACTAAAGCTGGGGAGTCTGATCTCATCTCTTCTCTAAAGAATAGCTCCAAAGACGAGTCGTTTCACTCTCAAGTTTCCCCTTTAAAGGGTAGTTTGGGGTTTGAGTTTCCTTCTCATTCCAGAAGCAGTTCTTAGCTTCTCCCACCAGCTCCCTCAACGCGAGGGTTCAAACCCCACGCATTTATTTTTTGATCATTAAAATTCATTTATGCTTCCAGTACAGATTGCTGATGCATTCTCTACCCAGCGATCTGCCATTTAACCCTTCCTTCACTCAGTATTCACCAAGCACCTCACTTCATAAACCCTCACTAATGAAATGCTTAAAGCACCGCCCTTCATCACAGCGGCCTGGGTTCAAGCCCCAAGTGGAGCAGGTCTACTTTTCCTGGTGTTTGAGTCCAGAAATAAATATTTAATTCACAGTCCCAACCCAGGTGGGTTTTCCAAACTAATCTCTGCAGATCCTTTGTTACAATGCCATTGGTTTGAAGGGCCTTGCATGATTTCCTGGTTTGGGTATAAAAATCCTTGTAAAATTGAGGAAAATCCTTTTGTTATCTTAGCCTTATCCCTTTTTTGATTACTATGACCCATCATACTCTTCTGAATTGACATCTCATACTTACAAGAAGCCTCTCAACTCTTCAGCTTTTTACTCTGGCTTCAGTAAGACCTATTTTGGCTTTGTATTTGTATTGACTTGATTGTACTTTTCGGGTGCATCGTTTTTTGCCGTACAGCAAGCTTTCTTTGTTGCACCTCTGATGCAATAAGGATTTCATAATGTGTTCTATGATGGAGAACTCTCCAGACCCTGGTGCAGCAAAGCAGCTTCAAATCACGACACTTCCACCTCCATGCTTCACAGCCGCATGTCTTTTGTTGAAACGTGTATTTTGTTACTTTACCCAAATAAATACTTTACACTCCCTCCCTCCCTCCCTCACTTCCTCACTTCACTTCACTTCACTTCACTTCACTTCTCATGGTGGTCATTAGCATGACCAAAACCGGTTAACCAACTGGCTTACCAGCATATGGAATATGTTTACACCTGGTAGAGTAGCTTTCAGCCACCTTGATCATTAAAGAGCAGCTAAGAAAACAGCAGTCAGCAAAAACTGGTTGAATTTTTCTTCATGGAAAATGACAAATAATGATACAAAATTACAGCAATAATAACAGCAAACTAAATAATATTAACAGCAGTACCTATGTACCATACACCCCACTGTACCCATAACAATACACAATATTTGAAATTAGATTTGCATTTTGTGAATCTACAGATTTTCACTCAATATTTTCCACCAGGTTTGTCAGTCTACACCCATTTATCTGAAAAAGCATGCAATGAGCTGCTAATGAATAAATTCTGCTTTACTGTGCTTTATTTTACAGCCTTTTATAGATTACATGGATTCCAATTTTTCCAGCAGCCCACCTACTGCTCGTTGTTGATGGAACAGATATTGTTGATATGAAATGAAGAGTTGGTGCTAGTCTGACTCTTACCTGGCAAACGGAATACAATACTCTCCCACGTGCACTCCTACCATACTCAATCAATGCAATTATCAGCCAATCATATTGCAGCACTGAAATATGGAAAGTCAAGCAAATGTGGGACAGTTCAGTTAATGGTCACCTCAGCAATCAGAATGAGGTCAAATATTCACACGTTCACATCATCATCAACATGGTTGTTGGTGTCAGATGGGCTGGTTTGAGTATTTCTAAAGCTGCCGATCTCTTGAGCCCAATAGTCTCCGGAGGTTCTCAGAATGGTGTAATTAAGAAAACATCCATTAAGAGAAAGAATGGTCAGAAAGGCTACAGCAACTCAGATAACCACTCGAATTGCGGAGAGCCGAAAAGCTTCATACAATGAACAACACGTCCAACCTTGCGGCAGAAGACCATGACAGGGTCCAGTTCTTTCAGCCAAGGATCAAAAACTGAGGCTGCAGTGGACACTGGCTCACCAACACTGGACAGTTGAAGACTGAAGGTTGAAGATTCTGAAGGTTTCCTTTGCTCACTTTGTGGCGTTCAAGTGATGAATGATCAGTATTAACAGCCCAGACTATTTTTAGTATTGTCATGTGCTGATCATTATCCCGTGTGAATCTCATCTCAGAATGCAAGAGTCTCTCAAACTGGTTTCATGGACATGACAGTGAATTTAGTGTTCTTCTGGGGTGTTCATGGTCCTCTCATTTGAGTCCAATAGAACATGTCCTAAAAATGTTCTCACTTTCTTCCTTTGTCACTGTCTCTTGCTCAGGATCACTGTCATTACCAGGGTTATGTGGAGGACGTGGAAGGCTCTTCGGCTGCCCTGAGTCTGTGCTCTGGGTTACGGTAGGAAAGCTCTGCTCTTATTATTATGGTGATGTAATGTATACAGTGCCTTTATACACTCATCGTCAAGCTATGAACCTTGGTGTGTAGGTCTGACATCATGAGACATGCTTATTATTGTTTCATATTTGCTCACATGTGTAATTTGAACCAGGACTGCAGTTGGAAGGGTTTGAGAGGGGTCACATTGTAGAGCTATGGGAAGCGGGGTAGTCTTGATGTCTTGCTCACCATACTGGTCATGCAGATATGACTATAGGATTCTGTTGGTGGCAGTGGATACAGGAAGGCGTGCACAAGCAACATGAAAAATCTGGGAGACTTACATGAACTACGAAAAAGGACGAATTGACCAAAATGTTCAAATTGACCAAAAATCCAGGTCAACATCGCCAAAGTCCACAGTGGTGCTGTCCTGCTTTTGTCTTGAAGACGACCAACAAATCCATGTATATGATCCGTTACAATATGCCCGATTGGCCCCCGATCTCAATGCATGGATTGGGATAAGGACTTCATTAAATATATTAAATAATGAGGATAATTTTTACTTTTTCCACAGTGTTCTAATATTTTGAAATGCACTAGTAGCCCCTAAACTATAGGGTGATAAATTCAACCAAGCAAGTGCACTTATTTAAGCCTGCCCCCAGAAGTCTATCCACAATGGTCCCCTGTTCCATCAGGGGATTTTCCTGGTATGTTCTCTATCATATGTGAGTAAGCTTGTCTACACCTTGTAGACTGTGAGTAACTTCTATGATGGTGGGATCCAATAGCCTAATGAGACCTTTGAAAATTGAGACTGATACCACTCTGATATTAAGAGAATCGTGAATTCTTTCTCTTTGTGTATTTCAGAGGTGTGATCCACATGGAGAACACTAGTTTGGGCATCGAGCCTCTGGAGGACTCGGTGAACAATGAACACCTGGTTTACCGGCTGGAAGATGTGAAGACGGAGCCACTGACCTGCGGGACACCCCACCCCGACAACCAGCCATCGTCAGGACACCCAGAGGAAAGCCAAGTCCACAGAATTACACTCGGGCAACCTGTCAGTCATTTGATCCGGGTCAGTGCGAAAGAATAGCACCAATTGCGTCGACAGCTAGATAATTTGTGCATGTAGTTCTTGGTTGTTTTCTGTTTAATTAACCTCATTCCCATGTGTTTGTGTCTCATCTGCAGAAAAAGAGGGCAATAATGCACCAGACACATTATGTGGAGCTTCTGCTGGTGGTGGACGCGGAGAGGGTAAGTGCTCTATCCTTCTCAAGGGGGATTTTTATATCTTTATATCATAAACAAACCATGTTGGAATGTGTTTGGTGTGAAGATTTTCATTTTCAAGGAATCTGTGGCTCTTGGTAGCTTTATTCTGATGACTACGTGCAAATATAACCAATTAGGTTACTTTCCAGGTTACAATCCAATGAGTGGATCTGTTTGTGTCTTCTAAATTGTGTATGTAATATTGATGAAAAAAATTATACATCAATAAAATTCTTTGGAGCTTATTTATACCAGTTACTGTCTCATTCATTTGCAAATTAAGCTAAACTAACCTTCTTCGGGTGGGTAAATCGGGTCGAGCAAATCCGCTCCAGGGTTTTGTTTCCACTGCCTGCCTCTCAGCTTGTCCTCATGCTGCTGCCATCTAATGCATTTGCCTTGAAAAGACAGATACTCCAACCCCAGTTCCCATGGAGTTGGGACATTGTGTAAAATGTAAATAAAAACAGAATACGATGATTTGCAAATCCTTTTCAACCTGTATACAATTGAATACATTACAAAGACAAGATATTTAATTAATGTTCAAATGGATAAAAAAATGTATGTGACATTAAACTAACCGATACTGATTCGTTACAGTATGCCTGATTAGCCCCCCGATCTCAATGCATGGATTGGGATGAGGACATCACTAAATATATTAAATATGAACAAAAATGGAACTTTTTCCACAGTGTTCTAATATGCACTAGTAGCCCCTAAGCTGTAGGGTGATGAATACAGCCAAGCAAGTGTTAGCACTTATTTAATCCTGCCTCCAGTCTATCCATAATGGTTTGTTGATTTTTTTTTTTTTTTTTTTTTTATAAGAAGGGGGATTTTCTGGTATTTCTCTAAAAATAAAATGTAAATAACAACAGAATTTGCAAATCATTTTCCACCTATTTATAATTGAATACATTACAAAGACAAGATATTTAATGTCAAATCGATCAACTTTATATATTTTGAATTTGAGGGCTGCAACACATTCCACAAAAGTTGGGAAAGGAGCATTTTTACCACTCTGTTACATCAGCTTTCCTTTTAATAACACTCAGTAAGCATTTGGAAACGAAGGACACGAACTGTTGAAGCTTTGTATGTGGAATTGTTTCACATTCTTGCTTGATGTTCAGCTTCAGTTGGTCAACAGTCTGGCATCTCCACTGTTGCTTTAATGCAGTGCCGTCTGAGGGATCGAAGGTCACGGGCATTCAGTTTCGGTTTCTGGCCTTGCTGCTTACTTGCAGAGATCTCTCCAGATTCTCTGAATCTTCTGATGATATTATGGACTGTAGATGATGAAATCCCTAAATTCCTCGCAATTGCGCATTGAGAGACATTGTCCTTAAACTGTTGCACTATTTGCTCACGCAGTTGTTCACAAAGTAACAAAGTTTCCAATTAACATGTTCATCTGTGGAATGTTCCAGACAGTTGTGTTTTGAGCATTCCTCAACTTTCCAAGTCTTGTGTTGCCTCCCAACCTTTTGTGTTGCTGGCATCCAGTTAATGAATACTTGCAAAAAATAAATAAATACATAAATACATACATAAAGAGAAAAACAATAAGGTTTGTCTGTTCAAACACTGAATATCTTATCTTTGTAGCATATTCAACTGAATATAGGTTGAACATCCCAACTTCAGTGGAATTGGAGTTGTACATCATAGCCAGCCGCATCACCTGACGTGTCCCTGTGGGATAATGTGTGGGATGCTGTCAGATGTACTATCAACATGCCATCGATAGTGCAAAATCTGCAGGAGTGAGAATATTCAAGCTGCATGGATGGATTATCACAGGACATCATTAAGATACTAACCCCATTCCGTCCCGTGCAGCTTAAATATCAATAACTGTTGGCCATATCCTTCAAATATTTTGCCAGTGAGTGCAGTTAAATCCGTCTTGAAGCCTATATATTTGAAAACTAGTCTTGACCTGGCTTATTATTATTAATTAGGCCACACATCTATCTTCTCTAGCTAAACGTGCCTCCTCCGAGAGGGACACACAGGTTCTTGCTTAAATTAGGAGAATAACAGCCTTGTGTACTGTGCTGGTTGGCATCCGAACACAATTCGGATTTCCAGCCAGTCTAACCTGTGCCTGTCCAGTTTGACCTGGTTAAGATAATCATTGCTGCTTCTGATTTTGTGAAATTAGTCACTGCTCCATCGTGTCACTGTGTAAACCACTTGTTTGAATTGGCTTTTTGAGTTTTGATGGGATTCCAATCACTATCCGATCAGCAACGGGATCGTTGTGTGTTGAGTGCAGTAACACTGGCCATTTGCCATCTGTTTTGGGAGCTGATATGATCACAGTGCACCTGCTGTGTTATCCTGTGGGAAGCACTGATGCTGAACTTTGAACCCATTGTTGGTAATGCTGTTCATGTAGTTGAGCAAAAGCAAAGTTCTTGCACTTTTTAAAGCCCACGCAGTGTACTATCGGATGACTGTGTAAGAAACATGTTCAGTGGTCACTTGTGATTGCAGCTTGTCATTGTTTCTCTCTCTCTCTCTCTCTCTCTCTCTCTCTCTCTCGCTCTCGCTCTCGCTCTTTCTCTCTCTCGCTCTCTCTCTCTCTCTCTCTCTCTCTCGCGCTCTCTCTCTCGCGCTCTCTCTTGCTCTCTCTCGCTCTCTCTCTCTCTCTCTCTCTCTCTCTCTGTTCTAGTTTGCCTTCAATAACAGGAATCAGACAGCTGTCAGAGAAGAGATGGTGCAGCTTGCCAATTATATCGACAGTGTAAGTACAGTGAGAGGTGCAGTAGTGGTATAAACACCACGTGGAGTATAAAGTACCTGCTGAAATCGAAGGTATTAAACATGCTATCCTGCTTTTACTGAAGTAATTGATTCTCCTGTCAGGAGAAGGCTTCTACAAGGTTTTGGAGCATTGGTGTGAGGATTTGATTGCATTCAGTGACATGAATGTTAGTGAGGTCAGAAGGTTGGATGATCCTCACCCCGCTCTCCAACTCTCCACAGGGTTTCATTTTTATTGGCTGGAGAGAGTCCTGTTACATTCGCAGTGCTTGTCTACAGGGACTGGAGAGTGTGTGCATTTGTATGCCTGTGTCAGCAATGTCAGCGGAATGCATTCATTAGAAAGATATCTTGACACATAGTGAATATTGAAGCTGTCAGAATTAAAGCTTGTTTATAATTTTTTTGCTGTGATTTAAAAATGCAGGAGGATACATGGGAATATACAGTAGAAATGAGTTGAACGCATGTCAATTCTGTCAATTCTATTGACTGTCTATCATTCAAACTTTCTTATGTGCTCCTAGATCAGGGCTGACCATGTGATTATGATTACACACATTTTAATCAAGTACTAAAGTCACTGTATAGTTACTTCTATCACTTCTAATTATTTCATTGACTATCACTGAATATTTCTCTCTCTCTCTCTCTCTCTCTCTCTCTCTCTCTCTCTCTCTCTCTCTCTCTCTCTCTCTCTCTCTCTCTCTCGTTTAGATGCTTTGAATATCCGTGTTGTGTTGGTGGGGTTGGAGATCTGGTCAGTGGTGAACCCCATCAATACGTCGGGCAGTCCAGGTGAAGTCCTTGGCCGGTTCACTCAGTGGAGGGAGAAGGAACTTGTGCCCCGGCGTCGCCATGACAGTGCCCAACTTAGCCTGTCAGTGCTCTCCTCTTATACTCCTGTCACAAATTTATCCGCACATCGTTTCTCTCTAAATCTCTATTTCTCTCTGTCTCTTGCTCTCTGTCACTGTGTCTCTCTCTGCCTCTGTCTATAGGAAGAAGGGCTTTGGGGACAAGCGGGGGATGGCCGTTCGTGGGGACTGCTGCTCCAGGAGTCATGAGGCGGGATCAATGCGGTTTTGTTCACTCAGCTGTTCTCATAGTTACACATTGTTGCCAGGAGCTTTATCTGCTTCTCCACCTAATACTCAAGACAGTGTAGTGTGTGTCCTTTTGTCCTTTCTTAAGTTCACCAATAAAAATGTGATGTCGTTTGCCTCTATTGTGGCTCATGAGCTGGGGCACAACCTGGGAATGAACCACGACGACGGGTGACTATGCAAATGTGATGTATTTAACTACATCATGAACTGAGAACAACGTGAGTGTAGGACTGTTATTAGTGTTGCTTGTTTGTTTTGTTTTGTTTTTAATGTAGTCAAATAAATAATTAGAGAATCACTTATGAAATACAATTTTTTGATCTGTTCAGTTTTGAGTTTGCACATCCAATTGATCTATAGTCAAACTAGCTCTCGTCTTCTCTCAGTGGCTCTCGTAACTTCAGTAGCTGCAGCGCAGATGATTTTGAGAAGATGATTCTGAACGCAGGAGGTAGATGCTTGCTGAACATCCCACGGCCAGACGAGGCATACAGTGCCCCCTTCTGTGGCAACAAGCTGGTGGATGTGGGAGAAGAGTGTGATTGTGGGTCTGAGAGTGAGTCTGCTGGGTCAACTATATTTCAGATTAGAGTTTAAGAGCACAAATGCTTTTACCTAAAAACAATCTGATTCATTTCTAAATGAAACCCTTTTCTTATGTGTTTAAGATCCAGGTCTGACCATGTGATTATGATCTCAAATATGTAATACAGTGAGCTTCACACATTGCAGTTTCATGCTGGATAAAAATCTTTTAGAAAATAGCTGCCAACTATCACGCTGGAACTCTACACACACCAGATTCATGGTAGTTAAAATCACTACATAGTTATTACTGTGATACTGTAAAAACTACACCTGCAGATACTGGATTAAAATCACTGCATAGTTATTACTGTGATACTGTAAAAACTACACACACTGCAGATTCATAGTGGATTAAAATCACTACATAGTTATTACTGTGATACTGTAAAAGCTACACACTGCAGATTCATACAAGTTAAAATCACTGCATATGTTATTACTGTGATACTGTAAAACTACACACTGCAGATTCATAGTGGATTAAAATCACTACATAGTTATTACTGTGATACTGTAAAAACTACACACTGCAGATTCATACTGGATTAAAATCACTGCATAGTTGTGCAGTCATACTGTAAAAAACTACACACACTGCAGATTCATACTGGATTAAAAATGCTGCATAGTTGTGCATGATACTGTAAAAACACACTGCAGATTCATAGTGGATTAAATCACTGCATGGTATTATGTGATATAGCAAAAACTACACAAACTGCAGATTCATACTGGATTAAAAATCACTGCATAGTTATTACTGTGATACTGTAAAACTACACACTGCAGATTCATAATTAGTTAAAATCACTCCACAATTATTACAGTGTTACTTTCGGACTCGTACCTCTACACACTGTGAATTCATACTGGTTTTAAATCTGCATAGTTATTACTGTGATACTGTAAAAACTACACACACTGCAGATTCATACTGGATTAAAATCACTGCATAGTTATTACTGTGATACTGTAAAAACTACACACTGCAGATTCATAGTGGATTAAAATCACTGCATAGTTATTACTGTGATACTGTAAAAACTACACAGCTTTACGAATTCATACTGGATTAAAATCACTGCACAGTTATTACTGTCACTGTAAAACCAAATACACTGCAGATTCATACTGGATTAAAATCACTGCAGTGTACTGTGATACTGTAAAACTACACACACTGCAGATTCTACTGGATTAAAATCACTGCATAGTTATTACTGTCAGACTGTAAAACTACACACACTGCAGATTCATAGTGGATTAAATCACTACGTAGTTATTACTGTGATACTGTAAAAACTACACACTGCAGATTCATACTGGATTAAAATCACTGCATAGTTATTACTGTGATACTGTAAAAACTACACACACTGCAGATTCATAGTGGATTAAAATCACTACATAGTTATTACTGTGATGTAAACTACACACACTGCGAATTCATGGTGGATTAAAATCACTGCATAGTTATTACTGTGATACTGTAAACTACACACACTGCAGATTCATAGTGGATTAAAAATCACTACATAGTTATTACTGCGATGCTGTAAGAGCACGCACTGCGAATTCATGCTGAGTTAAAATCACTGCATAGTTATTACTGTGTCCTGTAAAAACTACACACTGCAGATTCATGCTGGTTAAATCACTGCATAGTTATTACTGTGATGTAAAACTACACACTGCAGATTCATACTGGATTAAAATCACTGCATAGTTATTGCTGTGATACTATAAAACCACTGCAGATTCATACTGGATTAAAATCACTGCATAGTTATTACTGGCGATACTGTAAAAACTACACTGCAATTCATACTGGATTAAAATCACTGCATAGTTATTACTGTGATACTGTAAAAACTACACACTGCAGATTCATACTGGATTAAAATCACTGCATAGTTATTACTGTGATACTGTAAAAACTACACACACTGCAGATTCATACTGGATTAACGTCAATACATGGTTATTACTGTAACAATGAAACACACTGCAGATTCATTGCAGGGAAAATACTCTTAATGCGTTTGTATTTGTGTGTGCGTGTGCATGTTTCAGGAGTGTAGAGATGATGCCTGCTGTGAGCCCAAGACATGTAAACTCAGCGCTGGAGCAGAGTGTGCCTTCGGAGTTTGCTGCGATAGATGCAAGGTAATGTGTGTACTAGTACCCTTCTTTCTTTTCTTTAATGCAGAAGGGTATTGATATTGTCATTCGTTACACATTAAAGTGAATCATTTAAAATGTGAATTATATAAGTCAAGAAATGTGTATTTATAAGTAAAGGTAAAAGTCCAGTGTGGTGTCATGGTTTAGGAGTTTGTCATCTGCTGGTGTTTGTCCACTGTGTTTTATCAAGTCCAAAGTCGAGTCAATGCAGAGTCTAACAAGTGATTTTACAGCACTTGATTGTTCTATCTGCTGATAAGCCTTATGGAGATGCCGATTTCCTTTTCCAGCAGAGCTCAAAATGTCTGATACAAGTTATGAAATATTATAATAATTTGAGAAACTGTGTTTCAGATTTTATCTATGAGTCACAACAACCATTTAAACAAAAAAGCTTGAAATGTTTCACTAAATATGAGCCATAACGACCATTTAAAAAAAAAAAAAAGCTTTAAATGTTTCACTAAATATGAACCATAATGACCATTTGAACCAAAAAGCTTGAAATGTTTCAGTAAATATGAGCCATAACGACCATTTAAAAAAAAGCTTTAAATGTTTCAGTAAATATGAGCCATAACGACCATTTAAACCAAAAAGCTTGAAATGTTTCAGTAAATATGAGCCATAACGACCATTTTAAAAAAAAAAAAAAAGCTTTAAATATTTCACTAAATGTGTAATGAGTTTAATATCTCACCATCAGAAGAATAGTGGCATTCAGAAGGAAGTGTGGAACAGGAGTACAGGACTGAAACTTAAGACTGACATTTATTGTGCTACACATACAGAAGTATTGTATCTCAATTTTCTGAGTGACTTCTTGACGGTCTGGCGTGACACGTCTTTCACAATTTGATTTGGTGTTAAGGGCAGTCGTGACAGTCTGTGTGCATGTACTCCTGTGTTGTGCATCTGCCTGCCAATGGTACTGACACACACCGAGGGCATCACTGCCCGTTGAATGTCTGCTCCTGGTTATTTCATGACTGTTGGGTCACTTTGTGCTTGTCGGACAATCCATTAGTATAGGTTTTTTTCAGATCATTCATGTCGCTGGTGCGTCCCTTCTTCTATCCACTGCCGGCAACAGCATACTATGGTAATGTCCATACAGACCAGTATGGCATGTAATGTATTAAGACCATTCTACCTCCCAGATCCCTGTGATGCAACCCCTCACAGACTCTTTTAACTCCTTGAATTGCTTTCAAACTGCGTGTGTCTTCCAACACAACTGCAAGTCAGAATGGACTACGTAAGGTTAACTGCAAGTCAGGATAACCTTACGTAGTCAGTCAGGTGCAGAGATAAAGCCTGTCCTTGCTTACATCACAGAGTATGAAGATTGAATTTCCTGTCATGTCAAGCCTACTCAACAAATTGCATCCCTGTTGATTGATTCCTTCTGGATGTCCATATTCTTCAGATCTGACATGTGTTTATCATTTGCGCGTATGTTATGACCAATCTCTCTCTTTTTCTCTCAGTTCCGTCCTGGTGGCACTGTGTGCAGGAGCAGTACGGATGAGTGTGATCTGCCCGAGTATTGTAATGGCTCATCTGCTCTGTGTCAGAGTGACGTTTTCAAACAGAATGGCAACCTATGCCGACAGGATCAGGCCTACTGCTATAATGGCCAGTGCCAGCACTACGACAGCCAGTGTCAAGCCATATTCGGTTCCAGTGAGTACAGCCTGTGACTTTCACTTATTAAAGCTAAGACTTACTGTAGATCCGCTGCTGGGAATGATTCAGTGTTTACTAGCTTATAAAGTACTCGGTTCCTTAGTAATGCCAGTGAGATGGACAGGCTTTTGTGAGATGCTTGTGTACATACTTCGGTACGCTCTAAAAATAAAGATT
The DNA here is from genome assembly GCA_034509495.1 of Acestrorhynchus altus. Lineage (NCBI taxonomy): Eukaryota > Metazoa > Chordata > Actinopteri > Characiformes > Acestrorhynchidae > Acestrorhynchus > Acestrorhynchus altus. The sequence continues at coordinate 8,295,510 of CM067515.1, forward strand.
TTACAAATGCTTCTTTAAGTGATTACACAGAAGAACCATTTTTGGTTCTGTTAGAAATCATGCTCGTAATAGACATACGTAAGGGAATATCAATGAACTTAAGTATTCCAAAATTGTTCTTTAATGCTGTATTGATCTTGATTGATTGATGCTGATCTTCACTGATTTCCCAAAACCATTTGATTCTGATTCACAAGTTCCCGATTCTATTCAATTTCCAAATTATATTCATTAATATTGATTAATTATAGAGCTCAGTGTGAATACAATGATCATTTTCACATTTTTGTGTGCTTTAAAATCTCCCAGTATGAGCTGAATTTGTTAATGGATGGGGCAGCAAGTGAGTGTGAAGATTTAGCCTCTGGGAGCCTTGAGCTATTTGTGTTCTTTGTTTACATACAGTACCAATTCAAAACAAATTGAAAATAGGTAAAAACCTCATCACAATTTCATTCAAAAAGGGAAATTGTCATTTTATATATTTACATTTTTTGTTTTACTGAATGTCAGAATGTCTTTTAGCTCATGAAAACCAGAAAAAAAGAATCTCAAAATATTAGAAACTTTTTATTTAACTTTGAATAGACTCTTAATTACAGAATCAACTTTAAAACAAAATACCTTGAAATATATCACTTTAGATGTAATGAATGTAAAATATTACTGTTCAATTTTTGTATTAAATTATCAAAAACCTTTTTCAGTTTTTGACAATTTTTTGAGATGTGCTGTTGGGGTTGTGAGTTTGATCCCCTCTTCGTTAGCTCCCGATCTCCCTGTGTTCTCTCTGGGTTCTCGGATTTCCTCCCACCTTCCCAAAATACACGATTGGTGAATTGACTATTGCCCCAGGTGGGTGTGCGTCGCATCCTACAATGGTCTGGTGCCCTGTGCCAGGGGGTATTCCTAACTTCCTCCCACTGAATTCTGGCTAGGCCCCAGACCCACTGCAATGTCTCTGTTTCTCATTGTTCTAATGATATCAAACACAAATTAGAATTTCTTAAAGCTAAGACTTTCAACTCAAGTTTGCAGAAATGTGTGACTTTGTTTTTATGCTGTGACATCTGGAACTAGCCATGGGTTTATCATGCTGGTGACTCCTGATGGTTTAAAGAAATTTCACTTGATGAAAACATTCTTTAAAATATCTGTTACACACTTGCTTCTTAATGGAACCAACACGGGTTCTTCTGCGGCATCACTCAAAGAACCCTTTGTGGCACCTTTATTGTTAAGAGTGTAATTCTGCTCAGCAATCCAATAATGATCCATGTCCAGAGCAGATGAAAGTGGCTGTTGTGTTCATCTGTTTTCTGTGCTTATTTTCATCATCATCATCATTATTATATTATAAAAAGATTTATTGAACAAAGATCCAAAAACCATATCCTCTTAAGATACCTATTGTCTCTCAGGGACAATAGACCCAAGCTTTTTTTCTTCCGTTGCGAGTTGTAGGATGGCATACAAAAAGATCATTGTGGCTTTCAGGACTGTAGTATGAAGACTCAACTGCGCCATCTGCTGCTACATAATTCTTATTACAGATTCCTCAAAACTGCTTTATGTGTGATAGATACATCAGTGTGGCCTTCACTGGAAGAATTTCTGGTAGAACCTTTTACTAAAGTATCTGCTTACAAGTTGAATCTTGATTCATCCTTTAAGTTGAAGTAATGTACTTTAAGGAGATGATTGCATTTTTTTTCTAATCAAACAGAGGCGAAGGTTGCTCCTGAGGCTTGCTTTAAGGATGTTAACTCGAAAGGTGATCGCTTTGGAAACTGTGGCTACCAAAATTATGGCTTCAAGAGGTGTGACAGCAGGTACAGTACAGCCAACCTATATTCAAGCACATGTACTTTACATGAATCCAAAAAGAATGACATAAATAGTTGGTGAGAAATGGTCCTTACTAGTTGGAGGACGTGCATACACAGATTTTATATTATTACTTAAACTAACACTCTCACTCTCTCTCTCGCTCTCTCTCTCTCTCTCTCTCTCTCTTTCTCTCTCTCTCTCTCTCTCTTTCTGTCATTTGCAGGAATGCTATGTGTGGGAAGCTGCAGTGTAAAAATGTTCAGTCTAATGTTATATTTGGCATCAAGCCCTCCATCATCCAGACTCCAGAAATTGGAGGGACCACCTGCTGGGGAGTGGACTTCTTGCTGGGCTCGGATGTCCCTGACCCAGGCATGGTAAACGAGGGCACCAAGTGTGGAGAGAACAAGGTTAGATCAAACACACACCGTTTATCCTCATCCACTGTGATGACAAAGGGTGCTTGGTTTGGCTCTGTGCTCAGGTACCAGAACCATGTACCAAAGGTTCAGTTTGGATCACAATTCTGCATGGTTTTTATTTTATTTTTTTCGTCTCAGTTGTTCAAGTTGTAAAATGTGTGAGAAAAGAAAAACATTGTATCTTTCTTTGCCCTTGTTAATTCAGATTCGTCAAACATACTTTGAACAATAAATTAAATTTGTAAAAAGTATTTTTGGAAGGTCAGCTTTTTAGATATTGCTATTGCTATTGTTCTTTCATATCTGAAAAGTGCTTGAAACTAGTCCTGTTACGATAACTGTTTTTGTTTGAACAATATACTGTCAAATAAGAGTGTAATAATTACGATCAACAATGGTTGAATGGTTAAGACCATTTTATGCCACTGATATAGTGATAATATAGTAGCATAACAATGCAGTTGCACCCTTTTAAAGAGCAGTGAACTGTTAATTCTTTAGAAATTACAGACATTGGAATTGGATTATAACATTTTAAATAGCCTAAAAAATATTAAAAGGCTGACACACCATTTTTGTCTGCGTGTGTGTTTATAAAAAGTTTGTTTTAAATATTTGCAAATTTATCAAAAATATAACATGTACATAAGTTTTAACAGCCTTTGCTCAGTACTTTGTTGAAGCACATTTGGCAGCAGTTACAGGCTCAAGTCTTTCTGAGTATGATGCAAAGTTTGGCACTTTTGGCACATCTGTGTTTGGGAAACTTCTCCATCTCTTCTTTGCAGAACCTCTAGCAAGCTGCATCAAATTTAATAGCCATTTTTAAATATCTCCAGAGATGTTCAATCGGGATCAGGTCTGGGCTCTGGCTGGGCCACACGAAGGACATTCACGGAGTTGTACCGAAGCCACTGGTTTGTTATCTTGGCTGTGTGCTTAGGGTCATTGTCCTGCTGGAAGGTAAACCTTCATCGCAGTCTGAGGTCCAGATCACTCTGAAGCAGGTTATCATCAAGGATGTCTCTGACCCTGACTAGTCTCCCAGTTTCTGCCGCAGTAAAACGTCCCCACAACATGATGCTGCCCCCACCATGCTTCACTGTAGGAATGGTATTGGCTAGGTGATGAGCAGTGCCTGGTTTCCTCCATGGCATTGCATTCTCTCCAAAAAGTATTATTTTTGTTTCTCATGGTCTGAGAGTCCTTTAGGTGCCTTTTGGGAAACTCCACACGGGCTGTCATGTGCCTTTTACTGAGGAGTGGCTTTTGTCTGGCCACACTACCAAACGCCCTGATTGGTGAATCTGTAAGGTTCTCTCACAGATCACACAGCATCTCTGTCAGCGTGACCACTGGGTTCTTGGTCACCTCCCTAACTAAGGTCACCTCCCTACCTACTCAGTTTGTCTGTGCGGCCAGCTCGTCGAAGAGTTCTGGTGGTTCCAATCTTCTTCCATTAACAGATGATGGTGGCCACTGTTCTCATTGGGATCTTCAATACAGCAGAACATTTTCAGCACCGTTTCCCAGATCTGTGTGTCGATACAATACTGTCTCAGAGCTCCTTAGACTTCATGGCTTTTTTTGTGCTCTGACACACACTGTCTACTATGGGACCTTATATTAACAGGTGTTTGCCTTTTCAATTTGAATTTACCACTGATGTCCAATCAAGCTGTAGAAACATCTGAAGGATGATAAGTGGAAAAAAGTTGCATCTGAGCTCAATTTTAGTGTTGTGGCAAAGGCTGTGAATACTTATGTATGTTATATTTTTGTGGTGTTGTTTTTTTAGAGATTTGTAAAGATTTCAAAGAAACGTTTCTCAATTAGGTATTGTGGCATATTGTGTGTAGAATTTTGAAAATAGTTTAATCAATTTTCAAAATGTTCAAAAAGTGAAACACTGTGAATAATTTCTGTGTGTGTGTGTGTGTGTGTGTGTGTGTGTGTGTGTGTGTGTGTTGCTGATGAGTTGTTTTTTGGGTTTTTTTTGGGTTTTTTTTACAGTTATTTGTGTGTTCAGTCTTGATGTTTGCTTTTCATACTGATTTATTTGTTATGGCTTGGCGTACAGGTCTGCTTAAACTACGAATGCAGAAGTGCAGATGAGCTGAACTATGACTGTGATGTAGAAAAGAAATGCCACAACCGTGGGGTGGGTGCCCGTTCTGCTGCATTACCCATAATTTACCCACCGGATTAACAAATCATCATAATGCAACTTAACACTGTCCTTGTGTGATTGTTCACTCACCATAGGTGTGTAACAGCAATAAAAACTGCCACTGTGACAATGGCTGGGAACCACCATACTGTGAAGCCCCAGGATACGGCGGTAGCATCGACAGTGGACCCCCTTGGAATGGTAGATTAACTGCTGCATGTTACACATAAATCATAAGGCATTTAGATATATGGCATTTAGCTGATATATAGACATTGGGGCATTGGAATTATGGGGATACCTGCTCAATCATTGCTTCTTCTGAAATCAAGGATATTATTCAGAGTTTCTCCTGGTTTTGTTGGAGTAACTGTCTCTACTGTCTACTAGATTTTGGAGCATTGAGGGGGTTACACCCCTTTAGGCCTCTCCTGGCATAGGTTCATTTTTATTTGCTCCAAGAGTCATATTCTATTGGCAGTTTTTCTCTGCAGGGACTAGACAAGCTGTGTCAGCAATGAGTACAGCTTTAAATAGATAGCAGGATGCATTCATTACAAGGGATGTCCACAAACATTATGGTGTACATTTAGTGTCATTTTCAGGGCAAGCGTTTCTGTGATGCTTTATTGACCTGTTGTCAGCCATTTGAGTGGAGATGATTCTTCTTCTTATAGAACAGTAAATGTGCTCAAATGATTCCTTAAGCGATGCCATAGAAGATCCACTTTTGGTCCCATAACGAACCATGTTTGTGAGTGTAAAGGATGTTTTACAAACATGTTTCTTTATGGAATTCAAAGTGGTTCTTCTATGGCATCAATCACAGTGCTGCTGATTAAATGTTGTCAGTACAGAAAATGCATTTAAACATGTTCTGTTTACTACTTGGTAGCATTTGATGGGGTGAAATGGGCAAAGTAATAGTTTTATAACGTGGGCATATAATGTTACTATAACATAAAATCTCACTCTTTGTCTCTCAGATAAAGATACGTCTAAGAGAGATGGTCTGCTGCTGTTCTTTTTCCTGGTCCTTCCACTCTTGGTTCTGGGTCTCTTCGTCTTCTTCAGGAGAAATGATCTTCAGCAGCGCTTCTGGAGGAAAAAGCGCTCTCAAGGTTACGAGTGAGTTGGCTCAAGAACATATGTTCACCCTAATCATTATTGTCATCAAATACCACATGATAATGGTGTTTGGTAAGGATGAATTTCTGGATTAAGCTTTGCTTTCAGTTGGTCATTTGTATGTTTGTTTACCTGCTTTTGCAGATCAGACAGCAGGCCACAGACCAATAACAGCCGGACGCCTACAAACCAGCAAGGAAACCCCAGCAGCATAGTGAAAGACGGAGTGAGTCACAGATGAGCTCATCTTTCACACATCAGCACACTGTGCTTCTTTAACCAACCCACCGATAATAGAGAACATACTAAACATCCATCTAACCCACAATCAACCATAGATGTAGTGAATACCTAGCACAGCTTCTCCATTCTAGAACTACAAAACTAGACAATGTGCTTCCACTTTCGGTGGACACCTGCTGATTCAACATTTCTTCTGAAATCAAGTGTATTAATAGGGAGTTTGTCTTCTTAGGATACATTAACAGCCTCTACCCTTCTGGGAATGCCTTACACTAGATGCTGGAACATTTGTTTCAGATGTGGATCCTTCTTCCAAACATTAGATCCAGCAGCATGGATTCTTCTGCCAAAATGTAGTTCTAGCAGCATGGATTTTTCTACCATAAAGTACTTGAAGCAGCATGGATTTGTCCATCAAAATGAATATTCCAGTAGCATAGGGTTTTCCACCAAAAATAATTCCAGCAGCATGGAATTTTTTTCCTCCAAAAAAATTACTTTGTTGGCTCAGATTTTACTGCCAAAAAGTAGTTCCAGCAGCTCAAATTCTTCCACCAAAGACGTGGTTTCATCTGTGCAGATTCTTCCACCAATATGTAGTTCCAGAGGCATAGGATCTTCCACCAAAAAAGTAGTTCTAACAGCACTAATTGTTCCACCAAAATAAGTGGTTCCAGTAGCACGGATTCTTCCACCAAAAAGTAGTTCCAATAGCTTAGAGAAAAGCTGTATTTGCTGTTGTTTAGATGCCAGTGTTGAGTGTAATTTTACAGGTATGGTGGAAACCAGTGTGCTGTTATTAGATATAATTACATGGGTAGATTAGTATCCAGCCAGTCAGTTTGTTTTTCGGACTGTTGTATAAATAACCAGTAGATTTGTGTATTTCTGACATGGTCGTACATGATAATTTTTTAAAAGGCTTACAAGCATTACTTATAAATATTTCCCCATAACATTTAATTGACTTGTAATGACAGCTCCTTTCTCTCTTGTTTATTATAAAGCATCAGGCTCAGTTATTGCCACCTGAGGAGGTAAATATTTTTAATTTTGGGTGTGTATATATAGATATATATAAAACTCAGTGAGGCTTTAATTGGCTCCATGGGATGACACTGCAGCTGCTTATCTCCTCCCTGCCCCTTCTCTGCTCCTTGTTGTCTTTCTTTTATTTCTTCAGTCCATTCAATGATCTGTGTTGAAAGGATATCTTTTTTCTACAACCACAAAACCCCTCTGAGGCAGCCTTAACTTCTGAACTGCATTTCCCTGCATCACATTTGCAAAGGCCCAGAATAGGACACATGCCACTATAGAGGGGTTTTGTTGTTATGCTTTTTGCTTTGTTTGCTGCTTTGGTATAACATGCTGACTAATCTGTGACTTTACTGAGCATGCCTGAGCAAGTTTCAACTATTGGAAAACTGATAGCTTTCAGCGTGGCATGAAACACATGTTTGCCCCCCTGGTCTTGTACATTAGATTAAATGTTGATATTTGTATACTTCCTGCTTCGAACAGAACACAATGTACTGTACTCATACTGTAATGATGACATAATTTCACAGTGGGCCAAAGCTGACTTTGCTCTTTTTTGTGGGATAGTGACAGTAACCAGTGGGTGACACACAATATTTACAGTATTAGGTTCATTTATTTGTCACGCACATAGTTATACACAGTACAACATGCAGTGAAATATTATTATAAACATAATAAAATACCACATATTTTGAAATGTTGCAGTATTAGCCTTCCTTCTCTAAAGAGTTTGGACTTGAGTAACGCACAGTCAGACAGATTGTATACAAATAGAGAAAATTCAAGACCATTATTATCCTCCCCAGAGGGGTCAACCAGCAAAGATCACACAGAGAGCAAGGTGTGTAATCTGCTCACAAAGGAACCCAAGGGATATTGTCTAAGGCAGGGTTGCAAGTAGAAAGCCTCTGCTCTTCAAAAAGAAGTCCTGCCCTTAATCCAATAGATATGTTATTAAAACTCTGCAACAACCAGTTAACGGGAAGAAACCCACTAACATAAGTTGAAGCTGTTTTCTATGAAAGAATTGGCTAATATTAGTGTAGGACTAATCAACAGTTACTGGAGATGTTTGGTTGCAGTTATTGCTGCACAAAGATTTTTTTATCTTTTTATATGAAATTTATGCAGAAATATAGAAAATCTTAAGGATTCGCAAACTTTCAAACACCATTGTAAGTTAGCATAAAGCTGAAGCCAATATACATATTTTGGCCATACAGGATTAAACACAATCGTTTAGAGCTTAGTTTTCATTTAAATGCATCATTTATATGATTCTGAAATTTGCATCAAATATTTACACGTACAACAAATTCTTCTGTTGCAGTGTCTCTTTCAGTAAAGAGCTTTGTTACAGAGATTCCTGGTTCCACGTCTGCTCACATTTCACAAAAAACCACATATCTAGGGCTTCCAAAAGACCCAGAGTGACGTTTTTTTTTCTACACTAAACTGATCCCACTGACTTGAAATCCCAGGAAGTCACTTGCTATTTATGTTTTGGTTAATCAGGGGTATCAGGCTTTCATCCGTGCCTGTTAGCCAATAGAAGTTTGTATGTACTTAGATACAACTGAGAAAACAGTTTGGTGTGTCAGTTTGGAAATGAGGCTAGTATTGTAATATTGCTGTTTTGGGGTTCTGGAGGAACAGCTGCTGTTAATTGTGATCTAATCATGAGCACGTGATTCTACGGAAAGGTTCTTCCCAAACAGCATAGCATTTGCAGAGTTAGCTTGGATGGATGCATTGCTTGGTGTTACATTGGTCTCGTCTACCATTGCTACCACCGTGTTAGTGTGCTGGGCCTCGCTAGTGGGGTGTTAGCATGCTAATTATGGGCCTTGTCCCATGTCACTAGTGTGTCGTTAACTCACCGGCTATGGATCTCATCCAAAATCATTAGCACAGCATTAGCATGCCGACTATGGGCCTTGTTCCCCATTGCTACTACAGCATTACTGTACTGGTTACAGACCTAATCCCAAAACACCAGACTGTGTTTCTGCTACTCTTTAAATAAAATGATTTTTAATTACATATGTATATATTTTTTTTTTACCCTGAACTCATTAGTCTTTCTCCAAAGGCCTAGTAAGACTTGAGAGTTCCCCACTGACTCTTAGTGGATAACATAACAGTATGATATACAGTATATCTGTAGAGTTTGGTCCTTTGCTGGAATGTCCTCATTATAGTCTATTGAATAAAGAAGATAAAGTTCTCCAAAGCCTCTGGTGCTGATTGCTTTGTCATCACAAATCAGTCTCTTTAAATGAATAGATGTGTGTGTGTCTGTGGGTGGGTGTGTGTGGAGTTAGTGTGTTTCCTATGAGTAGAAAAAGTGTATTTGACCCTATTTTTCTGTACAGGTGGTTCAGACAAGCAAGACTTCGTCAGTGCCAGCATACACTACCAGGCCGCCACGTCCTGCGTTTACACGGTAAACCAACCCTTCTCTAAACCGGGGGTCGCCACCCCTGCTCCTGGAGATCTACCTTCTTGCCTGTTTCAGCTCCAACCCAAATCTAACACCCCATTTAGCCAATCAAGAACTTCTGAAGGCAGGTGGATCAGGTGGGGTTTAAGGTGGGGAGTTTAATCTAAAGTCTACAGGATGCTAACGCTCCAGGAGCAGGGTTTGTGGCCCTTGCTCTAAACCCTCCATTGCCAATTATGGTAATTATGGTTCATTCAAATCTGGGTTAAAGAAATCACAATACTTCAGAAAGGGCCTGTCTGACCATCAGAAAATGTCTTTATACTTTTACATTACCAACCTTCTATGACCCTGGTTTTGAACATGTGATACAGATGTGTTCTGTGTGGCAGTGTGAAAGGAAAAGTCACAATCTGACATTATTGATTCTGATTTGGTCAGCATGTGTGGTATTGAAAACTGATACATAAGCAATACGCAGTAACACAACAAGAACAAAAAAGTTTGAAGAGCCAGATTTGAATTCATGTGATGTGCAGTTTGACTTTTCTCATAAAAGCACACTGAGGAGAAGAGAAAATGGGCTACAGTAGTGAGGGAGATAAATAATTTGGGGTGTTGTCTCTTTTCACACAAAATTAGAAGGCAAGTATCACAGTTGCTCCATGTTTAAAGATGCTTTTAAAGGCCACAGGAGGACATGGCTGCAATGTCAATGAATGTAAAAAGCAAAATTTAAACAAACCAAAGAAACGGGCATGGCTGAATAACGTGCCCTTTTTTACTGAGAGCTCAGATGCATTCTCAGTGATGAAGCCAGCTGTCAGATATTGGATCTCCTTAAAAGCTCCTGTGATGCTGATAAAGGCAGAATTACCTTTTGCACATGCCCATCAGTTTAGGAGCATGAAATGTTCAGACAATATCAAATACAGGTCACATTAAAAAGATGTGAACAGCTTAAAAAGGTGTAATTGACCTACTTTGCGAATGTAGCCTTTGATAGGACACATTGACATCATTAAGTCCTGATTTATCAAACCATGTGTGTAAACAATACTAGACTATAGTTTTGACACAACTTTTTGTAGGAACGTTATTTGTGTTGATTTTAATGTGTCTAAAAAACTTATATGTTCAGTTTAACACAGAACTGAAAACTGTGTTTTACTGTTTGGTGTTATTGTTTAGTATTTCTCAGCCTGAATTCCAGCTTTTATCCACTTTCAAAAGCAGCGACACAAGTTATTGCTGCAGGGTTTATATTTAAATACCATGTGTCTGACTCATTCCCTCTCTCCACAGTCCACCCCCTGCCGCTCCTCAACTGCTGCCTCAGAGACCAGCTCCCCCTCCCCCAGTATAACACACACCACACACGTCTGGTCAGACAGGTGTGGGCATGCTCGTGTGTATGTGTTGGGGGGAGGCCAGGCAATGTTTGTAATGTGAGTGTTTGGGGGACGTGTCCAGGAGGAATCAGCTGCTTACATCACTTTGCCCTTCCTTGATGACTCCACCAAACCCCTCCCCCCTCCAAATTTAATGCCCCTCAACTCTGGAACAGTTGTCAGCTGGAAGTCAAAGCCGCCATTCAGGAAGCAACCTCCTGCAATATGGGACCTAGAAAACCTCACTGATGTGGGTTCTCCCCCCCACCTCCCCACCCAACGCTTCTGAATTACAGCGTCTATGGCAACAACAATCACATATTTGTATTGTTACGGTTATTAATAATATTATGTGCTGTACAGGACCAGGACCACTGCAACCGATTGCACTTCAGTAATATTCACTGCGTATAAGAATGTATAGAAACTTGCAAAACCCTTCTTAGATAGCCTTTTTGGAAGTGTTGACACAGATTGAGTACTGAGATTGAGCCTTGGAAGACTTTGTATATTTTATTGCAGTTATTTTGAAGAAATATTGAATTTGAAGATTCTGGCTGGATGTTAGACGGCAGCATACAAGGTTCTTTCCAGAGATATTTATGAGATGTCCATGCAGTATATTATTTTATATAGTTCTAATATATATATATTGTTGAGGTGGAGATATCTTTTCCCATCTAACCCACTTCTGCGTATTTTTTGACGTAGAAATGACCCAGTACCATCAGATGCAAATTGTAATCAACACAGTTTATTTCCACCAATAATATATATATATATATATATATATATATATATATATATATATATATATAGGGGAAGACCATTCGGACAAAGCCCCAAAGAGTTCTGAAGAAGACAAAGCCAACTTCAGTTCTAATGCTGCTGAAGTGTCAGGTCACGCCCTGGATGTGCTCTTATAGCCCTTTCCCCAAATCCCTCTTTCCCCAAATCCCTCAAACTGACCCCGTCTCACTTCTTCCCAGGAGTTGTTTTTCACTACTAGTTTCGAGTTTTCGCACCCCCCAGAGGCACCCCCCACTTCTCATCTCAACCTTCTGCACCTGTATACAAAGAAAAGCCTCGGCTACTTTGCTGACGCTTGTTGGTTTGTTACACACACACAAGACAGACTGTTCTGTCCTTCACCCCCGTCTTGTATGCACGCACACACTTTATACAATTGTAATAACGACAGGCACATGCCTAAGATCGTAGTTCTAAACATTTATACTTATTTGATTACATTGATTTCACATACTGCATGATTAATATATGATCCCAACAATATATACACACACGGTACTCTGCCCTCAATGTTTTATTTCATAGGGAAAAGCCAACTCCAGACACATTTCAAAATTACTCACTGAATCTTATTACATTAAAGACTAATCTTCCATCGACATTTCAGAGAAACTACTCATCTTAAAAAAAAATAGTTGCACAAATAGCTGCACCCAGAAGGAAGTGTCTGCAGTGCGTTTCAGAAGAAAGATAAATGTTACCAGGAAAAAAAAATGATAAAAGTTTTGTCTTATATGGGCAATATTTATTGAGCTACACATACAGAAATAGTGTCTGTCGGTATGGCATTGGGTTTAATACCAGACTTCTCGGAATGGAGTTATAGAGGTTCCTTTTGGTGTCCTGTGATAATCATCCCATGCAGCTTGAATATTCTCAGTTCCAGCAGATTTGGGTAGGGTGGAGTGGCATATTTCTCTCAGTCTGAACTAGCTTAGTATTCAAGTCTTCAAGGCAAGTTCTTGAGATGGCAGCAGTGCTAATGAAGACCAAAGGTGATCTGGCGTTGTACAAAATTACACCCCACACGTGTGACCTTTGATCTTTGCACTGCACACCACTGTATATGGTTGATTCCTTATGGGTGCAACTAATTTTTTAGATGATGAGCATATACATAAAAGTCCAAACACATCGTTTAACTGGCTTTTAAATCATATAACCTAATAAATAAATAATGGCATTATTAACCTTGACAGCGCATATACATCGTCATGGCCTCACTAAATTCTCTCTCTCTTTGAAGGGCTAGTACATTCAGGGTCCTGCAGATGCTACTGCACGAGGATGATCAGGATATAAATACCTGCAGGGTGTGTGTGACAGGATTCATAGTTTGAAAAGAGGTGGTATAGTGCAGTGAATGTCTTGTGTATTTTGTCTTTTGGACACAGTTCTGTTGAGAATTCCCTGTAGACTGAGAATTTTGCCACTGCTGGTAGATCCGTAAGAGTGTATGGTTCATCAAAAGTTCACAGTGGCATTGGGCACGCCCAAATACAATCACTCCTTTTAGCCAATCATTAACGTCTGCTTTGGGACCCATTTTCAAGCACTGAAAGGGACATTCACTGCACTGTACCACCTCTTCTCAGTGTATGAATCCCATCACACACACTCCAAGTATTTATAGACTGGTCACCATCTGCAGGGGCCAGAAGTTACTACCATCTTAAACCATGTGACTATTTATTGTCCAGAGAGTTTATTGTGAATGTTGGATAAGTCTTTTTATATTCATAATGTAATTCAGTTTCATATCCATTCTACTAAACCATGTGAAAAATGTCAGTGTTACAGTGGGAGATTTGCCAAGTTCATGTAGCCTTCCTTTATGGCAGTTTTTGGAAACCTCATTTCAGGTTCACGTCACTGAAACACACGACAGAGTGCAAAATATTTCAATAATTACTTCCCTTCAGGTTTTAAATGCCACATTGCTTCCTTTGAGTCAAAAGTCAAGCTTCAAAAACTGCAATACCTTCTGACTTCAACTCTGTTTCAATAACACCTCGCATATTATGTGTGTTTTCTGACAGTTTTCCGTGTTTGCTTTGTGACTGTCCAATAAAGTGCTTTAGATCCACTGCAGTATAATAGCACCATCCCTACGTGACTTTAAAATTCAGAGCTTTGTACATTGAGTTCTACCGAACATGTGTTCATTTGCCAGGATAGATGCTCTCCCAGTCAGGTAACCATAACGATGCTAATGTAATTTTAATGGTTGTGGTGTTCGGATTTTTATTTTAAGAAGCCATTGAAATGATTCAGCTGCATTTCAGACATCTTTAAGGGCTACATGACATTGAGGCTGATGATATTCACTATGCCACGTTTGAAAGCCAGCCCTGTTCAGCGATGCAATATCTTCCTCAATGAAGTTGTCAGAGGGGCGTGTTTAAGATAACAGTTTAATAAACAGTTCCTCTGTGACAGCAGATATGCAGATAAATAGGATGGACACAGTGGAGATGTAGTCCAGAGTGTGTTACGTCATACACATACAAAAACACACAGTTTGCACAGTTGACTGAAATGCTCCTGCTGATTTTTTTTTTTTTTTTTTTATCTTGCCGTTAAAGGCGTACTGATCAGTACCCATCACTATGACAACCTGTTGTGCGTGAAGTGCCATACATTGTGTTTTAGAAAAATCTTGAGTATTGTTTGCATCTTTTTTTTTTTTGTTTTGTTAGTGTGATGATATATGCATTTAATATGCATTTAACGTACATCTCATCTGCATCTTTTGCCGGAATTTCTCTGTTAATGCGAGTCTGTACTAAAGCCTGAATGACTGAACTTTTGAGTGAACTGTTTTATAGAGCAATTTGTTGATTTTTTTTTTTTATCTGATATGGTCTGATTGCACTGTGGTCCCAAATCTTCCAGGTCCTCTAGTGTTGCTTGATTTACAAGTTGACCTAGAACCATGTCAAGAGCAATTGGAGTAGATGCTTACAGAGGTGTCTGCAGTATAAGTACATGGAGGGGAACTGGGAGAGATTGTGCAGATGTTTCACATTTAAAGGACAGGCTCAAGACTCTCTGCGCTTTGTGGTGTGTTGGTGATGGTTTTGATATTGGTATTGCAAATGAAAATAAAGATCACTGCTATGTTTCTACAATAACATTGTTGATGTGTTTTCTTCATACATATACAGTTGTGTTCAAAATTAGTGTTTTAGCAAGTTTGACTTTTTATCTCATTCATTTCAAATAAGGACTTGTATAATAATGCAACTTAAATTACAATTTCTTTTTTTATATTCCAAATAATGTCTGTCATTCTCTCTTTGACAAAATTATTCAACCCCTTAAACATTACCACTCTCAAGAACAGAGGTTTCAATCAAGTGTTTTTGAACAGAATGATAATGAGCAGCAATCAGGCAGATTTTAAAGGACTGAGATATCCAGCTCCATCTAAACAGTTAATGGTGTCTTTGCAACACGGTGAAGTCCAGGGAAAGAAGTAAAGAGACAAGGTAATTGCTCTTCATAAGCAATGATACGAATATAAAACGATAGCAAAGACATTAAACATTTGAAACAATTAGAAGCATAATTTGCAAGTTTAAAGCTCAAACACTGTCTTAATAACCAACAGTCTTAACACAGTCTCTCATGACCTGACACTCTCAATAACTCAACACAGTCGCTCAAATGACCCAACATGTCTTATATTTGCGGCATTTAGCAGACGCCCTTATCCAGAGCGACTTACAAAAGTGCTTAATAACTCAACACAGTCACTCAAATGACCCAACACTCTCAATAACAGTCGCTCAAATGACCTGACACTGTCTTAATAACTCAACAGTCAATCATATGAACCGACAATGTTTTAATAACCCAACACAGTCTCTCACATGACCCGATACTGATTTAATAACCCAACACAGTCTCTCACATGACCCGACACTGATTTAATAACCCAACACAGTCTCTCACATGATCCGACACTGATTTAATAACCCAACAGTCTCTCACGTGACCCGACACTGATTTAATAACCCAACAGTCTCTCACATGACCCGACACTGATTTAATAACCCAACACAGTCTCTCACATGACCCGACACTGATTTAATAACCCAACACAGTCTCTCACAAGAACCGACAGTTTTAATAACCCAACAGTCTCTCACGTGACCCGACACTGATTTAATAACCCAACACAGTCTCTCACAAGAACCGACAGTTTTAATAACCCAACAGTCTCTCATATGAACCTACACTGTTTTAATAACCCAACACAGTCAATAATATGACCCGAAACTGTTTTAATAACCCAACACAGTCTCTCATATGACCCGACGCTGTCTATTAGGTATTACAGATACTACATCGCAGCTCTGCTATGCTAACCCACGCCGGAGCGTAATGTCACGTGACGTGTGAGAGGGTTCTACAGCAGCTTTCCGGCGCGCGCTGCTGTCATTTCCATCCTTCTCAGGGGCAGCATAGCGGCGGAGGGAGCAGCTCGAGTGCGGCGGCTGGCTCAGTTCACAGATCGCGTGCAGCCTCGCAGCAGTAAGTGTGTTCTGTCTGTTTTCTCTCAGACTGTCGGGAGAAGGAGCGGGTAGAGTCGCGGTCGGGGGATTTACATACGTTTGAATCGTAACGCTGGGGGAGGATTTGGGCTCACTACTGAGTGGTCAGTAGTGGTCCGCTGGGTGAGGGGGCTGCTCGTCGCTCAGTCCAGCAGCTAAAATCTCCGCTCTGCTAACTCAATCAGGGTTTTCTTCGCCCTCGTGCGGTAGTACAGCGTATCTGCTTTAACGTGGGCTTTTATTAATAATGGGGTTTTTACCACGGGGGCTGTTTTCAGCAGCCGGGGCCGCGTAAAGGGCATCAAACTGCACCGTTAGCATAGTTAGCACAGCGTCGCTGCCAGTGTTTTCCATGTCCAGTGTAAGGACAAAGTTATTGACGGACCTCCAAGCCAATGGGCGCGCTCGGAGAGCCGTTGAGAGGGCGGGACGTCTGCGCTGCAGCCAATCGACGCAGCCGGCGCCGGTCCAGTGGGCGGGGCCCCGGCTGGGTGAGTGAGCGGAGAAATGTGGAAGGAACACAAGGTCAAAACAAAGGTGTGGAGCGAAGTTCGTGTTTATTCCGCTTCACTGGCCTCTGTCACCTTCATAAAACAACCCCGACAGCACACCTGTGCGTCAGCCGGACTGCTCTGAGCCCTGTCCTGCTTCCCCAACGAGATACGAGCTTCTCGTCCCTGAGATGAAGTTCTGATGGCTCTTGTGAAGTGCTGCTTTCTCAGGCAGGGCTTCTGACACAGCCTGAACTCCAGCACTGCCCGGTACAGCAAGAGTCTACTTCACTGGCTGCTGGAGCAGATGGTCCACTGTATAAACACGTGAACAGGTGGGTAGAGGAGCAGACCACGCTCCAGCACTCCTGGACAAGAAGGAGAAGGAGTTTTGCCCCTCTGAGGCTCACCACTGCTTTAGAACCATAGTTAGAACATCCAGTGTGGAAGGAGGTCCAGGTACCCGGATCCCAGCTCGTCATTGAGATTTATACCAATTAATCAATGAGCAACTGTATGTGCACACACACACAGTATCACCTTATTAGTAACACCTCTTGTCCACCTCTGTTTCTACATTTGCATGTTACTAAACTCCTTTTACCATACACACTGAAAAATGAGGGTTCTTTAGTGAAGGACAGGGTTTGTTATAAAAGCAGGAACACAAAGGGTTCTTTGGTTCAGTGTACTGGACAATATATTGTACAGGGTTCCATATGGCACTGTTATGATGTCAAACATAATAATTGAAGAGCCTTTGTTGGTGCCATGCAGAACTCTTGTCCTAAAGATTCTATATAGCCCCCTCTACAGTTTTCTCCTTATAAGGAGCAAAGAACCCTTAATTCCTTTCACCCTGTTCTTCAATGGCCAGGACCCCTGCAATACCACTACAGAGCAGGTGTTCTATGGGTGGTGGGTTATTCTCAGCAGTGCAGTGACACTGACATGGTGGTGTTATTGTGTCCTCAACAGTATGGCATTTATCAGGGTTGTGACTTCAGTGTAAGTTTGTGGCTAGTTTGTTACCTTGGTGGTTGACAGGCTTAATTTACTTACGTTCAGATATGACTAGCATTCCTGAAAGGTGGCTGTGTTTTTAACTAGTGGGTCCCAACATGAGGGTGATGAGGAAAGGTATATATTCCTCAACATAATCCTGCAGCTGCTATTTTAAGGTGCAATTGCTACATAATTTTGTATAAACAGTAACTACCAACTTTGTGTGTGAGTGTGTGAGAGAGAGAGTATGATGCACTGGGGATAGAATGTAATCTGTTTTCCTCACCAGTGACCTCATATCCATACACATGTTCCTTTTCATTCCGGTAAGCTACAGCTTCCTCTGTATTCCAGGAGTCAAATCCCTGAACTTAATGGGCTGGGTCAGGGACTGGAATGACCAGGACTAATGAGTCAGAGAGTGCCAGTAAAGTTACATAACCAACTGTATATTATAGTCTCTGCTGTGGCAGCTTCAGAAAAGCTTTTACTTCTCTTTAAATACAAGCCCACTTTAACACTTGTCCAGATCAGCAGTCACATGTTTGTTCATATATTGTGTTCTCCTGCAGGGTCCTTTTTTGGAGCCTGTAAAGGATTCAAGGAGACATTCACATTACATGTGGTACATGAGGTGGAACAAAATTATGCACTCTTGGTCCCAGTTACACCAAAAAAAGGCAATATATATATATATATATATATATATATATATATATATTATATATATAATATAAACAGATGTAGGAATAAACAGTATATATTTATATTTAGGAAGGATATACAAAACAGTTATATAAGTAAGGTACAGTAAACAGCAGCATGAACGTGATTTGCAGTTGTGAGCATGATGGATATGAGTATAGCAGCTTATGAGTAAGAGAGAAGAAAAAACAACAGCAAGGATCAAGTGTTGTGTCCAATTAAAGTGTCAGCACTGGTTTGTCTAGAGTTTGTAGCTTACGAGAAGAAGCCGTTACTCAGTCTAGTGGTTCTATACTTGATGCACCACAACCTCCTGTCTGAATGGAGTAGGGCAAAAAGTGTGTGCGCTGGGTCAGTGGGGTCGTTCATGATGCAAGTGGCCCTCTTTCTGCGTTTGGAGGTGTAAATGTCTGTGCTGGTGGGCAGGCTGACTCCAGTCCACTCAACAGTCCTCTGTGCAGCCTTCACCACCCACTGCAGAGCTTTACTCTCTGCAGAAGAACACAGAACACATTCCACTGCACATCTGTAACAGGAGAAGGACTGAGCTCCCGAGTCCTGCACACCTCAACTGCCTGAGGAAGTAGAGCTGCTGACGTGCCTTCCTGGTCACAGTGAAAGTGCTGTTGCCCCAGGTGAGGTTGTTACTCAGGGGCACACCCAAGTACCTGTAACTGGAGACTACTTCCACTACAGATGCTCCGATGTGCAGAGATGGGTGTGTCTATGCCTTCTGAAATCCACAAAAGCCTCCTTCGTCTTCACATTGATGCAGAGAACTGCATGCACTTTTGACCCTTATCCACACCTATCATTTGTTTGCTTTTATCTGTGTCAGTTAATGAGTTTGGGAAGTTGGAGACTTTCCCTGTGGTTTGATTTGTTTTCACACTTGGAAAAATTCAAGTGGAACAAAATAAATCACAACACACTGTGACTATGATCTCTCCACTGATTGGTCAGGCCTGTCGGTAGCAAGAGGGTGGTGTGTTCTGGACCAGTGCGGATTTCTGTATAGTTTGCTGTCGGAGATGGCGTTTGTTCATAGCTGTAGGGATTTTCTGACCAATATACCAGTTTAAACTACACCTTCAGAGCTTTATAACACTTGATAGTTGGGTCAGATGGAGGTTGGATCATATCCTCCCCACAAACAAACCACTCCAGTGTTTGTTTGGGACCAGACCAAGACTACCTCCTTTCAAGGGTCTTGGTGTTGATTGCTTTGGTCTGCCTTGATCTTGATATTAAGATTATACCAGAAACTGGTCATTTGTTGAAATAATGGAGAGCTTCTAACATTCAGCATGTTTGTTTATGGAGCCCTTCAACAAAACCAGCAAGCTGAATGGTTCTTTATGTGGAGTGGAGGTAGATCAACCTGCAGAGGAACCTCTCGTCTTCATACACTGCTCATGAAAACGTAGGGGTCTTTGGCTTTCAGGTGAATTTTTTTTTTTTTTGGAAAACATACATGCTACATTGGTATTAAATCATGAAGGTAGGGCTTTTAAGTAGAACCATGCAATGGTAATTTCCGCATCTCAGACCATTTACTAAAACAAAATCCAAAAAATCTTAATGTCTCAATAACTTGTAATATGTCAAGTTCATGGAGTGAACAGATTTTTCAATTGGCACTTTTGTCTCCATGACCAACAGCGCTAAACGCAGGCACACAAAATCTGACCTGACTGTCCGCATTCATGTAGCACAGCCACAAAATGGCTATGTATCCAGTTTAGGACCACACGTGAAAGTGGCTCAAATGTGAAAAGATCAGAGTGGACATGTCTACATGGCCATGAAGAAAAGGTAAAAAATCAGATTTGGATTACTTCTGTCTGGTAATGTGAACGTAGCCCACGTCCCATAGATTGTGAAGTGGGACCTGTTTTGGAGATGTTCTAACCCAGTCATCTAGAACATCAGCGTTTGGGTCTTGGTCAACATGTCTCAGATTTTATGCCTGTCCATTTTTCCTGTTTCAACACATTAACTCAGTTTATCAACTGACTGTTCACTTGCTGCCTAATATATCCACCTCTTATCCTCATACCACTGGAACCAGATCATTGGTGTTCTTTACCTGTTTCCAGATAGCATTTATCACTATTTTTACTCTAAATCTTGCTCTTTTTTATGGTTCTTGTACTAATAGGCTTTTGTATCTTTTACAGGTTGGTTGAATTCCGGGCAAGCAGTTGACCATCGCCCTCTGCAACAGCGAGGAGAAGAGCTTCTCTGAGACATCAGAAGCATCCCTTCGATTTTGGGAGCTGAAGGGGGGGGTTGTGCCATCTTTCTCTCCTTTTCTCTACTGGTGGGAACACCTCGGAGCACACGTTGCTGTGTTTGTGTGTGTGACACACTTTTTTTTTTTAATCAGACTGCAATGCACCGCTTAAGGACTTGTGCGGCACGGCTTCGGCCAATCACGGCCTCTCAGACTGCTAAAAACCCATCACAGCAGAGGCCTGTGGCCACACTCAGGACGTTTCAGCCCATCCGGCGCTATACAGCGCCGGTGGCTGCCGAGCCGTTCCTGAATGGGACAAGCTCGAACTATGTGGAAGAAATGTACTACGCCTGGCTGGAGAACCCCAAGAGTGTGCACAAGGTAAGAGGAAGAGGACAAGCAGCTGGATTTATGGAAGGAAATATTACTAGGTGGTCTTTTTGGTGGTGTTGGTGCAGGTGGTGGTGGTAATCAGATTGGGGTAGATCTTCATGGGAAAACACAGTAATGCATTTTTTTTTACCAGAGTATCTCAGTCACATTTCAGTCAATCAAGTTCATGCAGGAGGAACTGTGGTCACAGGGCTGCCTAATGGATTTATTGGACCCTTTATCAGTAATATTGTAATGTGTGTTCATGCTGAACAGTATGCACTTTTGGTTAATTAATACCTAGGACTTGGGCTGTATAGGGTATGTATGTACTATAAGCTTAGGTTCAGGCCAAGTAGCTTAGTTTGCAGCTAGCGAGATAGTGTCACCTCAACGCTAGCCTAGACTTATGGCATTATATCACATGTAGTGCCACGTCCACTGTCGTACACACACGTTTCTTCTGTTTCAGTCAGTGCGACGAAAAGAAATAGTCAAACAATTTAGTGCTGTGATTATAGAGTGTATGCACAAAAGTATTGGGACACCTGCTCGTTCATTGTTTCCCTGGAACCCTGGGTATTAGTAGTGTTGTACTATGTACTGTTCAGGGGAGACTTTCTTCTAGATTCTGGATCATTGCTATAAAGGTGATATATTTGGTAATGAGAACTAGTGAGATCAGGATGTTGGATGATCCTCAACTCCTAAAAGTACTGGCTGGAGTTCCATTGATCACAATTTAGATTTAGACAGGGTGCCAGCAGGTTCATGGCTGCTCCAGAGAGTCCTATTCTATTGGTGGCACTTTTCTATAGGGACTAGATAAGCTGTGTGTGCACATCTGTGTTCAAAGATTATGATAAGGACATTAGGGCTCAGCATATCTGGTCGGAGTCCAAGAATGAAAACTGAGATATGAGTTGTGACTTGACTCTTAAAGTCTTTAATGTAAATAAAGTGTCCATTTCACCATTTTACCTAGTAAACGTTTGGTTTGATCACTTTGATTTGACTGCTCATATCTTTTAGTTAGAAAACAGGAAGTTAGTGAGTGGTAGTGGATTCATTCACTAAATTTTGGTCTTTTAAAAAAAATAAAGGAAGAGTGTTAAAGAAATCTTGAACTTGTGGCCAGTTTCAAACTACGCAGCTTGTGCATAGAATGTTCATTGATGCTCCCACCTCGACGCTTAACTGCAGAGTGCAATGGCTTTAAGAGCGAAGCACCTTTTATGCCATTTTCTCAAACCTTATTAAACCAGAGGAACAATACATATAGGCCTGCACTCTTTCTAGCACGTCCTGTGTCGCTTGGTTTTCCCATCTACACCATCCAGGACGCACCAGTTCTGTGTAAATGACCTGTTAAAAGAGTATTGTTTGACCATCCGTCTCCATTGTATACAAAACAGGAAAAAACGTCTTTACGCCCAAACATCTCTGTTGGAAAGCTGTATGTATATGTGTATAATGTGTGAGGTCACATTCCTGGTAACTCTGCTGGATATTTTTAGAGCAGTCACAAGAGTGTACACATCCTGAAACACATTGGCAGTCACTCGTCCATTACGTCCATACACACTGAACAGCCATAATAAAATTGCCTCATAAGCTATTCATGACCCCCAAGAGGGTAGAAGACTCTTCCTTTTTGAAATGGACATGACTAAGGCTGGACCAAAAGCCTGGTCCACAGTTTTATATTAATATTAGCTAACATAACTGTTATATATGATAACGTGATACTGACGAGTGCACAGTGCTGCTTTAAACTGTGTAGAACTGCCACAGTTGAACCTCTTTGTGGAGCCATTGTTAGCTTGCAGCAAACTCAGCATTAATATGCTGACCAACTCGGCTACCATAAAAACACAAGTGAACTTAATTATCCTAACCCGATTGTCAGTCTGGACAGGTCTGTCTAAAGGTTGGTTGTGTTAGTTTTGCATCAGAGCTACAAAACTAAGTATTAGAAGCCTATATCTCACCATTAGCAGCATGCATGCTGCAAATACAAAATCACACCAAACTGAACTTTAACACTTGCTTATCTCATTCTGTAACACCGTGAGACGTTACACTGTGTTACTCGGCAGTATGAGCAAAAATGTGTATGACTGCTGTCCTGCTAAAAGCTCATACTCTTGATATGTACAAATGTTTGTTGATGGCTCTTCTAATGAATGCATTCTACCTTCAAGCTACCTTAATTTGCACGCAGTGCTGACACAGAAGTGCCAATGCACAGTGGAACTATGTTCTTTGGAAATGATGGGGCTCCATGCACTACATTTGGGATGAGTTGGGGATGAGATGGGGTGGTGTCAGGACATTGGATGAACCTCACTTATGTTCTTGTCCATGAATGCAATCAGATCCTCACAGCTGTGCTCCAAAAGAGAGTAGAGACAATACTTTAGTCCAGGTACGTAAAACCATATCTGCACGGAGCCACTGAACATCATTTTTAAATGTTTATTTTTCGGATACATTTTTACACTTCTACATGTAGCTGCTCCTTTCTCTTGCTTTTAAACATGCTGTTTTGAGTTTAACCAGTTCACCAACTTGTTGTTCATGTTTTGTGTCATCTTTAATTTCCTGCTGAAGTGTGTGATTTTCAAGCTCCATAGTTGACTGACATGGTGAGCCACCAAATAAACCTTGATTTAGAGCCACAGTGGTGGTGCTCCTGTGCTCACAGCATAACCACTGAGCTGATTGGCCCTTTTTGTTGCAGAGTGGGACTCGTTCGTATGTTTAAGTTTGGTTTTACTGTGGACCCTTAGCTAACACAGTTGTCCTAAAAGCATCCCAGAAGAGCTTTTATCTCATCCAATGTATTACCGTATTTTCCAGACTATAAGCCCCTTTTTTTCCACGCTTTAAACCATGCGGCTTATAATGAGGTGCAGCTTTTTCTTCTTATATATGTTAATTTCCAGGGTTTTTTTGTTTGTTTGTTTTTTTAAACTTTGCGGGTGCGGCTTATATTCCGGTGTGGCTTATAGTCCAGAAAATACGGTATTTTTAATCAGAACTGGGAACTCTGTTTTCTGGAATGATGGTCATCTGGTGCATTGGGTGGTGGTCCTCCAGCATCCTGACCTCACTAATGATCTTGTCACTGAAATCAAGTCCTCCCCCCACCCCCCACATTTTTTTATACCCTTCTTTTTGGAAAACACAGTGAATGAGCAGGTGTCCCAATACTTTTGAACATGTAGTAGATCTCCTCAATGGCAGCGTTTCAGAAGAAGGATAAGTTGTCTTCTGTGTGTTGCACTGTGCGGTTTCCCAGACATTTCTTTTGTCTGTAGTGTAGGAATGGACGTGGGTTTGAATCATTGCTTATGATTCACTGCGGTCTGAAGCTGGTCCCTGCATAACAGCAATGTTTTAAAAGGCATACTCCCGCTCCAGATTCTCTGAACGCTCATCTGTTTTTGTTTTTGAGAGAAGTTCTCACAGCAATGAGGCCCCAAACCCAACCACATTAAGAACCAGATTAAACGGCCGCAAAACTTATACCATTTTTAATGCCTTTAAATAACGTTTGTTGTATAGGTTGGACTGGGGTTGTGTTGGTCAAAGTATCCTTCCGCTAGGTGTTCGATAACTTTATGTATTTAAAGTGTCTGGATTGGACGGTTGTAAAAATATCATCTACAAAACAGTTTCTCCTTGTCTTGTATTCATGAATAGTTATTCTGTAATATGCACAAACAAGACTGCAATTTTTATGAATGGTTAGAGACTAAAATACTCTAAAATGAATTTCAAATTAGCGTTTGTGCTAATTTGTGCTGGTCCCAACCCCGGATAAATGGTGAGAGTTGCGTTAGGAAGGGCATCTGGCATAAAGCTTGTGCCAGAACTATAATGCAGATCATAAATATGATGCAAGGTGACGTTCCACGTCCCAACAGGCAGCCGCTCTGTCCCGGGATCGGGCCACCGAGGACCCCGCCCTCGACCGCCACCCAATCCACAACGCACCCGACCCCAATGGTTTCCTCTGTGGGTGGTGGAGGAATGGCCCACAGGAGGAATGGTCCACGTTGCCTCTTCGGCTCGGTTCGGCCCGGTCACCAGGCGTTCGCTCTCGAGCTGCGACCCTAGTCCTGGCCCCAGGGTGGGGCCCCGGTTGCGCCATACCAGGCGACATAGCGGGGCCTTTGTTATGGTCTTTCATTGGGGTTTTGTGAACTGCTCTTTGTCAGGCCCATCACCTTGGACCTGTTTGCCATGGGAGACCCTGACAGGGGGATGAAAACCCCCGGGCAACATAGCACCTTAGATCATTCTGGCACTCAAACCCTTCCACCACGGTAAGGTGGCAGTTCAAGGAGGAGATGATGATCCGATGATCCGCTGTGGCGACCCCTAAAGGGAGCAGCCGAAAGAAGAAGTTACAAACACATTACAGATCAAATCTGATCTGACTGTTGTAAACAGTTGCACAGATCTCCACATCGAGGGGTGTTCCCCACTCACCCACAATGTCATCTACTCTCCTCCACTTGCAGCATAACCATGTCGTTTCATCAGGGGATTGATCTCATTTGCATCATCTCTGATGTAGCCCCCCTCGTGCTGCCAAAGCAGCTCTGACCCTTTGAGGAATGGACCTCTGAAGGAGCCCTGTGGTATCTGGTACCAAGGCTGGTTTACTGGTTGTCCCTTTTGGAGCACGTTTGGTAGATAGGCATACTGGAAATGCCCAACAAGACCTGCCAGAGGTTTTGTAGATGACCTTTTCTAATCTTTGTTGACATGATAACACACAGGTTTTGAGTTGGTGGAGATGTTCAGAGTGTGTCCTGCTGTTCTTGGAGAGAGACACATGTTCTACCCTGCATAGTTTCTTTCCTTACACTCCTGAGGAAGCAAATGTTTGTACTGAACTTTCGTCTACACGATTCTAGCCTTCTTTTGTGTTTCTAATAGGTAAACTTCAGCTTGTGGACTCAGATGTGGTCTGAAAGATGTAGTTGACCATCATTCTGGGTTGAATAAATAATGGTGCCGCAGATATTTTCACTTTCACAAAGCTGCAAATAACGCTCCCAAATAATCCTCATGTACTGTTTGTGTTGAATGTTGTTTAAACTAAGCCAAAAATTGAATCTGGACCTGGACACGTGTGTTTCGTTCATTTGCCACAAGAAGGAGCCCAAGGCTGACTTAGGTCAGGGATTTCTTCATAGTTCCAATAATAAACTGCTGTCTGGGGCACAGGCCCTGCCATATAATGTTCTCCATGCATGAAGGCCTCAGTATTACTACAGCTGCCAGTTCCTCACCTGTTCCTCACCTCAAAGTGACACCTTTGCCATGTGGGGCTTGCAGTACCAGTTACTCACTGTTTTAGTAAATATTCAGGAGAGAGGTGATTACTAGATAGGGATGCAGGTTAACTAAATATCAATAACAAAATAAAGGCAATAAGTTATTTGCAAACAAATTTAATGTCCTCGTGCATGTTTCTTGCGATAACTCGGAACAGTTTGCTATGCACGTGAACTGTGGCAACACGAGTCTCAAAGGTCAACTTCAGAACGTAAAATAAAGTAATGAAACAGGAAATTCCAACGTAGGGCTGCTTTGGCAGCATGAGGGACACGTACATCAGAGAGGTTGTAAATGAGTTCATCTTTTCTATTAGCAGTTCATCAAAATGGTGAATTTTGGAAAAGGTTATTTATTTTGTCTTCACTGTTATTTACCAAATCCATAAACCAACCTCAGGCTAAAGATAAAAGCTGAAAGCTACATGGAGCCACATACAGGTCTTTGGTAATTTAGTGATTCATAATCAGATTAATTGATTGTTAATTTCAGTAATCGGTGGATTTACAAAATCATAGTTTTTTGCAGCCCTGCTTGTAGCTCTACCCTGTTAGCAGTCTGGAGTATTAAAATGCTAACATACATCTGTGGCAAACGTTAAGAGAATGGTTGGACAAAATTACACGATAAGAATCCAAGATGTAATGAATTAACTGAGACATGTTTGGTGAAGGACTTTGAGTTTATTGAATAAAGTCAAATATCCACAATGTGTACTTCGAACGAGTTGTTTTTGAGTCTGGTTATGTTGGACATGATAATCCCACAATGAAATGCGAACCTGAAAGGTAGGAGCTACTCACATCTGGAAAAGTCCCAGAAAAAAAGGCAGACGATGATTCTGCATCAGCGCGACAGGATGGAGCAACAGTAGGAGAACCTGCAGTCACGTTTGTTGCCATAGCAACAGTCCGTTACTTCCCGTTGGTATGTCAATATTCATGAACTAACTTGCCAAACCCGCACTATTAAGATTAGTTTGTAGTCTCGAGCAGGGTTATTTCATTAAGATTTCGCAATGAAAACTACCTCAAGCCAAGGTCCAAAACACCGTAATGTCCGACGTGTCTCATCCTGTACATTGACGAGGTCTAGGACAGTTGCAATTCAGTATATTTCAACAGTATTTACTGTCATTTTTCACGCTGTACCGGACCATTTTAAGTGGAGTCAGATTTAAAAATGAAGCGATGCTTTTGAAAAAAGGTGCCTCTTAAACTAAAGAGCTTAACAACTGTCTCATAGTTGCACTCAACTGCTTTTCCACACCAGCTTATCTTTGACCCTCCGTCACTTGCAGCAAAACTAGTAAGCTAATGTGTTTATAACCCCTTTTATCAACTTCTCCAATGTCCAGTGTCTCTGTTCTGTCGCTGCTCCCCCACCACCACTCCTCACACCCACATTCACACAGAGACTGAACCGAACTGAACCCCACACCACTCCTCACCCACACAAAGACCACCAAACACTAAGCGGGACTGTACCCATCCAGCACTCTACACACACACACTCAGCACACAGGGACTGGGTCATCCCCATCCTTATCAGCAATATTTGCTGCTAATTCAGAACTCAGAACTATAAATTTTCTACCTCAGTAACTGCTGTTATCATGCACATCTAAATGTTACAGTATGTTACATATCTCTGCACCTTATCCTCACCACCGGTATTGCACTGTCCTGTCCTGTCTGTGAAACTGTCTCTTGTTTACTGTATTTATTGTATTTATTGTAGTGTTTGCACTTTGTCGTCCTATTGTTCATGCTGCTCCATGTCGCACCTTGGTTCCGGAGGAACGTAATTTCATTACACTGTGTACCTGTACTCAGATGCAATGACAATAAAAAGCCTTGACCTTGACCTTTTACCACACACAACACTGTCCTCCCAAAGGCATCTCGAAACAGCTTTTATCTCGTCCCATGTGCTACTTTTATTCTTATCTGCCCTAAGACAACAGGAGGTGTTGTCTGGAGCCCTGCCCAGTTTGCGTCATTCAGTCACGTAACAGTGCTCATCATTGCACCAGCTGAGTGTACGTTCTGTTGTAGCCTAGTTCAAATAAAAAGTGCCCCAACAGTCAAGTTTACAAGCTACTAAAATAAAATAATTTGTAATTTGTAAACTAGTTTCAACATATCTCTTAAATTATTACTTAAATCGTAGGTGTAACCTGGGCGGTACGACAGTGGCTGGTTGTTTTGGGGGATAGAAAATTCTTCTAGGAAAGCAAAATCCAGCTCAGTTTGTGTCGACACAGAATTCTATTTAAGGGGGTCACAGTTTAACAACTTTTATTCTAATTCAAAAGGCATTTTAAAACAAGCAGCTTGGTGTGATATTGGGGTGAAATTCTGCACACTGCTAGATTTAAGCTAAATCTGTTCAACTGAATTAGTTGTTAATTCCCAGTAGTTTTAGTTATAGGTCTCTCTTTTTTTGCTGATTTACACTTTTTGACAAATGTGAATTTGGCATTGTATCAAAAGTCATGATGAATGGACCATTTTTTTTTTCTTCTACTGTAATAAAGCATTACTACATCATATGTCTGGAATGCTAACTTTACAGGAGCCTTAATAAACGGTGTATTTTTGGACCAAGTGATGGGCAATGTATCCCAAAGCATGAGTCCATGTTTGGGTTTTAAGTTGTTTGTTTGTTTGTTTGTGTGTTTGTTTTTTCAGACATTAAAATTGATTTGTAAAAATTGTGCACCCCATGCAGTAAACCAGTCTTGAATTCTCTTTCTCTTTCCTCTAGTCTTGGGACATTTTCTTCAGGAACGCTAATGCAGGGGCTCCTCCAGGCTCTGCCTACCAGAGTCCTCCACCGTTGGGGGTGAGCTTGGCTGAACTGACCCAGGCCCAGTCTCTGGTTGGGGCTCAGCCCAATGTGGAGAAACTGGTGGAGGACCATCTGGCTGTGCAGTCCCTCATCAGGGCTTACCAGGTAAGTCCAATTCACCAAATCTCTCGAACAGGAACACCGGTTTAAGTCAGTCTTGTTTATGTAGGTGAAATGTTTAATGTTGAGACAAAATCTGCTCCAGTTTAGCTCTTTATAGATATTTACATGATCAGGCTTCCTCCAAACCAGCACTGATTATTTGCTGACTCTATGTTTTTGACTGCAGGATGCATGCTGATGGGTCTATAATGTTATAACTGTGATATGAATCGTTGATATTGTCTCATTCTAGCTTGGTGTGGCACGAATTGCCCAAGGTAGGAGCATGTTACTGGGTACACTATGGACTGTCTCTATTGTAGCCTCATTTAAATTCTGTCTTTTTGAACAAATTTCGGATTTTTCTCAATTCTTTAGAAACAAAATTCAGCTAAAAAGGATATATGCTCACTAATCTAGCAAATATTGCTCTGTAGAGATTTTAAAAGCTGGCCCCATGCTCCAGTCCCTGACACTGAATTACACAGAGGATCATACTGTTTATTAGTATGATTAAATATGTAATTTCAAGTTAAATGAGTTAAGTGCTTCATGTTATATTGTGTACTGTGTCATATACAAACAGTTAAAATGATGCTCATGTAATTACGTCAGATTAGTCTTAACTATGAGCAGGTAATACGGCTTTAATTAAAAATATATATATATATATATGAAACCACTTGAAGGTAGACTTCCAGATAAATGTTGCCTATAACATTTATTTTTACACAGTTGTTAATAAAACGGAAATCTTTTAACATGCATGAATAAATAGAAATGCTGAACGGATTTATTAATGACTCTGAAATGACAGACATATAGAACATTAGGAATAAAGTTTAATATCCACAATCATTTGTGTTTCAAAAGTGATTCAGTCATGGTCAGGTCACCTGCCTTGAGGTTTGATGTCAGTAAATCATTAGCTTGTTATTTATTATGTAATAACTTCCAATAAAAACTTGTTCCCTAGATATTTGTAGATTTATATTGAATAAAGTGCTAATTGTATGGGATTCATTTCACATGAGGAGGTGGGTTAATATAATTTTATAAGACACCTATAGATTTGATAATTGGTTCACACTGGGATAAGAAATCCCACCATAAATGACACCGATGGGAGTAGCTACTCAATTTATGCACTTCCATCACCTCCAGAAACATGCATAAAACAGTAATAACACAATTTTAGTTTACAAATTATGTTCACGTGTATGTAGGCTGAAGGCTGCACTACCTTCTGGATTTGAACGTTGTATGTCATAGAACATCTGAGGTTTACCACAGACTTGAACGTCCCAAAGTAGCCATGCCTTGCTTGACTAAACTGAGTTCTTGAAGGTACTTGAGAAAAATTGCCCCTAGGATACACTGGAATATTTACATACGTCTATTTTTGGAGAATTTCTACACGCCAATTTGTACAGAGTTAATATCTAATTAATATTAATATCTAATATTTAATATCTAATTAAATTGGCTTGCTCTACCTCGGGGGGTGGGTAGATGGCGCTCCTCACATATCACACAAGTGCGCTGCTGGTCGACGTGGGTGTCTGCCGTCCATCCGGCGTTCTCCTCCAAGCGCGATGGCTGCCCGGCAACGATACAAATAGCGGCAGTCCGAAAAGAGGCGGTAGGCTATCGTCACATGACTCTGAGGAAACATCTGGACGATTTCTCCCCCCTAGTGTTGAGAGCAGGGATTTAATGTGGGAGGCTATTTGGGGGGGATGGGTAATTGGCACATCCAATTGGAAAATTGGAGTGAAAAATTAAAAAAAAAAAAAAAAAAAGTGAAAAATTGAAAAAAAAAAATATATATATATGTATAAAAGAATTAATATATCTTGAGGTTATTTTTGTGTCTCGTTTAAAAGAAGGTAAAACGATTGCTGTGCACAGACCATAAAAAAGGAAATTATTCGAATTGCTTCACCACAGGTAAAACTAATCCCCTCTAAACAGGGCTTAATTCATTTAAAATAAACTCTTGTTTCCAGAATTTAAATCTTCTTTCTTTAAATTATTAGATGTAAAGTGCTTGGATGATTTAGTAATTCCAAATCTTTGAACAGAAAGAAGCCTCCTAATTGAGTTTTACCTGTAATAGCATTATTATTAATATTTCTGGATTTGCCCAAATCTGCATGGTAAGTGTCTGCAAAGGCCTCCGCCTCCTCCTGTCTTGTGACTGCTGTTGCCTTGTTTCCAGGTCATGGGGCATCATAATGCCAATCTCGACCCACTGGGCATCAGTTGTGTAAATTTTGACGAGGCCCCAGTAGCTACTGGGTACCAGCATGTTGGTGAGAAATGTTGTGTTTTCTGTTCCCCACAGCTCAGCAGAACACCATTAATGAGGCTGTTTTGTGTTATTGTCGCTTCTCCCTCCCCACCCCTCTTATCTCTCCCTCTTTCTTACTTCTTCTTTCTTTCTCTGTTTCCTCTACTTTCTTCTCTTCCACACCACCTTTCTTTCCATTCCCAATACTGTACTCCACTCCCAATCACACTTCCTTCATCTGTTCCATCTACTTCACCTGTTCACTGTGTCACCCACCCCCCTCCCTTTTTTCCCCTTGTGGGTGGTTTTACGTTGTCCACCTTGTTTGTTGGGGACCTGCTGTCTCCTGTAGATCCGGGGTCACCATGTCGCTCAGCTGGACCCTCTGGGAATCATGGATGCTGATCTGGACTCCTCTGTACCCACCGACATTATAACGTCTTCAGATAAACTTGGTGAGGAGTTATGTATGACCACTGAACCTCCCTAAGTACTGACCGCTCAGCCAGCGCTGAGCAGGGGCTGTGAAACGGCATTCCGGGATGGCTAGGAGTTCTGCGGCTCTTTGCATCAGTTGGACATTTGAGTATGGACGGACTAGTGCCTGACTGATGTAATATTTCTGGTGTGTTTGTGAAGTAATATACACTATATGACCAAAGTATCGGGTCACCTTTTTTAATCAAGGGTACTCTGTTGGAGTAACTGGCTCTACTGTCCAGAAGGCTTTCTACTAGATTTTGAAGCATTTCTGTGAGGATTTAATTGCATTCAGCTACAAGAGCAGATTAGGACGTTGCGCGCTCACTATCCCACCTTGTCCCATTCTCATTCCGAAATTTTTGATTGAATACCATCCAACATTCCATCGTTCCCCTGCTCCACAGCTTATTACTGAGGGCCCTCTGGTTTAGGTTTGATCAGGTTTCAAATGGTCAGTTTTTCCAATATCCCTGCATTGATCCTGATCCCAATCCAGTGTAATTTTACCAATGTGATATTCCTTTTCAGTTTTAGTTTGATTTTATGGACATTTGGGTTAATATCCTGACATATTGTCCATAAACGAATAAACTCCACAAACTCCTTCAGTCTAAACTGTTAACTGCAGCATGTGCTTTAATTAAATTCAGTTGTGCTTTGCTGTCAGCGATGGTGATTGTCAAATCATTCAGTTCTCAAATGTCAGCCTGGTGCGTTTCTGCCCGTCACAAGAAGTCCATTGAACGTCCCTTAATGTCTGATTTTTATTGGCCAAATGATACATCAGTCAGGCCCTAGTGCTGACCGACTTAAAGACTGATTGCAATTGATCGTCTGACGCAACCACGAACCACAGCCATCCTGGAATGGAGTTTTCTTGCCCTTCTGAATGTTGACTAACAGATGCCGACTGTTCTGGTTGAAGACCACGATGGCACAGCTCTATTGTGAAGCCCTTTTGCTTTTGAGGATCTGCCAAGCTTGGCGTTCTCTCCTAGGTGACTGCTTTCACTCGCACTGTTTCGCGGCAGATTTCAGCCCCTCACTATGTTCAGCTTTTCAGGCTTTGAAACTTGGCCTGCACAGATTCTTTCTCCTAACTGTGTCAAGACATGCTGTTCTTTCCCTTCCATTAAAGTAGGAAAAGGCTTTGTGAGTCGTAAAGGTTTGGGCTGGTGCTGCATACATAGGTCAGCATTAAACGCGGTGTATACCATAGATACAGGGTAGCAGTACTCCATTTTATTATTTGAAAAATTGGCAGAGATGTGCAAACATAAACCTCTCTATAATGATCTCAGGTCAGCCTGCTGATGCCTGGAAGAAGTTCTCAAATATGTCCTCCTGAAGCTGAATTTGTGTGACTTTCTTGTAGCAGATTAAAGCAAACCACCTTAACTGGCAAATCTGTTGTCATCTCTAGGACTAACCTCTCTGTTTGCCAGCTGAACTGTGATGCTTTGCACCTTTTCAATGAAGAGAGTTTGCCTGATACTGTTTTCGTCACACAACTGAAATTCCGTTAATCAAAGCTGTGTAAACCGCTTACAGTTTCAATTATTTGAGTATGTTCTGCATCTACTGTGAAGCTTTATGATAGATTGGTTTTTGTTTGCAGCCAAATTGGACTGTTTTATTTGCAGCCACTTCTTTTTATTAGCCACCTGTTTCTACACACTCTGAATGCTTGGAACCTGTTTACACCTGGCATTAACACTGGTTTTGTATCTGGACAGTATCTGGATATGCTTATTTACACAGATTCCGTTTATAATCAAATGTGTCCCCAATGTGATCAGATGTGCTTTCACACACAAAAGTAAAACAGAATCTCAACACGTACTTCATTCCTATTTTACTTCCTGTGAAAAGGTGGTTTTGCATCATACTTGTGATGTTCCAGGAGAGTGTGAACAGTTAAGAGTAACCGTGGGGGTTCTACAATGCACTGGACCGATAGATGATTTTCACATTCACAAAAACGAGTGCACACACAAATGCACAGCGAGGGAGAGAAGCCAAGGTCTACCGTAAAAATGACAGACAATACAGATATTAACGTTTTTTTGATGGATGTGTTTTCGGCTTGCCTGATGGGGTTGCATGTGGACGGGGTCTTTCTCTGACCTCGTCTGAATGTGCTTTGAGTGATCAGGTTTTTTGTGTGGACTCATGAAATCCAAACGTGATCCAAACCCCAAAATCACATGTTAATGCCAGGTTTAAAAGGGTGCTTCAGGTTCTTTCTATATTATTTTTATTTCACAAAGAAAAAAAAAAAAAACCTAAATCTTTTTCCATGTTATCAGTTACTCTGGTTTTACTATTTACAGGCATGTGTTTAAGTAAAATTAATAATTAACATGAATCCTATCAAGCATTGACCGCCTTTGGTCTATTTAGTGCAGTTTGTTTTTACGGTGTGACATTTCTAATAGGAGTAGAAGCAACATAGAGATGCAGCTCAAGTGCGCTTACCTGATTCATGATATGTACATTATGAAATTAGCCAGATGGATTAGCCAGAACTGAAATAATAGATTTGCTAACTTGGCACTTCAATTATACAGCCTAAATCTAACTACAATTAAGAACATCTGGGATGGAGGCAAATGGGTGTTACCGTATTTTCCGGACTATAAGACGCACCGGAATATAAGCCGCACCCGTAAAGTTTTAAAAAAACCCTGAAAAATAACATTTATAAGAAGAATAAAGCTGCACCTCATTATAAGCCACGTGGTTTAAAGTGTGGGGAAAAAAGTAGCAGCATATAGTCTGGAAAATACGGCATATTCCTGTAGATGATGTTCCAAATCCTAAGCGAACTACAGCATTCCATTTCATTGCTGTCAGGCAAAAACCTTGTATCTCACTTTGTCATTATTTTTATTTATTTATTTTACAAATAATGTTAATCTGGCACTTCTTTACATTGTGCCAGTATTCCATGATAAATGAATCTTTTTTGGAATTTTGGAAGTTTTGTTTCCTTCTTTAAAGTTGACATTTTGGAGATGCAATGTTTTTACATTATAATGATGTTACAGTCATAAGCTCACTGGACAAGAATTAGTCACCTTACGTGTTTAAGATGGTAGCAACCTAAGGCCCCTGCAGATGGCGTTCCATAGGGATCAGCCTCTAAATACCTCTTATTAGATTGAAAGAAGTGGTGATTGCGTTTGGATGCTAAAGACTATAGTGTGACGGAAGTAGCTGAATTAGCAGATGTGTTGGCGGTGCCTGGCTGAGAGTTTTGCATTCCAGAGAGAATTTGCTTTGTGTGTACCTGATAATTCAGCTACTTCCTTCACTCCGTGTCCTTTGTCGTGTCCAAATGCAGTCCCTCCTGTTTGCCAGTTATTAATGTCTGCATTGCGACCCGTTTCCCACATATCAAATGAAACAGTCACCGCACGGTACATCCTATACCTCCATCTCCACTCCGTCTATGAATTCTGATGCACTCTGTAAGCATTTTTAGCCGGATCATCCTCGTGCAGTGCCATCTGCAGAACCTTAAACCAGTGACATTTTTTGTCTGGTGAGTTTATGATGAAAGCACATGCAAGTTTCAGTGATCATTTTTAAATACGTCGTTTTTTGCTTAGCCTCTTTCTTCCGCTGAACAAGCCTTCAGTCTGTGTACGTAGCAGATGCTGTTTTGTTTATTTGGCAGGGGCTGTGTTTGCATATAGAGCATGTGGGCAGGAAATTGATTTAAGCTTGACTGTGCCGGGGTGTGTTTGTGTGGGCAGTGCTTTCTACATTTTCTTGAGAAGGACCATCTAAAGGAGTGTGGTTACACCCAATGTGGAGACTGAGGCAGCATGTAGCCACGATTCACATTCCGTTTAATGTCGAAGTAACAATTTGGTGAAACATCTTTACATGTCCTTGGTG
Source organism: Acestrorhynchus altus (assembly GCA_034509495.1). Classification (NCBI taxonomy): domain Eukaryota; kingdom Metazoa; phylum Chordata; class Actinopteri; order Characiformes; family Acestrorhynchidae; genus Acestrorhynchus; species Acestrorhynchus altus. Next base: position 8,331,354 of record CM067515.1, read on the forward strand.
CGGCGCTAAATGAATGCATCAGTTATCTAAATTCTGTGTGGAGATGTTTACATGGAGACTAATCTCTAATACACTCTTAACACTGGGACACACCGGACGCTGTCACGTGCTCCAAACTACTAGTGCATCTCAGGGAATCAGAATATTCATATTTCATAAAGGTAAACTATAAAATTCCTATTACGCAAGAGTGAAATCCATGCTCAAATTGATTCCAATTCACACAGTATAAATACCATGTCCAGTTCAGCACTCAGCACTAACAAGGACAGTTGTACAGAAGGTGATCGACACCTCCACAGGTGGTCATTGCTGGTGTTTTTATGAGGATCTCATGCTTCCATCTGCTGACAAACTTTATGGAGATGTTGATTTTCCTTTTTCATCAGTACCTGCACATTTTTCCACAACATTCTAATTCACAGAGACACACAAGTAGGTAATGTAACCATCATCTGTTTCATAAAGTGCTCAAATCCACGCAAGCAGGTCTTTTATAGATGAATTAGCAATTCCACAAAGTTTGATTTGTGAGTGCTGATGTAACCGTGCAGTTTGCATCCTGCAACCAGGTAGATATAAGCTGTTGCCTGGTAGCTGCATTAGTCTTGGAGCTCTAGTACAACACAAGAGGCAGCTTTAGAACACCAAAAATGTCTGAAATAGATTTTTTTTAACCAAATTTTGTATTCAGAGTCGACTCCCTTTTGTTTTACCAGCTTTGGAGGGAATTAGCAGCTGCATTCTGTGTGGCTGAGTCAAAGCTCTGCTAGCTGTGATTGGTGCTGTGCTATGGCAGGGCTTGAAGCCTTGATTTGTGTTTTGTTTATAGTGTGCGTTTTCCTTTTGGAGGCCTTTTGATGAGCTTTGCTTTGTGATCTGGTGCCTGGTGTGGTTTTGTAGACGTAGTCGGGTGTGGTGATGGTTGTAGCCATTAGCAGCATTTTCCTCTCCGACTGGATGAAGAAGGAGTTTAGCACTTTCTCAGTATGTTGTTATTCACCAGTGGTCCCAGATACAGTTATGTGATAAATTAAGTGCGCTGCAGGAAAACCTTTTGGAATATTTAACACATTTGATCTTCATTTGATCAATATTGAATGTGCTTACAAGCACACAATAATTCGATAACCGCAGAAACGTTTGTGGGGAAAACTCTTTCTATATGTCAGCCAACCAATAATCTCACAGAAGAATGTAATAGTAACTATACTTTTCTTTTTAACCCACTGGTTTGTGCACACACGGGAATTAATCCTCCGCATTGAACCCATCCTCACCTTCCAGCCTCAAGGCTGGTTCCCTGACCACCAGATCATGGCTGCTCCCGTGAATCTGATGGGAGGTAGGCGCTGTCCCTGCTGGTTTGCCCCACTGGTTTGTACTGCGTGCTGGTCTCTTGATGAGACATGTGTACAGGTCATTAGGAACGGCGCACGCACAGACTGAGAAAACTGAAAGGACTATAAGAAAGAGAATAAATGGCCTGAGAAATCTGATCCAGCTCGCTTTATTAGCTTTTGTAATTGGATTTCTAGGCCTTCGTCTGTAAGAAACACGGTATATGGTCACATATATGGTTTACATGACCTCTTGAATAAACTGGATAGCTGCAAAAATATGATCTTTATGAATCGCGGCGATCCCACAAAGAGCAAACCAAACTGAGGTTTAAATTAGACCGTCCTCTCTAACCGTAGTATAATCATTTGCAGCTATAGTGGTGAACCTGATTCTCATTTGACACGGTTTAAGTAGTAATTAGTGTGAGGCTATCCTAACGTTGTACTCGCAAAACATTGCATTTCTAACTGTATTCTAATTATTTTATGTTTACTTCAGTTTCAAGTGTTTAGTAATATCACCTTCATCCCTGAATATAAAGTTCAAATGGAGATCAAACGTTGTCATATGTCTAACACACGCACTGGACATTTTTCACATAACTGTATTTGCCTTTCAGTCTGGTATTTAGAATTATTTCAACCTCGTTTGATGTCCATTTCTAACCTCTTCCGGATCTTTCTTCCCTGTTACTGCTTCTCCAGACCTTGCACATTTCAAGGAGCGTCTAAGTGTTCTAACTGTTGGAGGTAGGACTCAAGGACAGGTAGCACTATGTGCCCGTCAAGCTCTCTCTCTCTCTATTTCTTTCTCTCTCTCTCTCTCTCGCGCTTCTCTTGGGTTGTAGTCGTTTTGGTACATAGGTTTGCGTTAGACAGCTGCCCGCGCCAAATGTTGTGCCCCTTTGATTTGCTTGTAAGGTGAAGACATTTCTGGGAGCTGCACAGTTCACTTCATTTTGCTGTAAACACGTCACCACAGTTCTTCAGCCGGAAAGGAGCCGTTTCTTACTCAATAAAAGCTCCCTGTTGTTGATATTTAAGCTCCCCAAATGTTCTCACCTTACCAGATTGAAACCAGTCTTTGTAGCATCCCTGGTGAGTGTTAGTATTCTGGCTGTGAGTTCTGAGGACAGTCAAATCATATGCACTTCCTAACAGTTTTGTCTAGACCCTTGATTTATTGCTTTTGAGTCGCTGCTTTTTCCTGTTGCCTGCATTTACAGCTGTAGAGTAGTGGCTTGTGTTGTGGTGTTGAGCTGGGGTTTCATTTGAAGCTCAGCTTGTGGTGTGGTTGGTGATTTGGAGTTGATCCCCACCGAACACTCAAAATCCATTGTCTTTTTGATGAGCTCATCTAGGGCTGGGCAATTGGCCAAAAATGAATGGACACCATGCTCCAGAACCTCTTACTGACATAGTCTTGCCCACGTCAGTTATTTAATTGATGTTAATATGCAATGTATAAAATCTGTCCTACACCCTGTTTCTCACTTAGTGGTGCATAATTTAGACACCTCGCAAACGGCACAACCCTTAGCATTGCGTTGAGCTGCTCATAGCAGTGGCCTAGCACACTTCTGGTAACCTCTTGACCAGCGGCTCTGTTAGAGGCTTAGTAACGCTGCGTCCATTTGTCCATAAAGTTTAGTCTTCAGAAAATGACCGCAGTAATGGCCGATTTACCATGTACTTATTGTTTGGTCTTGCAAATGTATAAATGTTTGTACACGTCTTTGTTAAATATGTGTATTAATTGTAAATTAAATCAGTGTTAAACTCCAAGAATAGACTGTTTGCTGTTTTTAAAAAAGTCAATTCATTAGAATTTTTACATTCTGGAACTGTTTCCTGCACACTGATTCATAAATGAATCGGCCAAAGGCCAAACAAGCCTGTAGTGCTTAAATCCTTTATCATATATATCATTTCATTTTTCAGTTACTTACTCCACAAAGATTAGCCACAAACCTAAATGTCTCTATAGTGCTTATGCCTGCCAATCATTATCAACTTATACATCACAAAAAATTATTATTTGATATGTGTGACAAAATGGACTCCCTATGAAATCCTTCATCTGTCTTTCGTACTATATTTAAACAGATTTAAATTTAGTCTTCAATTCTTCTTTATACACACTAAGCCCCCTCCATGGCGTGGGAGAGAACGTGAATTGAGGCAGAGCGAGCAGAGAAAGTTTCTGCAAGACTGAAACGGAAATTTAAAACTCAATATGAACATTATTGCCTCAGCCCATATCTTGCACTATTAATATCAATCATATACTATAAATATCGATATATTGCCCAGCCCTGGGTATAGTCAAATTAGAATATTTGAATATATTTTATAATTAAAAGTTAAAAGGGTGTAATTGCATTATTGTCTGATTATATCAGTGGCCTTAAAATGGCATTAATATTTCTTCCAATTATATCTTATTATAAAATAAATTCATAGGAATGTCAAAAATAGCTAAATAAAATACATAAATAAATAAAAATGTCATGATTTACTGTAATGGCAGCGGAATTTTAAATGTGATGTAACATATCATACCATACCATTTGAATATAAAACCCAGCCCTTGTCTCATCTTAATGTACACTGTACAAAGAAGCTCAAATAAATACTTTGAATCAACCATTTTTTCTTCAAAGTATTTATTTAAAGTAGTTTTAAAGATCATTTCCCTGTTAATTAATACATGATACAGATGATTTAAAAAAGACACTCTCAGAATAATGCACATTTATTTTCTTTCTATTTTTTTTGGAGGGTGGGGATTTTTTATTTTTTTTATTTTTATTTTTTTTGCTAACAGCTAAAAAAAAAAACGGCTCGATTAAGTTTTAATATTGGAATGAAGCAAAACTCACCACTGCAAGAGTGATTCTCTCTTTTCTGCTTTTGCTTTGCAGAGTCTGACTGCAAACTTCACTTTACTGAAATTTCTCAAGCCATAGAAAGGGGTAACTTAATATGCTTAAGGTCAGAGTGAGTCTGTGTGCTGCAGCTGGACACTGTGGTTTCATTAATGCCTGGATGTGCAGAACTGTGCATTAACGGTGTTGCAAACGCTTAACAGCACAGTGCAGATGGACGACCGCGATCTGACTCGACCGTACATGCTCTGCTCCGGGTCATGACTCGTCATATGTGTTTGTCCTTTCCTGGAACTGTGCGCTGGGGTGTGAAGGACGCTGTCAGTCCGTTCTCTCATGCTCTCACACTTGCACTCTCACTCAGCTTATACCCTCTAATCTTACACCACTTGATCAGCTGATCAGATACCTCAGCAAATATTCATCAGGTGTGATGGGGTTGGTTTGGAACTGATATCAGGAGAAAGGTTCAGTACCTACTGAAAGTTTCAGGGAATGCAGTTTTATCTAAAAGCTGATGCTGAAATGCTTTAAATCTGTTTACAAATATGAATCAGTTACATTTGAATTCTATATTGCTTTTTTCAACTAAAAGGGTGTCACAAAGCATCTTTACAGAAATCATGGTCCAAGCCTCTCATGAGCAAAGCAGTGGGCAAGGAAAAACTCACTCCAACAAGGAGGAAGAAACCTTGGGAGGAACCAGGACTCAAAAGGGGAACTCATCCTCCTCTGGTCCACACCGGAGAGCACAGACATGAATCTTAACTTAATACGTTTATTGAAATGGATCTTCACAACTGTGCAAAACATGAACTGCTCCAATTACTGAATTAATCTAAATTACTCACTGAGTATGAATTCAGTTATATTACGAATAATATTTCACTTTAAAATAACTATCATTTTTATGCTCATAAATAAAAAAAAAACAGGTTATTTGTTTGAAATGGCTTGTTTGATAATTCCAGAACTTTTTAACGTTTTAAATTTTTCACTATTGAAACGTGCGTGTGCGTGCGTGTGTGTGTGTGTGTGTGTGTTTAGTTTTCCATAATCTATTAATTGTTCAATATTGTCTCAGTATTTTAAAGTAAAAAACGCTTTAGAAACAGGTTTTCTTACTGGTGAAAATACTTTCATTGACATACTGCTGCATCTCAACCAAGTAGAATATTGTGAATATTGTTTTAATTATTTAATTTAAGAGTGTTCATACTGTATGATTAGTATTCTGCTCCCACAAAATGAAATATTCAAACAATGCTAACTAAGAAAGGAACATTCCTGAGATGCTCTAGTATATAAAAATGACTAGAATTTGCAGTTTTGCATCGTTCATTGAATTTTTCACTGACGTCCTCAATATTCTTTCAAATAATTTCTGAGGTTTCAGGCAGTTAATCCCAATATTTAAAATCATTTCTCTCAGCAATAAGAGTTTTCAGTCTAAAGAACTCCAGATGCAGGTAAACTTAAATACAGTAAACAGATACAGAAATCATTGAGCACTGATTTGCCAAACCAGGTGTTGGATGAGAACTATAAATACTAGACTCTCAGAGAGCTTCAGATAAGGTTTAATGATCACCGTGATGGAAAAGGAGCTTTTCATTCTCATTTTCACAGGAGACTAAAACAGTAGAGTCACATGCAATATTTAATTGAGTCTAATTTATAAATTGAGAAACCAAAGAAGACCTAGTAGTAGTTTCATCCAGATGTTTAACTGCTACTGCAGTCTTCAGAAGGAGTGTAATTGAAACTGCATTACAAAGCGGTGGGGATGTATGCAGTTCCCACAGTGTTGATGCTGCACTGTAATACGGCTGTTTGCCTGCACAACGATTATGGAAAGGCATTGAATTGTGCTTTTGGCTTCACCTGGACATTTATTTATTTATTTATTTTTTATTTTATTTTTTTTTTCTTCCATCATCTCTGATATAGCTTGGATGAAAAATGTGGTGTTTGAGCTGGAGTTGTTTCTATGCTGGTGTTGAGAATGGCCAGGTTAACATATTGTTTACGATGGCTTATGAATGGCTGTTGCTGTTTTCTTGTCTTGACCGTGGTCAGTTATCACTTCCATTCATATTCCCAATTAAACGGACACGCTCCTATACACAGACCAGTACTGCTCTGTCTCTCTCTCTCTCTCTCTCTCTCTCTCTCTCTCTCTCTCTCTCTCATTATTTTGCTATCATGGAGGTAATCGTCCCTTTCCCAGTACCCCCCTCATGTGCACTATGGTGCATGACTGCTGCTTCCTGTCCCATGCTATACATCCCATAATTCCAACTATAGGAGTTTGGCGAGAGATGTAATGCTTTCTGTGTTGCACACCACTTGTGTTTACTCTGTTTGCATTAGCATTAACAACGTACACTTAACTATAAAGATTATTTTACATTATATGTGTGTTTATCCGTAACTGTCCTGTTTCTCCATTCTTCTTGATATCAGTAAAGAAATAATGAAATTATACAGAGCAAATTCAGTCCCTGTGCAAAAATACTAATGGCTGGATATTGATACAGTTTCCATTCACGGCATTTAGCTGATTCTCTTCTCCAGAGAAACTTACAAGGACTTATATTACAGAAGTGGGCCATAGTAGTGTTAGGTGTCTTGCCCAGTGACTCTTATTGGTGTAGAACAGCACAGTTGTCCAGACTGGGAATCGAACCCCAGTGTCCCACATGTGATTGCTGTTCATTCAGAGCTTGTTAATGTCTGTATATCTTGAATGCTCTCAGTTGAATGTGAATGTGAACCAAAGTACAAACCAAAAGCTTTGTCTGTATTCATATGTGTTTGCCAGCAAGTTTATTTGCCGTTAGAAAATGACTAAAATACAACCAGTTCATAGAGCACTTATCAGTGTTTATTTATTGATGTCTACAACTTAGAAAGTTGAAGCTCTTATAGAGTCTCATTAGTAGATTCTAGGCCTGCCCTGAATACCTAGCTTCAAGCTGTCCCACTTGTTCGTGATGTAGCCAACCTTTGAGACAATGCACTACAGAAGGGTTTGTGTATCTCAGAAGTGGCAACATTTACACACACAAAAAGGTCACGATTCCCAGCGGAATTCTGTGTTTAAAAGGTTTTATTCCAGGCCCTTCTGGAGCATTTCTATTGGTCCGTTCATCACGAAATTCCAAGACTTATGGCTTAAGTTGAATAAACTGACCCGGTCATGGATTTGACACAGACAGATGTGGTGCTGCAAATAACACTGATGCAAACACACAAGTTTGAATGAACGGTCATGGCCCAGCCCACCACTTAAGTTGGGTTTCAAAACTGACTGACTTCAGTCGGCTCCAAATATCGGTACAGTTCAGGGCAGTGGGATAATGAATTTTATGTATTTTGATCATGTGTTTTGCAAAACGTATCTTTCTTACATTTACCAAAGAAGCATAGAACGCCTCGAATGCCAAAATTCAAAACCAGTGGTCAGAATGAAGCTGAACGAAGCTGTAGTCAGTTCTCCTTTGCAGTGGGTTTCATGTGCACTCATCTCAATAAATGCATTGTTTCCAACACGACTTGAAGGCAGCTGTGGCGACCTCTCTTCCATCATCTCATAGGTGCTTCAAAAGCATTTCACCACAAATCATTAATGATGTGCACCACTTTATAAAATGATAACCCATATTTTACAATCCTGTATTCATGACATTTTATATCTGTTTAATAGTCCCTGTTCTCAGCATGACTTAAGTGCCCTGTCCCTGGCTTCTCTGTGCCAGTCAGAGTTCACTCAAAGCACCACCATCTTGCACAACCTCCATTATGCTTTAGCTTAGCTGATTTGTCCCTTTGTAAATCAACATCAGCTGCTTCAGCCAGTCATACTAATACTAATTACCCAATGTGAACTGATGATGATAACCCTGTATTTCTTTTTTTTTTTTTTTTTTTTTTTTTTCAACCCCGCCCCCCCAAATTCTTCTTTCACTGTTGTTCTTGGTTTGTAATCCACTGTCCTTTCTTCTGTACTTTTATTATTTCTTCTCTTTTGTTGTCCCTGTATCCATCTGTATGCTTTCCCTGAATGTCCCTTTCCCACACTTGTGACTTTGGCTTGTTCACATTTCATGTCCGTTTCATTTTCAATTGCAATATATATCATCTAACCCATATCACTCTCATCACATGTATGGTATGTTTTGAATGAATGGTATGTGCTCATGCTGTTTGTTCACATTGGCCATGTGCTTCCACTCACACTTGTGTTCTCTCTCTGCCTGGCTGCTTTTTATTTTTTTGCCTCATTCTGCCATTTATTTGTGTCATTTTCCACTCTGATTGCTTAACCTCACCACACGTCTCCCTCTCTTGCTCTCTCTGTCATCCTCATGGCTGCTGCGCCCCTTATTGTCCTCCCTTTCTCCCTTCCCTCCACCTCCTTTCTTCCGCACGGCCTGGCTTTGGCCTGTAGGCTTCTACGGCCTGGATGAGTCCGACCTGGATAAAGTGTTCCGACTGCCCACCACCACCTTTATCGGGGGCACGGAAAGTGCTCTGCCACTGAGGGAGATCATCCGCCGCCTGGAGGTGAGAGAGGGGGAGACGCACACACAGACACGCTTCTAATAAGAGCGCACAATATCAAATTACAGGTGGCGATTGGCTAGTGCACACGGTGCTCATGCTCTTACTTAGTCCAGTAGGTTTTTCACAGTTTCAACAGTTTCCAATTACAGTGTCCGGCAGAGGAAAACGAGAACAATGGTGTGGCAGCTGATTAGATCAGTGGCACTGCAAGTCCTCTGTGTGTTTAATCTATAACCCAAATAATATGTAATACTAGCATCTTCAGAGGGTTGTATTGTTTTTCGTTCGTGGGTCATTGTTTACTTTTTGTTTAAAATGGCAATTAGGGTGACACATTGGCTACGTTTCCATGTAAAGATTTCCCCTAATTAGTTTGAATTCATTCAGATCTAGTTGTTTACATGCACATACCCAATTACTCAATAATCTCACACAGATGTGTTTACATGTAACTAATCTGATTGCCGACCATCATAGGGTATGTTTTGTCTAGATGACCAGCTTTTCAACCATTAAAGCATCTAAACCATCTTAAACCATCCATGATCTCCCCTGAATTCATCCGTAATTTTGTAAAATGGGACAGTAGATTGCTCAGAACCGCTTTTAGCACCCAGGCTCTTAGCTTTGTAATATGCTGGCTTAAAAAACAAACTTCCATCTGTCCTTCATTTGCTCAAATACTTGTCTGAACAGCTCTTTTATTACCCATCCAACAATTTCTAGGTCTTCTTAAGTTCCCAAACAACTAACTTTACTTCTGTGTCTGATTACATTCCCAATCATATAGTTTAACTTGGCTAATATTCTTTTAAGTAACTGATAATTTATAGGATTACCCGCCACATTCAGTCAGATGGAAATTGTAATCAGAATGGCCTCAATCTGACTGAACTGTATACATGGACTGAGCAGTTATTCGGATTATTAACGGATTACTAGGGTGCGTGTAACCATAGTCATTGATGTGAAGTACCACCGTTATTAGGCCAGACCAAAAGCTATCCGAGTGCTAATAGTGCCTCTCTGAGTCTTTGCTCCCGAGTCACCTGTAAGCCAGGTGATGGAGGGAGTTTGGTAGGGAGTTGACGACAGTCTAGGTCTATTGAAATTATCGCAAGAGGATCGATCGCAACATCATTTATCACAGTCACCCAGAAATTCCCTATCTGCTCTGCTTGTGAAGAGTTTGCATAGTTTTTCACGTACACAGTTACGATGAAAATACTAGTCTGCAATGGTTTGCTGTGGTTCCTTGTTTCAGATGGCATATTGCCAGCACATAGGAGTGGAGTTCATGTTCATTAATGATCTAGAGCAATGCCAGTGGATCCGACAGAAATTTGAGACACCTGGAGTCATGCAGTTCAACCTGGAGGAAAAAAGAACACTGCTAGCTCGCATGGTCCGCTCCACCAGGTACACACACACACACACACACAAGAACAGACATGAATGTGTTTGATCACAGAAACAGATAGACTTAAGAACATGTTCTAAGTGGGTAGAAAATGAAAACAATATCAGCATGTTACAGTATTGCAATATTATGTTTTTAACAACTTGCATTTAAAGATTGGTGGCGGTGGTTTGTTTTGTTGTACTTATGCCCTGACAATCAGATGGCAGTGATGTACTGTCACAGATCCCACTGTTCTGATTTTGTTCAGATTTTTTGCATATGGTCATGTGTTTTCTATACTATTTACTCAAATTTGATGAATAAGAAGTCGCGATATATCAACCTGCTTACAGTATTGCAATATATTGAAGCAAATTGAATCGTAATGCCTGTACTTTGATGCGTAGTGTATAAACAGGTTTTCACTAGTGCTCAGCCCTGCATGAGATTCAGTGTGAAATTGCTTCATAACTTCTGTTCTCCTCAGGTTTGAGGAGTTCCTGCAGAGAAAGTGGTCATCTGAGAAGCGTTTTGGGTTGGAGGGCTGTGAAAGCCTCATTCCTGCCCTCAAAACCATTATCGATAAGTCCAGTGAAAATGGTGTGGAAAATGTCATCATGGGCATGCCTCACAGGTATGATCCACAAAGAATGGGACGTTCAGTGTAGGCTGACTTGACCTCTAAACTCGAGGAGTAGTGTTAATAGAGCATTTGTAAATGAGCATTTTCACTCATTAGTCAGAGTTAATAACTGAATATTTATCATGTGTGATTTCCACTTCAGAGGGCGTCTGAATGTGCTGGCCAATGTGATCAGGAAGGAGCTGGAGCAGATCTTTTGCCAATTTGACTCCAAACTGGAGGCTGCAGACGAGGTCAGAAGTGATGTTTTCAGTGTTTTGTTTAATATAGTAATTTAATATAATCCAGTAAGCCGTCATATGCCATATCCTTTTTGATGTACACATTGTTATTTTAAGCTGCATCCACTGCTGACACAGATGTGCAAATGCACTCACAGCTTGTCTAGTCCCTGTAGAGACATACTGCCAGTAGAAAAGGACTGTCTGGAGCTGATTTACATGAACCTATTGGCATCATGGAAAATGCCAGACATGGGCTTAAGGGGTATAAGGCCCCCCAACATTGAGTTGTAGAGTAGTGTAACTGGAATGATGGTGCTCCATCAAGACGTTTTGGGATGAGTTATGAAGATGGGGATAAGGTAAGTTGTTGATCGTCCAACATCCTGACCTCACTAACGCTCTTGTTACACACCCTTGAGTTTGGAATAAATAATGAATCAGCAAGTGTCCCAATAATTTTGTCCATATAGTGTATATGTTGGTGGTGTCCCAAAATGAAGCCACGTGTGCTGATATGAAACGAGATCAACTTTCGCTAATAAAGAAATGTTGGTTACTGCTGCACTGATTAGTCATTTGCGTGTTTGTGTGTCTGTGTACATGTGCCGGGTGTGGAATAGGGCTCGGGTGATGTGAAGTACCACTTGGGAATGTACCACAGGAGGATAAATCGGGTGACGGACCGGAACATCACACTGTCTCTGGTGGCCAATCCCTCACACTTGGAGGCTGTGAACCCTGTGGTGCAGGGCAAGACCAAAGCTGAGCAGTTCTACTGCGGAGACTCTGATGGCAACCGGGTCAGTATCACACTGATCAGTTTCAGCTGTTAACACTTCATGTCCATCATGTCGGTGTTATAAATAATTAGAATTAGAAATGTTCAAAAATGCAAACGGTAATTTTTAAGCCTCTTTTATTTTAATGGCATTACTGCCATAATTTAGTAATTTTATTCAAACTTTAAATTACCGTATTTTCCGGACTATAAGCCGCTACTTTTTGTCCACACTTTAAACCACGCGACTTATAATGAGGTACAGCTTTTTCTTCTTATATATGTTATATTCCAGTTTTTGGGTTTTTTTTGTTTGTTTGTTTTTTAAACTTTGCGGGTGCGGCTTATATTCCAGTGCGGCTTATAGTCCAGAAATTACGGTAAATATTTTTGCGTTCCATGAGATTTAAGCCTACTGATCAAACGTTAAAAAAAGACTTGCAATATTTTATGTTCCATATTAATTTCAAGGGGACGGAAGGGGGAAGGAATTTCTTTTTTCATGCACTTCTAATTTCTTGAAAAGCAGCAATGTGCCGATATTGTAACTCTGGACTCATATCTGGTATTTCTACTTACATATCTGCAGGTAAAGATACACAGACATTTATAAAATCATTGTGAAGTTAATGTAACATTTACTTATGTTTTCAAATGTTATGAAATTAGTAAAATGCAGATATTTAAGAGAAGTTGTCCTATTAAACATGCAGGGCTCATTTGGGTAGAACACAGGCTAGATGGGTTTCAAGTGGACATGAGTTCTGAGTGGGTTTTTACAGGTGGTGTTACTGGGACCAAGGTGAGCTTCCCAAATGGGCCCCATTATAACAAGCCCACCATTATCTCACATGAGTCTCATGTAGGACCTAATGTGCTGTTCACAACCCAGAAGGGGCCTATGTTTTAGCTCTCACATCACATCAGGGTCTCTAGTGGGCATTCGTATGTGGGGTAACACGGCAGCCGTGGACAAAACTTTCTGGTTGCCAGTTGGTTTTTACATTTATTTCTTCATTTTAATTTACTCACGTTCCCATTTCGTCCTGTTTCTTGTGTACTTTTTTATTTACTATCTGTTATATACATTCATTTTGTGTGTTTAGGTGATGTCTATTCTACTTCATGGAGATGCAGCATTTGCTGGACAGGGCATTGTCTATGAAACTTTCCATCTGAGTGATTTGCCCTCGTACACTACCCATGGCACAGTGCACGTGGTCGTCAACAACCAGGTACAGAAGTGCACACACATTTACACACACACACATACACACACATATATATTAGGGGTGGGACTAAAAAAAAAATCTAATTAATTAGAAGCTTTATAATTAATTAATTAAAATGAATCACATTTCAATATTTAACATGAGAAATATTGATTTAAGTTTGGTTGATGAATCAATGAACATAAGCTTAAACCTCAAAATCTTGTTTATGTTCCCACCAGTCTACTACACAGACCAATGGATGAGTGAAGAAAACACAGAGCAAACAGTTCACAATAACCTGTTTTACTTCCCTTTCCTCATCATACAGCTGCTGTATTTTTTTCGACATCGTCTTTCTGGACGGCAGTTCGTAACTTGCATCAGCTGACACAATCTGCAGCGTCTCCTGTAACGCTTTATCTTCGACCACCGAGCGTGGTCTACAGTCCACAGCAATCCATCTCGCCAGTGAATTGGTCAGTTTGTCTGACGTGGACTTTGACGTTTTTGTTTCTGAACGTGAACCCCGAGATGTGGTCGAGTGTTGACTGGCGACACCGTTTGCTCGTACTAGGAACGCTATCACATTTGGCGGCTAAGTTAACATCACTGACCTGCGCACTAGCCCCAACATGTGAGGTGGTAACGAAGGGTGGAAGTGCCATCTGGAAGTTTCTTGTATTTAAATTTCCCATCCAGCAGCGTAGTCTCATCCATCATCTCCATCGTGTTCATCACAACGTTCTAATCAAACTATACACGTGTGCTCTTAAATGATCTGTCTTTCTCTCTCTCTCGCAGATTGGTTTTACTACTGACCCCCGTATGGCGCGTTCTTCTCCATACCCGACTGATGTAGCCCGTGTGGTGAATGCCCCAATCTTTCACGTTAATGCGGACGACCCGGAGGCTGTCATGTATGTGTGCAACGTAGCAGCTGAATGGAGGGCCACCTTCCATAAAGATGTTGTGGTCGACCTGGTGAGTGCACACTTGCTTGAGTTGTGGACTAAGGAGATATAGGTTCAGTGACGCTCTGTGTAAGCTCCTCTAGTCTCGTCCTTTCAAATATACTTGTGACCAGGTGTTTCCGTGGACAGTAAATGAACATGTATATTTGTGACCCTACCATCTGTCATGCAGGTGTGCTATCGTCGTAATGGCCATAATGAGATGGATGAGCCCATGTTCACCCAGCCACTCATGTACAAGCAGATTAAGAAGCAGAAGCCTGTGCTGCAGAAATACGCAGAGAAACTCATTGCTGAGGGTGTCGTCACACGCCAGGAGTATGAGGTCAGAGCACAAGCCCCAGTTACCCCTCACGCACCGCATAAAATTACTGGTTTTAATGGGGCAAATTTGTTTTACATATCAGTGGCTTTTATTCAGAATTGAACTCAAAAACTTTCATCAGCATTTTATATTCATTACATGTAAAGTGAAAGCCTTTTTGTTTTACTTTGATCAGTATGGCATGTAGCTCGTGAACGTCATGTTCCAATTTCTGAAATTATTCAAATATTTTGTCAAACAGAAAAGCTCATACTATACAGAAATGTGTTCCCTCTGACAAGCGTATTCATTTCTACACACAATACCACATGAATTACTGAATTACGGCGTGGAGGCAATCAGCTTGTGACACTGCTGAGATGTTTCTAAAGTCCCGATTGCTTTGGTAGCTGCCTTCAGTTCCTCTGTATTGGTGGGATTTTTCCCTCGTCTTCGTGATTCTCTATGGGCTTCAGGTCTGGAGAATTGGCCAGCTAATCATGCCCAGTGATCTAGTGATCAAAAAAGCATTTGGTTATAGTTTTGGCTCTGTGGGCAGGAGCTGAGTCCTGCAGGAGCTGGACTCTAGACCTCATAAAACACAGTGGACCAACAACAACAGGTGAAATGGCCACCTGAACCATTACAGAATGTGGAAACTTCACAATGGACTTCAGATACCTTGGATTCTGTACCTCTCCGGTTTTCTTCTACACTCTGTGAGCTAGAGTTGAGAATCAACAGCCCAGTTGTTGTTCTCCTTAGCCCAGGTAAGATGCTTCTGATGCTGCCTCTGCTCCAGGTGGGGCTTCATATAGAGAATGCTGCAGTTGTAGCCTTTTTCCTGGAGACGGCTCTGTGTGGTGGCTCTTAATGTACTGATGCCAGTCTTCGTTTTTGAATCGACTATCTTGATAGTCCACTCAAGGCTGTTGCTCGTGCACCACATTTTCCCCTTCAAGTCAACTTCCCATTCATTTGCTTTGATACATCACTCTGGGAACAGCCAGCCATGACCTCCGGTGGTTTACCCTCTTTGGGGAGGGTTTTGACGATCATCTTCTGGACAACTGTCAGGTCAGCAGTTTTCCTTATGATTGTGGATGTGTGTGTTGAATTAGACATAGTGTTGATACCGTTGGAATAGTAATTTACTCAAACTCCAAATAACATATTCCATGCTGATCCAAAACGTTCCTGAAATAGGTCACTTTACATGTAATAAATATTAAATGGCCGTTTACCTTTTTGGAACAAAATGAAATCTCAATTTTCTCAAATGAAGGAGTATTCCATGATATGGAGAAATAATGATATTCTGTAAAATATGAATCACTATCTATTGATTCACATTCACCAACCACATTTCTGTCAAAACACTTCTAATAATGATGTATAAATTTGATCGTATAAGAATAAAACTATAATAAATATCTTGTACAGAACAGCAACAAAAAAAAAACATTGGTGATATTCATAAATGGTATGAAAGCCACCATAAATGGTTCTGTAGAATGTCTTTATATATGTATCTTGTGCGCACCAGTAATCACATCACTGTGGATGTGTGCAGGAGGAGATAGCTAAATATGACAAAATCTGTGAGGAGGCTCATGCACGTTCCAAGGACGAGAAGATCCTTCACATTAAGCACTGGCTGGACTCCCCCTGGCCCGGTATGTGTGTGGACAAGTACTGGGACATCTGCTCATTCGTTGTTTCTTCTAAAATCAGTGGTATTAAACCAAGTTTACCCTGATATAGATCTGCATTCATTAGAAGGGGTGTCCACAAGTTTTTGGACACATACTCTATGGGGTGTAACTGAAAAGCGTTTCAATTTGAGCTCTGAAATATGAAATATCTGTTTGTGTCCAGGTTTTTTCACTCTGGATGGTCAGCCCAAAAGCATGAGCTGTCCTTCTACTGGACTGACTGAAGAGGAACTCTCACACATTGGACAGGTGGCGTCATCCGTACCTGTGGAGGATTTTACCATTCATGGAGGTATTTAAATTTGCACACCAGACTACTGAAATGTCTTTTTATACTGACCCGGTTTCCGGAATTATAACTGTCATGAACCAGCATTTCAATCTTGTTCAGTGTAAAACCACAAACATTTGACTATATTTCAAGCACAACACAGTCACCGTGTAAACATTTTAAATACGTTTTGTTTCTACACTCACTGTCCATTTTATCAGCTTCACTTACCGTACAAGAAGAGTACTTTGTAGGCCCCGAGTGGCGTAGCTACCACTGTGATCCTGGGGTCGCTGGTTCGAATCCAGGTTCATGCTGCTCACCATCGGCAGCCGGGGTCCAGAGGGAGAGAAATTGGCTTGCTCTCCCTGGGGGGGTGGGTGTATGGCGCTCCTCCTCAAAAGTGCGCTGCTGGTCGGCGCAGGCGTTTGCCTTCCACTGTGTCAGATCCGGGGATTCGGCGTTCTCCTCCAAGCGTGATGGCTGCCCGGCAACGATACAAACGGCGGCAGTTCATGCAGGGCATGTAATGTGGGAGGCTACTTCGGGGGATGTGGGTAATTGGCGCATCCAGATTAATAGGGGTGAAAAATTGGAATTAAAAAGAAATAAAAAAAAGATGTCCAAATGTTCTCTGCATGTATGTTCTTCACTGGTTAGGATACCACATTGGTCATACCACTGGTCATTCTCAGCACTTCAGAAGCACGTCTGTTTCTGCACACTTTGTATTGGTAGTCGTTCATGAGTGGTGACAGGATCCTGCCCGAAGGACACTGTTGGCTGGATATTTCTGGTTGGTGATCTGTTCTCAGTCCAGCACAGAGGGGTTTAAACACTCCAGCAGTACTGCTGTTTTCTGATCCACTCATACCAGCACAACACACATTGACACCACCACCACCATGTTAGTGTCACTGAAATGCTGAGAATGACTCATCAACCAAATAATACCTGCTGCATGATGGTCCTTTGGGGTCCATAGAGGGTGACAGGAGGCTTACAAAGTATGCAGAGAAACAGATGGACTGCAGTCTGTAATTCTAGAATTACAAAGTGCTTTTTTCGAAATAGTCACCTTTTAATCATTGAAATTACTTTTACTTAATGTACAAACATTGAACCAAATATGTTTTGTCCATGGCATCACTCAAAGAACCTTATGTAGTACCTTTTATTATTAGGACTATAACAATGTGAAGTGCAGTTTGGTCATTGGCCATCATCCTGAGAACAGAAACACTGAACCCCGCTCTCTGACTTCCTCTCGTTGTGTCTCTCTCAGGTTTGAGTCGTATTCTGAAAGGTCGTGGTGAGATGATTAAGAACCGGACAGTGGACTGGGCTCTAGGAGAGTACATGGCCTTTGGCTCTTTGCTCAAGGAGGGTATCCACGTCCGCCTCAGCGGCCAAGATGTGGAGAGAGGAACCTTCAGGTGCTTTACGCTCACCAAGCACATCATAGATAATATTAATAAGATATATTATTAAAGGTCTGAGGATACAGGGGGGAAAAAATCAATTTGTATACATGTATGTGTTCCATGGAAACTAGAGAACGGTGAAGTGACCTACGGGATATGTGTGTTGCTCCTCCTGCATTGAATGTGGGTGCTTGTCTGTTTGCAAGGAGAAAAAGAAGAGGGGCAGCAATATGTTACCTGTGTATGTAGTTTGTGTTTGTTTTTAATATTCGCACCTTCAAAGGCAAGAGGGAGAGGTCATGTCCTGCAACAATCATGTGGCACGTTAGCTGGATGCCAGTCTCACTGCCTCATTTTACTACCATTCATGATTTAATGTGACTTGATGAAAGATCATCTTGCCCCCCACAAACATACCTTAAGAAGGATTGAGCTCGTTCCGATATTCCAATAATGTTACTGTTGTTACCCTTGTACCAACCATGCTCTTGCTCCAAGTACTTCATCTTGAACCAGAACACACTGGACCATTGTGTTTGGGAATGTAATAGGTTACAGGTATTTATGTGGCTGTTATTCTTCTATTTAAGCAAATTATTTAAAGGCTTACCCACCTTGTTCAATTGGATAGAAACTGTTTTCAGGATACCCTTAATCGGGCAAGGTCAGGGGCACCGAAGGCTCAGTGATGCACATGGAGGTCCATCCTCACAACTTGCATGATCTAAAGGACCTGCTCCTAAAGTTAGTCCATGCTTCAAAAGGCCAGATTTGTTTTGGCAGCTCATGGGAGAGCACCTGCTTAGAATTAGGCAGATGGTGTTAATGTCATACCTGAATGGTGTATAAGACCCTGTTTAGCACCATTAAAAATCTACCTTATATAAATTGACCTCATTGTGGCATTGACCTGTAGCTCTTGTGACAAGCTTAGCACACATGTTTACATTTACGCTTACATTTGCGGCATTTAGCAGACGCCCTAATTCAGAGCGACTTACAAAAGTGCTTTGCTGTTCACTTAGAATATCCTTAGCTAGTAGATAAGGCTGAAATCTCAGCACTTAGATCCTGTTGAACACAAATGTCTTTATGGAGTTAAATCCTCCTGAAACAGATGAGTCTTCAGTCTGCGTTTGAAGACAGTGAGGGACTCAGCTGTTTGGAACCTCAGGGGAAGTTCGGTCCACCATTTTGGTGCCAGAACAGAAAAGAGTCTGGATGCATGTTTTCCCTGTGTTTTGAGGGATGGTGGGTCAAGCCGAGCTGTACTTGAATCTCAAAGGCCTCTTGGTACAGCTCGAGTTTTGACCATTGCCATCATGTAAGGAGGGGCTGGTCCTTTTTGGCTTTGTAGGTCAGCATCAAGGTTTTGAATCTGATACGGGCAGCTACAGGGAGCCAATGAAGGGAACGCAGCAGAGGAGATACGTGATTGAATTTAGGAACATTGAAGACAAGATGCGCTGCTGCATTCTGGATAAATTGCAATGGTCTGATGGTCCTCATAGGAAGGTCCAGCCAGTAGGGAGTTGAAGTCGTCTAGTCTTGAGATGACAAGAGACTGAACAAGCACCTGAGTGGCGTCTCTAGACAGAAAAGGTCGAATTCTCCTAATGTTGTTAAGGAGAAATAAGGTAACCCCGAAACCACACCTGATTTCAACTAACAGGATAGGTACATGGTTAGATAAGACAGACAAGTTCCTACAGAGTCTGATTAAGTAAAGATTCCAAGTGCAAAAACTGCAAGCACACTGACCTCTATGTTCTGATGTTTTCAAATCACCCAAGCCTTTTTTTGCTCGTTACTGGTGTAACATTCATTTTTTTTTCCTTTATCTTCGCACAGTCACCGCCACCATGTGCTACATGACCAGAATGTGGATAAGAGGATCTGCATCCCTATGAACCACATCTCCCCCAACCAGGCTCCCTACACCGTGTGTAACAGCTCACTGTCGGAGTACGGAGTGCTGGGTCCGTATGCTCCACATTGTACTCCACATACACTCATACATGCGTACACTGACTACATTCATGCTCATTTTATCTCTATTTTGAAAACGTAACTATTAGGACATTTTTAGACAAATAGTGCATAATGTCCATATGTTTGTGGACACCCCTTATGATGAATGCTTTCAGCTAATTTAAGTTGCAACCATTGCTGATACAGATGTGCACATGCACACATTTGGTCCAGTCCCTGTAGAGAAGTATTGCCAATATAATAGGACCCTTTTGTTTGAAGTTTTTCACGAGTTCCTGAGTTGAGTTTATAGGCCTGTCTGTACATAAAACCACACCTGCCCAGAAGATAAATATAATCTAACCGTGAGCACTTCTCATTGATTTTCCTAATAGACCAGATGGGGCTTTAAACGCCCATCCCATTACTGTTTTCCTTTTCCTTTTTCTCCTGTTTCTTTCTTTTTTTGCCTCCTCTCTCTTTCTCGGTCTCTCTCAGGGTTTGAGCTGGGCTTTGCTATGGCCAGTCCAAATGCTCTGGTTCTGTGGGAGGCCCAGTTTGGAGACTTTCACAACACAGCCCAGTGTATAATCGACCAATTCATCTGCCCCGGCCAGGCCAAGTGGGTTCGTCAGAATGGCATCGTTCTGCTGCTGCCGCATGGCATGGAGGGCATGGTGAGCCTGCATTGCCAATTCAAACCCCTTTTTTAAGCCATTAATTAGGCCATTTTTTGAGATGTGAAGTTCACCATCTAGCCATAGTTGCAAAACCGTAATAAATAATTGCATTAAGGGCATTCTAGCAGTCCAGAAAATAAACAAATGCATTGTACTGCTGTTGACCATATGACATGGAATTAGGGTAGTCATGATTGTGATTAAAATACACGATTCAATTGCAGAAATGTATTGATTGAAATGTGTTTTTCTTTAATGAATATTTATTTTTTAATGTATGTATTAATAATTAAATTAGTCTCTTGGAGCATTATTGCCCTCTTATAATTTTGTTCATATTGTTCACCCGTCAGCCCGCTCTCTCTTCCTCCTGCTCGTCATCTTCAAGCATTAATGAAGTGCCTCTCGCCCTCTTTTCCTCTTTTCTCTCTTTCTCATAGGGTCCTGAGCACTCGTCTGCTCGCCCTGAGCGGTTCCTGCAAATGTGTAATGATGACCCTGATGTCTTCCCTGTAAGACCCGTGCTTTTTTTTGTGTGTGTTCATGTTGACTGTGTAATATTGATCTTGGAAGTGTGGTTATTTTGTGTTGTGTGGAGTTCCCACACATTTGCCTCACCACCTGAAGGAGCTGCTGTACCTCTCTCACTCGCTCTAAGGGGTTTTAAACTGTGCTCGTAGAAAATCACTGATGACTTTGAGGTGCGTCAGCTGTATGACTGTAACTGGATTGTCGTGAACTGCTCTACTCCTGCTAACTATTTCCATGTCCTGAGGAGGCAGATCCTGCAGCCTTTCAGGAAGCCTGTGAGTTTAATCTGAGTTCATACACAAGCACAAGCATAAGCATACACAGCCAAAAGACAAATAAGGATGCATCATCCCGATATTAAGAAAATTAGCTGGATTGGGTATAAGATAATTAGGCCAATCCGTGGGTCCAATCTATTCACCTTGATGATTACAATCGTAATGTCTGCACTGGTATTCTAAGCTTCATAACACAGGATGACAGTAACCTGCAAACAAGCTACACATATCAAAACAAACAGCGAGACGTGCCCTATCTAACCAGCTCAGCTAAAGCTTTTTACATTTATTTGGATACTGGTGAGATATAAATATTATTTATGGTTTAGAAATTCAGTCATGGTGTTGGATCAATATTGGTGCATTGGAAAAAGTCAGATTGTTGCATTCCTACTTTTACACAATTGTACACTGAACGTGGACACTTAAGGATTAATTTATGTCTCTTTCCCTCCCCGACCCCACCCTTCCTTTTGTAGCTCATTGTTTTCACTCCCAAATCTTTGCTGCGCCACCCAGAGGCCAAGTCCAACTTTGACCTGATGTTGCCAGGTCAGAGATACCATGAAGTACACTCCTGAATCTCTCTCTTACACACACACACACACACACACACACACACACACACACACACACACAATCACATTATTTAAGATAAATTCAGCAGTATCAGAGCTAATAGTGTAAAACCCCAGATCCCACCAGAACAGATGTCGGTAAACATAAATACAGTAAGAATGAAGAAGAGTTTCTTGCCCTAAAGAAAGTAATTCAGACCTTGTGAGCTAATTTGAAAAACAAAGGTTGGTTCCAGATTTCCCCTGGATTCTGGTTCACCTGGTTTAACATCATTAAGCACTGATTTACTAAACCAGGTGATTGATGTGAACTATAAATAACACTAGATTCCCATGAGGAGAGCTTTGGAGATGTTTCAGTACAGTGATGGAAATCCACTTCTATAGGAATTGTTTGTATTTCTACTGATATTAATAGGATCACTTATTGCCCAGATAAGGCACAGTACTCTATATAAGCAACAATTAATAAATGAATTACAATTAATAACAAATACAATACATTATAAATGTGTGATATATTAAGTGCGAGTGTCTTTCATTTGTCAGGCACCCATTTCCAGCGTGTGATCCCAGAGGAGGGCGCTGCAACCCAGAACCCAGCTGAGGTGAAGCGTGTGATCTTCTGCACAGGGAAAGTTTACTATGAGCTCACTCGAGAACGCAAAGCTCGCAATGTGGAGAACACTGTGGCCATCGCTCGCATCGAGCAGGTACTCTGCGCATACAGATATACACACACACACACACACACACACACACACACACACACACACACACACACACAGTGGATAATCAGTAGAGCAAAAAGCAAGTTAGCAAGTAAGAATAGAGTGCCTCCTTAGAATGCAGAATATTAGATTAGGCTGTCAAAGTCGATATCGATTCCTAATGAAAGGTTGGTTCCATGCCAGATGAAGGTGGACTTCAAAAACGTGCTGACTTCAGTGTATGTAATGTGTGATTCTCTCTTCCCAGCTGTCTCCATTCCCCTTTGACCTGGTCAAGGCTGAGACGGAGAAGTACCCCAATGCTGACGTGGTCTGGTGCCAGGAGGAGCATAAGAATCAGGGTTACTATGACTATGTGAAGCCACGCATGCGCACCACCATTGACCGCATTAAGCCTGTCTGGTAAATACACATTTTCATTTCTTTATTAGACTGTTTTTTGCACTTTGCACTGTTTTATTGCTCTGTTTATTTTAGTGGATTGCACTTAAAAGGCTACATAATAGTGTTTGAGGTTTGCAGTTTATCACTTCCATATACCAAACTCTAATCATTCAACTATGCCAAGAAAAAGACAAACGTTTTATATTCTATGGCTCCTTTAATGTCACAATTTCTGATCATTTCTCCAAAATGCAATCCAGACAAGTCAGGGATTGAACCTATTCGTAAGCTTTATTCAGATAAGCTTAGTTTTACTTGTGGGCATGGGGTAAAATAATTTATATATAAGAAACCTTTACTGCAATGTCCTGCTTGTTCATCGCCAGCCAGTGTCAAAGAGCAAAATTGACAATGATCTCTCTAGGTGTGTAGATTGCGCTCTCTCCCCACATCACACCCAGTGTGATGCTGCCCAACATGGGTGGACCTGACGCTTTCCTCAGAGCCTGTTGGCCGCCCAGCAAAAATTCAGGGGTGGCAGGTACATGTGAGGCAGGCCTTAGTGTTGGGAGCATTGTATGTGATGGGGAGAGTCCTAGTGGGGTTGGGTAATTGACTCTTACATACTGGGATGGAAGTTGGGATAAAAAAAAATCATAAAAACAGAAGCTCCATGTCAGTATTTTTAAGAATTGTGCACACATCAGTAAAGATTCTGGGCTTTTGGACCTCCTATCATTTAAAAATATGAATGTATGAATCGACCCTAATCTCTGCTGAGATTTCTTGTCCTGAGCAAATCAGTCATAAATGTCACAGCAAAATTACATTACTCCACCTCGCCGGGTAAAACTAATCCCAACTGAATAGGACTGTAGTTTGTACTTTAATTTAAATGGAAAATATGAAAGAATGCGTAATTCATGACTAGACTTGTTCCCTGACCATTAAAAATTCCCATAATGTGTTGCACTTTCCTGTTCTTTCACTGCTTGCACATTTACTACAAAAAGTTTGGTTGTAATGTAAATTGTGTTCACACCAAGACTGTACTCCACTGCTCTTCAACAACCTTCTAGAGAGTGATTGTGAACCTTTCCTTACTTAGACCTCTGTAACCTCTGTATTTAATTCAAATTCAGTAAGGCCCAGTTAGAGAGATTTTTCTCAAGCCATGGCCTGGCACATCCATCAATCCATCCCTTTTCTGAACCACTTTTGCCTGAATAAGGTCACGGGGGAGCCGGTGCCCAACCGGCAACTCTGAGCGCAAGGGCGGGAAACAACCCTAGACAGGGCGCAAGTCCGTCGTAGGGCTCACACACAAATTAGCTAATTAAATGTTCAATCAAACACAAGTACAATTACAGTTCAGTTTTTTTTTCAACAATATTGTTGGGTTGTGTTTTGTTTTTGTTTTTTTTGGTAGGTATGCTGGCCGTGAACCTGCCGCTGCGCCTGCAACTGGCAGCAAGAATTCCCATCTGATGGAGCTGAAGCGTTTCCTGGACACTGCCTTCAACCTGGACGCCTTCAAAGACCATGTCTAGTTTTGCCCTTACAAATCAAACCCTAGAAAATCTTCAGTTGTCCAGCACATGCCCACAAACATCCTCATCAGTTGTCCACATCAGTTCTCATCATTGCGCCTTAGCCCTGTCCAAAACACTGCTTTTCAAGCCCATACCCTCTTCATCTGTCACACACACTCTGACTTTGAGCCAAGAGACAAAAGGTAGTTCTCCAAATGAATAAAAGCACTCTTTCCGTCCTCAGCACACACACTCAAACACACACGCGCGCACACACTTGCTGGTTACCTCTCTTGACTCCCTATTGTTAGGCTAAATCCACTCTCTCCTCTAGCGTTCCTGCAATCTGCTGTCATCTGCAGTCTTCAGTCAAACTTGGGTTTTCGTTTGTTTTTATTCTTCTGTTGAGAAAGCCAAGTCACAAATGACCGCACAAACTGAAACTGAAGTTGTTAATGCAGATCCGACTGACAGGCAACCAAAGCACATTTCATGAAAGCTTTCGGTACTTCTGAAATGTTTGACAGTGTATAACTACTGGATGGTAGTGGTTTCAGATGGTTAAAGGTCGAAATGGTTCAAGTCCCCACTGGAGTCAGTTTTAGAACTTTGCTGACCTTCACATCCATTCACAAACAACATGGTGAAGATCTCTGATTCTGTTGCTCTGTTTGTTATTATGCTGGCTCTGAGCTAATGACATCCAAACTTCTATGAAAGGCTTTACTTTTTTTTTGTGGTTTTACTCTTATTATTTTTGCTTTTGCTTTAAATATCATTATTCACATCCAGGTAGTCAGCTGTTTGGAATGTGGTTTGTGTGTACTCTGTAAAAGGGAGGAAAGATTTGTATGGTCACACTCAGGATGTTTCATTCCTGGGTGACACTGTACAGCAGGATACGGATAAGCTGACACATTTCCGGTGTCTTTGCACTGCTCTCCGGCAAAAAAAAAAAGCAAAAAAAAAAAACCACTGCTCCTCAGTAACTGTTCTTTTAGTTGTATGATTGTATTTATATGAATTTGTTCGCACAAAAGGAATATAAAGAGGTTCATGAATTATGGGAAAAGGTGTGTAAGATTGAGAGAGCTGCCTTGTCCCATTGTTTTGGGTGTATTCTCAAACATACACACTGAAGCCCCCCTAACCCAGCCCAGCCCAGCCCAGCCCATCCCAGCCCATCCCAACCCATCCCATCCCCTGCCTAACATGAACTTAATTTCTTACGGTTTTCTTCTGACATCCCATGTGCCAAAAAAATTACAATAACGCACTTCTGCTCAGATTGTAGGAAATAACAATGTTAGGAAAATGGCAAGACTGAATTCATGGTGAATCCTGTTGGTTTAGGATTGCTCTACAAGAGAAAGTACAGGAAATTGCTCATCTCTCCCTCGAAGAGAAAGTGAATGGTTTTATTTATTTTTATTTTAGGGAACTGAGAATCCTGTCTTATCCCGTTTATCTTTATTCAATAAACACATTATCTTCTCAAAGCTCTGGAGAGAGTGACTTCTTTGATAATTGGACACAGACCCTGCTTTATGAAAAAGGTAAAAAAAAAAATAATAAAAAATAAAAATAAACTCACAACTGTGACAATTTTCTGTACAGTGGAATGTTTGCCACTCTTGGAAGACACACATGACAAACTTCAATACACCTGCATATTCAAACAATCAATCAATCAAAAGTTTACTTATATAGCGCTTTTAACAACAAGGAGTTGTCACAAAGCAGCTTTACAGAAATCCAAGCCTCCAAGCCTCAGATGAGCAGCCAGTAGGCAAACAGTGGCAAGGAAAAACGCCCTCCAGCTAAGAGGAAGAAACCTTGAGAGGAGCCAAGGCTCAAGAGAGGAACACTTCCTTCATGCTATATCCTTGGGCACGCCCAACTGCAGTCACTCCTTTTCACCAATCAATAATAATCTGCTTTGTGATCCATTTTCCACACACTGAGACATTAACTGCATCTTTTATTCAATTTCATGGAAGGATCTTGAATATTTGTCATTTTGCAGCATCAGAAATTAGACATTTCAACAACTAAATTGAAAATGAGATGTTTGGGTGTTTGGAGCACCCCTCACCTTTATTACAGCTGTTCTTCACTTTCACTGCTGCTGCAGAAATGTTTGTGCCCAAAAGCAAATCAGCTCATCTGTTAAACATGGTGCTGGAGTGGTCTAATTTGGCCACACTCCAAAGATCAGTCTCTCCTTGTAAGTCCTCGCAATCCCTTAAATGTGGATTACAATACACCATATGTCTAAATGTGAACATCCCTTTTAATGAATAAATCTACTTTAAGTTGTATCCATTGCTGATACAGATGCGCATGCACACACACACACACACAGCTTGTCTAGTCCCTGTAGAGAAGTACTGCTAATAAATAGATGAAATACATAGACTGACACCATGACTAATGTCGGGTGTGGCCTAGAAGGGTACACAGCCCTCCAGCACTGAGCCGTGGAGCAAGTTGAGTATTAAGGCTTACTTGTCTTTCCAGTGGCGTACAAGTACAGTTTGGAGTGAAATCGTATTCCTCCAGGAACATGGTGCAAGACAATACAATACAGAATTCATAAAGTGTGCAAATACAAAACTAGAACAATACAATAAATATTACAGACATTACACACAACAACTGAAACAGTACAGCTCCGACACAGCACTCATTAACTACTCCAACATGTAGGAATAAGCAGGATAAACATAACAAAGTAGGATAAATTCTTTTTAAATCCCTTTTGATTTTGAAAGAAACAGTGAATGAAGGTGTCTAATACTTATGTCCACAGTGTCATGCGAATGTTTGTGCAGCCCTGATTCTTTGAACATTTAAGCAAGTATCTCCAAAAGACATAAGGATGGCTCATTACCTTTGTATTTTAAGCCAAAAAAATGTCTTTGCTTCCAGAATTTACTGGAATTTTATTGTATCCCATGCCAGGCTGCAACACAACCCCTAAACGTGACTGAGCAACCCCCCATGCTTGACAGTTGGAGAGGTGTTCTTTTCTTGAAATTCTGTGCCCTTTTGTTCTCCAAATATACTTAGGTTTACGATATCAGAGGGGAAAAAAACTTTTCTACAGATTTCTGTAGAAATTAATATTGAACATGGCTTGAGTTTAATAAAGCACTCTGTATATTAAAGATTGTAAAGTAAATAATATTAGGCAGATATCTGCATACATAACTGAAAATGAGATCAGTGCATATTTTCCTTCGTGTCAAGCAAGTTGTAGCATGACATCTACGATTAAATTTGCCTTAGATGACATTGCATGTCTACATCGTGATATATTGTGCAGCCCTAAAACGTACCTTTGCTCATTGCAGTAAAATATTGAAAAGTCCGTTTCATCTTTAACTTCATGCATTTTGGAGATTGTTTAATCTTCAACTTGCTTTGACTGGAGTGCTGAAACTTTTGCATGCCACTGTATAATATACCACTATGTTCCAACAGACTAGAGCAAATAAGATTTTCATTTAAGTACTGAATGGACTGATTTTAAAGCATGTTACAAATATTAATATAATAATATTAGCCCAATGATCCCTCACAAACACTTTGAAGTATTAGTGCAGTATTGACATCAGCTCATAGCAAGCACAACAGCAGTGTAAAACTACTTCAGTTAAATGTTAGATGCTGTAATAAAGTAGAAACATAAAACTAATCACACCCACCTTATGTAGTTGTATTGAAAAAAATGTTCTTATTGACAGAAAACTGCTTGCCTTCTAGACCATTCTGACAGAGTAACCATCAAATTTGTTTGCAGTGGTGTTGAAACGGAGAAACCTAGACCTGCTACAGACTGGACCCATATCCAGGTCCTGTTTTGCTTCCTACATTGGTCGGAGCTGAGTATGGAGGACTTGTGATGAGTACTTTAATCTTGCCTTTGCTGTGGAGAAACAGAGTGCTGGTGTAATGAGTCAGGGCAGTGGTTCTCAATCCTGGTCCTAGAGGCAGCCCTACTCTGAATAGTTTACCCTACACCTTCTCTGCTCCCACCACACCTGTTTCAAATAATAAGCTCGTTAACAAGCCCTTCAGAGTTGCCAGAGGTGTGTTAAAACTAAAATGTGCAGGGCAGGGGTGTCAAGATTAGAAACACTAAACTTGGAAGTCATCGTATACAACAGTCGGTCATCCCTAGTAGTGATACACAGGACATTACATGTGCTACCTCTAATGGCAGGGCTTCAAACCGGCATTTTTCAGCAGGATAATGCTCGCCCACACAGCAAGGGTTTCCCAGGAATGTCCCTGCCAGATTGCAACACTTCCTTGGCCTGCCTGGTCATCAGATTTATGGCCATTAAGCCATGTATCCAAAGTAGAGGTGGCCCAACAGGGTACTGCTTTCAACTATACAACTACACAGTTTCCCACTTACATCCCATGCCTGCCAACTTATTGGTGTGTTATTCTTTTGTCAGTGTTTGATATTTATTCATCTAAAGTGTCTGGATGCAACGAGTGCGTCAAAACTGTTGAAAATCAGATTTGATAGGTAATTAGAAAAGGAGTTTCCATGCCCTTTTAGGTAACCAGCTAAACTCCAGGTTTACATGAGTCAGGGAGAGTAATTACGCTCTGCAACCAGCCAATAAAAACACACGAATATCAATGAAGTAGGGAAGAAGGCGGAGCTTCTGTAGGCTCAGCCCACTGCAGAGACAGGTACAGCTGGAGTATTAATTAGTGAGGCACTGAGGAATCTGATCACTGAGCTGAAGTCAGATCTCGTTATCAGAAGTCAGACTTTACTCTGATCTCAGAACAGTGTGTGGTGTTTACAGGACCAGGTGAGTGATCAGATAACTGCAGCCTGAGCTCCGGTTAGTGAGTGCACATGTACACAGACAAAGTCCCATCAGAACAACACGTTGGGTTTTCTCTTAATAAGGGGGCTTTGGATTCAGGAGTCCTCAGCACAGCTTCCTCATCAACATCAGAATCCCACTCCCCTTGTGTTTGTGTGTGAACAGGGTTCAGAATCTGCTCCCTGCCCGCCTCATTGTGCACCACGTCCCTCCCTCCATTGGTCCTTTTCACCATCAGAGACAAACACGCGCTCTCAGACGCGTTTCCTTAAGGCTGGGTCGGTGACGACCGCGCAGATACGGAACCCTATTGGCTGCCGCCGGCGTCACTCACAGCGCCTCGGTGCGCCAATTGGCTGAAAGCTGGTTTGGCACCGCCCACTCGCTGGCTCTTATAAAGCCCGACAGGCAGCTCACTCTCTCTCCTCCATTACAAGACCGCAGTGACTGTCCGGCTAAGACAAAAGCCTTAGAGGCGGCATCATCTGTCCGTTACGGGAGAAGAAAAGCGCCATGGCCAACCCTAAAGTCTTCTTCGACATCGCCGCGAACGGCTCGCCGGTGGGCAGAGTGATTATGGAGGTGAGTGCGGCTCCTCGAGGAGCACGAGGAAGGACTGTAAATTTCCACTGGGTTATGTGTGTGCGCGTGCGCATTCCCGGCCCACTCCTCAGCTTATCTAGAACCTTAAGTGGGACCAACTGATGGACCCATCTTTCCGCGGCGCGCCGTGGCGCTGTGTGCGGCAGTCTGCAGACCCTCCCCGAGCGGCGCGCTGCGAGCGGGGTTACTCCGTCCGCCTCCCGCGCAGCTCGGCGCCATTTTGGCGGGTTTGAGGACGCGCTGCGGAACGAGGCGGCGCTTCTCACGGGATTTGGCGCAGCGTTGGCGCGCGCGCGCTCATCTGCCCTGCACGAGTCCGCGAGCCGGCTGCGAGGAGGAGACAGTCCGGATCCAGAGGACGGATCCGTCCCGGGACTTCACTCCGACTGCAGGAGGGGCTCACTGCGGCTCCGGGCGGATCTCTGTCCTCTGGACCCGGACTCCACTCCGAGACTGCGGCGGTAGAGTCAACGGCGGGGCCGCGTTAAATCGGGGTCTTAAAGGCGGGTGTAGGAGGTCTGTGGAACCGGCTTCTGGAAACTTCTGAGGAGGGGAGGGTGTGGGGTGGGGTGGGGGGGGCTGCGGAGAAATCCGCTCTGCGCGCGGGAACAGGGACCGTAGAACTGATCCGGGGTCAGCGGATTGTTACTCTGAAGGGGTAGCGGGAGGGGGGGTTAAAAGCCTTTCTAGGTAAATAAATCAGTTTGAGCACGTGGTTTCCTGCTGGAGTCCTGATTTATTTCTTTATTATGGAGGTGAAGTATTTAGAAACGCTGAGTCCAGTTTACAGCCCAGTTTAACCAAATAAAATTATAGAAATGAGAAACTAGTGGATTTAAGTTCTGTACCTACTCTAATGTTCCTGAAGGTTTATGCTGGCCCAAGTTGATGTTTTAACAAAGTAAACTGATGTTTGAATGTAAATGTGGAAAAATGGTTGCCTGACTGCAGCTGGTCTCTAAATGATGGTCATTTAATGGTTTGTAAGTGAAATGTATGAGGTCTGTCTAAAAGGTTAGTTTTTTTTTTTTTGTTTTTTTTCTCTGCACCTCCGCTTTAAAATTGATTTCACGTCAAAGTTGTGATGTTGGAGATCTGCATATCTGCTGCACACTTACTGTCACACCCACACCCCCCCCCTTGACCAGTTGGTCTTTAGTATTTGTGCCAGTCCTGTCGCAGAAGCAGGTGTGCATGCCATCCTTGCAGCTGTTCAGTTATCCCTTCCCCTCTTATGCCCCCCTTTCTATATTATTTATTATGTGTATATGTATGTATATTTATACTTTTTTAGCTCATAACTTTGGAACCTGATTGAAGATCTGCATCCATGCCATTTATGCTTTGCATTTATATTGGATCTCATGGCAATCTCTTCTTTCAACAGCTGAGAGCTGACGTTGTCCCCAAAACAGCAGGTAAGAACCTCTTCTGTAAAAACTGAGAATTAGAAGGTACTTAATGATGTATTTGACAGAAGTCAGTATCTCACTCGACCTGTTTCCAGAAAACTTCAGGCAGCTGTGCACAGGACAACCTGGCTATGGCTACAAGGGCTCCACTTTCCACCGTGTCATTCCCGGCTTCATGTGCCAGGTAGAGACTTATCTGTTCTCTAGCCAGAAAAGGATGTCTGTAGGATGTTGACTTTGTCGATGGAGAATGAAGCTGTAGGTTTTGATGGCAATCAAATCTAGTCTTGTCTAGATCAGCAGTTGAACAAGTCCTTGACACTCTCTAGCTCATCTCCTTCTGAACTTCTGTTTGGTCAGGGTGGCGACTTCACAAACCATAATGGAACTGGTGGCAAGTCGATCTATGGAAACAAGTTTGAGGATGAGAACTTCAGCTTGAAACACACCGGTGCTGGCTGCCTGTCCATGGCCAATGCTGGACCAAACACAAACGGCTCCCAGTTCTTCATCTGCACAGCTCTCACCAGCTGGTCAGTAACACATTAGGCCTGTATGGGCAAAATGGTACCGTCATTTGTTGCATGATGTGACAGTTGGGTTGCATATACTTGCATCACAAATTACACACCACTGTGTTCTGAACTTATCTGAATAAAAATGGTGGCTCCTCCATTTCCTTATACAGATGAATGCTTGACCAAATTAAGCTGTACTCCCTATGTAGGGTACCATGGAAATCGCAAGTGTTATAAATTTAGTGCTAGATCTGAGCTCTAGTGCCATGTGTACCTTTTATTTTTGTGCTGCATGTAATTCCTTATTTGGGAAGTAAGGAGGTAGATGAGTCAGAAACATACACATGTGATGCCTGTTAACAGTGCCAAGTTTTTCATGTCCGTGCACAAATACAAAGCTGTTTACAGAAATATAACTAACTTGAAGAGCGTCTTGGGGGGGAAAAGTTCCATATTCTGTGACCAGAAATGTGGGTGGGTTTTTTATTTTTTTTTTAATGGTAACAATGTTTCGTTTCAAGAACGTCTCCCTAAAGCCTGTTGCCTGGTGTTTGTAATGTGGTTAAGCATGCTGTGTGATTCTGAAGCCAAATGTGCCTTACAATATTTAAGTCTAGGCTTGTCAAAAGCCTGGACACAACATTAATTCTACTAAGACGTCTTTCATAATGCAGCATTGCTGCAATCCCAGTATTGCAAAGGGCAATCTTTTAATGATTAACTGTATTGTGCATGTATACTTTGTACCAATTGATCAAATATAGGTCTGAGTTGTTGGATCTAATCTAACTTCTGTGATTTTTATGCCAACTGATGTAAAACTTGCCCTCTCTTCAGGCTGGATGGTAAGCACGTGGTTTTCGGCAATGTCGTGGAAGGCTTGGAGGTCATCAAGAAGGTGGAGACCTATGGCTCCAACGGCGGCAAAACCAGTGCCAAGATAACCATTGCCAACTGCGGTCAGCTGTAGACCCCATGTCCCGAACCCTGTCTCCTTCAGATCCTGATCTAGTCCATCCTGAATCCTCGCTCAAACAGCAACATTCCTGTCCAGTTTTGCTCCTCTAGCTCATCCTATAAACACGTCTGTTTGTCCCGTTTGACGAGTTGCCTTTTTGATCAGTTAATTTTTTTTTCATTTGCAAATGAGTCTCTGAGCTTTGAGATTTGTATCAATCTGAAAATAAAGGGGAACAACTACTTTGAGGTGTTTGTTCATTTTGGGTATTGGAAATGGATGGGTTGGTTGGCGTTGAATGGCTAACACTGCTGGGGTGAATCTGTTGTCAGAAGGTTTAGGTTTAACTGCTTTGCCAAACCTTTTTGGGAGTAGTGCTGGAATACAATGTTGGATGTGCCTGATGTGAGGCAGATGTTTGGTTTAGCAGGTGTGCTCTAGATTGGCTCATGCTGCCAAGATTGAGGTTTTGCTGAGAATTAAATTTGGCAGCACTTGAAAGTTTAATTACTCCAGTTTAAGTGCTGTTATTGGATCATTCTCCTATAGTGTAGCTTGGGTATAGGAACTGCTCAAGGTTTATGTGCCAGTTAACTCCTTGTGTGACCAGGGTAAGATTGTCTCTTAGGGTGTAGGCCAAATGCTGAAGAGAGCAAATGGAAACTATCCTGACAGGTTTGAGTTATTTTACTTGAACTTCAGAGAGTACAAGACTTGAGTTGCAAATGTTCCTCAGATATCTTTCTAATCAGCCAAAGCAATTCTCCCCTGAGCGGGCCCGCTTTAAACTTACTTTTAAAACGGCTTTCCTTTTTATTATATTCTGACCATGACTGAATAGATGTGGCTGGCTTTCTACAGGGTGTGTCCTCCAGCCGATTGCACTTATGCATTTTTTAATAGATGGTGTTAATTGTATCTCAGTGGGTATTACTGACCATAAGCCTGCTAGTGTCAAATATCAAGGATGCTGGAGTGTTGAAGACACTGGAGACACATGAACTGTAGCTGTCTGGCTTTCAAAAAAAAAAAAGCTTAGACATGTGCTTCAATCCTGCAGACACAGGCCTCTGCAGCTGAAGGGTGGGGTAGATATAAACGCTAGAATGAAGTGCTTGCGGTTTGCAATAACATGCCACTAGAGGGCCCTCTACTAGAAGTCATGGGATCAAGTCTGTAATGGTCAGTAGAGGGTGCTGCAGCAATGAGAGCAACCGAGCCTGTATACATTTTTTAATTAACCACAAGGGTGCACTTCCGCGAGTGGCAAAGTGTGTAGCTATAGATGAGCACTAGTGCACACTACTGGCATAGAAATCGCACAGGTGCTAAACACCACCACAAGAGGGCACACTAATGAAAGGCATTCGTGTGATGGTCTACTAGAACCCACCACTAGAGGGCACAGTTGAGACACGTGAGTAGCCATAAGCCTCTTTCCCCAGTGGCGAGCCACTGGACACTGATTTACATTCATATTTTAAATGCTTTTCAATAAAAACGCAAGTAAAGCATACAATCAAACCTACACATGGGATTGTAGTGGTTCTTTATTCTAAATGTGAGTATTTTCAACCAGTTTCACCCTCCCACGCAGCACACAAGGAAAAGTCTTGCTCCACACATTCACTTTAAGTCTCATATTTTCTACAACCTAAAGGCTCTTTAATGTTAAATGTTTCATTTCAAATCGCCATCATCCCAGATCCAGAGTATAAACGGGTGTGAACAGAGATAATGAGCTAAAACCTATATGAAACGGTCCATATTGTATTGTATTTTTTCCCTGAGGTCCACATAACCTTTGTGTGGGTTTATTTTCATACGTATGTAGAGACAGATGTGTCAATGTGTCCGCCATATTGGTCCAGGCAGTACTGGCCTGTAAACGATGGATTTTCTGGTAACAAAGTATAATGTTGACATTTCACAACCAGTGAGTTGTTTCTCATATTAAAGGGTTTTGACTCTGTTTATCAGCTTTAACCTTCCGCTAATGAGGTGTAAAATCCTTCACTGTAGCAAAGAATTGTAACAACTCCCGACCTTTTTCATATTAATCGACGTGAAATGTATAGAAGGTTTTTGATAAAGTGGGAACGACTTTTTGTCCTAATCATTTTAGCTTTTTTAACGTGTGCTCCAGCTCAGAACAGCTCATTCACTGTGTTGAAAAAATGTTTTTAAGTTGTAATCCAACCAACTTCAGGCATTGAAAATATCCCTAACTTCCTCTTGCTCCCTTAGCCAACAGATCTGAGGAAATTCCGAGATAATCCTAATTTTGACTGGCTAAGTAAAGGGGAACTAGACTTTCACCCAATTGGCCAAAATTGACCAGCCTGTAATGGGTAGCCTGATGATGATAACTGACCAACACACATGTCAGAGTAGCAAAATACAAAAAAATAGATTATGAGCAATCTAGTTTATTGAATCTCGTATAAAGTCTCAGCTCGCGTAGTTTGCTGACTATTTCTAAGTTGACAACATAACGTTATCGTGGCCAAATACAACCAAACACAAATATTCAGTCTTTCCTGTGAAAGGTAATTCCCTGAGTTCTGATTTGGACTGTAAACTGGTCCCTACAGCCCCAAACTGATTTTTACAGTTCAACCTGATCAGAATTATGAGAGATTGCCTGGACCAATGTGTCGGCGACAGTGACACATGGTCCACCAGCCAATGCAGCTTTTAGGTATACATGTCCATGGGTTTATCAAATCATCATTCATTTCTACACTATTTTCCATCCTAATTCCATTCCTTAGAATTAAGCAGGCTATGCCTTTAAGAAACACATGTAAATTACCTTTGTGTAGGGTGAGAATGGGTGAGGCTATCCTGCTGTACACACACACACACACACACACACACACACATATATATAAATGAGTTGGTGCTTGTGACATCACAAGAACAGGTCATTCATAAAGGGCTATTTTTGCAGCTTGTACTCATTCTGGACTCTCTCATGAGCAACCCCTAGCTAATATTACTGGGAAGAATTTAGATTTGGCTTTGACGACATCCATATGTTTATAATTCCCTGATTTAAAAAGGCTGGGCGTAGCAGACCCCCTGCCCCCGGAGGCTCTGTTTCTGTGGTTGGCAGTGCAGCCCTGCCCAACAGTCACAACGATCCAGATTCCGTCGGGTTTTGGACCGGCCCCGTAGCAAGCAAATATCTCCCTCCTTTGGAATACGTTGGCACCGCCGTCCAGTCAGGTACTGGGCACAGCACAAGCCCTCCTCACAGTCACGTGACCGCAGACACTCACCCATCTCAGGAACTGAGAGCCAGAAATAAAAGAATGTCAACACCAGTGAGAGGCAAACAGCACATCTGCAATTCAAATTCAAAAACAGCACATCTGCAATTCAATCCAATTACAGAATATATATATATATATATATATATATATATATATATATATATATATATATAAAAGCTATATAGAGTTCTAGAGTATCTGAGTCTTTACCTTTACCTCTGCCCACTTCTTCTGGGAACAGCGTAATCTTACCACCCTGTCTCTGCCTCCTCTTTGACTCTCTGCACTCATTTACCTACAGAGAGAAAAAGAAAACATTACAGAGGGAAGTATGGGGTGTGTGTAAAAAGTGTGTAAAGACTAGGTAGAGACATAAGGAGATAAACGGTGAGTGAAATATAGCATAACAAAGAAAGAAAGTGAGAGAGGTATATTATATTATTGCATTGGGACACCCGTTTAATCAAGTGTACTAAAATTGTTTATATTGCTTTTGTTGGAGTAACTCTCTCTACTGTACAGGGAAGGGTTTCTACTGGATTTTGCCGTATTGCTGTGAGAATCTGATTGCATTTGTTGCCAAGAGGAAGAGTTAGTGAGGTCAGGCTGTTGGATGATTACCACTCCACCTCATTGCCAACTTCCCAACTTATCAAAGTACTGGATAGAGCTCCATCATTCCAGAAAGTACAGTTTCACTGCTCTACAACTTGATACTGGGGGTTTATACCCCTCAGTCCTAATATATTAGCAGTACTTCTCTACAGGGACAAGACAAACTGTGTGTGTGTGTGTGTGTGTGTGTGTGTGTGTGTGTGTGTGTGTGTGTGTGTGTGTGTATGTGTGTGTTGGTGCATTTGCATACCTGTGACACCAATAGGTTCAACTTACAGTATTATGACAACCCTAAGGTTGTGTTGGGATTGGGGTGCCTACTGTATTTAATTTGTTGTTTTGGAACATGGTTTTTGATTTAGAAAGAAACAAAGACTGAGCAACTGTCTCAATACTTTTGTCCTTGTAGTGTAACAAAGTTGTTGTCACACACACATCCTGTCCTGACTCCACCAAATGAGTGGTCAGAGAGCAGTGCTGGACGTGATTTAATTACCAGTTGTTTTCTGCACTGACCTGTTCCAGAGAGCACTCCACTTTGCCTCGCTGCTCTGGCCTCCGTCTCATGGTGTTATGGGCGTTTACATATACCGTATCCCTCTGTGAAGTAGGCGCTGTCTGTAGAAGGGTAAAAGAACATCACAGTTCAATCAGAGGGTATCCTAAAATGCCTAAATGCAGACTGCATTTATCACCTGTTTCAATTTTCTTTTCAAAGTGCTATATCTCTGTGTTACACACTTATTCGGGGGTCCGATAGAGAGCGAACTATCATCTTAAAGTTGGGTTTCTTGCACAGTAAGTACATTCAAATAACAAAAGAGATGAAGTAATAAATCCTAGAAACATGCATGTTTGCCTCTGCACACAATTATAATAATTCAGCAAGGCTACATGCTTCAATTTAGCTGTCCTTTTGAGTATCTCTAGTATGTCTGTGAGTGGTGAGACCACCTAATACACCCTCCGGCAGTGGGCTTAGTATTCAGACTGTGGTTGTGAGCAGTGGTAACTACAGGGTGGACTGCGATCAAGTAGCCTACACTACAAAGGGGATGCCGTGGATAAGTCTACTTTCTCATGGCCATCCCTGTAGTTACCACTGCTCATAACCATAGTCTGAACATTAAGCCCACTGCCAGAGGGTGTATTTTATATATATATATATATATATATATATATATATATATATATATATATAATTTGGTTTAATAATGCACAGAAGTGTGATTTCCCCACTAAAAGAGATCTGATTGCTTAATTTTGTTGAAGGACAGAACATCTGTAAATGCAGTGAAAGCAGCAAGCTGATTGGCTCTTTATGCTGAAGGATGGGACCGTCAACACCAGCAACTTTAAAAGGAGTGCTGACATGGGGATTCAGTTGCATACACGCAGAAATCCATAAAAAACTGGAGCACTGTTCAAGTACAAGGGCATACTCTGTAGCAGCCACACATGACCCTAAACTCACCGTGCCCAATGCCCTTGCCTACAAAGCCAAATATAACTCCCCATTGGCCGTTAAATGATGCATTGACCATGCTTTAATGCCGCTGCCAACTTCTCATAAAAACAAACATTAGAACATCATGCTGAGAACTAACATTAACCAGTTGGACACCAGAGTCGGACTTGAGGACGTTAATGTCCAAGACAATACTTACTAGTTATGAGAGCTGAGACTTTATAAGAAGTTCTAAGAGATAAGAATCCTTTGTATCTCTAACTACTGGTAATGTTTATCACAAGCTACTTGTGTCAGGTGCTTGAGTGACATATAAATCTGGATGCTGTGAACTGGCTGACTGGCAAGATTTTGATTTCCTGATTTTGTTACATTTGTCATATTTATAAGAATAATGTGCCGTTTTGTCAGTATTTCAAAGTGAGTGAACAGCAATGTAAACATTCTTCTACACCTTTTCACACGTATGAATCAGGGAAAATAATCCAAAGAATTCCTTACACCAATACATTATTTACAACACATTAGCTTAAGCCTAATGCTGATATACACTCCTCTGTACTGAGATTTAAAGTAACTGAGCCACACTTTTTTGTTCTCCACATAGTAACAAAAAACCTTGAATATCAAGTAGTGTGTCTGTATAGGCTACATACGTCTTTGTAAAAAGCCCCCAGTATTGAGGAGCTGTTTTCTCTGGAGTGTTGATGGAGCTACTTCCAATATCTTTGGGTTGAGCTGGGGTGGCAGAACTAACCAACTAGTGAACTTTCCTGCGTGGCTGAAAGCAATCAAACCTTCTTAAAAGCAATATTAAAAGATGTAAGTACAAATCCTTCAGAAAGGGAAGAGTATGTTACTGCAGGTAAGGTGGGGTGAGATTCCCCCAGGGTTTGAATGGGTGTCTATAATTATATATGATGGATTATCATCTGTGCCAAAAACAAACAAACAAACAAACAAACAAACAAACGAAAAAATAAAAACATGTGCAAATGCACACAGTTTGTCTATTGCCTGTAGAGAAGTAATTCCAATAGAATAGGACTCTCTGGAGCACATAAACTAACATTAATCTGTAGCATTTTCTGAGTGGTCCAGCAACTTTATTTTTCTTATTTTCCAATTTATATATTTTTAGTCTTTTTTAGTCTGTTTTAAATTATTTTGATAACTATATTTTCTAAAATAGAAGTAATTTACAATCTGTTTGAGGAGATTAAAACCTCATCAGATTTTGTACGCAGGAGAATAATTCAGGTGGTCCAATGGTGGACCAAAAGTGGCAGTCAGCGGTGTGCCATCCTCATCAATCCAGTCATATATGATTGAAACAACTGTGTTCTCTGGATTGATGGAGCTCCAGCCAGTACATGTGAGATGAGTTAAGGCATTGATGATGAGGTGGCATGGTGATCAGCCAACATCCTGAGCTCACTAAGCATCGCTTTTTGTGGCTGAATGAAATCATCTTAGCAATGCCCCAAAATCTAGTGGAAAGCCTTTGCTGGACAGTAGAGACAGTTACTCCAACAAAAGCTGGATCAACTTTTTAATATCCTTAATTTTAGGAGAAACATTGAATAAGCCTTTGTCCCAATACTTTTATCCATTTGGTGTATATGTCCTTACCTGTTGAGGATCCATAATTTCTTTAGAAGAACGGATGATGTTCGAGTCCAGGCAGTGGATAACCGAGGTCACTGCAAGTAAGAGGGCAAAGAGTGTCCACATGGCAGACCTTCAACTCTAACATATACAGGCTCTGAAGAGGAAATGCCACAGTGCTCCAGCACAGCTCTGCAGAGGAACAGGGTTAGAGCAGCGTGTCTCCATTCATCAGTGTCTCCTCTGAACACTGTGGGGGATTTATACACCCGTATGAAAGTGGTAATTACGCGCGTGGGCTGGATGAAAAGATGCCATCATCGACCTTCTACACATGTCGCTCCTTTAGCACTTGTTTTGATCTAAACTCTGGAGTGCTTTGAACGCATCCCCCAGGCTAACCGCATCAGTGGGCTCGGATGTGGGATGTTTCCTGAGCCGGAAGAGATTACCTGCACCTTTTGCACGCTGGATCGAGGGGGAAAACACAAAAGTGGCCCCGCGCTTGTCTGGCCTTCTGGACTTTACTCAGGCACACTTAATTACCTGCGAGATTAGACCTGCCTTTACTGATGCTGGAGATCTTACAGCAGCTGGGAGTGTAAGACTCCAAACACAACAATAAACACTAATCACCATCATCATCATCATCATCATCATCATCATCATCATCATCATTATCATTCTCCTCCTCCTCCTCATCCTCCTCATCATCGTCATCATCCTCTTCATCAGCATCATCATCATCACCATCATCCTCATCATCCTCCTTCCCATCATCATCATCCTCCTCATCACCACCACCCTCCTCCTCCTCATAATTATCATCATCATCCTCTTCTTCATCATCATCCTCCACATCATCACCACCATCCTGCTCCTCCTCATCATCATCATCATCATCATCATCATCATCATCATCATCATTATCATTCTCCTCCTCCTCATCACCACCATCCTTCTCCTCCTCATCATCATTATCATCCTCCTCCTCACCACCACCATCCTCCTCCTCATCATCATCATCATCATCATCATCATCATCATCATCATCATCATCATCATCATCATCATCATCATCATCTTACAGCAGCTGAGAATGTAAGACAACTGAGAGTGTAAGACAAGCAGAACACAACAATAAACAATCGTCATCATCATCATCTTCATCATCTTCATCATCATCATCATCATCATCATCATCATCATCACATTCATTATCCTACAGCAGTTGTGATTGTAAGACTTCAGCTACAACAGCAGTAATACTCATCAACAACTTCATCATCATCATCATCACCTTCAGCTGTGAATGTAAGACTCCAACGAGAACAGAACATATCATATTAAACCCACCATCATCGTCATCATCATTAACATTATCACCATCATTATGATCATCACTGTCCACCTCCTTCTCCTCCTCCTCATCATCATCATCATCATCATCATCATCATCATCAGAACAGTAAACAGACTACAAAGCATCATCATCATAATCCTCATTATTGGAATAGTTGTTCTAATTGCAACTATTGGTAATGTTAGGCTGCATACCAACAACAATCATCATCATTGTGATCTTCATCATTTTCATCATCTTCATCATCATCATCATCATCATCATCATTATTAGAATAGTCGTTTTGACAGCAGATATTGACAATGAAAACTGCAAAACAGCAACAATCATGATCATCATCAATACAGTTCTCACAGCTGTGGATAATTTTTTAATTCAGCTACAACATCATCATCTTATTCATAATTATAGACATTGTCTTCATCATTATTATCCTTATCTTCATGATCATTATCAGGATCCTCATCAGGACAGTGGTTTGTATCGCAGCTGGTAATGCAATACTTGGTGATTATCGTCATTATTATCATCATCTTCTTCCGCTTTCCCAGGCTTCAAGGTAAGGTAAGGCTTCAAAGCAACAACAATAATATCCAGAAATAACATGAGCTTCAATGGAGTCATAATCTTTGTGATCTCTCTTCCTCCACCTCCACCTCCTCCTCCTCCTCCTCCTCCCCGTCATCATCATCATCATCATCATCATTATCATCATCATCAGAGCAGTTGTTTTTACAGCTATGTAGAGTTTTATAGGTTGGTACCGTCACTGACCACTGATTAATTTGGGTTTATTCTAATGCTATACAGACTTTTATGGGTGAACTCACTTTGACCACTGACCTATTCCTAGATAAGGGTCGGGCCAAGTGCTGGACTACACAACACTGAATGGAGATTCTGGGGATGTAGTTCAGGACTAAGATAAGCTTATTCCTGTCACCTGTAGTGTTTTAACAGGCTAACAAGCCCTTTCCAGAGACAAAGGTTTTTACACGACTCATTAATGTGATGTAATGCAGCTGCATGTCTAATTTGAATTGGTAAATCTGCCTGTAAGTCTCGCCTTCCTCTTTTTTGGTGAGATTATTTTTGTGGTGAGATGAAAAGCGCCATTTGTTCTCTGACGGAAGTTCTGCTTCGTCCCTGATCAAAAGCACATTAAACATCGGGCTTTCCGGCCTGCAGTCCAGCAGGGTTAGTTGCAATTACACATACGTCCTATTTCTATGAGCACTTGTTCAAACAGGACAAATAGAGGCACCTTCAAAGAGACAGGAGGCTTAACTGACTTACAGTGGTGATACGAACACTCTGTCCATCCGTTTAGAAGACTGAGAAGTGGCTTAGACAAAGGCTGGCCTTGATTTCGCAAAACACAGCCATCAGCCGCTTCTGTGAGGGGTGGAAGCACAGAACTGATGTGTATTCACGCAGCGCTGATTGTGTGAGTTGGTGTGTGAGTGTGTTTCTGTTGAAGATAAAGTAGAGGCTGAGCACAAAGAGCAGAATCTCTGGAGAGAGCCCGGGGCTGTTGAATAAAAAGCCGACAGATAGGGCATGTTTGTGTGTGTGAGTCACAATTTTGAGGCTGGAGTCCAAGTCAATGAATGAGTCTAGAGACTAGAGTCAGAATCAAGTCACGAGTCTTAAAGTTAGAGCCAGAGTTAAGTCGCGGGTTTTTAGGCTAGAGACCAAGTCAAGTCCTGAGTCAGTGTGATGTGGCAAGTGTAACATAAAAATGAACAACTCAAATAATGAAGGATAGTGAAAAGAGTTTCTCCTGCTTTTGGAACAACCGTCTTGACTGTCCACGGGAGAATTTCTACTAGATTTGATTGCATTCGGCCACAAAAGAAAGACTTGGTGAGGTCAGGATGTTGGATGATCACCACCCCGTGTCATCCACTAATCCCAAACTCACCCCAAAAGTATTGGATGAAGCACCATGATTCCAGAGAAAACCAGTTCTGCTGGTCCACAGGTCAATGCTGGGGGGGCTTTATACCCCTTTAGTTCATGCTTGTCATGCATTGTCATGGTGACAATAGGTTCATGTTTATCTACTCCAGAGAGTCCTATTCTATTTCTCTTTATTTATTTATTCTCTACATGGACATATAGTGTAGCTGAAATTAACGAGCCAGGTGTTTTTGTTACTATCTTTTATTGTGCTTCATTTCCAAAAACAGTTCAGTCTGCGTGTTACTTTGGTGTGAATGGGTGTGAATAAACCGCAAACTTAATAATTGAAGGCTAAATTGTCAGATAAATGAATGTGAGGTTTGTGTTACATGACAAAAGCAGTGAATTCAAAACAGGCTGTTTGTGAAGCTTAGTTTTAATATATGAACTGTACTAACTGAAGGGAAGGAACAATACATTTATTTTACAAACGTTTTCCATGATATGTGTCCTTTAATGTCCATGATTATTTACACAAATGAATTCATATTTTTGTGATCTGATGCCTGAATTAACTGAAATGGCAAAGGCTAAAGGTGGACTTTGTTGAGTCACGTAACATTTTCCACTGCGTCTCACTGGCTGTACGGATGAAGCCAACAGCAGTGAGGACATGGCTGAGTGTAACACCCATACGAGAAGATATGATAGTATTTAAAACCACAGAAAATCTACAGTCACGTTCCAGTTGTAAACCGGCCTCCTCAGGTCAACCTACAGATTTTGAACTTGATTCAGATATGTTGCCTTTTCTTTTTTGGTTTTGGGTTGTTGTTGATATTTCTAGCGGACACCAAAAGTAGAGCTAAGACATGTATTCATATTATTCATATGTTCACCTATTTGACACAAGTTATAAATAATGACCATATTCAAAATTCGCACTGGGGAGCCACTGCATTCTACTGTCTGTCACCCCTAAGGACACTAATAGTCACCCCTAAGGACACTACTAGTTCAGCAATATGGGCAAGGAATCCTGTGGCCATGTGTTCCCTTTAATGGCAGGGCTTCCAATTGGACTTTTTCCAGCAGGATAATACCCGCAACAACAAGGGTTTCCCAGGAACGCCTGCTTGACTGTAGCAGTTCTTCGACCTGCCCGGTTGCCAAATCACCAATTGCGCATTTATGTGACCAACTGGGATGTCAG
This sequence comes from Acestrorhynchus altus, assembly GCA_034509495.1. NCBI lineage: Eukaryota > Metazoa > Chordata > Actinopteri > Characiformes > Acestrorhynchidae > Acestrorhynchus > Acestrorhynchus altus. The sequence goes on from CM067515.1 coordinate 8,375,582, forward strand.
CTTTGGCAAACTACAAGTGTGCAGGATCTACAGGCCAAGGCATAACATCTGTGGGCAGATGTCCGCAGCATGCCACAACTTGTATGCCTCCACTACCAACCATATCTCATTTTTATTTTCTATATCATGAACTTCTTATATTCATTATATTACACCTGTTACACACACCTGTGTGGGTTTTAATTCCATAAAAAAACAAGTGTGTCATTTATCTGGAAATGTTTTGGATCCCGAGAAATGACACTCAACAAAATACACTTTATGCCCAAGAAACAGGAACAGCGTGGACAGAAATGGACTTTTTCCCCCGTTTCAAACAGCATAATCCAGTGCTGAGTCTGAAACACCACAAAGAGTGCAACTGTCTTATGTAATTATAAAAACCTACTTTAGTGATATAGAGTTACATGTATACAACATGGCCACCCCTGTTACAAATAAATGCTGATACTTTAACATTATACTTTGTTAAGTTTTTAATCATATTGTATTGTATATCACGACCTGTCATGTATCGGTCCTGTCCTACTCCTCTGTCTTCTCATTGTTGTCTTTCCCCCATGTGCTTCTGAGTGCATGTGTCTTGTTTTGGTCTCCTCTCCACCCTTGCTCCGCCCATTCCAATCTGTGTCTCATTAGTTATCAGATCCAGGTGTGTGTAATGTTGTCTTGTTATTTAAGACCCTCTGTTTCAATCTGCCCTTGCCAGTCCTTTGTTGTTTTGTTCTGTGAATGTGTCAGCACGTTTCCATGCGGTTTGTTTGCCATAGTTTATGTCCATCTATTTGTTTTTGTATCCCATTATTGTCTTTATTATTAAATCCAACACCTCTGCCCATACGTCCGCTTCCCTTGTCCATGTCTTCATCTGCTCAGTGGATGCGCAATCGTTACAACCTGTCACAATAAACATATTTGTTTGGATGGTATATTGTCACAGAAATAATTGTGATAAATAGTGTAGTATAGAGTTTAAAGTATTAAGAATATTCATGGGAATTTGAATGGAAAAATGAAAAATGTATCCTAAATATATAAAATATAAATAAAAAAACCCTGACATACCGGTTCATTCATGTTAATGTGCTGTCTAATTGCTAATAAAAACATAATGGGTGATATTGATGTCAGGAAACACGTCCATATATTTCATAATAAGTCAATAATGTAATTATTGTCACAGCCTACATATAGAGCCAATGTCTCATAAGCATATTTAGAGTTTTAAATCCTACCATGCAACCCTTACCAAAAGGTTTTGCTCCAAAATGGACTGTTTTGAGATATTTAAGATTTCCTGCACTTTGATTAAAGTCCCATTTCTGTCAGCTATCCATGTTTGTGTGTGTGTGTGTATATATGTATATATATATATATATATATATATATATATATATATATATATATATAAACATTTTTTATATATATATATATATATATAATTGTATATTATAGATTATGCCTCTCTACTTTATAAAGGCTTTGTATCCATGTTCTGAACAAACAGTGAATGAAATCATTTCCAACCTGAAAGCACTGGAGAATAAATGTTGATTAAGTGTGTGTGTGTGTGTGTGTGTGTGTGTGTGTGTGTGTGTGTGTGTGTGTGTGTGTGTGTGTGTGTGAGGGAGGCTGAATGTGATGTTAAGATAAACTGTGACCAATAGAAGCCTTCAGGTCATCCACCTCCCCAATAAAAACAGATACGACAGTACCTCTCCCTCTGTGCCATTGTATAGTGTGTCTGTGTGTGTTAAGAGCTTTCTCATGCAGGGATTTTTCAATTTGAGAATAGGGACACAGGCCTCAACAGAACACACGCCACAGCCCTGACAAAGTGACGCTACTAATCGCTCGCTGGCAGACAGCACACCTGCTTTGGACTCATACACTTTCTCTCTATCACACACACTGAAAGCAAGACCATGCAGCTGGAGGTAAGACCATTTTAGCTGTCACAAGACACTGTTTACACTCAGCACAGTGTTTCCAAATTTATGTGTTCAAAGATTTAGTTGAGAGGTGTTTATTATTTGTGGAATTTTTCCTTTTTGATTATTGATATAATTGAAAGGAAACTGTCGAGAATTTAGAATTATGTAAACTGTCAGTTATATGCATTTCAAATTTTTTTTTAATAAAGATGCTCCAAAATTACTTAATTTCCCCACATTGACTACCAATAATTTGCCAAAGTACTTTGAATTCGAAATTATTCAAATTTTGGGAAAACTTTAATGGTTCATATTTTAATTCAAAAGGTAAACTGTCATATATTTATATTCATTTACATGTAAAGTGAAATATTCCAAGCCTTTATTTGTTTTACTTTTGATTAGCTTGGCTTATAGCACATGGAAGTATCAAGTTTCTCAAATCATTAGAAAGTTTCACTTTAATTTTGAGCGTAAATAAATGATTGACCATATCAACAAAAAATTACAAAAATGTTTTTCACTATATATAGTATTTTTTTGTTTGTTATCTCATTCTTTGAACCTAGCTGCTCTGTAGACTGTGAAATGTGTGTGTGTGTGTGTGTGTGTGTGTGTGTGTGTGTGTGTGTGTGTGTGCGTATGTGTGTGTGTGTGTGTGTGTGTTGTGTATGTGTTTTCTAACCCTGACAGCAGAAGTGAGATGTAATTGATTTTCCCATTGTGATCATTTATGCTCTGTGTAAATGGGTGTTGATCTGAAAAATTAAGGATCAATTTATCTATGTTTGCTCGTGTGTGTGTGTGTGTGTGTGTGTGTGTGTGTGTGTGTGTGTGTGTGTGTGTGTGTGTGTGTGAGACTGAAACCTTGCACCATCATTAGGCCATTCTGAAAGCAACAGGGGAGCATATTTAAATATATATTGAGACTGGTGGGTGGGAGCATTTAGGCAAAAATAACTTTTCATTTATTGAATTTCTTTCAAAATTCTTAATGGCATTCAAAATGCAATTACGTACATTTTAAGAGTCTATTAGAACAAACTAATTGGGAACCACAGCTACATCTAATATCAGGTATTTGAGTGTTAATAGCAGGGCTTAATCACTAAACTCCTGTTTGAGAAAGTTTTCATCAGGCCAAGGTTGGAAACATCATAATGTACAAGTAGTTTAGTAGTTCTATCAAAATTTCTATGTTGTCAACAAATGAGTGTCAAATCAAATGACTATAGAATTACTATTCAGTATATTTCAACAATATGTATTGTCACACTGAACTGATTCAGTTATAAATAACAAATACACTAAAAATGTCTTTTCTCATTTCAAGCGAAATTTAATTTAAAAAAATGCACAACTTAATTTCCCACTAATGTCAATATACAATCAACCCTCCTCTGTTTGCAGCATGACCAGCAAGCTGATTGGCTTACTTTGTGGAAGGCCGGGACTTTATCTATAAACAAGAATTCATATTTCAACCAGTGATTGGTCTCCTCAAGCTATTTTCATTTGAATTAGCCTCAGACAGTATTGTCTGTAACCCTGCCTCTCATGTGTTGTTCACAGTGGCAGCACTCAGTGGTATTCAAAGATTTGATTGGCTAAGTAGTGGTGTGTACAACATGTGATCAATCGGCAATGAGCTTCACTGGGCTGCTAAAACTGTAAACTGTAAAGGCTTGAAAAGGGAGGAAGGATGGACCTAAACACCTGTGATGTTCTTTAAAATAGCTTCAGGTGCTGTTAATATAAAGGGGCAACCATAACCTGCACTGCTGTTAGGGATGAATTCATTCTCTCTGTGTCTCTAAATCACTTTTGAACTGCAGTTTTCACCTATGCTTAGTGTCCAAATATTTGTGGACACCCCTTCTAATGAATGTTCTGATGTTCTAGTGAATTGCTGACACAAATGTGCAGCTGCGCAGACAGTATGTCTAGTCCCTAGACAGGGCTAGAGCATCCTGACCTCTTTTATGCTCTTTTTGCTGATTTTGAGTCAAATCCTCACAGCAGTTTTCTACAATTCAGTAGAAAGCCTTCCCTGCATAGTAGAGCTAGTTACTCCCACAAAAGCAGGATAACCTCATTAGTAGGTGACCTTTTGACCACATGATGTATTTTCTTTTAACTTTTAACTAATCTCCTGAAAAGTTAAACACATGCAATTCATGGCTGTCTAGGTCTGTTCTGCAACAGCTCTAATTCTATTACAGAAATTCAATCACATGCTGCTATAATGGCTTCTCTGGATCACCATGTACATCCTGAACTGATAAAACATCTCTTACCCTTCCCATCCCTAAAACAATGATTAGGAGTAAGTACATTGACCACAGCCCCACACTGACCCACATAATTGTCCATATCTATCAAGGTATGGATGATAAATCATCAAGGCCTAAAATCAAGCGAATGAGCGTCTCAGAACCAGTGCCCAGTTACATTAAACACAATAGGTTCTTCCTTGAAGTATAAAGCTTAAGGTAAGATTTTCCTTTACTTAATTGTGTTGCATAAAGTCCCCAAACTAAAGGAAAACAGTAAGCAATTTATTGCATTGCTTAAAGTTTTATTTCAGTCAATGGCTGTGACCGAAATGGATCCCTATTCCCTCATTAGTATTGCACTATATAGGGAGAGACTGTTTAGTTCACTAAATAGTGTAGAAACACAGATGAATTCACACATTTCGTCATCGGCAACGTGCATCAACACCTTTCACATAAATAGACAGAAGAGTCTGAAACAGGTTAATGCTTTAATTCTGAATTAAAGTTAGTTAAGCTCTGTGCAGTTCATAAAATAATCCCTGATTCTGCTGCTTACAAACATAAGCCTTCCATTAATGAAGGTTACGTGGGAAAACATCTGAACTTCACAGCATGCAGTGGATCATAACTATCACTGGCTTTGGTCGCGAAATGTCAAAATGACAAGTGAATACTTTGTAGTCTCTATGAGCGTGTTTACACCAGAGAGGCAGTGAACTCTGTTTCTAAATGTTTGTGACTCTCCGATTAGGTGAGGTTTGTGGAACAACTACAATCCACAATTTCATTGTGTGCTGCCTTTTGTAAATTGGTACACTTTCATTTAATAATGTAACAAGCTGGTCATTTAACAACAGTGGCCACTTTAGGAAGACAAGATTAATGCAAAACTATTTTTAAGGGGTTATTTAACTGACATTCGATATTTAAGGTAAATATTTAAGGGTTTAAGACAGTTTCCTTAAGAACTGCAACACTAAAGGCATTTTTTTCCGCAACAGATTTTGATGATTAAAGGCAATCTTAAGTGAGAATTTCACTGCAACCGAGCACTGGCACTTTAACCTGCCAAACCCTAAGAGGCACTCTCATAAATGTGTGTGAGCTGTGGTGTGTCTGACTGCACATTTGTGTGTGTATGTATTCAGTGACTGGCATTGGACACGGCAGTGATGAACCCAATGGAGTGGATCAGGCAGAGCAGGGGCTCTCCACGCTTAGTGCTTGTGGTGGTGTGTGTAGCCCTGCTACTTGATAACATGCTGCTGACTGTTGTAGGTGAGTGTATTTGCATCTAGTCACACTCTTTTACAATATATATATATATATATATATATATATATATAATACATACATACATACACAAGATTAACGATTTGTTGTCACATGTTCAGAAGTTGTCATGGTGTGGGATGCAATTTCACATGATTCCAAAGCACCTCTGCATTACAGGCACTCGGACAGCCCAACATTACATTAATGAGGTGCTGCAATCAGTGACTTGAAGACACAGATACTATGCCACGGCCAGTCACACTGTCAGAGCTATTCCTGATTGAACATATGTGACATGCTATTTTACTCATTAACAAAAAAAAATAACACAAAACCTGTGAGTGTATTATACAGCAAAATCTGTATAGATGATATGGAGTTGGGTTCATTTGATGTACCGTCAAGCTCAAAGAACTGATACTCCATCCAAAGAATCTGACCATGGCATTTACTTGCTTGCCCATGTTCTGCCCCCCCCCCGACCTCTAATGTTCAAACACAGACACATTCAGACATTTGCAGCCTGCATCATGCTGACAAGGGGCAGACAATATACAAAAATACACCATACACAAAGGGACTCAACTGAGCCCAAATATAGAGAACTGACTCTGAGTACCTGTAGATTCTAAATTCGACTGTTGCCTGATATAATTCTCCCTGAATCACTGTAGTCTGATGAAATGAGTATCTACTACCTAGAATTCCCTAGACTGACAAATCTCTATCTGAATCTGACTGCAACTTCACACCGTTCTGTTCTAATCTGAATGTAGCCTCACACAGTTCTGTTCTAATCTGAATGTAGCCTCACACAGTTCTGTTCTAATCTGACTGCAGCCTCACACAGTTCTGTTCTAATCTGACTGCAGCCTCACACAGTTCTGTTCTAATCTGAATGTAGCCTCACAGAATTGTGCCTCAATCTGACTGTTGCCTGACAAAATTCAGTCTAAATCTGACTGTTGTCTGACACAATTATATCTTATTCTAACTGTACTACAGAATTGTTTCTAAATGTAGCTGACCGAATTTTGCCTGAATCTGACTGTAGGCCAACAACCCTGGATCTGATTGTAGCCTGACACAATTCTGTAGCCAGAAAAAAAAAACCACAACATCCAACTGTAACTTGATAAAATTCTGATGGAATATAATTGTTCTATGTTTGTTATAGACTGGATATGTAACTATATGTAACTGTCTATATTTACAAAGAGTTTACAAAACTTAACCAGAAACTTAAACCATAATCTCAACAACAAATTACTTCTTTCATTTTAAAAATAAAACATTTTTGAGACGTTTTTCTACAATTATAATTATTATTGTTCCTCATTATTATTCTCTCCCTCTCATATTTTCCAGTTCCCATCATCCCTACATTCCTATACACAATGGAACACCAGAGGACTGTCCTCTCCTCCACATCATCACTCTCTCCTCCTAATACAGTACAGCCAACCTTCTCCTCCATTCTCTCGCTCAACACGGCCTACACTCTCTCAATGTCCTCCAGCAACTGGAGCGGCCCATCCACTCCTTCTCTGCCCAGTACAGCCCCAAAGAGGAATATGTCTGACTGCAAAGATGACCAGGAGTTTCTGGAGGAGGAAAATGTGAGAGTAGGACTCCTGTTTGCATCTAAGGCTATGGTGCAGCTTCTGGTTAATCCTTTTTTGGGACCACTGACCAACAGGTGCGTACTCCCCAATTTAACCTTCAGTGGCACAGCTCTCCTCTTCTATTTAAATTTGTATTCTCCAGACTTCACATGGTCCTGTGTTGTGTTCTAAAATAGTCTTCTCAATTCTGAACTGTTCTAGAATGTTCTATCTTCCTTCACACTGTTTAGAATGTTCTACAATGTTTGTTAGTAATCACAATTACAATGTTATATGGTGTTCTCCCACGTTCATGCCCTGTAGAATGTACTCCTCAATTTAAAATATTCTAAGAGTTCTGTCTTCATTCACACTATTTAGAATGTTCTCATACATTCAAACCATTGTAGATTGTTCATTATTGATCACAATGTTTTACAATGTTCTATCCCCATTCAAACTATTACATAGAATGTTCTAGAGTCACAGTTTTATTATGCCATTCCTCAATTATACAATTCTAGAATATTCTCCTCAATTGAAACTGTTCTACAATGTTCTATTTTATTCACTGTGTTAGAATGCTCTTCTGCATTCAAACTATTCAAAAATGCTGTGTTTTAATTCATACTATTTAGAATGTTCTATATTTTAATTCACAAGGTTCTAGAATGTCCAGTCTCAATTCAAACTATTATAGAATGGTATCATACAATTACCCAGTTTTAGAATGCCATTCATCAATCAATCCATTTTTAGTTCACAGCCTATAGAATGTTCTAGAATGTTCATTACCAGGATTCTAACACATTCACATTATTTGAGAATGTCCTCCTCAATTCAAACCATTCTAGAATGTTCACTCCCAATCACAATGTTCTATAATTTTCTACCCCCATTCAAACTACTATAGTAACACAGTAATCACAGTACTGGCAGCTAATATTGCCAACATTTTACCATATTTTCACAGGGCTATGACTGTAATTTAATGTTGATTTAATTTAATGTAGTTCCCAGTATGTTACTGCATTTTATAGGATTCACTGTCCAATGAATGGTGTCCTACTGTTTTAGGAAGTACCTCCACATTTGCATTTCATAATTCCATACAACACTGAAGTACTGTAGTATTTCTTAATACACAGAGAAACACATTGGAGAAATGTTCCAAACAGGACATTAAGAAGTCAGTAAATTCTGCAACAACCGGACTCATAAATGGGAATTGTGGGTAAAATGTGTTTGCAAACTGTGTGCTCAGTGTTTCCTACAGATATGAAAACATGCAGCACACATTACAACTAATACCTTACAATAATCAGCATAACACAGGATTTACAATAGGGCCTCTGCTACAGACCTTTGCTGCAACCAGCTACTGCCACACCAGCCCAAACCACATTACTCCTGAATCACAATCCAGTTTACTGAGTCGTTTTGAAGATTGAAGGGCAATTTTTACAGCAGTTTATTCGAGTGAATATCAGAACAGTGCTGTACACAGCCAGATGCCTAACATTAGTACACTGGTCCGTGTGCTCTGAACCACAATGATTCAGTTCACTTGAAATACTTTAGAAATGTTATTGTGCTATGAATTATTTGTAGAAATAGATTTAATATACAAATATAACTTCTAAACAATAATAATCATGTCTTTTTATTAGTACTTTGGTGAATACACTGATACACATTTCATTAAATACTATTTTGATAAATTATCATCTTTCTTTTCCAGGATTGGATACCATATACCGATGTTTGCTGGGTTTGTTATCATGTTTGTCTCCACTATAAGTAAGCAGACTTTAACTACAGTCATAATCTACATTATGTACTAACTATGAAACTAATATTAGGCTTGTAGGTTAAAGTGCTAAATGTGTGTTTTAATATGATCTATGTTAATGACTTTGTTGTAGAGCTAATGATACCAGATTAGCTCAGAATCAGCTCATGCTGTGTGTGTGTGTGTGTGTGTGTGTGTGTGTGTGTGTGTGTGTGTGTGTGTGTGTGTGTGTGTGTGTGTTTTAGTGTTTGCTTTCTCAGGAACGTATGCTTTGCTGTTTTTTGCGCGTTCACTGCAGGGCATTGGCTCTTCCTTCTCCTCTGTCGCAGGTACAGTTTGTGTATGTAAGCGTACCGTAACATAAGTTATAAATTATTAATAATATACACTAATTTTGTTTATTTGTGTTTATTTCTTGTCAATTTGTTGGCTTTGAGCTATTATTATAGTTTGTAAACATGGACATTAATGTATGTAACTATATGATATTAAATGTGAAACATAAAATGATTGTTTATAATGTTGTAGTCTCCCTGTGGTGTGTGTGTGTGTGTGTGTGTGTGTGTGTGTCTGTAGGATTGGGCATGTTGGCAAGTGTGTACACAGATGATAATGAAAGAGGGATTGCCATGGGCATAGCACTAGGAGGACTGGCCATGGGTGTGCTGAGTGAGTGATGCTATCAAATGCTATCACTTTCCAAGTGTACTAAACGTGTCAAAATTATTGTCCTCAGTAATTAACAGTTTGCTACAAATGAATGAGGTAGTGATTTGAATGATTTGACAGACTTAAAAATCTATCATGGGCTTCCACAACTTTCTCCATCTGAACACGCAAAATTAATTTAGATAATTTTCATAAAATTGTGGGTGTTTTATTTAACTTTTGTATATCCTTGGTGGGGACTGGACAATAGAACTACATGGGAGATTCTATAATAAGTGTATAAAATATGATATAGTAACTAGAAAAGTGGCAGAATGGTGGCACTATTTTTATTCATTGATTTATGTGTTTATTTATTTAATTTTATTTAATTATTTTGATAAAGTGGGGGGGCATAAGAAGGGGCCTGGCTGACCATAAACCAGCTAAGCAAGCATTTGACACACCTTAGCAACCAGAATGGTGGGACACCATAGCAACTAAACAGCTCCATAACACTGGAAGTGGGAACCACATACGTTTCATTACCATTTTGGTTTTCTTTGAGGAAATGCACTTCTGCAGTTCATACTGTTGTTATTTAATGTGTTCAAACAGGTCACTTTTGAGCAGCAACACAAAATGTTATTTTGTGCAAATATTCTTTTAAAACTTTGACACAAAGCTGTGGGTGATAAGCTGCACAATATTATTGTGTATTTGTTATAGTCAAAATAATCAAATAATTATGCTCTTTTTATTTGAAAATGACAGGATGCCATAAATAGCAACAGAAGTTCAAAACATAATGTTTACAACAATGTAAGTCGATTACAGATCTGTCACAACAGTAGGTGAGATGTTATTTAGCTTTATATGGATTTATTATGGATGTATAATTATTATAGCTATAATATGGCAGTCATTTCTGCCTGGCAACATTACCCTAGTTCACATAAAAAGAACAGGAGGGTCAAATGTCATGTTACAATACGTGTTAATAATATATCTCTGTGTTTTTTTCTAGTTGGTGCTCCATTTGGCAGTGTGATGTATGAGTTTGTGGGTAAAAGCTCTCCTTTCCTCATTCTGGCTTTCCTGGCTCTGTTTGATGGAGGTGAGTTTAAATATAAGATGTGAATGTATTTCAACTAGAATTATGCCACTGCCATGCCAGTGTGCCATTGAGGGGCTACCGTCATGTTTGTAAGTGTTATTTGTGATTTTTATTTTCAAATACAGCCCTCCAGCTTTGCATTCTCCAGCCCTCTAAGATTTCTCCAGGGGTGAGCACTTGCATACTGCCATTACAAACTGTACAATCGACAGATGAATTTTACATTTCAATATAATTCCCTACCCTGTTTCAGAGTGTGGAAGGCACACCACTGCTAACTCTGCTGAAGGATCCCTATATACTCATCAGTGCAGGTGTGAAAATGTGCATTTATATAAATTCCTCTTTGACTGATTGACTTAGATTGGTTACCAACCTTGTTCAATATAACATAATCCATGGTTGTTTTGTCTTGGCATGTACACTGATCAGCCATGACATTAAAACCACTGACAGATGAAGTGAATACCATTGATTATCTGGTTCCAGTGGTTCCTGTCAAGCGGGGTTTACATGAGGCAGCAAGTGAATAGCCAGAATAGTCAGTGATGGGTTGGAAGCTCAGTCCAAGAATCTGAGAGACTTTTACAAGCGCCAGACTGTGATGGCTAGACAACTGGTTCAGTGCATCTCCAAGACACCAGGCAAGTGTTTCTGGTATGCACTAGTTTGTATCTCCCAAAAGTGCTCCAAGGAAGGACAGCAATGAATCAGAAGCAGGGTTGTGAGCTTCCAAGGCTCACTGATGCTCATGGAGGTCCAACCTGAAAGATAGCGCAGGACATCTTCAGTGATCATGTTGAGTCAATGCTTCGATGAAGCTTATTTGTCAACACAAGCGAGGCCTACACAATATTAGGCAGGTGGTTTTAATGTCATTTCAGATCACTGCATATGAATCTTTTTTGTGCTTTGTGATGCCTGTTCTGAGTTGATGTGCACAGTGATTGTACAGTATCTGTATGGAATCCCAGGGTCTTTGTGCTTTGCCAACATGGGTGTGGCCATCTTGGAGCCCACCCTCCCGATATGGATGATGCAGACCATGTGTTCACAAAAATGGCAGCTGGGTAAGCATCTCTACCACCCTGCTTCTTTCCTTTGTAACTGTCAACAAAGTAACTCAGGGGTAAACAAAAAAAAATCCCTCAAGAAAATAATGACACACGCATTCATTTGTGCTGGAGTCTGAACTTCTAAGACTAGGAATGAATCCAAAAGACATGCTACCTGACACAAACATATTACTCTTTTAAGAAGCAAAGCAGATTATATGACGCCAGACATCTCTGCATCCCTGCCAAGACATCTGTGCCCCAGGATATTACTACAGTTACTTCTTTTATGTGGCGCAGTCACCTGATCTTTAAGAACTGATATGTCTGGAAATAGATGCTGAAGGGTTCTTGACACAGCTGATGGCATTAGAAATTGGTTTAGAATGTTTCCCCCCAACCATTTATTTGGTTTAACAGTGCTCTGAATGTGCCTACTAATCACTGAAGCTCTCTGATGAAGGCACTGATATTTCAGGTGTGGCCTTTCTACCTGCCAGTGTGTCTTACCTGATTGGGACCAACCTATTTGGCATACTTGCCAACAAAATGGGCAGGTATGATCAGACATTTTAGCACTACTTATTCTACATAGGACATATTATTGTAAGGGTAAACACACTAAGTAGACACTAATAAAAATAAATGAACTATTGATATGATATTGACAGTAATGTTATTAATAACATTGCTATTAATAATCCTACAATACTTAATGTATACAATTCCGCCCTTCGCCAGGTGGTTGTGTTCCATGATTGGAATGCTCATTGTTGGCATCAGCCTTATCTGTGTGAGTATCCTCCTCAAACTTTTCTTTTGTTTATGTGACAATTTACTGTCTGCATTGTTTGTGTGTTTATTATGATGTTCCACATTGGCTGAAAATTCCCACCTGAGTGTTTCTGGAAGTTCTCTTAACCTGCCACTGGAGCAACTTCATATAGTGGCTTGGACGTTTTCTCAGCCCACTATCAGAGTGAGTCTAAATTATGTCTTGGATGTTTCCACGGCAAGCTGTCAGGCACAATCTACATCACAGCTTGGACATTTTCCCAGGCCTGCTGCTGGAGCGACTCTACATCGTGGGTCTGATGTTTTTTCAGACCTTCCCTCGGACTGATTCTACATCATGAATCACAGCTTCACCCTCACGTTTTACCAGGCCTGACGCAGGAGTATCTCTACCTTTCAGCAACTTATTCCTTTCAATTTTTAAACAAAAAATGGCAACAGCAACTTTAGTGGTATGGTGTAGGGGGTTGTTTGGAGTTTTGTGGTAGACAGGTGGTAATGGAAATGATGCTGATTGGATCATAAATGTTCACGGCAACTTTAGATAAACTGAGCCTACCTGGGATTGGGGTGGGGCCTGTGTATAACCCCAGAATTTGCCATCTTCCTATATTATTACAATATAGTTTTTACTTTATGACACGTGATAAAAACCAGTAATCCCTCATACACTGATGAGCCATAACATTACAAAGAGTGACGGGAAGTGAAGTGAATATCACTGATTATCTATTTATAGTATAAGCTGTGGATATATTATACAGTAAGTGAAGAGTTTTGGAGGTTAATGTGTTGACACTTTGACAAGAACCAAATTGTGATGACTAGACAGCTGGGACAGCACATCTTCAAAACATGTGGAGGGTTTATAGGTATGCAGTCTGCACCTATTAAAAGTTCTCCAAGAAAGGACAATGACAGGGATATGGAGCCCCAATACTTGCTGAAGCTCATAGACACCCATCTCACAACCTACAGGATTTAAAGGATCTGCCGTAATGTCAGGACACCTTCAGAAGTCTTGAGGAATCCATGCCTTGATTGCTCTGAGCTGTTTTGCTTGAACAATGGGGATCTACACATTAGGCTGGTGGTTTAAATGTTATAGCTGATTGATGTATGTGTGTATATGTTTAAACAATTATATAGTCAACTATGGACAAAATTTAGATTTTAAGAATTTGCTTTTATTTTCATCAACGTGAACCATATAAGAACTATTCTATAATAGCACAGGCCTGCTTCTATCAATAATAAGTGCTGCATTGGTAAAATGTATGTAATATGTTGCAGGTTCCCTTGGCCAAAAATATCTATGGCCTAATTGGCCCCAATGGAGGACTAGGATTTGCCATTGGTAACTATGACTGTAGTGAGGAATACAACACTGTCATTTTATCAATCATGTGGAATTAATCGTTTGACTCTATGCTTGCCTTTGTAGGAATGGTGGATTCATCTATGATGGCAATCATGGGTTACCTGGTGGATATCAGGCACGCGTCTGTTTATGGGAGTGTGTATGCTATAGCAGATGTGGCACTATGTATGGGGTTTGCTATTGGTACATATATTTAACTTATTCTTTATTACTTCTTAAATGAATTGAGCATATGTGCATCATTAGTGTTATCTATCTATCTATCTATCTATCTATCTATCTATCTATCTATCTATCTATCTATCTATCTATCTATCTATCTATCAATCTATTGTTTAACAGCTATAATCAGACAGAGACCTCTTTGATAAGTCTTTGTTATTATTATTATTTGAGGATTTGCAACATTTTATTTACAGAACATGCTTCTTACAATGTTGAACATTTGATTTTTGTGAAGTAAACAACAAATGGGACAAAATAACTGAACTTCAGTGTGCATAATTATTCACCCCCCTAAATTCAGCACTTTTTCGGCAAGTTGCATTGGATAAGTCACTATGAGACTGTGACATCTTGGATTTTTGCAAAACTGCTCCAGCTCCTTCAATGGAATAGATGGTTTCTGCTGGTGAACATTAATCTTCTATCCACAGATTTTCAATTGGATTAAGGACTGGGCTTTGACTAGGCCATTGCAATAAATTTACATGTTACACATGAAACAGGTTTTGCTCAAGAGAATCCCTGTATTTAGCCCCATCAATCTTCCCCTCGTCTCAGAACAGTTTCCCAATCCTGGCTGCTGAACAGCATCCCCACAACGTGATGCTGCCACCACCAAGTTTCACTGTGGGGATGGTGTTCTTGGGATGATGAGATTGGTTTTATGCCAGAGCACCTTCCTCCATACATTTGGGGAATGTCCCACATGCCTTTTGGCAAACTCAAAACAAGTCTTCCTATTTCTGTAAAGGCTTTTTTCTTGCCACTCTTCCTCTGGAACCTTTCAGAAAAGGTGTGTATATACTGGCAGGTCATGTGACACTTAGACTGCACACAGGTGGACTTCATTTCATTAAGCATGTGATTTCTGAATGTAATTGGTTGCACCACAAATATTTAGGGGCTTCATGGCAAAGGACATGAATTAACTTACAGGTTGTAATTTAACAAAATAGTTAAAAAGCCAAAACTTTCACAAGGCACTGTACTTGACTTTTTCACCTCTATTGTGCTGTTGCTATAGGCCCATCTACAGGAGGTGCCATTGTGAGAGCGATTGGATTCCCATACCTTATGGTGATAATTGGAATTGTCAACATTCTTTATGCACCCCTCTGCTTCTTCCTCAAAAACCCTGCTGTCCGGGAAGAGAAGATGGTAACACACACTTTAACACACAATCACAATTCAGGGTGTAGGGTCCACATGTTTGTCCAATCTATTTTTTTTTCACAAGTTTGTAGACATCCATACAACAAGGGGTTCTTCTGAAATATTCAGTTCTATAGGAGGGCTATAGACTGCTCTAGCTGATGCTTGACACTGGACATGATGGCATTCTTTGCGGCTGCTCAAAAGGGGACCCAAGCACAGATTTTCTATGGAGATTATACAGTAGTTGGTGGATGGCCCAATCAGAAAGTGGGAACACCTGGCCAATAATAATATAATTTGCATATAATATTATAATAATAATTATAATAACATAAAATTTGCGATTGTTGTCCTGATACTGTACAAACACAACCAAATATGTCTCACTATAGACTGTTTGCTTCTGTTTGTGTGTTTCCTCAGGCCATTATAAACCAGGAGTGTCCCATGCATGTGAAGAGCTACAACACACAGCGCCAGTGCAGGGAGTTCCCACTGAGTGATGACAGTGAGGAAGACATGGAGGAGTAACATGTACACACAGACACACAAGCTGGTATAAATTGGGAAGCTCAATTGTTCCTTTAGGCACTGTTTTTTATGCTCAGTATTGGTGGTAATTTTATGGTTCTTGACTGTGCTGTACTATGATAAGCATATCTATGCTGTGCTGCACCTTCTGGATGGTTATGACTCAAATAAACACTTTGTTTAACAGCAACTCTTGCCCATTGACTTGCTCAATTGAGACTTGGACGCGGATTTCTGCAAAGCTGCTTTGTGATAATGCCTTTGTTGTAAAAATCGCAATATAAATGAACTTTGATTGATCTATTGGTTTTACTCTAATCATAATAATGGCTTGAGTCTAGCACACTAGTTCCTTTTTCTTTTAATTTTAATAAAATGGAGCATTCTCCCTATTTACCAATTTGCAGTTGGTGTTTTTTTTTATGTATTCAGTTAAAGCATTGAAAGAATTAGCAAATGTTTTGCAATATTCAGTCAGTTACACAAAAATAAGCCATTATTTCTGAATATTCAGTCATTATCAAGAAAATAAATGATTGTGAAATTCAGAAAATAAATTATCATTGTAATATTTCTTTGAACTCTTAAGAAAATATTGCAACATTTCTTCAAAATCTCAAGAAAATAAGACTACATATTTTTACACATTCCATCAATATCTCAAGAAATGGACTATTTCCTCAAAATATCAAAAATGTAACTTTGTGTAAAGAGATGGACCACGCCACAATTTCTCCTCTCCTGCTTATATAAACCATCCCTTATCCTATGACATTAAACGTACCACCACCCTGTCTCCTCCCTTCTTCCTTTCTCTTCTGACCCACAGCAGTGCTCGGCTTCTTGTTCTTGCACCATCCAGAACTCTATTCAAGTACTTTGTCTCTATTCAAGTACAAGTCTTTGCCTCCCCGTGCGTCTTCTTGGGCATGGTCCATGCTAGAAAAAATATTATTACATTGCTTCAATCTCAGGAAAATAAACCATGATTTCTACATGTCCTGTCAAAATCTCAAGGAAAAAAAATGAATTGTGACATATTCCTTTGAAATCTCAGAACATGAGCAACTGTTTCTACATATTTAGTGAATCTAAAAAAATAATAACTAAATCTAATTAAAAAACAATACACCATTTTGACATATTGCACCACTGCTTCTAGTATGCAGTGATAAAAATCCTATTCAATTAGACAAATCATTTCATCCTGTTGAGCTTCCACTATAAAATGCTCTGTGCTGTTTATTTAACATCCTCATGTCCAGTGACTTACAGAAATATTTCAATGTCCACTGTGAAAATATTACTAACTAGTGTGACTAGACAAAGATACCTCGAGCTAGATACAAACACTAAACTATTCCTGAATATTTTCAAATAAATGTTTGAAGAAATAAGACATTTAAGTACAACCAGAAGCTTTTAAAAGTGCAAGATTAGTGCTCTGTTAAGAGCTTATGAAATAATTGGTTTTCAGCCAGTATTTAAAGACAGTTAGCAACTCATACCACCACTTTGGTGCCCAGACAGAGAAAGGTCTGGATACTTGTCTTCTATACATCTTGAAGCAAAGGTCTCTTGGTACAAATCTGTTTTTGACCATAATGTTCAGACTGGAATGAACTGGTCTCGTGGAGAATAAACTAATTAATTCCTGATTGGAATCAATGACAAAAGATGTAACCTTTAGGTGGTATCAGTCTCATATTTATCTAAGGTTAAGTCAACTGCGACTTTTGTCTACCTTACATTATTTTTAACCAACAGCCTCCTTCTTCAGGATGCTTGCATTTTGATGGTGAAATCCAATATCCTCTCAATCAAAGCCCTGTTCTGTCTGTGTGTCAATAAATTATCCCAGTCCAAAGGTGACACTTCCCTTCCTGCTGATATGCATCAAACATTATTCGCACCCTGTAATAATAGAAGGGGAAATGATGGACAAAGGGAGTGACAGATGTGTCTAAACAATGTGTTTCCAGTGCAGGTTTAATGAAACTCATTTTGGTTCTCCATGAAGGAATAAAAGTCTAAATATTGTTTCCAGTGCGGGTTTAATTGAACTCAGTTTTGGTTCTCCATGAAGGAATAAAAGCTTTCTACATATGAATATCTCATCTTCACAAATGTGTCAACCCTGGTGCAAAAAAGGCGCATGGTAGAGGCATACAGGTCTTTACAGATTTGTCTTGTGGTTGAAATTGTAATGTTAGTGCAGCCGGGTAAGATCACTAACATATGGAGCTCATGGTGGGTATGTAATAATCTAGAACAGCTTTGACCTGTCTTGGAATGCTAAAATAAAAGTCAGACAAGAAAGACATTGTGCACTGATATTTGAATTGTAGGCAAATGTTAACTGTGTCTGTTCACACTTGGCAATAACATGCATCCTGGATGATTCGATCACAAATTGACAATTCAGGTAGCTGTTCACATCTGGCATTTTTAAATTTTCTCTTTGTGATCTGATTCTCCTTGGATCTTTGCTGTCGGAGATAGATTGAGGTGCTTTGGTGTTTACATTACAAGATTACTGTGGTCATATGTGTCTCTGATCACCTGTGGTTTGAGTGATTGAATTTCAATGCAGACTCCAGACACATAGGCCAAGTACATATTTTTATTTATTTATTATTTCTAATGTTGTACTATACTATACTGTGTATACTATTCTTGCATTGAGTTCCTTGCTATCCTTTTGCTGCTGCAACATTGTGAATTTCCCCACCGTGGGACTAATAAACAATTATCTTATCAATCCAAAAAATAAGGAAAAAACCCACTGCTATGGCAATGCAAATTTCTGCTTTCTTATAGAGTTAAACATTGACAGGATTACAGGATTTTGAGTAATCCACTAATTTCCAACTGAATTAAATCCCAGTTTAAATTCCACAGGAACCTTCCAGTACAAAATTTTCAGGTCACAAACACACTGGGTGATGAATTTCAGAGTGTTTTGTAGTTCACATAAGCAAACACACACACACACACACACACACACACACAAACACGAGTAGTAAATTGTTCACTGAAACATGGTCAAATTTATACAAATGCTGTTGTTATATCTCAAATGAAGACAAATATCAGTATCCTAGAGTCTCCTAGAAATACGTTTTTAATGTTTTGGTGAATAAAATTAGGTATAAAAACAAACCCAATTTTAACCTAAAGTACTACAGGGTAAACAGTCACATGATGTGCCATATATCACAAATATGTTTTGACCTGTTATTAAAATGTGCGTCAATAAGTCTTCATATAGTTTAATCCCAGTTTCCAGATCAGAACACTATGTAGTACAGCAGGGAGCAGCTTCGGACTTGGCTCGGGCTCTCCCCAAATATTCACATTATAAACGGAACTTCCAACGTGTGGCCCACGTTTCTGGTGAGGCTTAATTTTCAGTTACACTCGACACACGGAAGAAGGCACACTGTTGGAGACCGTGTTGTTCTATAAGTAGTTTTACGGGAATCCTGAGGAAATTAGCTACGACAGACCCCTGCAATCAACATATAACACCTCTTTAAGTTTGGTTATCGATATAAGATGTCAGGAACCAAACACTGTCGTTGGAATGCAAGCAAGATCGCGGTGTGTGTGTGTCTCAAATGGCTCCCTACTCCCTACGTAGTGCACACTACATGGATAAATGAAGTAAAGCGTTCTGCGCCCAGTTTATTGCACCTCCTGTAAAGAGAGAGAGCTTATGCTTAAGCGAGGGTGAACTTTACACTAAAATTCATATTTGAAGGTTACATTTGTGGAAAAAAGCGCGATATGAACTAAAGCTTAATGTGTAAGACTGTATGTATGTATAGGTTGTTCTCTTGAGCCAGAGAAATGGAGCTGGCTCGTCTCCTCCTTGACCTAAATCTCACTGAAGAGTCTGAGAAGAGCAGTGGAGCTGATGCTTGTTCAGTTATCAGCGTTTTGTCTCAAATCCATCAGCGCTTTGTGACCGAAGAGTCAGTGAAGCTCAGCCTCCTGAAGAGCACCGTGGAGCTTCTGAGGACTGGAGAAACGTGCTGGCTGTTCCCGGAGCTGAGCTCTGATCTCCGATCTGCCTATGTGGGGTTGGTGGGCTGCATCGCTGTATGTGCCACTTTGCCGGTTTGTGACACTGACAGTGGAACTTTACCTTCCAGCAGCTACGAGCAGATCCCTTCCAAAGCCCAGGCAGCATGTTCTGCTTTGCTGGCTCTCACCATGCGGCTTGGAGAGGCTGTCAAATCCAACGATTCAACGAGTTCAGCAACAGCCAGGTCTCTCCTCCGCACCCTGGGGCCCTCACTTTGTGTGTTCTCCATAACACACCTACAAGTCCAGCCTTGGACCAGTGAAGTGTCCAGAACATGTGCTTTGGAGCTGCTCAACTCTACAGTCAAAGCCACAGGCAGTGGGTCACTACTGGAGTTACTGTGTGGCAAGGCTGAAGGTGACCAAAGAGGGTTGTTTGGCCCAATTCTGAATGCCCTGCAACCAGAGCTGACAAAGTGAGTCTGACCAAATCTTTTTTACCCGTAAATAACACGTACTATATGTCCAAAAGTATGCAGACAGGTACTTGGTTGGTTTGAACATGCAAAGCTTGTGTAATCTCTTGACCTGAAGGTGAGGACATGCTGACCCTAAGGTCACCAAGTGTTGACTAGGGAGGCATAAACATAGGCCTGTGGAGCTACAATGAATGTTTACATGCACTCAAAATCTGATCTCATTTTTCTTTAGTTATCTGATTATTCAAGTGGTCATGGAAACACCATGGAAACACTTACCTGAGGGAACCCTCCCAAGGGATCAATAAAGTTCTATCCTATCCTATCCTATCCTATGCTCCCGATTCAAACAGGTCTAGAAATGCTAATAAGAGAGCTCAGTAATCGATTTCTCAGCATATGTTTACCCTTTACCAGAATTCTTTTAGGATTTCTCACTCTTCCTGACTACCTGAACCTGTCTGAATTAATGGATGAGTATGGAGCACAAACCAGTGGGGAGAACACGCTGGCTTCCTCCTGCCTTACTCTCAATCATCTATGAAATTATTAGCTGGTAGCAGAGTCAAAATCTGATTATTGCTAAACCTAGATTACTCATTGTATGTAAATGTGTTGAGTGGATTATTAACAAGATCTGGTTTTCTGTAGTTGAGATTATTGAGTGCATGCATGTTGTTTTGTGTTTAGGGAAAACTGGAAGCGCAACCAGGCAGTTAAGCATGTCTTCTCCTGGGTGCTGGTACAGGTCGGATGCCCCTGGTTAGCTGACTACTTGGAGAAGGTTTTCCCCCCCTCTCTGCTCATATCTGATGATTACCGGACAGACAACAAAGTACTGGGTGTGCACTGTCTACACCACATTGTACTTAATGTGGTAAGTAATGTCAGTTTTATGGAAACATCAAAACCTTTAGGAGACACGTCTGGGTTTATCCTTAAGGAATATCTTAATTTCTCTCCAGCCTGCTGCTGAACTTAGGCAGTTCAACAGAGCTCAGGTGCTCTACCACGCCCTCTTTAATCACCTATACACATCTGAAGCTTCACTTATACAGGTATCAGTTACAACCTAGTTAGAAGTGGTATATATGCCAAACATTTTGGATCCATTACCTTGCAATAAAAATACTATTACTTCTTTGTGTTTGGCTTTGTTGTGCAGGTGGTTCTGCCTTGTCTTGTAGATTTGCTACCAGTCCTGGAGAAGCCCCACGTTCATACAGGGTCACCAAGGAAGTCTAATCGCTTTGATGATGTTCTGCGCCTCATTTTAACACACATGGAAATGGAACACAAGTTGGCATTGCGCCAGATCTATGCCAGCAACCTCCTTCTGTTTATTGAAAAGTGAGGTCCACATCACTTGGTGTAATTCTAGTAAAAAAGTTTGCATTTGTATTTATTGAAAGTACACTTTTCTCAATATTATAGGATGGGTATAGGAATCACCCGCCATCTGAAGAGGTTAGAGAGAGTGACCGTGGGATACCTGGAGGTGTGGGATGGTCCAGAAGAGAAGGCCAGGCTGAGTATACTGGACGTTCTGGAGAGGACTATACAGATCGCATGGCCAAGGTTAAAGCAGAACTGTTTGAAATGAGAATTCTCATTGTGAACAAATGCACAAAGACTCTGGTTACCTCATGACTAGTAACTGGATTGTATCCTGATAAGAATTTAACCACATGCATTTGCACCTGGTAGTCAAATGCATCTCCGGTTAGTCAGACTGATTGATGTTTGGGTTTCAATATGCAAATCTGCGTGTTAGGTGGCAACCAGGGCAACCAGTTTTTTTCTGTTCTGCTACTCAGCTACTACTGTGCTAAACATGGACGCTTCCTAAAAATTCACAATTTTACAAGCTGTCATGCATTTCTTGCGGTCATGCAACAGCTTTTCCCTAAGTTTGTAAATGTTTGATTTGTACTGGCAGACGTTTGGTTGGTGAATGCAGCTCGGAGAGAATGATGCTTTTAGACTGCTGTAACATGGCTTAAATGTACCTTAGACCACCTGCACTGGTTTGAGTGATGGGATTTGTATTTGAAAAATGTACTATGCTAAAAAAAAACACTTCTGCCATGGACATTAGTTTGTTTCTTTGTGCCTCTTCAGGATGGAGTGCAGGATGGGTGTGCTTGCTCAGAGTTTGCTGAAGTTTCTTGTTGACATTTCATCAGAGCCTCTGGCTCCTGAACTCAGGGAGGAGCTCATGACCAGAGCCTCACGCTGCTTGCTGCTACTGGACTATTGCTCAGAGGGCAGACTGCTGGTAGGTCACATTTACGGGCTGGCGTTTGGATATCATTTAATATGTGAACATAAACTGTACAACAAAGTCATGGCTGCAGTTGGGGTAGGACAGTAGACTTAGAACTAAGAAGAGTCCTTTCTAGTCAAACAAATGGATCAATCTGGAACAGCCTAACAAGGCTGTGTGGTGGCGTTTCTAGACAGTTCCTGCCTCTTGCATTTGCGAAACCAATTTAAACTTATTACTGTATATTTAAAATAAATTTAAAATTTATTACTGAATTAAACTGTGTGAAAAACAAACACAGAGAACAATAGGGTATTGAGGGCCATGAAGGACACGTCGATCTTCCAAACTGCCATCAACAGTGGATTGCCCATTGTCTGAGCAAAGCAGTTTGCACATATTTACATAAATATATATATTTTAAATGTGACAGGTGTGCTGAGAGAATGGGTGCATTTGGAAATGGATGTAGAATGTTAACATTACAATTGTACACAGAAGTGTAAAAAATCTCAAATTATTTTTTAAGAATCCTACAGTATCTGTTCATCCAGGCTACTTCTCACTTCTTCTCCCAGTCCATATACACCTATATATTGTTGTAAAGCAGCATTATGTAGCAATTTTACCTTAAAATAGCAGCTTCAGAGTCTGTCATTCCCACTCTGGGCCAGAATGCTGGTACACCTCTATGGAACTTTGGTGGAACTACTCTCCCAGAAGTGCATAACCTGAGTCATATTTGTTTAAAATCATGTAATCCTAATTTCAGTTGATGCTTCTGCCTCTCAATTTGTCAACAATTGCTAAGGTCCAAGAGCAGTCAAAACCTATTCACGTTTATTTTCCCATCAACTGGTTTCTCTCTCATATATTACAGGTTTTACTGAAGGAGGTGGACAGCAGCTGTGTTCCTGACAGTGTTCTGAAGTACCTACAGAATATTAGGATGTAAGTGTGATCCGAGTGCTGGTATGCCTCAACAACACTTACAGCAACCCTTTCTGATCTTCTGTGAGGTTGGCCTCTTTCTGTGTTATGGACATTGTGCCTTGGACTTTTGCTCTGGAGGATCAGCCTGATTGGCCTACACCAAATCATATTGTATTTTATGTTAAAATATAAATTGGTCTAAATTTTGTGATGTAAATAAAAATTCATGTTCTAACAAGAAATTCTAATTCTGATGAGTATTGACACTATTCCTACTAAATGTAATTGCCAAAAACTACTGAGGTTTGCCTGAAGCTCCTGAATGTTTCAGTGTTTTCAGAGTTAAAGTCTAAATTAGACTAAATTACAACATATAATTTACTGTTTCTCTGAATACAGTCTGATATGTCGAATATTTAATCCTGTTGAAATACTATCCACAATCATTACAACAACCATTTTTAATCAGCTTTGATTGAAACATGTGCAGACATGAACAAACAAGACAACACATACAAAGAAAGCTGTCCATTCTGAAGAAATACAGGAAGCCCAGAGTAGGGATCTTGGATGGCAGGTTGTGCATGTGTTGGAAAAGGAATTTGGACTGATCCTATGCAGAGATGGGTGATCCAAGTCCAGAAATCTGCCACAGATTTGAATGTATTGTCCCTTTTGACAATTAACATGTTTATGACCACTGATATCTTCTTAATCAATAAATTCTGCCACACACCTGGAAGGTATTTATAGCTTGATCTTCCTTGTGCAAGTTATTACCATCATAATCACACAAGGTGACTAATTTATATCATGACTGACCTGGTTTAGTCCATTCTTGACTAAACTTTTTGTTTAGACTAGTCCTCTAAGATTAGTTTAACTTCATATCAGAACTTCAGGTCAGTATATATTATTAAATATTGGAATGTTATCTAATCCACAACCAACAGGTGTTTTTTTTTTCTCAATATGTCACAGCTTAGGCACTTGCTCTGCTGAATACTGTGAGGTGACCTAAAGAAACATTCCTAAGAGCAGAAAAAAATACAATACACCACAAAAGTCAATATTAATACATTCTGATCAATACAAAAACTCTTGATATATTCTCGAAAGGTTTTATAACTATTATAACAGCAATTTATAATCTGCTTCACTGACCTAAACACAAACAAACTTTCCTATGCTAAGCAGCAGCAGCACAGGTGAAGATAAAGCTATACATTCTGAAAGAAACACAGGCCTTCCAGAGTGGAGATCACCTGGATAACGTACCAGTGAGATTTTGTCAGAAAATTCATTTGGACAATGAGCTGGCCGGGTTCTCCCAAAGTCTGCTGAAAAGGCCTCAGAGCACCGGTGGTGTGGCCGTGCTGCTTTAGTCTTTAAGAAGCCTTTATCTTGTTCTGGATTTCCACAAAATCTCGTTTCTTCAGCAGTGGTCCTTCAAATGGAATTTTTCACTTATCACGAATTTGGCCTCTTCCTGGTTGGCACTTCCAACTTCACTGACATTCAGGATGTTCACATCCTGTTAAAAGTAAATTTAATTAGTGCTTAACATTCTGGGGTGAGTTGTGTAAAAGTGTCTTAGTGTTAAGATGGTGTAAACAGTGTGATCTTTGTTTGACTACTATAAAAATAATTGTAATAAGATGCTTTTAGGACAGCCCAAGATAGCTTTATCAGCACAGTATGTGTCAAATCTCCCATGCTTACTCTGGAAACAACCTGAACACTTCTGTGTGTGTGTGTGTGTGTGTAAAACATTTCTTTGAGACTTTAAGTAAGTTCGTTCATCATTAATAAGATATGACACTTTAATCCATCCCAAAAGCATTGGATGCACTGACACTCCATCACTTCAAACTATGCAGTTCTGTGAAAGCTGGGGGCCTTTATATCCCTCTAGCCGAGGCTTGGCATTAGGCATGGTGATCATGGCTCATGCGCTCACAATTCTTTTGCTCATGTTAACTGACTTCTTTAGAAATGCTGGTTGTATACTTTGACACATTTACCATATACACTCAAGAAGGCATACACTGAGTCCATTCAGACCATCTGTACAGCTCTTGGGTCACCTACTCTGCTTCTGGAGATACCTTTCCAACCTTCATTCACCCACCTGACTGGAATGATCACTGCCTTCAGACATATCTGACTGGATGAATGGGTGTGTAATGGGTTTGTGATGGAGCTGACACCTGCAGGAGGGTGTGTTTTCAGGAACAGGGTTGGTGAGCCCTGGTACAGCTAATAAACTCAAAGGGATCCAAACCTTAACGTCTTCATCATCCACCTCCTCCTCATCTTCATCACCGTGTCTCTCCAGAGCCAGAGATGTGTCGAAGGAATGGATGGGGAGGTCGCCACACTGAACCCAAGCGAAACAAGTGAGCTAATTACACTTATATTGGTTTAGATTTGGTCAGAGACAGGTGTTGGTGTTTTCGGATTGTCCGTTCCACCTTAAGAGGCGCATCAGACACATACGTGCGCCTGAAACTGACGCGCGATTTAAGGTGGAACGGACAATTCGAGCAGGAAGCCAGAATGACCATCTGGTCCGCAGCCCCCAATAAAAACGACATAAACTTACCAGGCCCTCT
Organism: Acestrorhynchus altus; assembly: GCA_034509495.1. Classification (NCBI taxonomy): domain Eukaryota; kingdom Metazoa; phylum Chordata; class Actinopteri; order Characiformes; family Acestrorhynchidae; genus Acestrorhynchus; species Acestrorhynchus altus. The sequence goes on from CM067515.1 coordinate 8,401,695, forward strand.
TTTAACCTCTCCAACACCTTCCCGAGCTCACGCCGTACCGTTCTGGTTGAGACAGGGTCGCAGCGGTTCTGGTTCAGTTCTGAGGTGATGTCGAAGGTGGTGGCTTTCTTGGACGCTTTGTTTCTGTGCTTCTCGGCAACGATCCTTATTAAAGCCCGTCTCTCCGAGTCGGTCAGCTTCGACTTGCGGCCGCAGTTGCTCTTGGCCGAAGCGGTCTGGCCGTATTTGGCGTACGCGGTCAGGACTTTAGACACGGTCCCCCTCGACACGTTCAGTAATTCAGCCGTTTTTGTCACAGAAGCCCCCGCCATTCGGGCTCCGACTATCAGCCCCCTCTCGAACTCCGTTAGCTGCTTCATGTTGCCAATCTGGTTCTTCGTTTGTTGCTGTCGCCGTTTCTACTGTTCAGTGCTCCAGCAGCTCTCTGCTGCCCCCACCGGCGAGCTGCTGTACAAGCAAGTCCAACCAGATGCTGGCTGTGGCTCTACAGACCACCTGTTTCCAGTTTCAGACAAAGCTGTAAAAAAAGTGGGTCTGTCATTTTGCGTTGGGCTGAAGGGTTTGGCTGTAGAGAAACTTATCTTTGGCCAGCACCCTGTTTACTAGCTACACAAATGTAAAAAGAAAAATAACACAATTGATGCAAAACCCAGAATGCAGTTCTGTCTCTGTCAGATGTAAATGATTACAGATGTGGTCTGGTTAGACCCTGGGTCTTGGTACAATGGAGGTATAAAATCGGGCTACTTTTGGGTTCTGTACCCCCTGGTACAAATTTTATTTATATATCACTTTAAACAACAAAGGAGTTGTCACAAAGCAGATTAACAGAAATCCGGGTCCAAGCTTCAATTGAGCAAACCAGCGGGTGACAGTGGCAAGGAAAAACTCCCTCAGGCTAAGAGGAAGAAACCCAGAGAGGGGAACCCATCCTCCTCTGGTTGACACCAGAGAGCACAGACATGAAGCACAAAGAGGAATAAAACAATGAATAGCTAATAGTGTGAGCATGCTGTTTATGGGTGAAAACGAGTTACGTGAGAATGCAAGTGAGAGTAGGATAGAAGCTCAGTGTTAATATGGAAGTCCATGCAGGTTAAACATTCATTTACTGCCAGCTAGACATGCCTCTACAATGCACTGAAAGACATTTTGATGTGTTGCCTCTCTTAGGTCAGAGCTGTTGCTGGCATGAAGGACCTACGCAATATGAGGAAGGTGTTTTAAATTCAACAGCTGATAGGCGCACAGGAACTAGTAAACCAGTACTTTATAACTAAACCATGGTTAAGTCCTCTCGTTGCAGTTATAAAATATATACTGAAAATGTTTGTAATAGTTTATTGAAATCACAACTCAAAATGATACAAAAGCGGTCCCATGTCACTGAGGATTTTAAGTAAAAAACAAAAAAATACATAAAAACACAATTATTACCAGCACTACTGTTACAGTTAAATTTCATTAACACTGACCAAAACAGGCAAAACTGGATACTTAAGACTCTCCTTCAACTTTGTATGATTCACTTTGTTCCTCACTGGAAATCTCATCTTCGTCCTCATCCTCGTCATCATCATCGTGGATCGTTTGGATGTTTAGATCCTGTGAAAAGTGTCATTTGCTTAGTGCTAGACTATGCTCACTGGTCAGCTGTGAACAATAATAGGCACATCCATAGGAGTGGAGCATATTTTCATCATCAATAAGTTATAATTAAAAGTTTTAATGGTTTAATATTTTTGAAGTAAGAAACTATGCAATTGAAAAATAACAGATATATTAAAGAACTGCATAAGTACTGCACTTTTTTGAATAAAGCAAAAATACAGGCCAATAAAAACATCTTTTTTTAAAAAAATTCCTTCTGACATTAAGAAACAATAATAAAAATATACAATTGTTGTCAATGATAATTGTGTTTTTAGACTAAGCAGAGGAAAAAATATGGAATCACTAAATTCAACCTCTTCAAGAAGGTAAATCATAAGTGAATGTTGCAAAAGATGTTGGCTGTTTCCAGTCAGCTCCAAGGCTCCAACCTGCAAAGCTGATCTGGCATCAGAAATAAGAGATAGTTGGAGACAGATTGATGAATACTGTTTGTCATTAGTTAAGTTGGAGACGGATTGATGAATACTGTTTGTCATTAGTTAAGTCCATGCCTCAGAGAATTCAAGCTGTTATAAAAGCCAGAGGTGGTGCAAAAAAGTACTAATGGTGGAGTATTTCCATATTCCATATGATTCCATAAGATTTTTCTCAGAAATGATTAATTATTATTAATAGCAGCCGATGATTCTGACTCCTAAGCCATACGGCTAGTGTTTCTCCAGAAAGTTCTGCCTCTGTTTGGCTCTCCAGGCATCTGAATTGTTGGTTCATTATTCCTTGAATTGTATCAATCCATCTTGTAGCTGGTCCTCCTCTTCCTTTCACCTTCAGCTCTTCCAAGCATGATCTTCTCCAGTGAATTGAGTCTTCTAATAATGTGTTCAAAGTGAGAGAGCTTCAGACTGATCATATGGGCTTCCACTGTGAGGTTTGGCTTAAACTGATCCAGGATCCATCCCAAGGATTTTGATCTAGCCACATCATACACACAAGCTGTACTCAGAGAAAACATCAGCTCTTCCTCAGTAGGCAACTGAGTGGCATCCAACCTGAGGGTCCCATCTTCCATCTCATGAATAATTCTGTGGTGTCTATCCATGTGGTTTTCTTGGTAAATGTACAGAAGTGGTTTACCATTGCCTTCTTCAGCGCAGTAGAATTGATGTTTTTGCCGTTGTCATCTTTGTGATCATCTGCCAATGACAGTGTCCTCTAATGATGTTGCCCAATATAGGTGGTAGGTTTAATCTGACGCCTCTGCTGAGACCTTTCTGCCACGGGAAACACTGAACGAGTTAAGACTCCTGGCAGCATAGCTTTCTGCTGCTCTGATGCAAACCTGCTCGCCTTGACATGGCACCATACGAAGAGAAGGCCTCGGACTATTGTGATTCCATATTGATTTCCTCTACTAGATATAAAAATATAATTGTGACTTTTTTTTATTGTTTCTTAATATCAGAAGGTTGGATTTTTGAAAAAAAAAAAAAAGTTAAAGTGAAAAGTGCTGTAAAGAATTTAGGGATGTATGGAAGCTCATTCCTGCCACTTTAAAAAAAAAGTAATAAAATAAGTCAAAATTATGAATGATTAAATACTCAAAATTGAGAAAAATAACACAAAAATGGAGATACAAACTGGTGCACTTGGATCATTAGCAAAGAATATTTCATGACTACAGCACAAGACCACCAGCCTTTACCTCATCATCCATATCTTCGTCCTCCTCATCGTCATCATCGTCTTCACCCTGTTTCTCCAGAGCCAGAGCCTTTTCTAGAGCTTGGATGGGGCTGGAGCCAATGCTGGTAATGTCTCCACACTGAAACCCACCGAGAAGACACAACAAAGCAAGAGTGGGCTAACAGTCAGGGTCAAGACCCTGCTGGGGGAAAGAAACAAACAAGAAAGAAACAGCCTAGCCAGCTCAATCTGATTAAACTGGTTGACCACCATGACCAGTATAGGGCATCTTTTTTTGGAATTTGATGGTTTGCAAGCATGATCAACCTGACCAAGATAGATAACCAGCATGGTCACGCTTGACTGTGCTGGTCCACCCCCATGACCAAGCTGGTCCACCAGCAAAACCAGCATGACCAAGCTTGACTGTGCTGGTACACCACCATCACCAAACTGGTCCAGCAGCATGATCAGATTGAAATGCTACATACAGATCACTGGTGAAGAGCAGGTTCATCAGTTCATCTCGCAGCACAGCTTGTTTTCACCTGATGTCCAGCTTTTCACCCACTTTAACCAACAGAGACCAACTGGAACCAGTTACCAGCTGAAGCCAGTGTGGGTGTGGGTTCTGAGCAGACAGATGGTAGAGCTGCAGAAGGAGTGTGGTGGAGGAAGGCACTCACAGCGGTCTGTGTGGGGGGCTTTTTGTTTTTGTTCGGCTTCTTCTTCACCAGTGTCACCAGTTCAGACTGTCCGTATTTGGAATACGCCGTCATGACCTGTGAAACGGTTTCCTTCGACACGCTGAGGAGCTCTGCAGTTTTGGCCACCGAAGCTCCCGTACTTAAAGCCCCGACTATCTGCCCTCGTTCAAACGCGGTTAGTTTCTCCATGTTTACAGCCAGCACCTCGCTTCCTTCTGCGGTCCGCCAGCCGGGCAGCGCACTGCTGCCCCCTACCGGCACAGCGCTTCATTACCACGAGGCTTAAGACACCTTTCACTGAAAGCATTCGCCGCACACCTTGTTGCCTGAGATGTGCAAATGCACACATAGATGAAGCAGATAAACAATCATGAACCTTAACACCATTTCTAATGGCAGGTGTGGGCTAGAGCCAAAGTCACCCCCAGTCCTAGAGGCACCCCTGCCCTCCATGTTTTAGCTTTAACACACCCAATGCAATTCAAGTGAAGGGCAAAAGGAAAGCTCTGAATGTCCAAGGTAGCTGTTTTGCCTATTATTACTCCATTGCTGACTGAAAACAAAAGTTACAGGATGTGCACTTCTTTAATTCCGTCTGAAAATCTCTGTATCAGTTGGTTATGGCAGGTGGACAAGCCATCTTCTAATGATGTGTATGGTATTTCTTGTGCAGTTGTATTAATGATTATAGTTTGGCGCTGCAGATCATTAGAGCAGTGTAACATGACAGCAGTGGAACTGTGTTCTCTGGAATGATGGTGCTCTATCCAGTACTAATGGGGTGAGGTTAGGCATATGGTCGGATGGTGATCATCATGTTGACCTCACTAATGCTGTAACTTTCTATCTGTTTACAAAATAATATATCAAATATAGAATATATAACTATATATATATATATATATATATATATATATATATATATATATATATAAATTCAAAACATATCTTGTTGCCATGATTTAAAATGACCTGCAACTTTAGGTGCTTCATAAAATTGCAAAATTTATTTCATATTCATACAGTTGGTTCCGTGATCATGGAATTCCTAAGCTGAAAATCTTGGAGGTGTCACAGGACAGTTTGTGAGGGTTTCAACATGTGACCTCATTTTAAAAAACGCTGGTGTGCTTGGTTAGTGTTTCAGACAGACCAGCTCACTTAACAAAACACTTTAATATAACACCACATATTGTATTTATTCAGTTCTGACCCCATTTTAAATGACAAAATTCAGGTTATGAAATTGTTGAAATATACACAGAAGCAGTCATGTGACTTAGCAGTAACAACTACTCATTTCATTTATCTGATTCAGATTTTGAATCCTTATTGGGGGTTTTATGGGTTAAGACAGTGATAGGCTTTTTCAACACCATCAATCATTGTCAACCTATCAATTTATGGAGATTTTTGCTGACCTTGTTATTGCTCACTGTGTATTTTAAATGAAAATAACCTATTGATATGATGAACCAGCATCACTTTTCTTTAAAACAGTGGTATAAATTTTTATTAATTTAGGATATTCAAACATTTTTAGATTCCAATTATAACATTGATTATTCTTAATAATTAAAAGTTCTTTGCAATGTTGTAATATGATCCTTATATCAGTGGCAGAAACTGGTCTTAAAATGACAAATCCAGTTTGTTGCAATTATTTCTGGGACAAAATGTGTTGGAACATGATCCAATTGTACCTCTTTCAACTGCTCTTTTTCTTTGAGAAATAAACATTTTTCAGATATTTTGGGTAATTAAAACAGGAATCAGCTTTGTGGTAGAACTTGAATTTACTGCTTTGCAACAGCCATTGTTATAAAAGATGTTTTCAAACAGCTTCACTCGCCAGAACATATAAAATCTCACCTATGCTCAACAGCAGCACAGATACAGAGAAAGATGTCCATTCTGGAACTGAGCAGTTATACATAAACGACTTGTCACTGAACATGGGTTGCATGAACTGCAGAGTTCATCCAAAGTCTGTGAAAAGCTGGTTGGTGTTGTGGATGTTCTGCTTTAGTCTCTATGAGGTTTTGCTCTTGGAGGCTGGTTCTGTCTCCTGCTCGTACTCAATCTCCACATAAGCTCGTTTCTTCCTCACTGGTCCTTTGAGCGGGGCTTTTCCTTTAGACTTGGCAGGAAGCTTTATCTCCTCTTCCATTTCTTTCTCCATCTCTTCTTCCGATTCCTCCTCCTCTTCCTCACTCTCTTCTTCCTCCTCATCACTGGCCTGAAGGTTATTCATATCCTGCAAAACAAAGTCCAGTTTATGTAGAGAACTACAATAATGTTGCACAGTTCATAAGAGACTAACAGAACTGACTGACTGAAGATTGCAAAATGTGCAGGAGTCTCATTGCAATACCAGGTACTAGTGCTGGGTAATGTCATGATTGTGACGAGTAATGGCATTAGAACTAAACACCCACCCCCAATTGTAGAAACTTGACAAGACACACAACGGCCTTAAAAGTGCTTCCCCCAATACGCAAAAAAAAAGGCTCTCAGAGGCTACTTTTGGCTAGTGAGACACCTGACTGGTAGTCATGCCTTTATGTTTCACTCGAAAGCATTTTGCACTGTTGACAGAGTTTGCAAGGGGGTGAATCCCTGGACTTATTTTGTCAAACTGCCTGCCATCTAGGCCTTCTGACAAAGCCATTAGGATGTTTTTGGAACCATGGTTATGTGAGCACACATACAGGGTGAACAGGAATCATCTTTAGAAAAGAATCCAGGTTCAGCTGGTGTCCAGTATGTGTGGCAGTGCCCTAGTGAAGAGTAGCAAGATAACTCTGTCTTGCCCACAGTCAAGCATGGTGGTGGTAGCATCATGGTCTGGGGCTGTATGAGTGCTGCCATCACTGGAGAGCTGAATTCTAATATGTACTGTGACATTCTGAAGCAGAGCATGATCCCATCCATTTGGAAAATGATAACCCCAAACACACCCCAAGATGACAACTGCCTTACTGAGGAAGCCTGAAGTAAAGGTAATGGACTGGTCAAGTATGCTTGCAGACTTAAAGCCAATTGAGCACCTGTGAGGCATCCTCAAATGGAATTATGTTACATGCACCAGCTGTGTGATGTCATTATTGAGGAGTGGAAGAAGAGTCCAGTACCAACCTGTGCAGCTCTGGTGAATTCCATGCCTAAGAGGGTTAGTGTCAAAATACTGACAATATTGGCACAATCTGGACATTTTCACTGTGAGGTGCACTGTACTTGTGTTGCCAGCTAGACATTAAGGGCTGTGTGTTGAGTTATTTTCAGAAGACAGTGCAACCATACTGCTATACAAGCTGTACAAGGACTGATGTTATATCCATATTTCTATAGTGTTGTACCATGAAAGATATAATAAAGTATTTGCACACTTTTGAGAGATACTTTGAGTCTCTCTCCCTCTCTCTCCCCCTCTCTCTCTCCTTCTCTCTCTCTCCCTCTCTCTCCCTCTCCCTCTCTCCCTCTCCCTCTCTCCCTCTCCCTCTCTCTCTCATTAGTTAGAGAGTATGTCTCTCTCGTATATAAGTCTAGAGTTCAGCAAAGCTTAATTTAGATCAACTCTCATCACCACGGAAACAGCTCACATTAAGTCACACATTACTGCCACCACGTTAGTGTGAGAGCTGGTTGTTAGTGGTGGTGAGCTCTGATTGTGATAGTCATGATCTCTGAGTGGAGGTAAGCTCTGACTGAGTCATGGTGATTAGTGATTCTGAGAGGTAGTAAGTTGATTGTGAATGAGTCATGGTGAGCTCTGAATGTGAGCTGTGGTGAGCTCTGATTGTGAGTGTGATGGTGAGCTCTGATTGTGAGCTGTGGTGAACTCTGTGAGCGTGACGGTGAGCTCNCTCCCCCTCTCTCTCTCCCTCTCTCTCTCTCTCTCTCTCTCCCTCTCTCTCATATATTTATAAATAAAACAACACAATTGACTTACCTCAAAATCACTGAGGTCACTTTCCTCAAACTCATCAGCTGCAACAAACTCTCTCTTCCCAGCCTCCTGCAAGCACACAGGTTAACGTTAAAATCACATCAAGCCCAAATCACCCAACGGCTCACATACTTTGTTTCACACTTTCAGCAGTACTTCCTTCCACTCAATTCGGCTGATTTGGCTTGACGCATCCATTACATTACAAACAGACTGTGTCAAAATAAAAGTCAGTAATATAAACGAAGCAGTAAACCAAAATACTGAAAACAAAAATTGCTGTCTCTTTCCCCCCCTTTTTTGTTGATCTGAAAAATGATCTGACAATTATCAACAACTATGCCTTCAGTTCACACTTAAATGATTTCTGCATTGTTATTGTTCAATTCATGTGTAAAAGAAGCAATGAAGTTCCAGGAACACTTACCTCATCCTCCTCCTCCTCTTCCTCTTCCTCTTCTGTCTCACTCTCCTCATCCTGCTTCTCCATAGCCTTATCAAAAGCATGGATGGGGAAGTTGTAGATGTCTCCGTACTGAAAACAAGACATGAACACTTCTTTCAAACTGCTTTGCAGTTTCATTTTTATTCTTTAAGAAATTATTCACTACAAATTGAAAGCTCAAATTTCTAATCTGAAACAATCAAAACAGGTATGGAACTTGAGTAACTCAACTTACTGTGCCCTGTTTTAACCTCTCCAGTAGCTCTTTCTCTATAGCATTGTCCAGCTGAGCAGCAATAAGGGCTTTTTCCTGTAATAGACATGCAAGAGGATTTTGTTACCTTGATCTTAATATAAGGAGAACAATTACACACACAGAACATGCTTTTTAGACCACCCAATTTAATAAGAGTTAAAGAAAATAATCAAAATGAAAAATAAATAAAGAAAGGTTAAATAATAACCCCATCACTCCCCAAAATTCACATATTCACATAATAGCTCCCTGAATAATCACACCCCCCTATTTTAACACAGAAAATCAAACAAATACATTTTCATTCACCCACCTCCCGCCTTTTTTCTCTCCTTTCTACTTTCCTGCTGAGTGGAACCAGTTTCCTCCTGTGAAGAAGTGAACAGATTATATGAGTCAAAAGGTCAGACATGTCTCCTTCAGCAAAACTCTTCTGACAGACCTGTAGTAATATACACAACATCTAAAAAACAAAGGGCTCCAAATGTTTGCAACATTGATACGTGTAAAAACTTTCTAAAGGTCTGAAGAACCATAATTTAGGCCTGTCAAAAAATTATGCGATCAACTTATCATACAGTATGTATGTATAAATGTATATATGACCTCAGTAATTTTTGCCAACCTCAATATTGCTCATTGAGTTAAGCTGCATGTATTTTTAGCTTGTTATTTTGTCTCATCTGATCTCTGTAAGGGGCAGGGCTCAAGTTTATGAGCAGACAGCAACATCTAACGGGGAGGAAAAAGTGCAATGCGGACAACGACCAATGTTGCTTTCATAACATACAGCAGAAGGTGACAATGAACTGCAGATTAACTGCCAAATTTTAAACATAATATATTGATGTACTTACTGTCTCTTCAGTGTGAGTTTGCGGATGCGGATAAGGTACTGTGTGATCTTAGTGAAGCGCTGTTTACACTTGTGTCGAATGTAAAATGGCCAATAGATGAGATTTTGATCTATTTCTTCAAGAGCCTTCTCATAGTTCTGACTCAGTCTGACCTGAAACAAAACACAACAGCTGTAACCTTAAAACCAATAAGAGACAAAGAGACAGTAAACAGTGTCTTTAGGCATAAAGTAAATTTAATAATGAAAGGATAATCACAATGTCATTCAAGCAGTGTAATTTAGTAACAGGCTACAGTTGCCCAACACCAAGATGGTCAAAGATTATTTGACAACTTGTTCATATGAATGCCAATAATTTAATAATAATCCAATAACCCAAGTAAGATATGTTAGTATTATTTTTGTAGTTGGGATTCCCATATTAAAACTCAAGCAGCACAAAAGGGATGGCTGGGTGTCCTTCTCTTCAATCAATCCAAGGTACATTCAATACAACATATTGGCTGCATTTACAAAGGGTGCCTCTCTCCACACTGATTGTGATTTGATCGCATCATCAAAAACAGCACTGTTCAGTATGAATTATTCTGTCTTTTCACTTACTGAGCCAAACAGCAAAATATTCAGTTCATCCTTATTAACTCCCTGTCTCACGTTTAACTGTGACAATAGCGCGCAATATGAAGCTTACTGTATAAGCTTAAATACACCAATATGCTTTCAGGAAACATCTCAGTTAATTGACAGGTTTAGGTGGTAAGCAATCATCAATCCCTGTTGGCCCTTAGTTTCCCCACCCTACAGCAATCTTTATCCTAAGAACAACAAAGTTATATTTATAAATCATGGTTGATTAGTGTGTGTATATACAAATACTTCTATGATTACAAACAAATACACTGCGTTACACAATGTTATGTGTAATACACACACTGCTTACCTTTTCCCACAAGCGAGCTGGGAATGCTGCTCTTTCAATTACTTTCATGTAGAGGTAACACTGACCTAGAAACAGTGAAAAGTATTACAAGAATAGATAAAACCGAATATTACCCCAAGTACATCAAACTATGATCAGATATTAGATGTTTTTCTGAGTAGAAATGTTAATAAACAAGAACTTGTAGCTTTTCATTGGACTATTTTGTTACATTTTATTCTATTAAAATAATCTTTAAATAAAGAAGTGCAGACATAGGTATATAGCATAAACTAACATCCTTTATGTTGAAAGAAAGCTGTTAATACCTTTCTCTTCTCTTATGGTGGCATACTGACTGTTGGCCAGCGGGCATGACTGGCGATTGCACAGTCCAGTGATGTTATACTCATTCCGGCAGAAGCTACCGGTCTTTGTTCTATAAAAGATGGCGATGGGGGAAATCAACAATCAGTGTACAGCAAAAGATTAAAGTGACATAGAAAAGCCATTGAGATATGCTTCATAGAGCTTATTTCATCCCCATTTCTGTTTGAGAAGAGAAATATGCTTATACTCACTTGACTTTATAGGAGCAGAACTGCTTATTGCCTACAAGATCCCAAATGACCTACAAACAAACAGTGAATAGTTAAATGAAGTAGGATACAAATCAGCAAAATAAACAGTAACAAAAAAAACCTAATAAATAAAAACAACCTGCATAAATAATAACAATAAATACAAACTAAACAACCTGCATTAAAAATAAAAAAATTCTAAGTAAATACAAAGCAAACAAATCGACCTGTATTAATAATAGAAAGATAAATAAACACAAACATAAATAAATAAACAGTAACACGTTATAGTTTCATGAATTACGATACAAATCAGCGAAATAAACAGCAACTGTATTCTGAAACTAGCGGTGACAAACTTAATACATCATTAATTAAGCAGAACGTTAGTGAGACGTTTAAAGTCACCCGGAGAGAAAGAATAACAAGGTTCTAAGCCGGTCAGGAGAGCGAGTGTAATCCACTCTTTACTCACATCATCGTGCTGCATTTTCAGCCGTTTTCAATCTTACTGATGAAGCTTAAACCGATATGATCCGCAAAGCCACCGAGACCTGAAAAATAAACATAAAGCGGCCACGTCGCGAAAATATTAACTAGTGTAAAACGGAAGAAATCACACGTGTGTGTAAGCCACCATCTTGCCACCAGGAGTATTCTCGCGAGACTGTAGCGTGAAGAGTGAGTTCTCGCGTGGTTTAAGGAGCAGCGTATCTATCTATCTATCTATCTATCTATCTATTCACAGCATCCTCCTCTCCGACACACACACACACACACACACACACACACACACACACACACACACACACATATATTTATATATATATATATATATATATATATATATATATATAATGTGTGTCAGAGAGGAGGATGTTGTCTAAACTGCAGGCCTTTATGGACAATGATTCCCACCCACAGTGATGAGACACAGGAGCACTTTCAGTGCAAGACTCAACCCACCGAAGTGCACCACAGAGCACCACAGGAGGTCCATTCTACCTCTGACCTTCATACTCGATAACTGCTCTCTTACTGGGAGACCACTACAAACCACCATGGTTCACATGGTCCAGCAATTTTAATTTTACTTATCTGTGCAATAACTTTGAGGTTCAGAAATACTTGGAACTACATTACCCAGGATGTTCATATCCATTTATGATCATAACCACTACCTTTTCTTATAGCACGTGTTTATTCTGCTTATTCTTTTATGTTGATCTGTTCATAATTTTACAGATGGATGCAGATGTAAATACACAGTGTGATTCTACACACCTCAGATTCTACAATTATAAACCAACATATGTCTAAAATAGACTTGGAACATAGAAAAGGGAACATACTGCACTTACAATCTGTGCAGCATCTTTTTAGTAAGCAACCAGTCCAAACCCTGAGCTTTTAACTTACATCAGAGCTCCTCTATTCAGTCCAATCAGATGGTTTATGTGTCCTGCGTAACAAGTGAGGTGACACATCTCACAATAAGTGTGAATAAACCAATCATCACTTGAATGAACAGGAAAGATCAGACTGAATGATGGGTTCCCACAGCTGACGTGATCTCAGACATCAGGACTCTGAATGAGGGTGAGCTGACTCGTTTTTAACCTTTTCATTTTGATTATAAAGGAAAATGACACCCAGTTACACCAAAAACAACCATGTCATGTTTGCTTTATAAACACACTTTAATTATAAACACACACACACACACACACACACACACACACACACACACACATATATATATATATATATATGTGGTAAATGATTTTAATATTCATGTAATTATTTATTTGCATATTTGTCATTTTGATATTTTATTTCATAAAATTAATCATTGAACATATTACAGCCTCAATAGTGTCAAACACTAGATCACATAACCTGAGATACGTTGAGCTGTACTTAATCTAACCTTTAGGTCGACTTTCACACAACTGACTCACATCCCACAGACAGACCTTCATACCCTGCATTACATTCATCTAGTTCAGTACTTCACACATCTGGTCGAATCCTAAGAACATCTGGAACCAACTACATTCAAATCAGCGCTTTTCCAGTCCGTTCAGACGGTTTATGCGTCAAGCGTAACAAAGTGGCCACGCATTTCACAATAAATGTGAACAAACCAATCATCATGTGAATGAACCAGAAAGATCATTAAGAATTCCTGCTGCCGCACAGCAGACATAGTCTTAGACATCACGATTCTGAAGGAGGGTGAGCTGATTCCTTTTTAACTTATTATTACTACTGACATAAAATACAAACGAAACCTGAGTATAAAGTCCATTACTGACTTACTGAAGTACAAACGACTGAATAGCTCAAACTGTTTCTACACTCACGCGTCTGTAGACATGCATTCTGGGAGTTTGACCCGTATGCAGAAGATCTTTGGCGCCACCTTCTGACAGGAAAAAAAACAACAAACAAACCCCAAACAAACACGTCTTAGATGATTTAAAACTGTAATACATTTTAAAACAATCTATTAATTTTTTTTAAACTAATAAAACTGTACATAAAAGTACTTTGATCTTCACATGCTCAGTTCCCCAGGTCCCAGTTTATAATATAGAGCATTGAAAGATCTGCCACAACAATTCCAACATAACATATTATTAATGTACAAATAACACCTTTCAAAGCCACATCTTAGCATTTTCACATCGACCCTGTAAAAGAATAACACCCACTAGGTGTTCCCTCACAGCACCCCACCAACCACACCAAAACATCTCTTAGAATGTGAAAAACAGACAACACTTAACAAAACTATCACTGAAATCCCAAAAGAACCCTAAAGCATCATGGGAGCACTCCAATGTCACAATATGCATTCATCATCACAAAAATTTTGCACCCAGAAAGAATCAACTAATTTCATAGCACAGCTGCAAAAATGTTGCGCCACACTGTCATGGAGTCACTCTGAATGGCAGCAGGTCATCCTCAGTAAAAAGTCCCTCTTTTGTCTTGATGGAGGTATGGTTGGTGTCATGGTGTGGGGTGCAATATTGTACAATGTCAAATCTGCATTACAGACACTTTGACAGCCCAACCTAATGACGTCTTGCAATCTGTGGCCCTATCTTTTCTGAACACACAGTGCACAATGAAAAATTGTCCAGGGAGGACATTTTACTAGATGTTGAATGAACGCCACCCCACCTCATGCCAACACCCCACCTCACCCCAGAAAGATTGGATGAAGCACCATCATTCCAAGGAAGACAATTCCACTCACCACAGCTCACTGCTTGGGGGCTTTAGACCCCTCTAGCCCACATCTGGCATTAGGTTAATGTTTCTCTGCTCCAGAGTTGTCACCTCTACAAGTACTTGACAAGCTATTGTATGCATTTGCACATCTGTTTCATCAATGGGTGAAATGTAAAGTAGCTGAATGCATTCATTGGAAGTAAATGTCCACAAATGTGGGTGTCCCCAAACATTTGGACACATAAAATACTTCAGTTTGTTTTTTGGAATTTCACATAAAATAATTGCTGAAAAATATTTGTGACTGGAATTGAAAAGTTGTGCTGATGTAATGGTCAGAAATGACCAACCACTATGTTTAACAGCAAAGAAAACCCTTAAATAATCTTTTATCAGCTTGAAATTTGTGTGTTGGTGATCATCTGCTATTCTGACCTCATTAACACTCTTGTCACTGAATGCAATCAAATCCTCACAATAAATGGTCCAGCATAGTTTTCTAGTAGAAAACATTCCTTCCTTAGTAGAGACAGTTGCTCCAACAAACGTAAACCTTTTAATATCCTTGTTTTCATAACAACTAATGTGCAGGTGTCCCAAAACATTTGTCCATGTTGTGTAGTGAGAGAAGACAGGTAGAACTAGAAAAGCCACTCTATAGTCCTGACTGATAAAGGTCTAGAAGAACGAAACTATCCTTTGACTTTATTTTGCTTTGTCAGTCTGTCAGCTCCTGAGAGATGGCAGAAGCGCCAAAATCTCAGGACTCACTCAGCTGTTCAATCTGTGTGGATCTACTGAAGGATCCAGTGACCAGTCCCTGTGGACACAGCTTCTGTCTCACCTGTATTATGGATTGCTGGGATCAGGATGATAAGAAAGGAGTCTACAGTTGCCCCCAGTGCAGACACACCTTCAGTCCAAGGCCTGTTCTCTACAAGAACAGCCTGATTGCCGATATGGTAGAAAAACTGAAAAAGCTAAGACTTCAACCAAGTGCCGGACACGAAGTTGTGGAGTGTGACATCTGCATAGGGATGAAACTCAAAGCAGTCAAGACTTGTCTGGAATGTCTTGTTTCTTATTGTGGAGCTCATATTCAGCCTCACTGTAAATCTTCTCCATCAAAGAAGCACCAACTGGTTGACATCTCAGACAAAACACAGGAGACCTGCTCTCGGCATGACAAGCAGCTGGAGCTGTTCTGTCACACAGATCAGAGCTTCATTTGTTATAAGTGCACAATGGATGGACACAGTGGTCATGATGTGGTCTCAACTGCAGTGAAACGATCTCAGATTCAGGTAAAAAGATGTCTGGACAAAACTGTGATTTGCAAGTGTTACAGCTTTTAACTTTTATTTGATATTAAAGCTTTAAAGTAGCTTTAAAGGCAATGAACATATTGGATTCTACATTTAGTCCCTTAGGTCAAATAAAAATGATATGTATTAGATTTAGTATACCAAAAACATCATCCTCATTTTACATAACCTACATAAGTATTGGGACATCCGTTTATTCATTATTTAAAATCAAGGGTATTAAAAAGCATTTATCCTGCTTTTGTGAAGGTTTTGGTCTTTACTGTCCAGGAAAGACATTGTAATAGATTCTGGAGCATTGCTCTAAGGATTTAATTGCATTCAATGACAAGCACATTAATTAAAACAGGATGTTGAATTATCACCACCCCACCTGATAACCAACTTTCCAGCTCATCCCAAAAATAGTGGGTGGAGCTCCATCATTCCAGAGAACACAGTTCCACTGCTCCCCAGGTCAGTACTGGGGGGCTTTATACCCCACTAACCCATGCCTGACATTAGGCATGTTGCCAACAGGTTTCATGATTATCTGCTCCAGAGTGTCCTATTCTATTGGCAGTGGTTCTCTACAAGGACTAGACAAGCTGTATTTGCAATGACTGCAGCTTAAAGTTGCTGAATGCATTCATTACAAGGTGTGTCCACAAACTATTGAACATACAGCGTAAATGTCAGAGCAGATGTTTCTGTGATATATTACAGACCTGTTCTCAGACATTTCATAGCATATGAGTATGGAGAGTACCACGACATATTCATGTCACAGCGTCACAGCACAGCATACGCTGTAGTGTTTCATGCCAATTTTCTGAGTCATAGCTAAAGTAGCCCCATAGCAGCAGTGTAAAGCATGAACAAATGTCTGAAGTTATACACAACATAACTTTTGAGGTGGAGGTAGCTGTGTAACTTGGTTCGCTCTAGAATGAGACACTGGCCTTGTTTGTGTACAGAAGCAGGTAGTGAAGAACCAGGCAAAACTCCAGCAGGACATCCTGCAGAGACAGAAGAAGGTGCAGGAGTTGAGAGAGGCTATGGAGAACCTCACAGTGAGTACTGACCAGAAAGCATCCACTGGGGATCTAAAAAAGTGTCCTGTCAGGAGTTCTAAATTGTATATAATGTCAGGCAGGTTGCTTTGATGTTATATCACTACTTGCTTTTACTTTCACTTCATATTCTATACAGGGATTTGTACATCTAGTCCAATTGATACAAAAGCCAGAATGCAGGAAAATATGTAAATGATTATGTGTGGTCTGATGAGATGCTGGTTCTTGGAACAAGACGGCATAAAGGTACTTCCCCAGCTCCCTTCAGAAGGAACTTTTGGCTATTGTACCTCTTAGTGAGAGACTGTTGACTACCGTGCTTCTACGATGTACCTGAAGACATTTTATCCAGCTGACAGACTATGAGAGCTGTTGCATCATTGGATTGAGAGAAGCAGGATTGTCATTTCAACTAATGCATGCTTTTCTGATCAAGCCACCATTGCCTTTGATAAAGATTGGGTTTGAGTGTGTAAGCCTGGCGCTTGAATTCTGACTTTACTGCGGAGAGACACACTACATGAACTGATGGTGTGATGACGCGTACCCACCTAATGCTTATAATGCTTGCCAACACACAGTGAGAGGTTGCCCAAGAATGTCTCCTCTAGATTGCAACACTTGGAGGTGTGTCATACATAACCTGCTTCTACACAACCACTGGTCATACTGAGAGAGAGAGAGAGAGAGAGAGAGAGAGAGAGAGAGAGAGAGAGAGAGACAAAAATAGGTGGTGAACAAAACATAAATAATGCATATTCTAGCTGTATTCAAAGGCAGAAAGGTACCATGGAGTCATGTTTGAATGTTTGTATAAATTGCTGCCTGCTATGCCTTCAGCTCGCTGATTTCTGAAAGGATTTGTATCCTTTGCTGCCTTACATATCCAATGAGCCTCTTGATAGATAAAGCAACACCGTGGAAGCAAGCAATAAATGCAAGTTATTTATTGTTTTGCCTTAATATTTTATTCATGATTATACATTTTTAGTGCAATAATGGACAGTTTCTACTGGTCAATTCATGAACATCTACCACAATAAATATAATTTAAAAATAAATAAATAAATAAGGAACCAGCATAACATGACAAAAAAATGATCACCCTAGTACTGACCACAGTTGAATGCAGGTGGGGCCATTTCATCACTCGTCCAATCAGCTGTGAGGCAAAAAATGAATAAAAAAGATGCTTTAGATAAAACCCCTCCTCTTTCTGTGTCTCCTAACAGTGCTCTGCACAGGCTGCAGAGGAAGACAGTGATAAGATCTTCACTGAACTGATTAAGACCATTAAGAGAAGACGCTCTGAGGTGAAAAAGCTGATCAGAGCTCAAGAGAAGGAAGAACTGGGCCTGGCTGAAGAACTCCTGAAGAAGCTTGAGGAGGAGATTGGTGATCTGAGGAGGAGAGATGCTGAGCTGGAGCAGCTTTCACAGACAGAGGCTCACATCCACTTTCTTCAGGTAGAGGGGTGATGATGAAAGTCAGACAGATTTTAGGTGAAAGAGGTCAAGCTGGAGCTATTGACCTATGTTTACTCACATAGATTTTATTCTATAGGTCAGGGATCACCAACCTTACTCCTGGAGAGCTACCTGCAGACTTTTTTTTAAGCCAGAGGAACCACCCCCACAGGAACCACTGACCAAGACAGAATTAATTTACAGAATACCATAAACAAACAAAGACAATGGCCATTACACAGTTACACTGATACATAAACAACAATTGTTCCTTATATTTGCACAATAGCCAGCTTAAGACACTTTTCTTTAGGTACTCAGTCCTATTATCATTTCAAAAACAGTCATCAGGAATTCATATTTACGTGCTTGTACATCTTTCTGGTGACTGTTTGGACACCCTGCTACAGTTTTCCTCATAATCAGTTTAAAGGGAAAGAATAAAGCATAAAAATGGCTTAATGTACTAAAACAATGATCTAGGAACACCAAAGGTCTCACTTATTATATAATATTCACAAGTCACCTATAAGAAAAAAGCTTTTATATTTTGTCAATATAAAAGGAGATTATTTGGCCATAAAGTCTATTATGTTTTGTTAGTCAGTGTATACTAATGTACTAATTTAGTTGCATGGTTTTTAAAGTACTTAACTCCTTTTCACCCTCACAAACATTGGACCAATTTGAAACCTACTTGGTCACTCTGTTTTAAACAATTAGCCTTCAAGGTCCCAACTTTTCGACCATCCTCCTATTAAGCTCTGTAGAGGACTCTGTGCTAAAATGTTCTAAGCCTGAACTCTGTAAAACTCCTTCATAACCCATATCTTGTTCTTTATTCCTCCACAGAGTTTCCAGTCTATCTCCAGCCATACAGAGACTACAGACTTAGCCAACTTTACTGTCACCCCACACTTTTCCACAGAAGAACTAAGGAAAGCTTTATCTGGAGTGAAAGAACAGGTGGATGACGTCTGCAGTGTTGGAGTGGTCAAATCTGCAGGAGGTTAGAATTTCACGAACATTGTTGGTCAAAATTTTGGGATTCATAAAAGACAGATTTACAGCTGAATGTATTTATACTGTCTTCCTTTGTTCTGAATAGTTCACATTTTGCTGCCTGGCCAGCCAATGACCAGGGAGGAGTATCAAAAATGTAGGTAACAGTAATCTGAATAAATTACCTATTCACACCGCACTCACATTGTTAACCTTTTATTGTGCAGTCACATGACCCAGTGCATATTAAAATACGAAGAAAGGTTATTTCAAATATATTATTTATATTAAGTACATACTCTAAATAATTTTATGTAGGCAGAAAATTGACATGATCAACCATTGCTAATATACTGTATGGACAAAAGCATTGGGGTGCCTGCTCATTTATTGTTTCTTCTGAAATCCAACATATTAAAAATAATTTGTCCCTTTTTTGTTGGAGTAATTGTCTCCACTATAAAGTTCCATGGCTCCTCAGCTCAACACTGGAAGGATTTATACCCCTGTAGCCCACACCTGGCATTAGGCATGGTGCCAAAAGTTTTTTTTTATCTGTTGCAGAGAGTCCTATTCTATTGGTAGCATTTCTCTACAAGGACTAGACAAGTGGTGTGTGTACATTTTCACATATGTCAGCAATAGGTGCAACTTAAAACAGCTGAATTCATTAGAAGGGGTGTCCACATACATTTGAACATTGTCCAATTGCTCAAATGAAAGGCACAGTATGGTTGAAATTCCTCTTTTGCTTCTGTCTTCCATCAGATTACTGGCATCTCACAATGGATCTGAGCACTGCACACAAAGATCTCTGCTTGTCTGATGGAAACAGGAAAGTGACATGGAGTCGCAAGCTATATTTTGATATTTCAGAGATTCTTGATGAGTGTAAACAGGTGCTGTGTGATCAAAGTGTGTCAGGACGCTGCTACTGGGAGGTTGTCTGGAATGGTAAAGTTAATATAGCTGTCTCATATAAAGATCCCAGCAGGCCTGATAGGCAGTGTGAATTTGGCTGTAATGATCAGTCCTGGAGTTTGATCTGCTCTGACTCTGGTTTCTCTTTCAGACACGACAATAAAGAGACAAAACTCCCTGTAACTTCCTGCACTTCTAAAATAGGAGTGTATGTAGATCATTGGGCAGGAATTCTGTCCTTCTACAGTGTGTCTGACACAATGATGCCCTTCCTCAGGGTCAAGGCCACATTCACTCAGCCACTATATCCTGGGTTTGGGGTTTTTTCAAGGACCAGTTTTGTTCAGATTAGTGAGTAAGAAAGAGTTTGGTGAAAAATCAAATGCACACAATTGATCACTGACATGATTGATACAGTCACTGAGCCAGTACATGTTTGGTATCTGAAGTTTGCTTCTTTCATTCTGAAAGGGAAGTGCTATGTTAATGTTGCTAATAAACATTTGACTTAGTCTGTCACCAAATTCATCTTCCTGGGACCAGGCTGGTTGACCACCATGACCAGAATCAAATGCAACATACACTATTCTAGTCAAGAGCTGGGGTTTTCTTCTCCTTGGGCATCAAAGCTGGTCTTGGTCTTTTTGTCTTGGGATTTTCATGCCCAAACACATCCAGATCTTCATTTGCTTGGGACAGAAATTCCAGTGCTATTTTGAACATGATAAAGACTTGCTGTAGTTTATAAACTCAAAGATAAACTTCTCCACAGAGAAACTGGAACTACATTTACCTCAGAACAATATGTGATATCACTCCATGCTCTTGAGCTCCACTTTAAAATACCACAATAACATGGGATGTTATGCAGATGGTAACATATTTCCAGTTTGGGTCAAGATGATCATCTTCATCTGGGGTCAGTGATCAGTCAGGATCGTTTGATTTTCACTATTCCTTTAACTTTAGATGTCACTGTTTTCTTTTTCTGTTGTGTGATTGTAGTGGAGCAGTAAAATATTACTGTGGAAACCTTTTCCTAAGTGTTCCCTTTATGAAAAGCAGATATATTCACTCTGTAATCTCTAAACCATTAATAAAGTCTGCTATTACAGATGGTGTGCTTATGAAGAAACTGACTGAAAGCAGGTAAGAACACAACTTTGGGTAAAGTAGGTGTAGTATAACCAGCTCTGTAGCTACAAGCTGGCTATTCTCTGGGATTCAAAATTAGCCACATGAATGGTAAAGCAAAATATATTTATATATCACGTGAGCTTTAGACCACAATATGTAAGTAAGTAAACATTTATTTGTTATATTGGTTATTTACAATGGGATACCATAGCAACAGACTCAGGCTGTATTTGTTCAGTGTGTTTACAGACACAATGAATTCAGTTTCACACAATCTCATTGTTTGTGTGTGTGTGTGTGTGTGTGTGTGTGTGTGTGTGTGTGTGTGTGTGTGTGTGTGTGTGTGTGTGTTTGAAGGGTCAATCACAGGTTCACATTGAAAAAGTACTGTATATCTTTTTAAGGTCTTTTTAAAGTAAAAAATTGTTCAGTAAAATGAAGACAGAGTCCAAAATAGGTTTTGCCAGTTTAATAGTTGAAAAACAAAATGCTTGACAAAACAAAATTGATGAATAATGAAGTACAAACAGATCAGAAAGCAGTGTGTGTGTGTGTGTATGTGTGTGTGTGTGTGTGTGTGTGTGATTGTGTGTGTGTGTGTGTGTGTGTGTGTGTGTGTGTGTGTGTGTTTGTGTGTGTCGGCTCAAGCTCTGGCCTCCTTATCTGTTTAGAACTGAACAATCAAGGCCTCTACACAGAAATACACAAGTCTACATTATTGTAATTTCTGTAATTCATTATTGTAAATTATTGTAATTGTACTTTCACTCAAACTTAAATTATCTCAAATATGATTATTCCCAATGATTAGTATTATAATACATGTATTATTATTAAACTAATCTAATGATACAAAGAAACCTTGTTAAGTGAAATCCTTTTAGATCTAATCAATATCTGTAATTTGTCTCATTATAGCATTGTCAAAACTCTATACAAGGTTTAATTAAAGCTTTTTGACCTTTAGCTACTGACAAATAGATTTGCAAGTTATACTGGTTTAAAAGATTTAGCTAGATTTATGAGGATTTCACAGCCAAGATATTACAGTGTTTGTATTCTTACAAAGCAAAACCATAATCTGAATGTTATGATTGAAATCAAACCTAGAGTTTATTTCTGTTTAATATGAAGACACAGTGGAAAAATACATTTGAAACCTGTGCTCCATAAAAGTCGACATTCCACAGTGTACAGGACGTAGGATAGGATGGACTAATCCTGCTGTTTTGTATGTTTTTAATAGTCTGTCTGAGGCTAGAGAGTGTTTTTCTAGACTCCCTCATAAAACTGTAGATGAACACCTGTTTAATTAAGATCACATATCTGAATAAAATTTTCAATACCAAGAACCATGAACCCAGCATAAAGGGGCTGAGTGAAGGTGGTGTTGAATTTGTGGAGGAGTGTCATTGTGTCAGAGACACTGTAGAAGGCCAGAATTCCTGCTCTGTGATCCACATACACTCCTATTCTGGGAGAGCTGGAAACTACTGAGGGATTGATCCGGTTATTATTGTGTGTGACAGAGAATCTGGAGTTGGAGCAGATCAGATTCCAGGACTGATCATTAAACCCAAATCCAGAGTCATGCAATCCCCCTTTTCTCTTGATGGTTCTATAAGAGACTGCTATATAAACACCACCCTTATTAAACTCAACCTCCCAGTAACAGCGTCCACACAGACTTTCTGCACAGAGAACTTGATGAATCAAATCAAATCTGTCTGGATTACCCGAATATCGCTTGCCTGGGTCCATCAACAAAACCTTTTTGTTCCCCTCAGACAGCTCGAGCTCTGGGTGCGCTGTGAGTGGATCCAGAGTGAGCTGATAGGCATCTGATGAAAGTGAGAAAATGAAACGTAATTTTGTTTCTTAAAAGCTATTATTCATTTTAACTTATATTTACTTATCATATTTCAACACAATGTCCTACAATTTAAATGCAGATAAATATTCTGAAATTTAAAATTTCTACATTCTGTAAATCTGTTTATGAGCATTTGAGGTCAGTTTCACTGATATTTAATTCATTCTGAGAATGAAAATAAAATTAGAGTATGAGGAGCTAAATGCAGTAATATGTTTGATTGTGGTCTACACTGACTCAAAAGAGCTTCTGAACAAACTGGAGAAGGAGACCACTGACAAGGAATACATGTAAAGATTTATAGATGGTTTGTATGTTCAGTTGAGTAAGTGTGTGATACTCACATTTCAGAAAGTCCTCTCTGGTCTTTGGGTCAGGCCTTTGGTCAGATGTTTGTTCAGGACGTTGTGGTTTCTGCAGAAAAGCAGCTGACATAGAGGAAGAAAGAAATGCTGAAAATGCCAGCACACCTTAAATAGCAAGTCAAATGTGGTGTTTGAATGTGGAATCATTGAGGAACCAGATGAAGTGTAGAATGAAGATGATCAGAATGAAAAACTATTATGATTAAATTGAGCAGTTAATCAATGTTTCTGTGATGCTCAGATAAGAGAAACATGTAGTCAATTGAATGTATACATTAAATTCTCTCTCTCTCTGACTTTCTTTGAAAAACATTTTTACACATTACTTTTTATACCTCCAGAAAATTTGACCAGTTCTAGTTCCACTCGTTCCATTACTCCAGTCACTGCTTTTTTCAGTTCGTCCACAGAGAATTGTGGACTGGTTGGGATTTGGGGTAAGTCAGCAGATTGAGGAGGATCAGACAGAGACTGGAAATTCTGCAGAGAAATGAAGAAACACACCAATATATATATATACTAGTGCTTCTCGGAAAATTTTAATATTGTGAAAAAGTTCATTTGTGTTCATAATTTCATACAAAAAGTTAAAGTCAGATTTAATATTCATTACATATAAAGTGAAATATAAAAAAAAGGTTGATCAAGATGTAACTCATGAAAATAAATAAATATATTGAAAAGCTTGATATATATATATATATATATATATATATATATATATATATATATATATATATATATATATATATATATATATATATATATATGTTATACTTAATTTTTTTTTCTTTTTACAATATTCAAATTTTTGAGATGCACTAATAAACTCTGTGAGACACACTCCCTCTATAGTGTTTCTTTAGATTAACAGAGTCCTAGATGTTACCTGGAAGAAATGGACAGGATCGTCTGACTTTAGAAGTTGCTCCAGCTCAGTGTCTCTCGTCCTCAGATCAGCAATCTCCTGCTCCATTTTCTTTAGGAGTTCTTCAGACTGGCTTAGTTCCACCTTCTCCTGAGCTCTGATCAGCTCTTTCACCTCAGAATGTCTTCTCTCAATGGACTGAATCAGTTCAGTAAAGATCTTCTCAGTGTCCTCCACTGCTGCCTGTGCGGAGTGCTGTTAAGAGACACACAGAGAGGATGGGCTTCATCTGAAGCAGCTCTTTCAACTACATCCCCACAGTGGAGCTTATTGGAGTTGGAAAGTGGCCCAGCACTAGACTCCCCACTGGACTGACTCTGACTGAGTGCTGAAATGGCTCCTCCTGTGGTCAGTATACTCACCCTGAGAGTCTCCATTGCCTGTCTCAGTTCCTGCAGTTTCTCTTCCATCTTCTGGATTCTCTGCTGGGATTCCCTCTGAGTCTCCACCAGCTGCTTCTGAAGACAAAATACAACATGTTACACATATAATAACTTAGCTGTGAATATTATTACACCATGTCTTTTAGTGTGTTTATTACAGCTGGGTGTCAGCTGCCTGAAGTTCATTCGCTGAGCTGCTTCACATTTGGAATTACAGTAGACTGACTGTAAAGACACTACCTGTTTCTCAGCTCTTTCTGCTGCAGCTGGAACTGTAGTATGACCTTTGTGTTCATCCATCACACACAGAAGACATATGCACTGCTGATCAGTCTGACAGAAAACCTCCAGTGGTTTATTATGAAGAGAGCAGATCTTCAGCGTGCCTCCAGATTGGATCCTCATCTGCCTCACACCCTCAGCTAGTTCAGCCAGCACATTATTCCTGTTGGGAATAGGCCTTTGAGTGAAGATTTGTCTGCACTGGGGGCATCTGTAGACCCCCCTCCAATCATCTCCATCCCAGCAGTCCTTAATACAACCCTGACAGAAACTGTGTCCACAGGGAATAACCACGGGTTCTTTCAGTAGATCCTGACAGATCGGACAATTGAGCGAGTTCAGAATTAGTGCAGCTTCTGCCATTGTACTGCCACACAAAGACAAACAGACTGAGCAGATACACGTTGTGCTATTTAAGGAAGTATGGAAAATATTTGCCACGTCATTTCTGTACTTTGTACTTAATATGCACATATATTAATGTTTAACCCAGAGGTGGCAGAAGTATTAAACAATAAAAAGGAAAAGTAAAAATATTCCAGTTTGAAATAAATTTAAAGCATTTTTTTAAAAGAATATATATATGTTCCAAAATGCACTTAGAATAAAAATGTAAAAGCACCTCTTTAAAGGGAGTTTCTAATTTATTGATTTTAAACATTTGTTATATTTAATTTGTTTTTGTTTTTATTTTAGTTTCAGATGAACTCAACATTGACAGTGCAAATTGCTTTCAGTATCTGACCCCCTTGTGCAGCAAAACTGCAACTAAACATTTCTGTTCTGTTGATTCAGCTTGGATTAATTTTAACCCATTCCATTATACAAAACAGCTTTAAGTCAGCCATGTTGGTGGGTTTTCCTCCATGAACTGCTTGCGTCAAGTCCTTGTACAACATTTCTGTTGAATTAAGGTCAGGATTTTGACTGGGCCATTCCAGAACATTAACTTTATTCTTCTTTAATCATTCTTTGATATAATGTTGAATATGTTCCTAGGGTCATTGTCTTGCTGCATAAGTCAAGTTCTCTTGAGATTCAGATCACAGAAAGATGTCCTGATATTTGCTGTAGAATTAAATGGTATAATTCCATAGTTCCATCAATGGCAAACTGACCTGGCCCAAATGCAGCAAATCAGCCCCAAATCAAGTTACTACCACCACTGTGTTACATGGATGGGATAGTTTATTTTTTTGCTGGAATACAACCTTTCAACATTGGTTCAACAGCCTTCTGGCTTGTCCTGTGTATACAGTGCATCTGTCCTGTGTATACAGTGCATCTGTCCTGTGTATACAGTGCATCTGTCCTGTGTATACAGTGCATCTGGAAAGTATATGCATTTCACAGCACTTATTCCACATTTTTTATGTTACAGCCTTATTCCAAAATGTATTCAGTTAATTGGTGCACAGCCAGTTTTACCAGAGATCTTCAATTGGGTTCAAGTCTGGACCACTCAGGGACATTCACAGACTTGTCCTGAAGCCACTCCTTTATTATCTTGGCTGTCTGCTTAGCGTAATTGTCCTGTTGGAAGATAAACCTGCTGACATGATTCTTAGCATTGAGGCCAAAGAGCTCAATCTTTGTTTCATCTGACCAGATAATTTTGTTTCTCAGTTTCTTTAGGTTCCTTTTGGAAAACTCCAGACAGGCTGTCATGTGCCTTTTACTGAGGAGTGGCTTCCATCTGGCCATGCTACCATACAGGCCTGGAGTGCTGCAGAATGGTTGTCCTTCTGGAAGGTTCTCCTCTCTCCTCAGAGTATCATCAGAGCTCTGTCAGAGTGACCATTGGGTTCTTGGTCGTCTTCCTTGACTAAGGCCCTATGAACATAATCACTCAGTTTAGCTGGGCAGCCAGCTCTATGAAGCATCTTGGTGGTTCCAGACGTCTTCCTCTTACACATGATGGAGGGCCCTGCACTCATTGGGTCCTTCAATGCAGCAGAAATATTTGTACACTTCCCCAGATCTGTGTCTCGATACAACCCTGTCTCAGAGCTCTACAGACAATTCCTTAGACTTCAGGGCTTCATGGTTTGTGCTCTGACTGAGCTCAATTTTGAGTGACACGGCAAAGGTTGTGAATACTTATGTATGGTAAATTTTTATGTTTTTATTTTTAAATAATTTTTTAACAAAGATTTCAAACAAACTTTTCTGACTTTGCCATTTTAGGATATTGTGTATAGGCTGTAACAACAAAATGTGCAAAATAGTGAAGCGCTGTGAATACTTCCCAGATGTACATGTTTTTATGGTATAAATTGTTACAAGAAGATCGTAATTAGAAGAATGTCCATAATACGTTATTTTATGTCATGCACTGCTATGGCAAAAGTAATAGGATAGGGTGTAAATATGTTATGATCTTGGCATAACTTCAAGCGAAACTTGAGAACAGCCACACCTGTATAAATTGTGAGGCGTTATCTTGTGAGTGAGTTTTAACACTGGCTAGTGTGCTCATGGCAAGATCACGTGGATTAGCAGAGTTCAAGCAAGGTAGTGAGAGCTAGATACACCTTGCAAAATTATGGAATCATCATTGACGTTCTTTTAATTTTTTTATTTTGCTGAATATAGTCACTCACAGAGACATGCCACAAAAACATTTTTTTTTCAAAATTCCAACCTGACATTGTTTCTGACATTAAGAAACAATACAAATATATATATATATATATATATATATAATAATTGTTGTAGTCAGTCACAATTGTGTTTTTAGATCAAGTAGAGGAAAAAATATGGAAACACTAAATTCTGAGGAAAATATTATGGAACAGCTCTATAATTTGCAGTTCTAAAACAAATAACTGTGTCAGATTAAATCTGCTAATTAGCTTTCAGTTTAAAAGATTGACATGAATTATGGCTGCTACAGGAGAGACATCATTTGAAACAAAGGAAAAATATTAAAAGTTCTTCAAGAAGGTAAATCATAACTGAATGTTGCAAAAAAATTTGTTTTTTTCCCAGTAAGCTATTTCTAATATCTGGACTAAGTACAAACTGAATAGGAAGATTGTAAAAAGGAAGCATATAGGTAGACCAAGAAAGAAACACCAAAGAGTCAGTATAGAAAACATAAAGCAATATGTCTTGAAAACAGAAAACACACAACAAAACAAATGAGAAACAAGTTGCTGAAACAGGAGTCAATGTCTGTGAATGAATTGTAAGAAATCAATAACTTGATGAATCTTCAGGTATGAATCGCGAATCTGCATTGAGCAAGGTGATGATGCTAGATCTTTTGTTTGGTGCTGGTCCATAAAGATGACTGTCTGAAGAAAACATGTACATTTCATTGATGATGTTGTGCTGCATGTCAGGTAAAGGCATGGGGGAGATGACAGTCATTACATCTTCAATAAATGCTAAAGTCTACATAGAAATTTTGGACACTTTTCTTATTCCATCAGCAAAATGATGTTTGGTGATGACTTCATTTTTCAAAATGATAATGCATCTAGCTATAGGTCAAAGGACTTGAAAACATTCCTTCAAGAAAGACATATAATGTCACTTGCATGGCCTGCAAATTGTCCAGATCTCAATACAGTTTAAAAATCTGTGGTGGTCAATGCCAAGGCATCACTGCTCTCTGGATGTCTGCATGGTTGTTGGGTCACTCCATGCATGATGGACAGTTCGTCAATTCTCCTTCTTGGGTCCTAAAGGATAAAGACAAGGACTAAAGGATAAAGACATAAAGAATATAGGATAAAGGTTAAACTATAAAGACAAAGAATAAAGAAAATGAATAAAGACAAAGAATATTAAAGTGTCATAACAACAAGAACAACAAGAAGAAGAACAAGAACAACAACAACAATAATAATAATAACAATATTATTAATAATAACAATAATAATAATAATAATAATAATAATAATAATAATAAATAAATAAATAAATACATAATTATGATTTATTGTTTCAAATTTTTTCACTAAAATTAAACTAAAACATATTTTACCAAACTAATAGTTTGTTATGATGTCTCTCTGTCTCTCCATTACCAGCGATTTGGTTCTGTGTGTTATACTGGTGTCAGTAGAAAGTACTGGGTGTTATACTGGTTTCAGTGGAAAGTACTGGGTGTTATTGGGGTCTGAGGCTTCGTGTCTACGAGTGCCGGGGCCAACAGCAGGTGTACGCATGCGCAAAGCTGAGAAGCCGAAAATGGCGGCGCTCCGGCTGGCTGTGAGCTGCCCTGTGGGA
Source organism: Acestrorhynchus altus (assembly GCA_034509495.1). Lineage (NCBI taxonomy): Eukaryota > Metazoa > Chordata > Actinopteri > Characiformes > Acestrorhynchidae > Acestrorhynchus > Acestrorhynchus altus. The sequence continues at coordinate 8,430,927 of CM067515.1, forward strand.
AGATCTTTCCTCAAGTCAAAGAATTCAGTTCATGTTTCTAAAGTAGGTCACGACTCCTTTCTACTCGTTTGTGTTCAGAGGTGTGTGTAAACATGACCTAACACAGCTTACTGTCGTTAGGTGATGTTAGTGCAGCTGTCAGTCCAGGTGTAGAAAAAACAACCTGTTGTCTGTGACTTAACTCTGAAGCCCTGTTGAAAGGTCTACTGGAGCAACACAGGTGACTCACTGTCAGTAGGCAGACCACTTTATATCCATAACCATGAACTGACACACTGCTTTGGTACTGTCCAGTAATTCACAGCTGTCTGTATATCTTTAGTCATGTGTGTTTTTCAACTTGTCTCTTAGTCTTACTGTAGTAGAGGAGACACAGATGTAGCAAAGTTCTGAAATGTTCAGCCACTCAGTTGTGTGGCATCGGACTGAATGGGAGGTCATTTCTTGGGACTTGGTCATTTCTTTGACATGGATTGACTTTAACCTTTTGAACCCTAAACTCATCTTTCAGGGTATTTTTCTGTCAGTTGACATACTTTTATTCAACAAAACATTAAAAGTATTTATAGGAGACAGTCATACCATGATAGTTATTGTCAGGAGATCCTAAGCTGCATGTCTTCATTTAAGATGTAAAAATGAACAGAATTGAAATATTTGTATGAATTTGACTGTTTTGATCAAAAACTGAGGAATGGGAATTGATCATCCAGACTGTTTCGAGCTGAAAATTCTATATTTTTGTAATATTTGTTTCTAAACAAATCTAAACATCCTAACTGAAATCATTTCTATTTATGTATGTTTAAGTATTTGATCAGCATGCAGGTCGAGCATGGACAGAGCAGTAAACATGCACTGGAGGCTCCTTTGGCATTTAAATTAGATTTTAATTCAGTTGAAAACAAGTAATTTTAGCTATTTTCTCAGCTTAATTACTCACTGATAATTCTGTACACAGTTAGTTCAGGCTCATGCTCAGAGAAAGTCTTGTAGTTTGATATTTTTATCATGTCTGTAGGTTAGTTTGATCCTGAGATTTGATGCCTAGAAAATGGCATGTAACTGTCTGCAAAGTGTGGATCTTGGGTTGTTTGGTTTGTTCATGAACCTTTATTATAGGAGGAATAAGAGAGATGCTGTCTTTATCTGTGCTTAATGGTTTTAAGTGGCAAGAATGTTAAATTGTCATTAATCTCCATAGCTTTTTTTGTTAGGTTAATATGTCCTTCGCCAGTCTGTCCAAAAGGAGAAAGATGGTGATTTCAACTCTGGGTGTCTTGACAGCGGGAGGAGCTGGACTAGTCCTTATACTCCACCAGTCAGTGAAGGCCTCAGACCTTGAACTGCACCCACCATCTTTTCCCTGGAGTCACAATGGCGTGCTTCTCTGGACCATGCCAGGTGTGCTTGCTCAGTTTCTAATGAATCCATTGTGAATGACATCAAATTTCACAGAAAAACACTGCAAAATGTTTTGAAGGGAAATAGCATAGTTAGTCCTATGAAAATAATTGCATTTCTCTCTTTTGATTTTTCAGATTGAGTTTGTAGATGGTCCAGATGAGTCAGGAGAGATGTTCACCCGTCCAGGGAAGCTGTCTGATTACTTACCAAAGCTGTATTCCAACCCAGAGGCTGCAAGAGCAGCTAATAATGGCGCTCTTCCTCCTGACCTCAGTTACATTGTTAATGCCAGGTAACACAGACATTTAGTCATCTCTGCTCAGTGCTCACAGCTAGAAGTAGGGCAGCACAATATATAATTTAGCAGTTGATATTGTGATGTTGGTCCTTGCAATACTGAAATATGAAAATTGAGTCATTTTACTATGTTGCATCATTTGTATTGTATGCTAAGGGGGACTTCACATTAGCTTTTTTTCCAGACCTGATTAGGGTTAGGTATCAAAATCAGTACTTGTAAGGGCACTGACCGAAATACGTGGGTACTACCGAATACCAATGCTTGTCAAATCAATAGGTGCCAAAATTATGGTACAAGTGTTGCACACAGTTAGGGCTATGGTGAGACAAAAACACAGTCTCAACTGTGGTTACATTTTTCAAAATGTGATACAGACAACACTCTCTGTAGTATTTGTAATGCTGAATGCAAAGCTGGCAACACATCTAACCTGAACAAATACCCAGTCAAACAAAATGTATATGAAGCCTGAAAAGTGAACTGGATTTGATGACCCGAAAGTCCCTACAGCTTATGTTAGCAATAAGCAGCTACTGCTACTGTGGCATACCGGTGAACCCCGAATTGGCTCTCAGACCCTTTATTTAAGTGATAAACCAACATCACCCCAGTCCAACGTAGTGAGGATCAGAACACAGAAGAGCTAGCAAATGTCCACAAATAACAGAAAAAGGGATTAAACATTGTGAGCATAGTAATCCATCATAGCTAGCCTCTGAAGTGAATCACTCTTGTATGTAAAATGTTTTAAATAAGTAACAAAATGTCGTAGTTTAGTTTGGACTTTTACAACTTTCTATTATTACAGAGAGAGTAAAGTACCCAAAAAGTACTGTTGTGTACCAGTACTAAATTCCAGATACCAGCATCAGTTCAGATGTCAACGGTACCCAACCCTAGACCTGAGAGCACTTACTCTGAAATTTCAGCATGTTTGGTCAAGTGTGAAAGCTGTTTCAGAGCCCAGAACTGATCTCTGTACCTCTGGAAATTTTGTGTGAACGCAAAACTGTTTTCCCAATCCTAACTAATCAGCATTGTCTTTTGAAATTATTGCTCAGTAGTGCAGTGCACTCTGCAATGTCTGGGCATGTGCTTAGTGTTCCTTTGTCTGGTTGAATGGTTCTTGTCTATCTGTTAGTGTAGTGTATGGCTTAATTTAAAGAACCTTTACCTGTAAGGCTGGAACTATGTATTGTGTTATGTACTTCAGGCATGGTGGGGAGGACTACATGTTTTCGCTGCTGACAAGCTACTGTGATCCTCCTGCTGGTGTTTCTGTGAGAGAAGGAATCTACTACTACCCCTAATTCCCTGGCCAGGCCATTGGCATGACACCACCCATCTACCACGAAGTCCTAGAGCTTGAAGATGGTCAGTATTTTATTTGACAGGACTGATGGACAACACCTAGCTTGTTCTCTGAACTTTAACTGTTGGTGTAAGCGTGAATTTAAAGGACTTTTGCACTGAGTAATGTCTGGAACTGTCTGTACTCTTTAATGATCTGTAGGGTTATTTGGCATGGAAATGTTTCCAAAATGCAACAAAAGAATAGGAAAGCCCAGTCCTAATATGTCCCTGAGCAACATGTATCTAAGCTGCTGATTTAGATATATTTCCCAGTAGCTTAGTGTAATGTAGTGGCTAACCACGGTGCTTTTCCTGTGGCAGACTAGGGTTAGATTCGCTGGTTGGGCAAACAATATATATCACACCAATAAGAAGTCCTTGAACAAGACCCTTAACACTGCATTCTCCTACCTGTGTAACATGGTTTAAATGTAATGTGCTCTTAAGAAGGGTGCCCAGAAAAATGGCACCAATGTAATTAAATTTTTAGGTTAAATTTTTCTAGACTCAGATTCTGTTTTAAAGGAGGCTCTGAAGTTGTACATCATTCATTCGTGCCGTTATATCCATATTAGGAACTCAAGGTCTAAGCATGAGCGAAAGGAATGAGATTTTCACTTCTTATATTAAGCAAAAATGTTCCAAACCCAACTAGGTTACAAGGTTGTTAATGAGAATGAATATGAATATTGCTACCTACATGTTAAAATAAGGTTATATAATAACATAATTGATTTAATATATTCTGTTCTACTGCCAAAGAAACTTAGACTTCAATTGATAAAGCATTCTGCTGTGTTTTGGGTATTTTTATGAGGTTGCCAATTAAAGGATGTAATTTCAGTGCATTATGTAACAAACTACTTCTGCTGTGATTGGTTATATTATAGTTAGTTCCAGTCTGAGTGAGTGAGTTCACTTCAAGTCTTACTCTGCCACTCTGTACACATAACGTAGCAATGCTGCCAGCGCTCACAAGACAAAAACACCAACCATAACAAAGCAGCAATGTTATTATACACATAAAAGTCTGACTTGATTTATAGTGAGTTCATAGCATCTGTTGTATGAAATTAAACTATTTGTTTCACTACAGTAACCATAAATGAAAACTTCAACAAAATGAACTCTAAATGCTGGATATTTCACACTTATTCGCACAACATCCCAAACAGCACATAAATACAGAGGCATAATTTGCATAATTTGCTGCACCATTTAAGGAAGAATGTGTAATTTGAATACAGAGTGGTGAATACAAAACAATGTTCAGCATGATGTAAACTTAATATTTAACAGCTTTGCCTTAAAATCTAATACATGGTGATAATGGAACTGTGGTATAAACCCAATAATGCACTTGAGATTTGTGCTATGATGTGAGATATTGGCACTGAGGTACTGATCTTTGACCTACAACCGCAGTAAACCAGTGCCAATATTTCACATTATAGCACGCTGTCCTGTATTATTGCTTCATTGACTATGAATGCTATATTCATAACTGATTGAGGAACTGATTGAGGAAAGAAAGTGATAGAGGAATTGCATGGGCCTTAAGGTATTAAATACCTTCTCTCCTGACTCTTTCATGTGTACTTTAAATATGTTTGCTATGTTAAGGGAAGCAGATTGAACTGGATGGACTGCGTAACTAATTTCTCTCCTCTTTCTTATCTATAGCTGCTTATGGGCTCAGCAATCCTCCTCCCGTTAGTGTTCTACCTGAAGAGGCACAGGTGGTCTGTACTCAAGAGCAGAAATATTGCCTACAGGCCACCCAAATGAACCACTCTGTCTAGCCTGGATCAGCTCAAATGAGGGTACCTTCATCCAGTCCCTCTTTCATTTATTTGCCACAGTGGACATTCTGCCTGTCTCTCAAGAGAATTGTTTTGGTGACTGACAGCCAAATAACAAGGTACAAATACTGAGGGAGCATCCTGGTAATCGCTGCATTCAGCTGATGGACAATGGAGGGCCTGTATCACACATTAACCTCACCGAGGTGTCAGAGTTGTAATGTTCACGTGTAAATATGTGCTGCGGTGTCTGGAAAACAATTGCTTTGAGGTTTTGTGTGGTGAAAGAATCAGGTTTGACCTCTGTGTGAGGTCCTAAGTCAATAAACTTCTTCAGATGTTCTCACACGCTTGGTGTTCATTGTCATTCTCTGATGATCTTCTCAAATCCATTAGATGCTTTGCTGAATGGGGGTTTCTGAGCACAGACTGGGAGCTAGTTTCAGTCTGAGCTCAGCACTCGGTCGCTTTAAAGGCTCTGAGACGGACAGAACGGTGCTTTGACAGAAGGGGCTGTGTAGTGAGTGGGTTTTGCTGGTTTGTAGGAAAGCGGATGTGTCAGTTGAGCGGAAGTGGTTCTGCCCAGAGCGACTGAAGAGCAAGAAGGAGGACGGACACTCCGACACTATCTTTCACAGCTAAAAGCAGGACTGCACGCCATTTCAACGTGAGTGGTATCTTCAGGAAGCCTACCAAGAAAAGGTGCCGAAACGGCCCTTAAACGAAGCCCGAGTGTCGGTAGAGTAGCATTCCAGTCGCGGGCGTTAGCTTTAGCATTAGCTTTAGGCGCTGCGGCGATTTACCCGCTGCAGAGTCAGAGGCACAGACCTGAGATAGAGTCAGTCAGAGCCTCACAGACCTGAGATAGAGGCAGCATCAGTCTCACAGTCCTGAGATAGAGGCAGAATCAGTCTCACAAACCTGAGATGGAGGCAGAGTCAGTCCCATAGACCTGAGGTGGAGGCAGATTCCTTTTCACAGACCTGAGAAAGAGGCAGAGTCAGTCGCACAGACCTGAGATAGAGGCAGAGTCAGTCTCACAGACCGGAGATAGAGGCAGAGTCAGTTTGACAGACCTGAGATGGAGGCAGAGTCAGTCTCACAAACCTGAGATGGAGGCAGAGTCAGTCTCACAAACCTGAGATAGAAGCATAGTCAGTCTCACAGACCTGAGATAGAGGCAGAGTCAGTCGCACAGACCTGAGATAGAGGCAGAGTCAGTCGCACAGACCTGAGATGGAGGCAGATTCAGTATCACAGACCTGAGATAGAGGCAGAGTCAGTCTCACAGACCGGAGATAGAGGCATAGTCAGTCTCACAGACCGGAGATAGAGGCAGAGTCAGTTTGACAGACCTGAGATGGAGGCAGAGTCAGTCTCACAAACCTGAGATGGAGGCAGAGTCAGTCTCACAAACCTGAGATGGAGGCAGAGTCAGTCTCACAAACCTGAGATAGAAGCATAGTCAGTCGCACAGACCTGAGATAGAGGCAGAGTCAGTCGCACAGACCTGAGATAGAGGCAGAGTCAGTCGCACAGACCGAGATAGAGGCAGAGTCAGTCTCACAGACCTGAGATAGAGGCAGAGTCAGTTTGACAGACCTGGAGATGGGAGGCAGAGTCAGTCTCACAAACCTGAGATGGAGGCAGAGTCAGTCTCACAAACCTGAGATGGAGGCAGAGTCAGTCTCACAAACCTGAGATGGAGTGCAGAGTCAGCCCCTGGCCAAACCTGAGATAGGAAGCATAGTCAGTCTCACAGACCTGGAGATAGAGGCGGGCATTGGGGTCGCGCACAGACCTGAGATAGAGGCAGAGTCAGTCGCGACAGACCTGAGATAGAGGCAGAGTCAGTCGACAGCATCTGAGATGGAGGCAGATTCAGTATCACAGACCTGAGATAGAGGCAGAGTCAGTCTCTACAGACCGAGATAGAGGCATATCAGTCCACAGACCTGAGATAGAGGGGGCAGAGGCTGCTTGACAGACCTGGAGATGGAGGCAGAGCTGCCCTACAGACCTGAGATGGAGGCAGAGTCAGTCTCACAAACCTGAGATAGAGGCAGAGTCAGTCTCACAAACCTGAGATAGAGGCAGAGTCAGTCTCACAAACCTGAGATAGAAGCATAGTCAGTCTCACAGACCTGAGATAGAGACATAGTCAGTCTCACAGACCGGAGATAGAGGCAGAGTCAGTCTCACAGGACCTGAGCTTGAGGCAGAGTCAACCACAGACCTGAGAGATAGAGATACATAGTCAGTCTCACAGACCGGAGATAGAGGTAGAGTCAGTCTCACAGACCTGAGTTTGAGGCAGAGTCAGTCTCAAAAGCCTGAGATAGATAGATAGTTATGGTACCTCAAACCCGGAGATAGTCTCACAAACCTGAGAAAGCCAGAGTTTCAAACTGAGATGCAGATTCAGAGTCTTCAAAAAGAGATAGAGAGTCAGAGTCTAACACAGGAGCGACTGGGACTAAGCACTGTTGAAGCTGCAGGCCTGGTCTTCGGTCTTGGTCTCCAACCCGTCTCTCGCCCTGACTAGTATCCGCTCGACTCTGTTCCAGTCTGGTTCGGTCTTTGGTATCCTGGCTGGTTCCTGGCCTGGATCTCTTGGTCTTTGTGGGCGTTGTTTCTTGATCCATCTTGTCCTCTAAAAGAGGAGAATAGAGGTGTTGTGAGAATCTGTGGTGTTAAAAACGGGGCACGGCCTTGTTAGTCGATAGTGATATTTGTCACTTTTTAAGAAGGACAGGACTGTCCTAAATTTCATATCGTACTTGCTTTTGATATCGCATTGGCCAAAACTGCTGACTTAGACGAAAGCACTTGCTTTGCTGCAAATGATCTACCATCGCAAGAAGTGCTCTCGTGGACATTGTGTATCTGTAGAAGCTTGGTTTAGTTTCTTTTGGTGTCTTCGGATAGGACGTGGTATGTGTGAAAACATGCGGAAGCTGCTGTCTTGCCCCTTGGTGTTTGGTGGTCGTTTTCTAGTAGCTGTCATGTTCAAGTATGAGAGGAAATCTTCACCTGCTGAGAGTTGAAATCAGAAGACAGATTCTAACATCAAGTGCTGCTGAATGAACTTCAATAGATTCTCTCTCTCTCTCTCTCTCTCTCTCTCTCTCTCTCTCTCTCTCTCTGTTTTTAGAAAACCTCTAAACGAGATCAGTTCCAACATCCCTTGTTTTTGAGTTTTGCCCTTTTCTACTGGCTGTTTGACTCAGTGTGTTGTCATTTGTCTTTCCAGTCTGAAAATGGACAAGAGCGATTTGGTGCAGAAAGCCAAACTGGCCGAACAGGCAGAGCGCTATGATGACATGGCCTCTGCCATGAAGGAGGTGACAGAGGGGGGCATGGAGCTGTCCAATGAAGAACGCAACTTGCTTTCCGTTGCCTACAAGAACGTCGTGGGTGCTCGTCGCTCCTCCTGGCGCGTAATCTCCAGCATTGAGCAAAAGACTGAAGGCAATGAGAAGAAGCAGCAGATGGCACGCGAGTATCGAGAGAAGATCGAGGGCGAGCTGCAGGACATCTGCAATGATGTTCTGGTAATGCTGCCAACAGCTCTTGACCCCACTGCAGTCCTGCTTGGTTTGCAGTTAATTGATTAGGATCAGGATTTTTATTGCAATGTTTAAGTAAAAGACAAAAAATATACAAAAATGCAACATCTAGTTCTGGCTCTGTTTACTAAGGGATGTGTAGTAAATTCACAAATATAAAAATATATTCAGAAATGATCTCAAACACAGTTTGTTTAAATAAATGTATGTGTTATAAATATACTAAAATATTTTATAAAGATTTTGAATCATTTTGCTTTTTAGGGTCTCCTGGAGAAGTTTCTGATTCCCAATGCCTCTCAAGCTGAGAGCAAGGTGTTCTATCTGAAAATGAAAGGCGATTATTATAGATACCTTTCTGAGGTTGCATCTGGAGAGTCTAAGACTAGTAAGTTGAATTCATTTGTTGTCTGGGGACACCTCCTCCCCCCAGATAACAGATCAGTTTGTGGTGCATGTTCAATTTTCTGCAGACAAAGTTGCAGTGTGAATGTTATTGCAATGTTTTTAATGTTAATAGTTTAATGACTAAAACTTACAGCCTGTTTAAAGAACATACCAAGTAAAATGCTACTGATTTTTATTTCGGCTGATTCTGATTGTGAATCCTTAGAATCCAGTGTCCTCAAAGTTATGGTAATGTAGAAGAATAAGAACTGTGATGACAGATTCATTAATATGTTGCTGTTTTCTAATACAGCCACAGTTGACAACTCCCAGAAAGCCTACCAGGATGCATTTGAGATCAGCAAGAAAGACATGCAGCCTACACACCCCATACGACTTGGTCTGGCTCTCAACTTCTCTGTCTTCTACTATGAGATCCTCAACTCCCCTGAGAAGGCTTGCAACCTTGCCAAGACGGTTAGAACTATGACCCCCACCAGCACTCAGACCCCACGACGCAGATCTAGCATAACTCTTTAAGCAAATGAAATTTCTCCCCATTATGTAACTCATTTATCCCTACCATAATTAAACATGTATAGTAACTCATTTTTATAAGGAAGAGTGTATGGCAATGTAAGGCTTCAAACAAATTTGAATGATACTGTAATATATTTTCTTTTTATAGACAAAATTTATTTACTAAGAAAGTCTTTCAACAGGCCTTTGATGAAGCCATTGCTGAGCTTGACACCTTAAACGAGGATTCGTACAAAGACAGCACCTTGATCATGCAACTACTAAGGGACAATCTCACCGTAAGTTACTTCTCCCTTTTACCATGTTGGTGTTTCAGTACCTGGTGGGTTAACATTAATGTAACTTTGTGGTGGTTTGTATGTGTCATTTCCACAGCTGTGGACGTCGGAAAACCAGGGCGACGAGGCAGATGCGGGTGAAGGAGAGAACTAGAGGAGCTGCACTGATCTCCAAACACACGCACACACATACTCATCTTAATTAAAAAAAATAATAATACACAGACGGCTTCCACCAATCCCCCGACCCCACCCTACTTTACATTCCCCACCCTATTTTACATTCCCCACCCACCCTACTTTACATGGCCCTCCCCTTCATTTAACCCCCTTCCATCTCCCACCTCACCCCCTGTCCTGTTACCTTCTGTATGATCATCACAAGACGCACCCGAAGCAAGACACACACTGAAGCCCCTCACACAGGCACTGGTGGCAGGGATTGGGGGGGGGGCTCACAGGGTGACATGCCGATGTCAGCAGGTCCAGTCATTTTGTTTGTGAATTTAACATGGTTGTACTGAATAGCAAGGCCCTATTTGTCACGTGCATGTTTGAGCAAATGAGAGAAAGAATGGTGTGTGTGTGTGTGTGTGTGTGTGTGTGTGTGTGTGTGTGAGAGAAAGAGAGAGAGAGCTTGTGAGAATGATGAGTGAAAGAATGAATGAGTGAGTGTGTGTGTGTTTTGGAGTCGGGGGTTATGAACTCTAATAGTCCTTCCTAATGATTCCCATTTTTCCACCTTAGCTGGTTGTGCATTTTCATCATTTTTTTTTTTTTGTTACGGACATTTTTTTTAGTGTTATTCGTCATGGTATTTGCAGGTTTTATTGTATGGTTATTAAACTGGCAGTTTATTTTCACCAAACACTGTAATTCTTGAGTTTTGTATCTTGTTTTTGGACCTATGATGCTATGCCTCTCAGCTTGAATTCCTGGTGTTGGCGCTAGGGTTATTCACTGAAAGCCCTGTTCGGACACGTGGTCAATTGGCCATTTCATAAAGTAAATGTCTGAAAATTAAATTTCAGTGGGAAATGTGTATTTTTTTAAGAGGTTGCATTTTACACACACACAACAGTAAAAATGGAAAACACTGAGGTGTGATCACACCAGATAGCTAAAGGGAACAAGACTGTTCGGACATACTGTAATATCTGGTCCAGTACCATTAAACGGTAGGAACACCTTTGGCTCTTCTGGGGTGGGTTCATCAAAAGCTTGCTTTTATCAATTGCTAAATGGTACAATGAAGATGATCTTATTACTATAAAGTCTGAGAAACTGACTTGTCTATATGATGGAGATTCACTAATGGAGGAAATTCACACATTTGTCATTTAACTTTCATTAAATTAAATGGTTAGTGTGGTTGAAAAGCTGGTTATCTTGGTAATATTGTGTGTGCATTAGATGTTGATGGTCATGCTGGTTGACCAGCTTGGTCATGCTAGTCATAATGGTAGACAAAAACATCCACTGCTTTTCAAGAAGCGAGCAGGTCAACCAGCTTGAGCTGGCTAGTCTTTTTAATAGGGATGTAGATGATACAGAAATAAAGTCAAAATAAAAAGTCCGCCACAGAGAACACTGACGTTCTGTGCATACTAAAGCATAAATACTATTTAATTAGTTATTTAATTAATTTCTGGGACTGAATTACCCTCTGAGTGGCAGACAGTAAAATATTCACTGCCCTCTTCAGTTTTTGCCGCCATGCTCTCTATGATAGTTTGCCCTCTAGTGGTATAACGGCAGTACTGCTAAAAAGAGCTCATTTAAGAGTGGCTTAATGATATTACCAAAAAAAACCCGAAAGAAATACATCCGTTAGCACATACATCTCCCCACAAGCGACATTTCATTATTTCATCTGTTTAAAGACGTGCTAGTACTTCCTTCATTTCTAGGACTATTTCCCCTCGCGGACCGACATTTCCAATTCTGGGGTAGTTCACGTCCATTTTAATTGGTCTTAACGTAGCCGCGCATTGATACGGCAGGTGTTCGCGGAGCGTAATCACAGTGAAACATTAACGGCTGTCTTGCAGCGCCGCCGCCGCCTGCAGCAGCAGCAGCTCACACACACATTCCGCTGGGAAGGTAAGATCATTTACACGCAAACTAGAGCAGTTTCACACGAGAAAACTCCACTTCAGGCTGCTTCCGTCCAAGAACCCCCGTCTTCACTAGTTAACGTTAGTTACACTCGGCTTTGTTGAATGTAGTAAAAAGGTTTTAAGTGTATTTTATATGAAATAAAGTCCTAAACGTCCATAAACTTAAGCTCTCTTTATTTTGTCGGTTGAGAACTAACTCCTCTTTTTGTCGGAACAGTCACAAATACCCCTTTAAACTGCAGGATCACTACAGTCACTTCACATTTCACATCAACGCCCGCTTTGTTTGTCACACACACGATACCGGTGAGGATGAACAGGATAAACACTGTAACTCAAAGATCACATGTGAAAATTAAAGACATTTCACAGAACTGGATGAAGATCTATCTTATCTATCTATCTATCTTATCTTATCTATCTATCTTATCTATATCTTATCTATCTATCTATCTATCTATCTCATATGTGTAAGATATATACAGTGATATAGTGTGTGTGGGTGTGTATTTTCTGTTTACAGAGCCTTTATACACTTAAAAAGCTTAATGAAAATGATTATATTACATATAACTATAGTGACTTACAGTGGCCATAGCAATGACTGACACTGCTGCTTGTTTTGTTTGGGCCTTGAGGTGTTGATTTTAGGAGGGTGGCCTTCAGAATTTCTAGTTATGTTTGTCATAGAAGTAATGGTTTCACTCCTAACTGAACTTCGTCTCAGACACTGGAGCTATAAATCATCAATGCCTAATTACTTCAGCTACTTTCCATGGAGCAGGTTTCCAACTCTGGTCCTAGTTTACTCCACATGCAAAACAAACTTTTACTCAGAACTACTTTATTAATGAGCTGTTTGGTTGAAGCAGGTAAAACCTAAATTGAAACGCACCAGATTCAGTATTGTACTGGTTAGCAGTTTGATTTTCAATACTCTAAAATGATATTGCTCTGCCTTAATTTCTTGAGTGATTAATGCTTCATTGGCCTAGCCAAGACGCTTCCCAATTTCAGCTACTTGGGAGTGATGCCAAGTTCCCCTCATTTCCTCAAATTGATTGGATAAGGGAGATGGAGCAGTTGAACAAGACCACAAAGTGCCTGATAACTGGACTGGCTGGTAATGGAGGACCTTGCACTAGGAGGTCTAGAGAGGTTCCTTTTTCCATAAGAAGCAGGCATTTTCTTTTCAGTAGTCGAACGGTATAAAGGTTGTTGTTGTTTTCTTTTTTGTTTTTTTTTAATCTTGCGTTTTGCAGAGCTTGAAGGATGAATAGCAGTGGTCCAGCATACCCATTGGCCTCACTCTATGTAGGTGACCTGCACCCGGATGTCACAGAGGCCATGCTCTATCAAAAGTTCTCACCTGCCGGACCCATCATGTCGATCCGTGTATGCAGAGACATCATCACACGCAGGTCACTAGGATATGCTTACATTAACTTCCAACAGCCTGCTGATGGTGAGTTTGCACACCATTTTGAGAGCTTTTTTTTTAAAGCCTTAATTGAATCCTGATGCTGTAGTTATTGTGAACTAAGTAGAAGTCAAGTTTCCAGAAAGCTTCCCATTTATTATATATATATTTTAATGGTTTGACCCACCCAGTAAATGATGCACCACATAAAATGCCAGATTCTGGGTATCTTGAGTGAAAAATGTGTAATAGAATTTTTAAATGTCTTGGCACCAGGATCCATATATATATATTATTGATGTAATGCTCATAATCAATCTAGATAAGTTGCATCATACTCTATCATTGTCTATAACTGTGTGTCCCATTTTACATATCTTATTTGTGTTACAGCGGAATGTGCATTGGACACAATGAACTATGAAGTTATAAAGGGACGTCCAATCCGGATCATGTGGTCACAGCGAGACCCTTGTCTGAGGAAGTCTGGGGTGGGCAACATTTTCATCAAGAATATGGATGAGTCCATTGACAACAAGGCACTTTATGATACTTTCTCTGCCTTTGGAAATATTCTTTCATGCAAGGTAAGGTTTGGACTATCAGGCAGAAAGCAAGTATTTAAATTTTAGACCAAAGGTTGCTTCTACAAAATCGATGTGTTTTAGAAATGTAATTAACATTTGCATCAAATTGATTGATTGTTCATGATGTTTCTATGTTTTAGATATTTGGTAAGTATTGTAAGTCATGATGTACTGTGCAAATGAAACCTGTTCTGTTGTATAGGTGGTATGTGATGAGAATGGCTCGAAAGGCTATGGATTTGTGCACTTTGAAACAGAAGAAGCAGCCAATCGAGCCATTGACACCATGAATGGCATGCTCCTGAATGATCGCAAAGTGTAAGCTTATCCTGCTCTATTTAATTTTACAGATTAAGGTTTTCACAAAGGCTGGCCCTAGAAGAACTTAATTTAATGCAGATTTATTTCAGTTTATTTGGTGGTGCCATGATTCAGGTTTTTGTTAGCATAGCACCATATGTTGAGCAGAAATGCTTGCCTTACAGCTGGTAATCCAAAATTACCTCAAATATCTTTTGACCCTTCCTTGCTCAGAAAAGAGGCAGGTAAAGATCTGGAAAGAAGTCGAGGCCACTGGGGAAAAGAATGTCAGCTGTCCACATTTAGGTTGGTGCATGTGAGGAAGAATTTACTGCAGGGTTTCAACTCAGTTAGGATGAGCACTCCACTGGGCATGGAATGATTGGGCTCCAGAGAAAGTTTGGCTTTTGATTCTAGTGTAATGTAGGCAGTGTTCATCACTGCCTGAAGCAGCCATCCTCATTGATGTGGTGTGAATTCTGTGGTAAATTGTTTGTCCAATCCTTGCCTTGTGTTTTTACTTCTGAATTAACAGTTTTGTAGGACACTTTAAATCTCGAAAAGAGCGAGAGGCCGAGTTCGGTGCCAAGGCCATGGAGTTTACAAATGTTTATATCAAAAACTTTGGAGAGGATTTGGACAATGAGAAACTGCGAAACATCTTCTCTCAGTATGGTAAGGGAAAATGAACACAATCTGATGATCTAGTCGTTGCTGTATTGTTACGTTCCTTAAACCACAGTGGCCTATTCAGACTTCAGTTTAAGCCATGGCTGCTAATTGAGCATGTGTTCATAGGGAAGACCTTAAGTGTTCGGGTAATGACGGATGAAAAGGGACGTTCTCGTGGCTTTGGCTTTGTGAACTTTGAAAACCATGAGGATGCTCAGAAGGTAAGCTATGTTTCAGCACTGTTCTTGCTGTATGTGGATAAACGGCACCTCAAAATATGAACTCTTAAACTGCTTGTCCTGGTTGTAGGCAGTAGCTGAGATGAATGGAAAGGAGATGAACGGGAAAATTCTTTATGTGGGTAGGGCTCAGAAAAGACTGGAACGGCAGGGAGAGCTCAAACGCAAGTTTGAGCAAATCAAGCAGGAACGATTAAATCGCTACCAGGTAACCAAACATTTTCAAGTTTTAAATCTGTAGATTTTAATCATTTTTTTTAAATATTTAATTTCATCTGCTAAGACAATGTATTTGAATGCAGGGAGTTAACCTCTATGTAAAGAATCTAGATGATGGTATTGATGATGACAAACTGAGGAAAGAGTTCGCACCATATGGCACCATCACAAGTGCTAAGGTAAAGCGGTTGTAGTGAACTTTTGCTTTAAGATATACATCTTGGATCACAGCTATCTAGAATTAATTTAGACTGTTATCCTTCCTTAAAGTATAACATGAAGTTGTTTTAAGCTTCTTTTTCTGGCCAGGTGATGACTGAAGGAGGACGCAGTAAGGGCTTTGGCTTTGTGTGCTTCTCCTCTCCTGAGGAGGCCACTAAAGCAGTGACTGAGATGAATGGCCGTATTGTGAGTACTAAGCCTCTGTATGTTGCACTGGCCCAAAGGAAAGAGGAAAGAAAGGCCATTCTCACTAACCAGTACATGCAGAGATTGGCCAGCGTGAGGGCCATCCCCAGCCCTGCCATGCCTACTTACCAGCAGAGTTCTGGCTACTTTATGACTTCTATGCCACAGGTGGGCAAAGAAGAGAAGTGTGTGTGTGTGTGTGTGTGTGTGTGTGTGTGTGTGTGTGTGTGTGTGTGTGTGTGTGTGTGTGTGTGTGTGTGTGTGTGTGAGGCCTGTGTACTACATTTGGATGAAATGTTCACTTGTTCATAGCCTCCAGGACGTGCCTTCTACAATGCAGTGCCAAACCTGCGGCCAGCACCGCGCTTTGCAGCCCAACCTCCTAGACCACAAGGTAGGAAGATGGTGTTGATGTGTTTTGAAAGGACAATATTGCTAGTTGTCTATCATTATCTAGCATCAAAAAGCATTAAATAGGTATCGCTTATTGCTATGGCCTTTTATAAAAGATTTAACTGTATCAGATATGTCTGGTATTTAACATCTGCTCTGACTTTGTGTTAGCTCCATACTCTGCTCAGATGGTTAGGTCGGCAATGCCACGCAGGGCCTCAACCCCCATCAGCACTATGCGCCAGGCTTCCACCCAGGCTCCAGGCATTATTAATACTCAAAGAATGGGTAAGAAAATGAGGATATGGAGGATGATTTCTTTTTTTCTTTTTCTTTTTTTTCCCCTCTCTTTCAAGACCTGTCCATGGGTGTCACATTCTTTCCCAGTCTTTGACTTCATACATTGCTTTTGCATTAGCCTGTATTTTCTATTTTACCCTACACTATTAAAGGGATTATTGCATATCTTCCTGAAAACTTTTTCTCGGCCCAGCTCACATTGGGACACAAACAGCAGGTGGGCGGACTGTAGGAGGTTCAATGATGAGAGGAGTGAATCAGTACAAGTACTCGAGCGGAGTCCGAAATATGCAGCAGGTCATCAATGTACCACCTCCTGTTGCACAACAGGTAATGTGCTCAGATGCATACAGTTGTACTCACCGTACCAATGTGTGATTTGTATAGAATGATTGGATGGCAGGACCAGTAGGCATGACTGAGAAGCAGTGATTGCTAACATAGGAAACCAGTAACTTCCAAAACATTTGAAGAAATGCCTAAAAGTAGGTGCATCCTTAAACTTAATATGCTGTTACTTTCATTTGTTTCTGTGTTTTTATTTTGCTCCATGCTGTCAATTCTTGATGTATTGGGAGAGCAGTAGCTTGTTTGTGTTTCTTTCTGTGACACATTTGTACTGCACTTTTCCACTAATTTGACAGGGGTTTTTTTTTTTTTTTTTTTTTTCTGGACAGTGGATGCCCACAGCCTGGCACAGAACAAGATATTTTATGCAACATGACTGTCACAGAGCTGAAGGCCAAAGGCTAACTAGACTGCTCTGGTTTATGTCCCAATCAGTACATTTAGCTAACCATTTGAGCCATTTTTAAATTGATTTTATTTCGCAGTGAAAGCATTGCCCATCGTCAACAACAAAACTGGTGCACACCGTGTCTTTTTGACCTTTTAACTGCAGTAGCCTGCACATTTAAAAGTCTGTAGTCTAAGGCTGTATCCAATATTTTCTTCATTTTAGGTGCCACAGAAGTGTTAGTCTGACATTTCTAGTCTCAGTTTGGGCCATTTTCATATGTGGTATTGAAAAGCAGCAGTGAACAAAATTAAAACAACTTTTACTGTATGTAAGGGCTGTTTTGGACATGCATGTCAATTTAGGAGTGTGAACTGTAGACTAATGTCAGAGAGATATAGTGAACGTTTTTAAAATGGTCTAGATAACCAAAAAAAGATAGATTGAGAATTGGATTTGGGACCATTTACCTGCTGTGCTAACATAGTCCAAATAAAATTAAAATAACCTTATGCAGCAGCTTTATAGAATGCTGCAACACCACTCTGTCATTTTGATAGTGTAATGGTTTCAGATGCTTGTTCTTTGCATCTTGCCTTGTTTACTTGCCATAAGTGGGAGCTCAAAGCATGATTTTGTATTTATGGCAGTGTTATAAAAGTGAAATACATTCCACAACTGTAGGAGGAGCACAGGAGGGAAAAAAAAGCGTAATACTACTTTATATTGTTATGTTAAATGTTTCTTGACAGAAATATAAGATTTTGTTGAAAGCAATTATCTCCTTATTCACTGGTCTTCAGGGTCTTGACTGCAAGTGTAAAGTTTCATGTTGATGTTGCAAATATAGGCCTCTTATAACGCCCCGTCACAAATCACAAAATGATGCGGTAGTCTGTAATGTACTATAGTTTTTCTGACAGGTATATGGTCTTTGAACTTTTTAGGGCTTTTTGTGTGTTCTGAGGAAATGGGTTTTGTTTTGTAGGTAGTGCCACCTCCAGTTATGGAGCCTGCAGTTCATGTCAAAGGTCAAGAGCCCCTTACTCCATCAATGTTGGCAGCTGCACCACTTTTGGAGCAGAAACAATTACTGGGTACATTGTGTACACTGTCACTCTAGCACTCTTCCACCACCCCACCTCACCTCATTCAAACATATACAATGTTTAGATAGGATAGGATAGAACTTTATTGATCCCTTGGGAGGGTTCCCTCAGGGAAATTAAGGTACCTTTAAGGGAAATGATTCTCTATCTTCTACCTTTGCAGGTGAGCGTCTATATCCGCTGATACAGGCCCTTCACCCCAATCTTGCTGGGAAGATCACTGGTATGCTACTAGAGATTGACAACTCTGAACTGCTGCACATGCTGGAGTCTCCAGAGTCCCTGCATGCCAAGGTAAGCATGCTGAGAATTGCAGTGCTCTCCTTTCTTGGGTAATTATAGCATATAAAGTTTGCCTGAAATGCATAACCAATTATTCTTGAATGTTTGTTTTAGGTTGAAGAGGCTGTGGCAGTTCTTCAAGCTCATCAAGCCAAGGAAATGTCACCTAAGAAATGAAGAGGCCTTTCAGGCGGGGAAAACACAGGTACTGTGTTTGAAGATTGTTGTTTGAGAAATTGCTATTGCTAACTCTATTTATATAAAGAGAACACTGCTGTTTCTTATTCATTCAGTGTTTCCAGTGGGCTCTACACCCTGTTTATTGTGACTTCAATGACGGGGTCATATTTGCTAATTTTGTTATAACATCTGGTGCAGCAGGGGTCTAGATTACAACCACGGTCCATAATCATACAGATTGAGCAGTATAATTAGCTTTAAGTTTCAGTACGAACAAGAGGAGGATTTTGTCTGAACAGCAGTTACAAACACGCAAAAAGATTGGAGCGTGTTTATGCACTTGTCCCCTGTTCTCCATGGAAGAGGATTACAGAAACGACTCAGTTATGAGCTCAGGTATGTTACGCATCGCAGCTAACTACCTAGCACTTAGGCTAACTTTGCAGACTCAAGTATCCATTTCACCAGAGCGAGGGGGAACCAACACCATAACATTCTTATTCAGAGAAATGGCTGGTTGTTGAAGTTCTCATGAAACAGACGAGTTGGGTTGCTTGAGGCTCTCGGGTGCAAAGATAGCCCAAGAGCTAACTAGTTAGCTGTGCGCTAAATAACTCTAAAGCTATCTCAAGTTGGTTTCCCCTACACAGAATGGTATGAGCAGATGTGGATGTTTTCAATGTAGCTAGCTCCTTCAGCTGTAGGTCCTCTTCTTTGGAAGGAGGTGGATAGACATGTTAAAAGGCGCTTAAACCACCCTTTTGTTCCCATTATTGTGGCATCCTCTAACTGAGCATCTTGTATTGTTCATTCTATATGTTTCACTGTGGTTGTAATCTAAATCAGTGGTCCCCAACCCCCGGGCAATTTCAGAGTGCATTTTTTTTTTTTGAGGCAGTAGTACTGCTTAATGTTGTAGTATACAGTTTCTCCAGCAGGGGACATGCAAATCACCTTGTGTCATTTGAAAAAAAGTAATGGTTGTAAAGTATCTAGAACTCACAAACTAGCATGATTTTATTCATTGCACTACTGACACATTTGCTTATTTTAGATAATTGTGTGACAAGTGTTTCTGACATCAGAATTTACATGGTTAAAAAGAAATTGTACCTTTTTTTTAAAGTAAACAATGCACTGAATTGTGTAAAAGTCATTTTCACCAGTTTTTCGTTGTGAATTTCATGTTTGTGTGTTTTAGTACTTTAATGTGTAATCTGCAAATCAGTAATCAGAGACTGTACATGAATTAAAGCCATGGGGGTTGTGAGTCTATTTTGGATGCTTTTGAATGTTTTTTTTTTTTTATTTTTTTTTATGCATTTCGAGAATTGATATTAATTATAAATTAATCAATATGAATTAATTAGAGCTCAGTTTGTAGCCATGCTTTTCATACAGCTTGTTTCAGTCTGTTCAATAATCTTTCCTGTTTTTTTTTTTTTCATTGCAGGCATGAGCACTTAAGGTCTTCAGGGTTTGCCAAAGGGGAGGAGTAGATGAAAGAAAATGAGAAAAGGGGGGAGGGGGAGGGAGTTGTTAACAACCTAGTTACATGTGATTAAGACTGTTCAGTGTTATGTTTGTTCTGCTTTTGTTTATAAAAATGAAAAAAAAGAGAAAAAAAGTAAGAAAAATGGGAATAAAATCCTCTGTTGTGCATTAAATATTTGGGCTTAACTGCAGCCAAGTTGCAGTCTTGTGTGTTATATTGTCATTTTCATTGGGTTTAGTATGAGCGGAATTTCTTTGTGTGGACAGTTCCTAGCACTAGAGGGTGACACTTGGATGAAAGCTGCTGTGAATCAGTTTCAAAAGTAAAGCCAGTGGAAGTTGGCAAAGAGTAACAAACCGTGAGGGAGAGGCTCCGGGTTTGTGTTATAAAAATCTTGCACATCAGGGTAACTGAACTGAAACACAGTCATCACTGTCATCGTTTATCTCTTTCTGGTGTTAATAAGCTGTATGGGTTCTTTAATATTCTGTGTTCATTTATATACTTTTTATATACTTTATATATTGTTGATGCCAGTATGTAGATCTATGGGTTAGTCTTCAAAATCAGTTTAAAATGGCGTTTCATCGTTTCAGAAATGAACTAGTTTGTGCCTACCATAAATGTAAATCGCCAAATTAATTTCAGAACTTCATTTTGGAGTTAACAGTAATGTAGCTTTGTTAGTTGAATTGCACCAAAATATAGAATGACAATTTGGGCACAAATGAAGGGAAGTACTGCAGGACTGGCCATCAGTTGAACTTACATGCTTTTTTATTATTTACTTCTTGTAATCTTAAAGCGTCTCACACCTGTCCTTTGTTCTTGTTTAATGTCAAAAACCTTCAAACACCTGCACATCTTATCTTTAGAGAGCTTTTAAAGAATCCATTTGTGATTTAAAAGTCAGGTAAATTCTTTATTGAGTTGTACATAAAAATACACTATCTGAGTATTTTATGGAAAAGGAAGAAGCAGAAAATCCAAAGAACCAAGACCAATACAAAATCTATCTCAAGACACCACAGTCGTCTGAATAGTAGTATATAGTTTCAACATGTTAACTAAGTCATTCAGAGCAGTTTGCCTTGAATTTGTAGAGAAATGTCTTTACAGTGATGGATAATGGTGTACAGCAACAACTACTCCGAATGTTTACATTAGCAATTGAGTAACAAAGAAAGTCTTGTGTTTCTCAACATGCAGGCAATGAATAAAGAAAATAGTCTGTCAATTTTTTTCTTGAATATTTTCTCATTGAAATAGAATTGTATTTTTACACCCAGAAGGAATCAACCAGTCACAGTGAGATCATATCAGACTGGCAAAAATAGTTACTTAGACACCGTGGTTAGTGCCTGGCATGTTACTTTATACCCAATGCTATGCTGCGAAATGCTTCTTTGTGTGTATTGTATGTGTTCCTTTTTTAAATTACATTTTGATGGATTTGTACATTTTTTTTGTACCAGTCTTTTTCAGCTAGGTTAATTTCATATTGTAGAAGTTGGTTCAGAAAACATTCATCTCTTAAGAGAAAATGAATGCCTAGTAAATTGTAAATACATTTACTTGAGTTAAAATATCAAACATGTTCACTCTTGGTCAAGTAAACTCCCCAAATTAAATAATTTCTTTCATGGTTATACTTTGCTATGTTATTAAAAGTAAAACTATGTTTAGTATAGTAAACATGTAGAAATGCTACAACGCTAAATAAACCAAAACCTGAACTGTGCAGGATTTCTCAGAACCTTTTTTCTCTGTGCACCAAACTGGTTAAAATCCATGACATTTTTATGTTAATTTCATTTGCTTGCTAGTGGCATGATATTAATAATGGTTTCTGAGATTTACCAGGAAGTAAGAAGATATTAAAACTGTACATTTAAACACTAGGGCCAGAGCATAGCAACCAGAAAGGCTTACTAAACAGCAAATGGTTTTCTGATAATTCCTTTTTGCATTTTTCCCAATTACTCTTCCATTCCTACATTCTTTCACATTCAATTAAGCTGAGCAGAATTTCTGCTGGGCTTTTCTCAAAAAACAAACAAAAAAAAAATTCAGGGAAACGGAGACTACAAACTTGAATAAGGACTTTTTAACATCTAGCTTTACTGCCACAGGGAGGGGACTATCCTGCCCACAAAGGGATAACAAGGTCAATTTTACTCTCTTGGATTCTGAACCATGGATGACTGGTCCCAGATATCATGTCTATGTGGAGCCCCATTGGGTAGCCAAATTAAAATCCATAAATTGTAGCCCACATTTGGATGCCCACCCGGGAAAGTAATGGGACCAGGAGGGGTTAAATATGGACCCTATCTGAGTTTGTGTAGGACCCCTGTGAGATTAAGTGGGGTTGTGCAGTGATGAGCCCATTTGAGAAGCCCAACTTGCTCACATTAACAAGTGCAAACCCACTCAAAGCCTATTTGTGATTGTTCAGAAGTTGTACAATGTTCCCATTCATGCTGTTTTCGAAAGTTATAAATTTATAATTCTGGTAAATGTAAAGGCATTCTTTTTTTTTTTTCTTTCTTTCTTTTTTTTTTTTTTTTTTTTTTTTGGTGTGCTCTGGCCTGTACAGTTGCAATGACCAGACATTAGCTGATGTTTGCCTGACTTGTTTCTTGGCTACAGGTTGATGTTTGTAGCCATGCGCAGGCAGAGCAAAGCCTCAGGGGGTACGTCACGAGTGTTGATCTCATTGGCTTCCAGCCGAAGGACACGCAGGTTTGAGTAGTTGGCCATGTCCACCACTCTGCAGAAACTGCTGACCGAGAACTCTGTTGGAAGTATGTTACAGTGTTATCATATATTTGAAAGACTTCACATCAAAGATTTAATACAAAGTGTTTAACAAAAATACTGAAATAACCATTTAGATATTACTGTTTAACACAGTCCATCCATTTTCACAGGCTCAAATATTTTTGGGGGGTTTTGGGCCATCATATACATCACATCCTGGTCAAATTAAGATGTCTGTTGATTTTGCATTTGATAGCAGATAATGAGATCTCTCAGTATGCAGCCCAACATGGTGTTGACCCAGGAGAAGAAGGTCATTTTTAGGCTGAAATAGATCCTGTCCAAATACTTATGGACTCATGGAGCCATTGCAAGTCAAATAACCGTTTTGACAGCATAGTTTGTCATATTCAACAGCAACATTGTGTTGTATGGAATGAACAGTATTAACTCCAGTTGGCAGCTCGAGTGTTATGTGGCTGCCTTGGGCCAAGAAACTGAATGTGGCATGGGGTGAGAACCATTTTTTGGAATTTGGTAAAACAATTTCCTTTAGAAACTAAGTAATTTGTGTGTTCTTTGGGTAGATATGAGTACCTTTGATATGGTTAGCCTGGAGGTAGAGGTTCATCAGGTTTGTGCTGATTGTGGGGATCTTCTCCAGCTTATTGTAAGACAGGTCCAGCTCCATCAGGGTACTCACATTGAAGGCATTGGGTGGGATTCCTTTGTCTGTAAGCTGGTTGTGTGACAGTCGCACAAAGCGCAACTCTGGTCGGTTCCGCAGGAAGTCCACAGGTATGGCAGAGATGTGGTTGTGCTCTAGGTACAGCTGGTTCAGCTTTGGTGGCAGATGTTCTGGAACCTTGACCAGCAGGTTCCTGCGCAAATCCAGATAGGTCAGAGAATGTAGGGCCTCCAGAGCACTGCCAGGGTCTTTGATGGCATTTGACTGTAGACGCAGTGCAGTCAAGTTGACCATTCCATGCAAGGAGTCTGCTGGAATTGAAGAAATGTTGTTATGGTTCATGCGCAGGTCTTGAAGGGATCGTGGAAGGTTTTGTGGGATGTGATCCAACTTGTTCTGGTGCAGGAACAGGCGTTCCAGTTTAGACAGATTGGAGAAGACCTTGTTGCTGATTTTATCAGATCTGAGCTGGTTCATGTGAAGGATGATCCAGACGAGTTCAGTGGCATTGTCAAAGACTCCGTCAGTGATGCCAGTGATTTGATTGTTGTGCAGGTATACGTATTTCATGCGAGGCGGCACAAAGGGAACATGACGGAGGTTACGGCTGTGACAGTACATAGCATAGGGGTAAGCCAAGGGGCAGTCACATTCCAGGGGGCAGTCCAGTGCCTCTGTAGATTCATCACCCTCTGCATAATTGGAAGCATAGTAGATGCCATATCCATTATAATAGGCCCGACTGCGTAGGTAGGAAAGCCAGGTCAGGGTGTCGGTGTGCTGTGTGTTAGATAAACCCACAAATTCTGCCCATAGCAACAGCACAATCCAGCCATACATCATCACTGAGAAGACGAAGGGAAAGATTCTTACTTCCATGCACACGTTGTTAAGAGTTTTTCATATGAAGTGTTAAAATGTCTCTAAACAAGGAGGTGGTCATCAGGTTGATTGTAAATCAGTAAAACAAATCAATTTCACACACTCAATTGTCTTGTGATTTGTTCTCTTGATTAACAACATGGTGCTGGATAATATGTGTACACTACCGGTCAAAAGTTTCAGAATCCATATTGAGTGTTCTAAAACTTTTGACCGTACAGTGATACAGTTGCTCCCATCACTTTAATCTAGAACTATGAATTTGAGATGACTATAAAATGTGGAAATCCAGCTTGAATTTGACTTGAATTTTCATTCAGTCAAGTTTTTGGTTACAGTTTTTGTAAATGATGACCCACAAACATTACTTTATAGGTGATGCCCAGCTAGGCCTGTAGCAACATTTTCAATTTCTGTTTGGACAGATTTTATCTTCATTCATGTCTTGCAACCTCAGCATGGTTAAGGTCATGTGATTACAGATTTTAGGAACTTTCTGGCAGTGAAAAATCTCATAATTGCTTTAACAGTATATTTGGATATTAGCAGTATACTTTTTTTTAACATTTGGTTGAGTCTGAGATTTAAGTAGCCCAGAATTTTCATAGCAATTTGTACAACGTTCAAAATCAAACCATCCATTGGCAGAAGCTCATCAAGCATTTGCTCATCAAGCACTGAAAACATACAAACAACCCTCAAGCAAGAGCACATAGAGCCTAAATGCAATTGCTATGGAAGGAAAAGAAAAAAGTCTTAAATTAACTAAAGGCTCACTGAAGAAGTCGAAACATCTGGGGGGAATCTGGGGTGGTGTTGCAGGGAAGCCAGTTAAGCAAACATGTTCTAGGCTGAAAGCTAGCCCAGCTACCCACAGACCAAAGCCAAGAGAACAGCAACACTCTAAAATTTAGTGCAAGTTACAAATAATTATTTGTTCTAGGGCTAATGTTGTACAACAGGCCATGAAACAATTTCCCAATTGTCTAGCTGCCGGTTTTCCGATTACTGAGGAGGGGGGTGCTGTTTGTACAAAGGGCACTGAATCCCTCACTATTCACTCAGTATCGGTGTCTAGATTCTATAATTATATCCATTGCCATCATTGTTTCATTTCAAAGCTCACGAGGGGACACTCATTCTAAAGAATGCATTCGGTTACTTTAAGTTACACCAACTGCTGACAAAGATGTACAAAATCATACACACAGCTTGTGTAGTCCCTGTGGAGAACTACTGCCAAAAGAATATGACTCTATACAAACATGTTGGTACCATACCTAATTCCAAACATGGGCTAGCTTGGAGGTAATAATAGAGCAATTCAACTGTGGAGCAATGGAACTGTGTTCTCTGGAATGATGGTGCTCCATCCAATACTTTTCGGATGAGGTGGAGTGGTGGTCATCCAACAACTTGAGGTCAATATCACTCTTGTGCATAAAACAACCAAATCCTCAAAATAATACTCTAAAATCTAGTAGAAAGTCTTTTCTGGATAGTAGTGACAGATACACCGATAAAAGCAGAATAAACTCTTTTTAATACCCTTGATTTCAGAAGAAACTATTAATGAGCAGGTGTCCCAATACTTTTGCCTATACAGGGTATGTTGCCCATTCATGTTTAAACAGCACAAAACAAAACAAGTAGTTGATAACAAGGTTATATGCAAATCTTGTCATGTCTGGGCAGGCAGCCTAAAATCTGAATACCATTTCTTCCCATTGTGTATACACAATAACTGCTTCCTGTAGAGAACAAGCTTTTGCTTGAGGGCATCTTTGTGTCACAGATGTGAAGATGGATTATACCTGTTAAAAGACTGAATGAGTGGTTGAGTAATCCAGTATGTATGTGTGAGCTCAGAACTGAAAGGTGGCCGTATTCAACTAATACTCAAATAATTTATTCTTATGTAACTTCTTAACTGGTTTGAACACCTACAACTGGTTTTTCCAGTGCCAGAAGATGCCCGAGTAGCCTAAATTGATGCTAAAACACCAAAAGTATTTGCACTCAATGTCTAAGAGTGGTAATCTGGTATTGATCACAGACTAGTACCGAACCAAAGCATAGAGATGGTCTTCAAATGTGTGCAATTACAGTTCTAGAAATTATATATGTTGTTAATTAATACATAATTAATTAGTAAGATCAAAATCCAGACAAAATCCAATCCAAAATCCATCAAAATTCGGACCCAATTTGAATCTGACAATTCTGTCCTAAAAATTCATGATGAATGGACCAATTGAAATGATCCAAAATGACTTGGAATAAAATATATGCTTACATTCAAAGTTAGGAAGGCTTCTTCTGTAAAGTTGGCATTTTGTAATGGTTTTTTTTGAGCCAACTTTGTTAATATAAAGTTTATAAAAATATAAAAAGTAAGAAGCTACACTTACCTATGTTTACAGGCTCTCTTCTCCCTCAGTCTGTCCTTTCGTTCTCCTCCTCGCAGTGCACCTAGAACTCAGAGCAGGACAGGTTCTGAGAGAACCAGAAGGAGAGAGGTGGAGAATACTGGGAGGGTGGGTGAAAGGGTGCAGTGGGGGTAGTTTCGGGGTATGTCAAAATGTCCTATTCCATAGAGCTTTGCACACATAGTTACTGTGTTTTACACAATACCAAATACAGACTTTAAATTTGCAGTGTTGTAACACTACATGCAGGCAAAGATACAATATACACCCAAGACACACACTGATACCCCTCAATCCACTACATTTACACTGTCTTTCAAGACACACGTTGTGGTTTGAAGATCTCTTACAAACACACGCTGCATAAAATTGCTGGTTTGTGTATCCTGAAGCCATATGAATATGAGTGCCATGTGTGTCTAAAGGCAACACATCTGCTCTTTAACAACTGTCTTTTCCACACTGTCAGGGCAGAGACCCCATGCCTTATCATTAACCTAGTGTGTGTGTGTGTGTGTGTGTGTGCGTGTATGGTCATTTTTCATTTTCATTTCGGGTAAAGCCAAAACCAAACAAACGTTTATTTCCTCTCCACTTGAATGGTTTCAGACACCTGAAACTCTCCTAACTCTTATTTTTAACCCAACTGTTTTCCAACTTAATCCCTCAGAATTAAGCTCTATGTATTGTGTTACTGGTCCTTTTAAGGCTGAGAACTCTCTTTTGATGGGCTGTGACGTATGTAATTTAAAATGCAGCATGAATGGTTTTGGGTGAAACTGTAATAGGTTATTAACAGTTATGGTTTATTGGTGAAATGCGCAGCCCATGAGTCTGTAAGTCGTGTTCATGACTCAGCTGACGTTGTTCCTGCAGGGTTGACCTCCTGTTCAGGTTTCCCCTGGACAACAGCAAAGCACCGTATGGTTTTGAATGTAAATGGTCACTGTTTTTTGTAACAATAAAAGCAGTTTCTGATTCTGAATATAATTTCTCCTGTTTTTGGAACCAACAGACCTCAGGTGAAGATTTAGGAACCTAATCTCATTCCCATGCTTTACTAAGTTGTGGCCATTATTATTTTTTTTTTATGGTGGATGTCATCATAGGGGATCTATCTGTGTGTATAGACTGAAAAATTCTATGAGTGCTTGCGAGGTTGATGATCACCACTCCACCTCATTCCCAACTCCTGAACCCTCCCCTAAAAGTACTGGATAGAGCACCATCATTTCACTGAACACAGTTTATGGTTTTTGTTGATCTGTTGCAGAATGTCCCATTCTACTGGCAGTACGTCCATACAGGATCTGAATAATGTGTGAACTTACACATCTGTGTCAGCAGTGGGTGCTACTTAAATGTAGCTGAATGCATTCATTAGAAAGGGTGTCCACCTAATTATTTATATAATAGCATAGCAGGGGTAGTGGATAAAACGGTTGCCCTCCATGTGGCGGACTGGGGATCCATTTTACATCGAGACAAGTAAACCACACTATACCTATAAGAGTCCTTGAGCAAGACTGCTCAAGCTGCAGACACTTCCCGACATGATTAAAATGCATCCTACACTAAGAGCGTCTGACAAATGCAGTAAATTGACTATGTATGGGGAAATAGCCACGATCCAACATCCTGAAATAAAATATACAAACAAGCATGTGCCTGTGAGGCCTTTGGTTATGATATACGGAGGCATGTGTATAGGCACGATGCTGCAGTGTGTTCACAACCACGTGTGGTTTCAATTTGGCCCACATCCAGGTTCAGCAGAATTTCCTCTGAACTCCAGAATTAGTTACAGTACTAACAAAGTCCTAATGAGCAGTTCCAGTCTCCCACATTGCTTTATGACGTCCTTCTTTTACACGTTTTCCAACCTCACTATCAGCACTCTCTGAGCTTTTCCATTGTTTTCGTTGTACAGCATCATGTTTGTGAACTCAAAACTTCTTCACGTCCATAAAGAATTCCATTCACTCAGATTGAGGGGACTCAGAGGTTGCAGAGGTTGTTTTCTCATCATAATATGCAACTGCAATTAACCTTAACACATCTCCAGTCAAACAGCCCTTTAGTCCCTCACAGCCCTTTAAAAGTCAGGCCCTAGGCTATCTTTCTCGCTCCTGCTCTCATTCCAGCCAGATGTACATCAAGGAATGAAAATTGCTGTCTTTGAGTTGTTTTCTTTTTACATTGAAAGGAAGATGTTGTGCATGCCTGATTGGATGCAGCACAGGTCTAATGGATCACAGACACTGCCGAGGAACTGGAACTCCACAAAATCCTGAATGCAGCAGTCTCTGCAGGGGACCACAGGCCATTTAGCCATTGTTTCTGAACTGCAATTGAGCACAATTTCATGCTTCAAAAAAATTTTTTTTACAAGCATTCCTAAAGGCCAAGCTATTCCTACTGACAATAAAGACAAATGACAAAACATGTGGAAATTACACAGGAAAGAGTTGTTAAATCCTTTACACGCAGCTCAGAATGAGGGAATTAAAAACTGTTCAAATGTATTTATTTAGTGCACAACGTGCACAACGTGTTGTCATTAAGCAGTTTTAAAAATATCTGGTCTTTTGAGCAAACCATAGGTGACAATGACAAGGAAAAACCTCCTCAGACTGGGAAGAAGAAACTTCAAAGGGAAACTAAGACTCAAAATGGGAACCTTGGGAGAAGAGAAATGGGTTTAGGAATGTAGATAGTCTGATGTAGAGCCTGTATTGAAAGTTTAAAACTCCAACAATAATGAACAATTACTTGTAATCAGTGAAGTCCAGTCCAGATACCTTGGGTTTAATTTCACATTATAATGTATAATACACTTTACCACCTTTAATATACCAGCAGTTTGTGGGTCATAATATTAACTGGGAAATATGCTGTTTACTGGTGACTTCTTCAAAGAAGGAAGGATGCACTTACTAATTAATTCAATAAAATTATATTTTATTCCTTTTTTTATATGTATGCCTTCATAACCTTGTCTTGTCTATGAAAACAAACTTTCATCTGCTGCCCTCTTGTCTTCTTCACAACTTGTGATAATTTAGACCTTTAAAGCCCTCAATTATGTTGTGCAATTTATGAGCTACTCCATTCTTTAATATGCAAATACATTTTTAATACGTTTTATCTTTCCTGTGTCGGCGGAGGGTCTTTCTGAATGCTGGCACTTCGACTTTGGAACAATCTCTGCAACTGCCTAGCATTCCCACAGCATACTAAGGAATTTCTTAAGCATCTCTGCATTTTCTTCAAAAACGTTTGAGGGTTATTAATAAGGGTATATTCATATAGACACTAATGACATAAAGCTTTTATTTCATCTTAAAACAATTAGCGTTTTTAAAGTTTACCTAAACATTTGCTAAACTTTTTTAGTGAATTTTTGCATAATAATTTTGCATAATAAATAATTTGTTTGGGGTGGGTGGTACTAGTTATGTTTGCAATTGATAGTAAAACTAGGATTAATCTGGTGCAAATAAAGTGTTCGGCTGTTTTGGAGTAAAATGATCAGTTTTCTCTTATCATTCAGTAGGGGGTGGTAGAGTTCCATTCTTTATTTGTCACTCAATTCATCAATTTTGTATTAGTAGTGAGAAAAACAACAGTGGTTGGCGCTATGCTGAGAATTTATCTTACTTAGAACCTTGCTGAAATCTGCAAGTCAATTGATTATTAGTCAACTTAAAAGAGCCAATACACTATATTCTTAATTTCCCTGAAGGAACCCTCCCAAGGCATCAATAAAGTTCTATTCTATTCTATATTCTGCTTTATTGAAATTTTCACATTTCAAACTTTATAATTTAGAATTAACCTCTGTTCTGATTGGCTGCCCTATATTGTGTCTCATTAAAAAAGCAGTGCAGGGGGAAACACCCCTTTAGGTGAATGGCTAGAGCTAAACAGCTGTAGGCTAATTATACAGATTTAACTAGATACCTTGGCTTTTGTGACACAACGAATAAAACAATGGATTTGAAACAGCCTGTTTTTGCAGTTTTGAAATGTGGATGTTTTATAATTAATCCTAATGTAGGAACTAATGTGAGTTATCTGGAAACCATGTGGTTAAACATATCTTATGGCGTCCCCCAGGCTTCTATGAGAGGGTTCGTGAAATTGATGTTATTTATGGCTTAAAGTTAAAAGAGTTACTCCACCTACACTAGTCAAAATCAGGCCAACAGCAACACAGCACTGACAAACCAATACTTTTTATTTACTAAAAGAGAAACAATAGCTAAACATCATTAAAAATATTCTTATATCTTTGGTGCACGCTGGAATAAATCATTCAAAAGGCAACACATCTGTGCATGGAATCAAATGAATCAAAGTGAGCTCTAATAGTAGTGCAGTCTTTAGGAAAGGTGTGCATTTGCATGTTGTGACCTGAATTGTGTGTGTGTGTGTGTGTGTGTGTGTGTGTGTGTGTGCATGGGTTGGGAGGCTTCATTAGTTTGTTTATTATAGCCCGGGCGATTCTGGAGATGCATTAGCTAATTTCTTCCTTCTCTTCAAAAGAAGTGGATTAGACGAGTCCTCAATGGTCTTGATTTTGACTTGCTCATAGTCCACTCGCATTGTGGCCAATGCATTGGTCATCTCTTCCTGTACAGATCAACAAAAAGATAATTAGCCAGACATTAGCCCCACTCTTTTGGGGCGTGTCTCTACCAGCTTTGCACATTTAGAGGTTGAATTTTTGCCCATTCCTCATTGCAAAATAGCTCAAACTCAGTCAGAATGGCTGGAGCGTGTATGTGAACAACAATTTTCAAGTCTTGCCATTAATTGCAAATGGGATTTTGGTCTGAGCTGTTCCTGTGGACAGATTCTCCCACCTGAGCTGTGGATCTCTGCAGCTTCTCCATGGACCTCTTGGCTGCACTTGTGATTAGTGTTCTCCTTGCCTAGGCTGTCAGATTAGGTGGACAGCCTTGTCTTGGTAGGTTTGCAGTTTCGCACTCCTTTAATTTGTCGATGATGGCTTGAAGAGTGGTCTCTGAGATGTTCATAGCTTGGGATATTTTTTTATAACCTAATACTGCTTTTCATTTCTCCCCAACTTTATCCCTCATCTGTCTGGATAGGATAGGATAGAACTTTATTGATCCCATGGGAGGGATCCCTCAGGGAAATTACTGGTGTGTTCCTTGGTTTTCATGAGGCTGTTTGGTCATGAATGTTCTCTAACAAACCTCTGATGCTTTCACTGAACAGCTGTATTTATACTGAGAATAGATTACACACAGGTGGACTAAATTTACTATTAGCTGACTCCTGAAGGCTGCCAAAGGATTTTATTTAGAGGTATAAGTGAACAGGGGGCTGAAATCAAATGTATGAACACTTTTCATAATTGCATATCATTTTCTTTTCACTTCAAACATACTTGCTAATTTGTGTTAGTCTATTACATAAAATTCCAATTAAAACACATTTAACTTTGTAAAAGAGTATAAATAGAAAAAATGTGGAAACGTTCAAAGGGTATGAATACCTTTAAAACTCACTGTATATGGATACAAACATCATTACAAACAGGGTCAGTAAATGGAAAAGGCCTACTAACCTTGACTTCTTCCCAGACATGGCTTTCTTCTGTCAGGACCTGACTGGTGTGCAGAGCAGTCTGAGGTACATACATTGATTGCTGCAATTGCACAGAGAAAGTGTTTTTTATAGAATGACATGAAAGGGAGCATATAGTGAGAATCATATGAGATCCATTTCTAAAGCAGGGGTAAATAATCCTTTAAAATCCTTTAGAAATACATGAAACTATACCACTTGGAACACAGTGATTTCTTTTTAAAGTGACATATTTCAAGTCTCTTTGCTTTAATGTTGATACTGTCTAATTAGTAATTTATTACTAATAATCAATTTATAATAAATGGTAATTTATTATAAATACAATTTACTATTATTATGATATTCTGGGTTTCTGATTTGAATGAGCTATAAGCCATTCTGAAGTAAAACACAACAAAGTAAAACAAAAAGGAATATAAGAAAGAAAGATATTATTTTTTTTAGAAAGAAATATTTTGCTTTAGATTTAATTAGTATAAAATACGACAGTTCACATTTTGAATGTAATTAAGAACATTTTTTAGATTCCCTAGTACAATATTATTAGTAAAATCTTGAATTGTGTCCATTCTAATAAAATTTTATTCATAACTGCATTCTGATGTAACTACAGGAAAATAGGTATTCCATGTTCAATTCCATGTTTTGTTCATTTTCTAAGGGAATAAGTAGTTTAGCAGACATTCAGAAATCTGGTCTTCCAAATAAGAAAAGACCTATGTGGTTACACATTATATGTAAATACAGCAAAGCTACATAAACACACTTGTCATTGGCTCACTAATGTGCATTTTTCAGAAATGCTGAGAAGATGGGAGACTGACTGATACTGAGGATGGATCTCTTTCAGGACTTATGGACTATGCTGTTGGTTTGTTCTTGCTT
Source organism: Acestrorhynchus altus (assembly GCA_034509495.1). Classification (NCBI taxonomy): domain Eukaryota; kingdom Metazoa; phylum Chordata; class Actinopteri; order Characiformes; family Acestrorhynchidae; genus Acestrorhynchus; species Acestrorhynchus altus. The sequence goes on from CM067515.1 coordinate 8,464,293, forward strand.
CTTCATTATGAGCTAGGTTTATCAACCTTGCCAATGCATCAATATTTTATTTATTCATTGTGTTTGCTTATTATTGATATTACTAATCAGACAACTCACATTGATCCAGGGATGACGCATAAACTGGGTGATGTTCATCCTCTCCGTAGGGTCAGTTTTCAATAGTTGGCGAATCAGCTTCTTAGCTAAGACAAGATAAACAGGCTTTATGCCAGAGACCACAGCAAAGGTTATGTAAGGCCTCCACTGCTAATAATTAGATTGCCAAGAGCTGCAGTGCATGGATTTGATCCATTTGCTTGTACCTTCTTCTGACACATCTGACCATTCAGGGTTGGGGAACTCATACTGGCCGTTCCGTATCCGTTTCTTCATTCCTGGGGACAGTGTCACACCATGGTTTGAGTAAAAAGGGGGGTATCCACATAATCTACAGAAAGGAGAGAATGTTCATTAAAGAGCAAGATAACAATGGCAACGTGATTATGGCCATGTTCACAAAGGCATATTAGTCGTATTCAAAAATACACCTCTTGTGAGGACTAAAAACAGCTGATTTTCATGGACGTTTATAGCCATACATCAGCCAACAGTCTGGGGAGGAGCTGTATGCAGTATGTGGGAGAATTTAATCTCTGCCATCCTCTCATATCCAGAGCTGAGTAATCCAGCTCTATATGATCTATAAGGACAATTCACATAGAGTTGTGTCTTCACAAACTCATTTGATTAAATAGACAAGCAACCATAAGCATTTTTTGCTTAATCCATGTTTTAAGAAATTGCCAGGTCAAGTGGAAAAAAAACTCTGCGCACAAAACAAACAAATGTCTTTGAGAGCCGTTTTTTTTTTTTAAATATACTACTCAGGCCATCTAACCAATGACCTGTCATTGGGAGATCATAGGTCATAGTCATCCATGGAGCAGGGTCTGGGAGAGCATAATTGGTCTTGCTCTATCAGGGAAGGTATGTTGCCTTGCTCTCCCCCTTCAATAGTACTGAGGTGTCCAATCACATTGTGTTAGCAGAAGTTGGAAAAGATGCTGTGACTTTCAGGAACTAGAAGCACCCTTCCAGGACTAGAAACATCATAAGACAGGGAGAGTCTGAGCTAGTGGGTGTGAACTGTAGGTGAATAAACTGCTGAGGTCCCCTAAACAGGAATGACATATTTTTTGTTATATACTAGATACACCTATGTGAACAAAATGAGCCCTTAGTAGTGCTCTATATCGGGCAAATTGGAACAGAGCTTACAAGCTTGATGTGGAGCTGCCTAGCATCATAAAAGTTAGTAAAGTTAGCTAAAACATTCAGACTCATTCAGATATCTTTACCATCATGAGCACTGATTGGAAAGTTGGTTGTGAGCCTTTGTATAACGACATTATTGATGGTGAAAAGCTGGAAGTTCATCTATTCATTTTTAACTTGTCCGAGGCCCCACCAGATTAGCATGAACAGTATATGAATGTAAAAGGAAACTATTGTGTGTATGCACATTTGATAGAGGCTATGGGAAAGCTGGGATGACTACAACAAACCAGAAAAAGTCACTTACAATATGTACATGATGACGCCCAGTGACCACATGTCACATGACTTGTCATATTTTTCCGGACCAAGTACCTCAGGGGCTAGAGAAAAAGATATGAAATGAACCAGTGAAGTATCCAAACATGAGGAGACAATCATGTCATTTGGTTACCATTCCTTACCCACATAGTAAGGAGTGTAGCAGGGAGTGGCCAGGCAGCTCTGGGATGTGGTCTCTTTGGCGAATCCGAAGTCTGTGAGCTTGAGCTGAGCGTCAGGATGTGATGATGTATAGAGCAGATTCTCTGGCTGACAGATAGACAACATAATGGAAGAACTATGAGAAATGACTTGGCTTGAAATGCCTGCAGAGATTTTCCACTGCTGAGAGATTTCTTTAACAGCCTCAAGGGCCTCAAATCCATTTTTGGAAGAGGATTTAGGTGTCATTGATTGAGTCAGAGACAAGCCATCTGTGTGATCTTGTCTTTGTTTATGCAAATACTGCAAATGCAGTGCTGCTTAGCAGTGATTTATTGCTGACCAGGGTAATTATGACTTCAATACTGCTCTTAGAATAGAGAGTTTGGTGCGTTTTACTGCATGTCTGACCTCTACCTGTTTTAAAAGAAGAGTTTAGGAAAAAAATAAAAGTTTGTGTCATTTGTAAATTGCTTTCTTGGATTTAGAGGATGAGAATCACAAAACGGGGAGCGAAAAATGTCTGCAATTTCTCATCCAAAAATGACCAGTGAACCTCCTTTTCTGTGTGTTTTTGGATAATTGAGATTTATTTAATTTATTCAATATTTCAACATCTGTTTTTTTTTACTTCTTTTAATTAAGATAAATAGTAAATGAGCTGAAGATGAAACATTAAGGTGGTCAGTCTCTTCAGTTAGTCTCTATGTTTTCCCATTTGTAGATTAGGACCCCCTTCCCTATTTTCAGATTCCTGTTGATGGGGTTCAAATGTATAACCTCCTGTCTCTTCACAAGCAGGCAGTTAGAGAGCTACTGCCCTTCAGAGCTGTAAAACCATGTACATATCTGTGTCCAAGAAATAATAGAAAGGGCCCAATTCAATTAAATTTCTCATTTAAGTCAATTTGATTCAACATCAATTCATTTATGTGTATTTCACTTACAATAACAGGTTTTTAACTTCGGTTCCAAGAACTGCAGCACTGAAATATGCTACTAGACTAGCTAGCATATAATCTAATTATCACTATACACAATGTTCATTACAAAAGGAGTGAAACAAATCCTGCTGTGGGTCAAGTCAGCTCAAAATGAAAGCTGCAGGCTTTCTCCAGAAGGAGGCGTTACTGTGTTTATTGTGCTGTGAGGCAGCAGTGGTGTTTTCGTGAAGCACAGCGTCTTTTATGTGCTGCAGCTGAGAATCATTATAGGGAGTCTCAAAGCTCTATACTGAAAAAAAAATATGAACACATGAGTTTGTTAAATTTGAGAAGTTATTTAAGTGTTTTGTTCCCGCTGGTGGGGACTCCAGAGGGATAAAGATTTATTTATTTAAGATTTTTATGAAGTGATATTTTTTTCCCTAGAATGTTTCCTCAAGCCAAGATCTTGTATATGTATCATAATGTTTAACTTATGCTATATTTTGTATGATAGACTGTAACTAAGTGCTATTTTCAAGTCAAATTTAAAGATAAAACAATGCTTTTGAAAAAATGGGCATCTTATAATATAATATAATATAAATAAATAAATGAATAGATGCTTAATAACATTACTGCTTTTCCACACTCAACTCTTCTGTGCTTGTGGTGTGACCAGAATTGGCTGATTGGCTCTTTTTGTTGAAGGGTGAAACCAGGAACACCCCTTAAACTGCTCATGTGTGGTAGTGAGACAAAGCTGAAAAATCAGTTTTTGAGTCAAAAACCTCAAGCTATTCAATAAACATTTTTCCAGATTTTATTAGTCATTTTAAATATTTCTTTTAATTTAATTAATCTTCAGTTTCAAGTAATTTGTAATTTCTCCCTGGTCTTGTGTGACTGTTGAGTGTTGTTGCAAAGATGATTGCAGAGTGAAAAGAAATTTTTGATAAGGACTTTGGTCATGCTGTGCCAAGAGTTTCCAGAGTTCATATATAAAAACAGCATTTGGCAGAACGTTTGGGGCGTGTTTGTGGACTTCCCCTTTAACATCTGTCAAACTGAATGCATTCATTTACGCGTATCCCTTATACAGCATGTGGGTATACACTTCAGTAACACATACAGTACAGTTAAAGAATAAGTAATACTACTTGCGAAATAATCTGTGCATTGTAAACGAGTAAGTAGTAAACAGTATGGTTCACATAGGTTAATAAGGGAGTAACAGGTTGAAGGAGTTTAAAGTGGTGTTGCTCACCTTAACGTCCCTGTGGGCTATGTTAATGGAATGTAAAAACTCGATGGCTTCTCCTATGTTCTTCATAATGGCGGAAGCCTCTACATAGAGTCAGAGTGCAGAAACAAACAGCACAAAAAACCCCACCAAATTAATGGCTGAACTGTGTATTCTCTATAGGTCTTCACAATTTTGTTAATAAGCAAAAAAGGAGTAAGCATTAAGATGATGAGCCTGTACATGCTGTGTGTACATGTTTCTGCAGTACCTCTCTCAGTAAAAGCCTGCTCACGGCGTTCCTGAATACGTCTGAACAGTTCGCCCCCTTCCATACTGAGTCCAGACGAGACAGAATGAAAAATATGGTCATAAAAAAAAATAATAATCCATAAAGAAGAAAAACAGAAATTTGACACCAGCAGCACATCAGGGAGCTACAATATTAACTCAACAAAGAATGCAGGAGTAGTAAATCATCAGGGGTTAGTAATGCTTATATACTATATAGTAGGACTTTTAATACATCAAGTCTTACCACTCCATGACAAGGAGGAGACACTTTTTGCCCTGGTAGTAGTTATCAAAGACATCTGCGATGTGCACTATCCGGGGGGACACAGATGCCCGACAGTGAAGCTCTGCCTCCCGACGAGCTTTCGGACTATCCTTTAACATCTGGAAAAGCATTTTTACACAATTAAAACATTCAAAAATAAAATACAATTTAAATCAAGCTTTACAATCCAACCAGTGGTTTTTATTGGGAGCAACAAAAATAACAGCAAAAATTGGCAACTTGTTTTGGCCCACTTTGTTAAAATGTCCCAACCTTTTTGAAATGTGCCACAGAAATAGTGCAGGAAAAATATTACAGGTACCATAGAATTTTGACACTTTTGGTAAGTGCTCTGTAAGGTTTACATGTTACACTTTAGTGCCTATTTGGCTCCATGAAGTTTTATATGTCACATTTTAGTGCCTTCTCATAACCATGAGTGTGCAAATACTAAAAAAGCAGTTCCTGGTACAAACTTCATGGAAATAACTTGCAACTCGCTCATATTTAGAGGGTTTCTCTACAGGGATTAGCATCAAATCATCATAACATGTCAACTGGAGCCAGAATTCACCTTAAATATGAACAAAAACAACAACACCAGAACAGCTTTGAAATGAAGAAAAATCAAGAATTTCACAAATAATTTCTCTCCAAATGTTTAAAGCATTTAACACTTTGTGCTGTTCATTTCAGTTTATGTCTTTAAAGCACTGTTTTTTATAAAAATTATAAATTATGTCAGTTATCAGATGTTTAGCCCCTAAAACTGGTATCAAATCAGCTACAAACCTGTCAATCGGTTCTTGCTGTAGTCCTCATGCTAACATTTAAATTATATTAGATGCATTACTATTGAAATGTAATGTTATAATTATATTTCACTTACATAGTTAGGGACCTATTAAGTCACTCTTCATTTGATTCTTATTTGGCATCATTAGGTTTGTGTCTCCACCTCCTGTCTGAAGGTTAAATTCAGTTGAGAGCAGAGAAGTTTCACTTTCAAATCCAATGTAATTCTGGCAAATCAGAATTTTTTTATTTATCATGAAAATCTGCTGCAATATTATGTTTCCTTACAAAGAGAATTGCAACCTTGTGAATCTCCTAACAGCCTTTTAGTGAACCCAAATATATCACCATAATTTAATTCCCACTGGCTAAATATAAAAGAGCTCAGAGCAGTTCTTGTCTGAGCTCTAGGGAAGTGAAGGAGAGAGCAGTTACGTCACTGAGAAGGTTGTAGAAGGTAAAGCTTGGAGCCAGAATTGGAATAAAACACATCGCTTTATTTTATCATTAATTCACTACATTCTTAACTATTAGTCTCTAATATGGTAATGTCTGAATACTCTGTTTCAGTACAACGAAAATCACTGTAGTGTAAGCTGTATTCTTGTCAATATAATGACTGCGCTAACCTTTCCCAAACAACAGCCACGGGTTCATCTAAGCAGCTGCCTAGCACTCTGAAAATGAAAATGGTTAAGGTCCACAAAGCAGGAGAAGGCTATAAGAAGATTTTGAGGATGTAATATTCCAGGTTTGAAATGTAATTAAGAAAAGTGGAGAGCAATATAAGGTCTGGAAGACTACAATATTCCATGTCCTCATAGGATTGCTATGAGGCTAAAATAGAACTCTTTGGTTGCAAAGGAATGTTGGGAGAAAAAGGGTTCAGAATTCCACATAAAGAACACCTCTCCAACCATTAAGCACGGGGAGGAACATTTCATGGGTAGAGGCAAGAATGGATTCAAAGTCTGTAATTATGCAACTACAAAGTGCTCCTGTATGGTCAGTAGAGCTGATTAATGGACAGTGAATATAGGACCAATGACATGGTAATAATGTTATGGACGATCAGTGTGTGTGTGTGTGTTTGCACAAGTGTGTGTGTGTGTGTGTGTGTGTGTGTGTGTGTGTAGTATTAAATGTCCTGAATAAATCTGGCACATCAGTATGCAGTGATATCAGAGGTCAAAAGAATGATCTGATTAAATCCAATAACAAACGTAGCCTGAAGCAGCACCAGTTTACACTCTGTAACGTCATGATCTTAAATTTGTTAGCCCTGTACTTTGAGCTTGGTAGCCCAATTTAAAGATATATCTTACACTATATGGGCAAAAGTATTGGGACACCTGCTCATTCAGTGTTTTTTTTTTTTTAAATCAAGATTGAATCCTGCCTTTTTTTTAAAGTAACTGTCTCTACTGTTCAGTGAAGGCTTCCTTCTAGAGTTTTGAGCAATGCTGTGAGGATTTGATTACATTCAGCATTCAGCAAGAGCTCAGGATTTTGAATGATCACCACACCTTATCCCCAACTCGTCCCAAAAGTACTGTATGGAGTGTCATCATTCCAGAGAACACAGTTCCACTGGTCCACAGATCTACCTTGACCCTGACTAGTCTCCCAGTACCTGCAGCAGAAAAACATCCCCACACCATAATGCTGCCACCACCTTGCTTCACTGTAGGAATGGTATTTTCTAGGTGATGAGCAGTGCCTGGTTTTCTCCAGACATGATGCTTGGCAAAGGCCAAAGAATTCAATCTTTGTTTCCTCAGGCCAGATAATTTTGTTTTTCATGGTAGCAGGAGTCCTGTAGGTATCTTTTGGCAAACTCCAGACAAGCTGTACTGAGTGGTCTGATTGGTGGAGTGCTGCAGAAATCGTTGTCCTTCTGGAAGGTTCTCTCCAAACAGAGCAAATTTGGAGCTCCGTCAAGAGTGACCATTGGGTTCTTGGTCATCTCCCTGACTTTTACCACAGTCACTCAAACTTGTCTGGGAGGTCTACAGACAGTTCCTTAGACTGTATGGCTTGGTTTGTGCTTTGACACCCACTGTCTACAATGGACCCACTTAAACAGGTGTTAAATCAACTGAATTTACCATACTTCAATCGAGTTGTATAAACATCTGAAGGACGATCAGTGGAAATATGATTCACCTGAAAATAAATATGCTAAATTTCATACAAACCTTTCTCACTTTGTCACCATGAAGTATTGTGTGTAGAATTCTGATGGGAAACTGAATTTAATCTATTTTGGAATAAGGCTGTAACATAAACATAAAATGTGCTAAAGTGAAGTGCTGTGAATACTTTCCAGATGGACCGTAGAACTGGCATCAGTATCGGACATCAAAAAGTGGTACAGTGCCACCTGTATGCCTGTAACTAATCAACATCTTAGCTAACCTAACGTGGTAGTATAGATTCTTTATTTGGATGTTGAGGCTGGTGGCTTCCCGTCCACTCACTCCTGTCTAACTTGTTTAAGTGGATGGTGAGTTAAGAGGATAACAGTCATCCCCCTCCTCTAACGGTCAAGGATATACACAAGCCAGACACTCAGCCTGGTGCCCGGAGCCAATGCCATTGCCTTTTAAAGCCATTCAAAGCTTCCTGCCTAAATGAATTACCTGCGACTTGCCTATTCGGCCCGGGTCGTTTGTTATACGATCCAGTTCCGTTGAGTCAGCATCTGCAATTCAGTCACTACTGAAACCATTCAGTGCTGATAAACCTGAGTCTCTGCTGAACTGTAGGACGTTCTAACATCACTTTCTGTCATTGAACTCAGGATTGCAGTGAGAACACTGATGATGATGCAGTCGTATTTCCCAGACTTGCACTATGTGTTCTGGGTTTCAGAACCTGCTCAGATCCCAACCGAGCAGGATGGGTTGAAATTCTGGACCTGTGATGAAAAATCCTTATATCCTACTGGAAACCAAGCCCTCATCTCAATTCTACAGGAAACAAATGATCATTTTGGTCACTGAGGTTAAGGATAGGACGCAATGTAGGCTTTGTGATGTAAGTGAGCCACTAAGTGAGACAATGAATTCCTCCACAAAGATTGTAAAACCAGCACATGTGTAATTTCTATGGACAACAGCAAAACATGCGGACCGTCATGCAGCAAATTGTTTCTTAAACTTTGTTTCTCCACTTTTGCAGATCTTCAGTTTTTGACATGATTTTAACTGGAGGTACATTTTTGACTGACGTTTTGAAAATAAATAATAATGATGGAATCACCACTCTTGGGGGATGTTCTTTCAATTGTTTAATTTTGTAGAAAAAAGTTCATCACAGAGACAAAATTATATATTTTTTTACTTTCTGGCATTAAGAAACAATAAGAAAGAAAGAAAGAAAGAAACTGTTGTAGTCAATCATAATTGTGGTTTTAGATCAAGCAGAGGAAGAAAAATATGAGATGGCCGTTGAAGAGAGAATTATAAAACTTCTTCAAGAAGATAAATCATCACAGAAGGTTGCAAAAGATGCTTGACTAGAATCTGAACCAAGTGCTAACAAAATGGGAAGGTTGGAAAGGGAAGCATACAGGCAGACCAATCTTCATTACATCTTCAATTAGTCCATTAGCTGAAAGGATGTGTTTGTGATGATGACTTCATTTTTTATGACAATAATGCATCTTGCTAGGGGTCAAAGGATCTGAAAGCTTTCCTTCAAGAAAGACTAATAATGTCACTCACATGGCCTGCAAACAGTTCAGATTTCAGTCCAGTTGAAAATCTCTGGTAGAAATGGAAGAAAATGGTCAATGACAAGGCTTCAACCTGCAAAGCTGATATGGCAATAGCAATAAGAGACATGTTTTATTAATGTTCCTTTAAGCCAGAAGGTTGGAATTTTAAAAAAAGAGGCAAATCAGGGGGATGATAAACAAAAGGGATTCTTTTGGCAATATAGATCATATCAGTCTTCAGTTTAGATTTCACCGAATTAAGGCTTGTCATCCAGGAATCATAGAAGGTTGTAAACACAGAGGATCCTGTGTTGGAAACATGAAACTGCAGTCACGGCAGCATATGGGTGTATCAGTCATAAACAGTTTCTTGCCCTTCAGCCTGATTCTGTCCTTCCAGGAATGTATTTACAGTATACCCCTTCATGCTGAGGAAACGTCCTGACAGTTTCCGATGGACTGTTGTTGTTCTTCAAACCACATCTACAAAACCCAGTCATAAAAAACACCCTATTTATCCAGGATTTTGCAAAATATAGTATTTCGTTATTCAGTCACTGAAATAGTTCATGCTTATTTAAATATGTTGAGCCAGGCTGTTTCTGATCTAGAATAAACAGTAGCTTGGTCTGGACTGTGTTTTGGTAACTGTACCTGTATCAATTTTTCCTGTAAACCTACCTATAAACGTCAACTTTTAACCTCCATCCAGATCCAGGTTTAACTCGATTTGCTAAATAACACCAGGAATTTGGACAGTCTGTGTCAGGGGTGTCAAGTTAATAAGGTCCAGGTAGAGAAATTTTCCTTGTAGAACATCACAATGTCTAGCTTACATCATGATTCATTATGATCCTGTACATTGAAGTATAGTACCACATGAATATTTTATGTTGTCAACAAGTGAATACCAAAACAAATGACGAGAATGGTAAATTAAGGGTGACTGGGAAAGGCACTATTTTTTGTCATGAATAAAAATAGTCCAACATATGATGCATTTCTGTAATATTGAAGATATTTATCAATTTGAGGATGGGTTTCTTTATATAGACATATTGTCCCCTTTGGCATTATGCTCCAATCTCCCTTAATTCATTATACAATTACAACTCAATATATTTCAGCAGTATTTATTGTCAGTTTTCACACTGAACCACCAGACAAATAATAAACAGACATTCTCTTCTCACCTCAAATAAAATTTTGGTTAATAAACCTGGTCATATTTCTCATGCTGGTAGAAGAGCTAAACCATGCTGGACAAAAACTACTAGTAACAAAAACTAGCTAAATCTAGCTTGACTATCTGTATCTGGCCAGGCTGTTTTTATCAGCCAGGCTGACACGCAGAAATGTCATTAGAGCTAACACTGCTACTGCTACTGACCAATACAGTCCTTCAGATTAAAGTTTACTGACATACGGTATAAACTAGCTGCTAAAACAGACTCAAAGCAAGGGCTCCCAACAGCTAAAGGTCCCACAGAGAAACACAGTGTCCCTCAAATTTAATGCTTGTTCAGTTTGATTGTCATTTTGGAACAAGGAGGACAGTGTGCAGTGTGTAAGCCAATGCGTCCCATTGTAGTATCAGGCTGTGTGAGTCACAAAACACAGCAAAGTACTGATACACAGACACACATGAAACACACTGATACACAGTCACACACAGGGTATTCTGATCGTTTGAGATCATTATTGATGGTGATGAAGAGACAAAATGGAAATACATTGATTTCTCAAAATCACAAATTAATTAAACTCTTCAGTTCTTCAGTATGGTGGGAATTTTTCTTTATAGAGCCCTTTAAAAAATGTGGTTTAATCCAAACATTTGTAGACACTCCTTTAAATCCCACAATTCCAAGGCACACCTATTACCGACACAGGTGTTAAAATATACACATACACAGCTTGTATAATCTCCACACAAAAACACCAGCAGATAGAATAGAATGGGACACTGTGGAGCAGCAGCATGTGAGCTTGAGGTCATCTTGTCCAGTACAAAATGTCAACTTGAAATATGGGTGGGCAATATGGTGATATATTATTGAAATTATGATATTGAAATTTTGTTTTTGTGGATATCACCAGTGCTTAAAAAAAACTGAACAACTGCACATTTACACAGAGTAATTAGTTTAGTTATATTTTACTGACATACCTTTTGCCTGCATGTCAAAATATTGTGATGAATATTGGTTATCGTTAAAATGTCTTTATACATTATAATATCATATTTTTATAATATTATCATATTGCCCACCATAAGCTAAAAGGGTATATGCTACCACCACTGGGCTGTGGAGCAGTGAAACTGAGTTCTCTGGAGTGATGAAACGTGATCCTGTACGTATGGGATAAACTGGAATGGCGGATCATCTAACCTCTATAAGCCTACTTGACCCCTATAAATACTCCAGTGGCTGAATGCAATTAGATTACAGCAGTGTTCCAACATCTAGTGTAAAGCCTTTCCACAAAAGTAGAGGCTGTTACACTGCAAGAAGAAAAATATAGTTGAAATTCCAATGTCAGTTATCAGCAAAGAAATCCATGCTAATAATAACATCAAATTTGCAGAGCTAAAGCCAGTCCGATCAGTCATATGATCAGAATAACATACCTGAATGTGATTTTGATTAATCATGTTACCACTGGTTTACATGGAGTCGAACTCTATCACATCCATCATTACATTTGTAGTTAAAAGCTCAATTTCTCTGAGAAACTGTAATTCTGGAGAATAAAATAATTTAGAATTTTACTGTACACTGATGATTTAATTCCAGATTCCTAATTGAGTTTTGACTTGTTTACGGGGAAGACAAAAATGAGCAAACAAAGAGAGCATACAACTCCTTCCTTTATAATCCAGTATCTGCACCAGTGACATCATTAGCCCCGCCCCTCTCGCTCATCAGTCAGAGTCTGTATGCAGGTTTATTATGTACATGTGTACAGAGCCATAAACATGCACTGGAAGCTCCTTTGGCGTTTAAACTGGGATGAAGAATTTAAGCTGTTTCATTATCATTCACACACAATGTTGTTCATCGGAAGACAGGGTTGTTTTGTGGGCTATGATTTGTGTATCGTGTCTATAGGTTACTTTGATCCTGAGTTATGATGAGTTATTTCTATTGGTCTAGCTGTCATTTCTTTATAGTTAAAGGTTTCAAAGCATGGAGAAAAGTAGAAATAGAGATATGTGGTTTTGACCGGACAGCCACATATTGTGCGGTTCTAGTGTGACACTGAAGGTTACCTTCAGAGCGAACTTCTCTCCGGAGCTCCTGTGAAAGATCTCGAAGACTTTTCCATTGAGGCCAACTCCGAGCACCTGCCCCGAGAGCTTATAGTCCTCCGTTATCACCTTCTTCTTCACCATCCTCTGAGGGAGCTTCGGAGCAGGCTGGGGGGAGAGAAGACTGTCCGCCGCGTGTTGTCCGCCAGCTTCTGAATCACCCTGACTGTGTGTGTTTAAGAACATGGTGGAGAAACGCTCATAGTGTCCTCCTGTCCTCCTCCACCGCTCCAGGGACGCTCAGACCCGCATCTCAGCTGGCTTTCATTCACCTTCAGAACTACAGTCGAGTCCACTGTTAAAGGAACTCCTCTCCCTCTGATCCTCTTATCCCACCCGGCATTCCCAGGAATGACTACAGCTACGGGGAAGCAGTGAGACAGACCGCAGGATGTGACTGATCATCTGTTCTACTCCGCTCTATCACACAACACACTGGCCTGTCTGGCTTTACTGGTCACGTGACTGACATGCTTCAGCTCACCGTTAGCTGAAGTGGGCGGGGCACGCCGGCCGATGGGGGCCACACAATCATATAATCCATTATGTGACATCTGCCGGCGTGCCCCGCCCACTTCAGTTAACGGTGAGCTCGAGCATGTCAGTCACGTGACCCGTAAAGCCAAACAGGCTGGGTCTGCTGTTAACACCGACCGATGGGGTGTGGCCACACAATCAATTTATATATATATATATATTACATATTGTCCATATGCTTAAACATTTAATGTTCACGTTAGACACTGAATGAAGTGTTATTGTCATTTTAAGACCATTCTGTCCCACTATTATAATGATAGTAGCATAATAATGCAATTACACAGCAATGCACGTTTAGTTCTTAAAAATATTCACTGAAATATGAATATCGCATTTGTAAAATATCATATGCACATAAATCACAGTAATGTACACTCAGAAAGGCACAATAGGTGATTTTAGGCTTGGGTCAGCAAATATTACACAATATTGTGATATATTGTATAATAAGTTCATTGTCTGTAATGAGACAGGCCTAGATACTAGATAATAGTATAATAATAACATCATATAATCATGTAATATTAATAATAATATATCATATAATAATTATGTAATATATTACTAGTATCACTACTACTACTACTACTAATATAGTATAATAGTAGATAATAAATACTAGATATAGATACTTAATGAGAAATGATATAGTAGTATAATAGTTCAAGAGAAACCTCAATGGTAGTTTCTAAACACTAAGCTTTCAGTTAAACTGACCGAGAAAGTTTATGGTGTGACCTTCACAGTTCCTGGTCAAATTCCACTTAAAACTAATTTGAACATTGAAAGTGAACATTAGTACATCTGCGTACTTTAACCCCCTGAAACCCAGGATTACATGTGAGTTTTAATACCTTAGGAAAATCTATGGTAACACTATTATATAACCCTAATATTAAAATAAATTAATTTATTATCTATAGCACAATAAACAATTCAGAAACTACCATGGAACTATTATGTTGTTAAAACCAACCTTAATCTTCAGAGTTTGAAGAGTTAAATATATTTAAATGGCTGTTTATGGGATATATTAAATTGAACATACTGGGAAAATAACTTTGTAATAATTGTTTCTATCCTATAGGTTACATTCGGATAAATAAATATAACACATTCCCACTCAATGTACAATGTTTACGTTTGTATGTTTGTTTCATGCAGATTTGAGCACTTATTTCACTTCAAGAAAACAAGGCATTTCAACAGGTTCATCCAAACCTCTGCAAACAGAAACACACAGCGCGCTCTGTGTCGGGCAGTCCGTTCCGGAGTCAGCCGTTGTCCCCACCCGGACATATTTTGCAGCGGAGGCACGTGGTCGTTTCCACCGCTATTAGACGAAGTGCAGTATTATGTGAATCTGACGCAGACTCTGTAATTTCACCCTGAGGACTTCTTACCAAACCCCGACGCAGCTTTCATTCAGCAGGATGTTCACCAAAGCCTTCCGTGTGAAGTCCAATACTGTTATGAAGGGGTCGGACCGGTTAGTAAACACTAGTAGCCTTTTAGCTGTGAGCTCCAGCTGCTTATGTCAACCCTCTGCTTCAGAATCAGTTTTATGTTTGTGTTTTACTGGATCTATAAGTGAAGTGTAGTGAGTGTGGGGCTTCCTGTGGTCTCTGAAGAGTAAGGGGCTGATGACTGCATACAGCAGAACAGTGAGGAGAGAGATGGATTGAAGGACTCATAATTAAACATTGAAAACCTCCTTTGTTGTAAGGAGCTCTCTTCTAGTTAATGAAGTAGCACACTGTTCACTCCTAGCCCCGTCATTGATTGGAACAACGGTGTTCAGATCTTTAGATATCTCTGACCATTCAGCTCAGCACATTTAGACCTTCCCTGTTGCAGTTCTCACTAACCAGGCTCTCATTCGAACATTTAGAAAATGTGGATTTTGTGAATTTTCTCGTGAAATGAATAAATAAAGAAATGCTCTATTTTGGAATTAAGTTGCACACGGGGACTCAGCAGTCTTAATGCACTAGCATCCAAGCATCCAGGTTCAGGTTACTAGTCAATGGCAGCCACAGTCAGAGAGAGCAAAATTGGCCGTGCTCCCTCTGGGTGGGTAGATAGCACACTCTCTGGTTGGAACAGTGTGTGTCTGTTAGCCTATTATTGGAGCTGGGGACTCTGCGCTTTCCTCCAAGCTGGCCTTCACATGTATCAGAGGAAGCATGTGCTTGTCTTCACCGTGTAAGTGTGTAAGTGTTGGGAGCATCGTTTGTGGTGGGGGAGAGTCCTAATAGTGTTGGTTAATTGGGTAAAAGGAATGAGTAATAATTGTAGGTGGAAACTGTAACTAACTAACTAAATCAATAGCTTGCCAGCCTAATGAGGTGAAATCTGCCTTGACAACATTAAGGAGAATAAATAGTTAATTTTTTTTAAATCTTGACAGTCTATATAGTCCAACATATTTGTATTACTTTTACACTGTGGTGGAGGGCAGGAAACAACTATTTGGATATTCCATATTAATAACTTGAGGAGCAGGAATGGCACTGGTACTGCAGTGGTCCGCCAAACATTTAAGCAAAAGTTAAGGTCCCAGAACCATCAAACTAAAGGCGACAAACTAGCGGTCATTAAGAATGACTGATGCTTGCACTGTGTTTGCTTACTGCACTCCAACATGCCACAAAGTCTGCAGACTTGATATACCAATGCAAATGGGAACATTTTAAAGTAAAGAAAAAAATTCACAAGCTTTAGACATTTAAGGTTAACATACTGTGTGCAAATGTACCACATTAGCTTGGTGCTGGCAGGGTAAATCAGCTCGAGCCATTGGTGCAGGACACACTGCATAGACTGTCGACAGCTGTTCAGCCTACAACAGTTTAGCTCCACCCAGTCTTGTTGAAGTACTACAAGTTTCAGCCCATGCTGCTTTTTGAATGAGGTAAAGTATGTTACAGCCAATCAGAACCGAGCACATTTACACCTTTACCGTTTTTAATTTTAAGGGATGAAAAGAGGTTGGAATTGGTCAAATAAAGTGCATTATGACTTTTGGTACATAAAAAATAAACGTGTCTCACAGCAGAATTCATGTAATGTGGGACTATGCTGTTCATTTGTGCTTTTGCCTGTTTTTGCAGCCATGCATTGTCTCACTCATCTATCCTACAGGAGGAAGCTGAGAGCCGACGTCTCTGCTGCCTTCCCATCTCTGTCTGCAGATGACCTGAATGAGCTCTTACCGAACAAAGAAGATCTGAACATTGTGAAGATTTATGCACATAAAGGAGAGGCTGTTACTCTATATGCCATCCATAAGAACCCCATGTTCTTTCAGCTGGAGAAACAGCTGTATCCTACAGGTAACAGATGTTTAAATCTTGACCATAATAACACTACACCACACAGCATAATAACACTCTGCTCACAGCAGCACTGGTCATGTTTAACATATGGCAACTCTATGAGCCAGTCAGAATATTGCTAATGCTTGTTGATGATCAGTGGTCAGTGCCTGTTTGAGAGCTAAAAAAGACTTACGTTTTCAGTCATTGATCTGATTAAAACATCCTATAACTGAGTGCAGTCTTTTCACCTGCATAATTTTTTTTAACTAACCATAGATTTGAGTGAGAGTGAGAATGAGGGTATGATCATTTGACTGGTACTACATACATACATCATAAAATTTCTCAAATGGCATCAACCGATTGCAATGCATTACTGCTATGGTGTTGCTCTAAACCGCAGCAGGTCATCTTCATTAATGACTCCAACTTTTTTGATACGACCAATGAATTCGTGTTTGGAGACTGCATGTGTAGCTCAATAAATATTTTAATACATTTTAATAATTTATTTTTCCTGTTGACTTTTATCTTATATCCAAATAGCACTGCAATCCAGTACTTCTTTCTAGATGCAACTGTTTTTATGAGGATGAGTGTATTTAAAGTATGGCACTGTTCAGTAGTGTCAATTATTGGACCAAAGCTAGATGTAATTGCTGTTTATTTTCTATGACATCTAACTCTTCATGTTTTCAACAGTGTACACACTTTGGCGATATCCTGATATGGTGCAAGCATTCACAACATGGGCTCCAGTAGTGCAGAAATTAATTGGTGGTGCAGGTGCGTTTCTGTGTGGAATGAATTGTAATAGAAAGAATGTTCTCTTGTGTGTATTCTCTCACACTGAGTTTTCAATGGCTTGTGCAGATCTCATGCTCCCTGGGGTGGTGGTGGCCTCTGCTGGCCTGCCTGACATAAAGAAAGGGGACTGCTGCGCTATTCATATAGTGTCCAACAGGTAATCTGACCGTTTGTATGATAACCATCATTTTCAGTAAACATGCTTTATACAGTAAATATAGACACATTTTACATGTATGTCTGTGTTGCTTGTAATTGGGAGTTTTGACATGGGTTGTTTGGTTACAGGGCTCCGGTTGCTGTGGGTTCAGCTGCCATGTCAAGCATTGACATGAGGAGTAGTGGGATGAAGGGGAAAGGAGTGAATGTATTGCACACATACATGGACCAGCTGTGGTAATCATTCTCTTTACACATGCTACCTTCATTCTGCTTGTCATTCATTTTTTGTCTGGAACAGTATCTGTAATACTGTAATATAATTTTATAATATATCTGTAACTAACAGAACTTTAATATTGACTCAACAACATCAAATTGCACATCAGAGACTACAGACTTGACTCAGACTTACACCGAAATACTTGAGACTCAACTTGGACTTGGTCCCAGAGACTCAAATCCAACATGAATTGGAGCCCCAAAGACTTGACTTACTCACATCAAAATATTTGAAACTTGGACTTGCACTCCAGAGTTTGAGGACTCGACATCCCAGGCAAGCAAGGCTTAATTCGCTCTCCTTCCCAAAGACTTTAGATTGAACTTGAACTCACTTCCAAGAGATTCCAGACACTTGCTTTTGCATCCCAAAGCCTTCACACTTGATTCATACTTCTCCCAAACTTGATACTGATCTCTGATTCAGTCCATGGAGCCTATGACTTCCAACACAGATGCTCAAAACTCGACTGAAACTCAATCCAGAGGACTAGAACTTGACTCAGTATTTGTTTCTCAATGACTCAAGGTTAGCCACTGACTTGCACACCAGAGACTTGTCTCAGGCTTATACCTCCCAGAGACTAGATGTCCAACTCAGACTCACACCCAGGGACTCAAAGCACAACTCAGGCTTGGACCACGCATCTCAAGACTCACATCCCAGATATTTAAGACTGAACGTGAACTTACTCCCAAGAGACTTGACTTAAGGTGGCACTCAACTTTCTAAGTAAACAGCAAAGCACTTTTGTAAGTCGCTCTGGATAAGGGCGTCTGCTAAATGCCACAAATGTAAATGCAAATGTAAACTTGGACTCAATGTCACTGGGTGAATTCCATTTATCACATTACTTTGATGTTCCTTTTTAACTGAACTTTCACTCACAGATGTAGAATCTCACTGAAAATGCCTGCATTTCTTTAGTCCACTTCACTTCACAGGGAACAATTAGGTTGATTGTAATTTGCCAAGCGAAATTACTTAAAGTCACTAAGTGTAAGGTTTGCATTAGAGAGCTGACACAAGACGCCTTCGACTTCTGTTCAAAGACTTCAGACCTAAATCAGGCTCTCAACTAGCGACTCAAGATTTCACTCAGGCTCAAATCCCTGAGACTTGAGACTCTAACATCCAAGACTCAAGACTCCTATTAAATTTTGTCTGACTTAAATGTAAGCATTTCTGTCTATTTGATCCAATCTTAATTTTTCAGGAATATCTATAGTCTCAGCTATAATTCACTTGCACTCTAGCAGCTCTAATTTTTTTTTTGTAAACGTGTTTGTGATGTATTGCTTTCATTACATATGTATGCCATTCCCCTTGAACTGAACTCTTACTTAACTTTAAATTGTAGGGCTTTTGGTGACAAGACTGCTCCTCCTATCATAGCAGTGACTGACACAATGCAGACAGATGGGGCGATGGACAGAGTGGAATGTGTGGAAGGAGCAGAGGAAGAAGTGATCAAAAACGAGGGGGAAGGTGAAGGACAGAATGGCTCAGAGATGGCTGCTGTGCATTCATCTTGTCAGAGACTGCAGGACCTCAGCCTCAGCAGGCAAGAGAAAGAGGAGGAGACAGAGGAGACTGTACAGGAAGTACAAGAAGAGGAGGAGCATGACTCTAGATCACCACAAGGTCAGTTACACTGTATGGACAAAAGCCTTGGGACACATGTTCCCTTTACTTGGGGACTATCACAATTACCCAACACACTTTTGTTGACTATTTAATTATTTAAAATCAGGTGTGTTTAATATATGAATACAAACATAGCATGCCCAAATCATTATTCCACTTGTTATATTCTAAGTTTCTAAAGGTCTGCAGTGTCAAATCAACAAAGTTACAATAATCTTGTTTGGATACACCATTTTTTTTTTAAAACGTGGAAAGCTTGAGGAATGCCCAAATCTGGTACCTATTATGTTCTTTCTTTTGGGTCTTATGGTGGTAATCTTTGAGACATTTTTGGGCAAAAAAGCAGATAACCCTGCTTCAGATATAATGCAGATGTGTATTCCTAAGCTCTACACTCACCTTGGTAAGTTTTGAGATGTATTCTTGATATACACTTATGCTGAGTTCCAATCAAACGGGCAGCATGGTGGCTTGGTGGCTAGCACATTCACCTCCATCCAGATAGGGCTTCCCAGTGCTGGGGTTCCCTATCTGGATGGAGTTTCCACCAGGGACTCCTGTTTACTTCCACATTCCAAAAACATCAGGTGGAAAAATATCAAGTGAATTGTCTACTCTAAATTGCCCTGGTGGGTGTGAATGAACGGAGGTCTGTATGCCCAGATATGGATTAGCAGTCAGATGCAGTCCTCCAGGTGAACCATCATTTCCAGTAGAGTGTGTGGAGTGTACCATTGGTTGCTGCTGCTCGCTGGTGTGTGTTAGGACTTATCTTTGAATGTGGGTGTTGAAAGATACACACAGTTGTTCGCTGTATATAAATGAATTTTAACCATTTGTGTATAAATTGTTGAGTGTAAATAATTTTAGAATCAGTAAATGCTTGTTCCTGCTATTACAATGTTTATAATTGTTAATATAGCTGAATAATGTATCTGAATAGTTTATATTTTTAATAAGGGCTTATATTAACAGTTTTTGTTATTTACTGCCATGTTCAACTGAAATTATATTTCCATGTCTTGGGAGATGACCTAGAGAAGTGTCCATGAATGATTTTAATGACATGGTCATTTATTAGGCAGGCATTGTTCATTCTGTGAATGTTGGGTGTGAATGCTGATACTGCTTTTCACTCTTTTTACAGAGCAGATGGATTCACTGTTGTATCAGTGTTTCCTCCATGCCCTGAAAATGAAACTGAAGAAGTCGGAGCTCCCCCTGCTGACCGGAACTTTCCTCCGCAAGCACATGACCTCTTGCTGGTACTCGACTTTTCTGTCCATAGACCTTGAGCATCATAACTGAACCTCCAACTTTTTATGCTACATTACTATAACCACAGCTTTTCTGGCAAGTTGGATTTTTTTTTTTTTTGCTTAGTAATGGCTTTCTTTTACATTTTTGTTTTGCAGTCCTAAAGGAAAACACCTTGACATAAAAAAATCCAGCTATAAAAAGGTTTGTTGTTCCTTACTTTCACTCAGTAAAGATCAAATCTGAACCCAGTTTAGTTAAAATCTTTTCTTATCTTTCTCTCTATAGCTTTCAAAATTTCTGCAGACCATGCAGAAGGAGCACAGTCTGGTTCAAGTTAAGGAGCTGAGCAAAGGAGTTGACAGCATTGTGGATGTGGACTGGAAGAACTCTGAGTATGTTGTGTTCTCTGTGTTTCTCAACCCTGATCCTGGAGGCACCCCTGCCCTACATATTTTACAGCTTACCCTGCTCTCAATACAACTGATTCAACTAAGCAGCTCATTGACGAGCCCATTCAGAGTTGCAGAGGGAGTGGTAAAGCAGGAAATCCACAAAAACATGTAGGGCTCCAGGACCAGGGTTGGGAAACACTTGGAGCACTTCACCGTAAACCCTGTCTTCAAAAATACAAACTAAAATGTACATGAACATGAACATCGTAAGGATTTTTTATACAATCACTGTTTAGATCATTTACAATCAGTTTGTCTGAAGTTTAGCATTTTGCATAACATGCTTTTGCAGACACAGCTCTATAGCAGTGGAACAGCCAGCTTCTTAATTTGTGTTCCTCATCCTTTATTAGCTTTTAATCAAGACTTACAACAGTTTTTCATTAGTGTTGTGATTTTTTTGTTGTTGTAATTTTACCTAAATCTGGATTCATGCACACAGTATTTGGTTCACTTTGTGGATATTTTTTTTAGATTTCCTTTTAGTTATGGATGTCTCTACATGCAGCCCTAATACAAAACATATCCAACAATTTATTTCATTTATATATATATATATATTATCCCACTTTGGAAGTGCTGATTGTCCAACCATGTCATTAGGAGGGTGAAGACAAGCATGCCTCTTCTGATATATTTGAAGTCACTGCCTTTTTCCAAACTGCTGCCATTGCATCATTGCCTGGGAGCCAACTTGCTCGGAGGAAAGAGTTGGGTCCCCAGTTCCAATACAATGACTAACAGATGCCAGCATTGCACTGGTTGTGATGTTGGAGGAAAAACTCCATCTATCCACCCAGAAAGAGCATGGAGAATCTTGCTCTCTCAGACTGGCTGCTGCTGGCCAGCACTGTGATCTGATATTTGAGCCTGCAATCCTTGGATCACAGCCAACATATTGATATAGTAAAAATAAACTTTATTTCTGTCATACCTTTCATACATATCTCGACAATCTTCAGAGTTTTAAAAGAAAAGGGTCATTGTAACTGATTACCTTTTCTATTGATTTCACTTCAGACTGCGTTCTTTCTGCGTCCCACACGATTGGGAGCCATCAGAGGAGTGTGTGGAACAAGGAGAGAGCAGTGAGGCGGTCTATCATCCCCCTGAAATCACTCCCCTTTATGGCATCACTGCACGCCTCCAACCTCTCTTCCAGGACACCCAGCAAAAGTGAGTGATGTGTATGTGTGTGTTTTTCAGACTGTATTTGTGGGCATGTGCTTTGTGTGTGTGTGTCCTCACTGAGTGTATAATGTGTGTTTCAGGAAGGGTAATGTGCTCCAAGCTAGTGAAGTGAGAACCATCATCACTGATTATGTGAAAAGAAATGAACTCGTCCATGAAACCAACAAAAGGTAAAAATATCTATACAATCTGTTTCTACTGGAATTGCTACAAAGCTTTCATACATTATGAATATTACATCATTTTTACATGTGTAATCATTTGTATTCTGTGGATAAAATGCAAATCAATTCAGATAAAGATAAATTGTGCCAAGCTCCTTTGCTCAAGTGGTAACTTCTTAAACTCTGGCTGTCCCTTCAGTTCTTCAGCCTCATAACGGCAATTTTCTCATAATTGCCAATTTCATAAACCTTAAAAAGGAACCCAATGGGACTCCACAATATATGCTAAGAACTCTTACCCGATACTTTATAGTTACTGCATTATGATTATTAACAGAATAATAAAGATTACGATGTTACATGTTTGTGGTTTTATAGAAGCTTTTTTACTGATGCTACCTTTCCTGCTGTTCTTTGTGTTTGTTAGTTATGTTAAAATTAACCCTGTGCTGTGTGACTGCTTACTGGAGAAGTCTGAATACCAGGAGATTGAGGTGTTGAAATGGGATGACCTATTTAGCAGGTGAGTCCTCTTGCAGTCTAACAGAGAGTTACATTTTGGTGAAAAAATCTCAGTCTCTGTAAACACATGAACGTATTTTAAACACCAAAAACATATTGAAATTTTTTTATTGTTTTACTCAAATAAATTGAATTGAATAAAGGGGACAGTAGTTTTGAGTTACTGGAACCACTTTTGTCCCAGCACAACCTATGATTGCATTTCTTTTCATCACTAAAAAAACACACATCAGATATCAAGTAGATGGAGGATGTTAGTTTGTTTTAGGCTTAAAGAAGTGAAACTGCAGTCATTGCTTTAGCCTCAGGTTATCCACTATGAAAGACCAAACATCTATAAACAATCCAAAATATACAGAAGGAATTTGTTCTCTATTTGTTGCTATAGGTTTGATTTTAATATTTGTAATAAGAATTTTATACAATGTTATTTTACCTCTTTACTGACCAGCAATTGCCAAAAGCCATCTATAGTGCCACACATATAATTTACTGAAAGAATTGTAGCGGGTGGATCTAAACAGGTTTCCAAAGGAAAAAAATATAATTATTTATAATATAAATGTATTTATACTTTCATTATGAACATGTCACTTTTATGTCTCAGATGTGAACTGGTTCAGTTAGTGTAGAGCTGCACTAGATTTGTTGTTTGACCGTAAAGTATTTTCTTTTGTGTTGTGTTTGTAGGACTCTAAGCAAGATGCAGGCGTGCCATCAGATGCTCTTCCCAGGCCAGAAACCAATAGTCAAGAAAGGGCAAGTGGAATCCATAGACATCTCTGTGGCCTCCAGAGGTTCAAACAAGAAGGTGTGTGAGTATGTGAGTGTGAGAGTGTGTGTGTGTGAGAGTGTGTGTGTGTGAGAGTGTGTGTGTGTGTGAGAGTGTGTGTGTGTGAGAGTGTGTGTGTGTGAGAGTGTGTGTGTGTGAGAGTGTGTGTGTGTGACTGTGTGTGTGTGTGACTGTGTGTGTGTGTGACTGTGTGTGTACTTGTGTAATTTGTCAGTAGTGGAGTACTGTTTGAGTAGCTGATAAATTTAACAGGCTTACGTTCATGGCGTTTCATGTTATTTCAATGCACATAGTTTGTACATGTAGCTTTATTAATATTTTACTAAATCAGCTCAAATATTCAAGTTTACAGTGATCAGAAAGGCTGCTCTGTTTACTTGAGGAGAAAAACTAGTTACATCTGGAATTTATCTTCACACCAAGTGCAAAAATTTGATGCAACTCCAGAGCTCTATTGATGTGAAATAATGCATCTGTGGGCAGAGCATGGAAACATCAATAACTGGCCTCTATTTCCTTCTCAAGACATTTCTTAGAAATTCTCAGATTCAAGTAGGATACACTCTTCTGTGAGGTTCATGGTATGAATTCCCTGTTCTTATTCTTCCTGTTTTAGGTCACGATAATAAAGAACCTGGAGGGCTTTAGAATAGACCCAGCTGTGGTGGCAGATGCCCTGCAGCGTCAGGTTCAGGCCAGCTCTGTACTCCAAGACGTCCCTGGAGCTAAAGACCGTCAGCTGGTACAAATCCAGGGAAACCAGGTGCAACATGTTGGCAAACTGCTTCTAGGTAAAGTATGGTACAATGCAGTTATCTCAGTCTTCTATGTGTAAATATGTCTCTCCTCTCAATTTGTGTTTTATTCATTGACATCTTTTTTGTTGTCTCATAGAACAATATCAAATCCAACGAAAATACATCCAAGGTTTGGACAAAGCTGCCAAAGCAGGCAAGAAAAAATAGCACACACCAGTGACTCTATTTAACTGTAACATAGACAAGAACTACTGGCCCAAATCAACTGTGTGAAAACACTACACGACTTGATGCTGCATGTGAAAGTGAATTTAGTGTATTGTTACAGTCAACCATGAAATAAAAGATTTAATAAAATCTTTTGTGCTTATTACTCCGTGAGTTTTGTCTCAGCCCTGATTGCCTTAAATAATTTCAGTGTTTCTGTGTTTATTTGCTATATTGGTGGACTTTCTCTAATAGTATTCAATAATTTTTTTACAACCACATAAAGCTTAAAATTACACTAACTTTAGATTTCATCAATATAAGAATTCAGATGAATTGTCACAGTAGGGGACATTTTGAACACAAATAAATTACCAGGAAGCACCATAGCCTGCCAGGCACCTGCATCACCTCTCCATGCGCCCATTGAAGCTGAAAGATGTCTTAAACACCACTAATGTCACAAATCACAAGTTTGCTGAATCGAATAGTTTTCCCTCTGTAGCTTTCTTATTAATGCCATTTTTGTCCAGGCCTTTAGCCTATTTCACTGCTGGAAAGGTTGTTTAAAGTGATTTAAACCTCCTGTTATGTTCAGCCGTAAGGAAAAACAATAGCTGTCCTGTATCAGATTGAACTTGAACATGTTTAACCATCCAAAATTACAATATGTTCACCATAAACATTCTCCAATAAAATTCATTCTTTCAACATAAACATGGTTTACGTATGATGATTCACTCATTTCTTTCACTTAAACTCGTGTCTAATTTAACGGACCCTGATTAACTAAAGACTAAGCAACCAACAACTATAGCAACAGATTAGCATAAACAACTGCCTAGCAGCACCTTAGCAACCTTAACAACCAACACTTATAGCAACACCTTAGTAACTAACAGTTATACAGCAGCATTGCTCAGCTGAAATTGCCCTCAGTTTCTTCATGATTACTTCTACACTGTGGCAACAGCTGATGGAAAATTTGTTTGAATACACGATCATTGACATTTTGTTCATTTTTGGAAAAGAAAGGCTTTTTCTCAACAATATGTAATGTTTCTAGTTTTAATAATTTAATAGAATGCAACATTTGAGTAAATGTTACATTTTGATAATAGAACTTATTCCACTAGTCTTGAGACCTGCCTATACTGGAGCATATGCTTGAGCAGAAGTGGTTGGAGTAGCACATCTAATTTACGCTGACCTGGGATCATGTTGTCCTCAGATGTCTCTTAAGCACTGGTTTGCTAAGTGGCTCCATAGCATACAATTACAATAAAGCATACCTGACATTCTGTGCTGCTAAATGATATATCAGCCAATACTTTTGAAGGCATACATGTTTTCAAATGTGTACAAAGGAATGCTCAACAGCTGAGCCTACAGACGTTTTTGCAGATGTTAAGCTGAAGACCTGCTACGTCCATAAAGTTACGACCACATTGGCAAATGCACCCAATGTGTAATAGTGCCATTTTAAAACTCCTATGTAATTATGCAATAAGTGCCTGTGGGGACAGTTAACTAAGATAAGTTGGGATGTTTTAGTAAGATTGCAGTAGAGTTTTCTACAGGTAACATTTTGGAGCTGTTAGCATAGTTAGCATAATTACATAGTTGCATAGTTAGCATAGTTGTAGAGCTAATAGCATGGTTTTATGCTATATGCTTTTTGAGCCAAATTAACTTGCACTTTTTGTAAAATGATCAAACATTTTCCCATAGGAATGAATGGTGGAATGTTCAGAAAGGTCACGCTGATAATACATCAGCTGAGTGAACTCGCCTCGCTCTCTTTACTGTCTGCACGTTGATAAACCTTTGGACCAACCATCTTTTGGTCAAATGTTTTTGGACACAGCTCTATTGGGCAAACGTTTTGGTAATCCACCATTTAGCTGAAGGTTTTTGGCCACAACAACCTAACTACACAGGAGCAACCAACAGCTATACTTTATCAACTTATTAGCAACTGTCTGGCAAACCGTTAGCAGCCTAACACCAATTACCACCAACTTAAGCAACTACTTAAGCAAACAGCACACATATATTAACTGCCTAGCAACACCTTAGCAACCAACACCTATATTGTATTACAAAGACTACGCTCTCTACTTCATCTTCTTAGGGTTGTAGTTGTTTCCAGAGCCTAACTTGAAACACTGGGTGCAAGGCAGGGATACCCTAAAATGCATCAGATTTCTGTCAGTGTTCGGTAGAGTCTGGTAAATGTTCCAGAAGGTCAGTGTCCGTAAATTGCGGTTTGATTTGCTTTTCTAACTACTCAACTCTCTTAATTACATTACGAACTGTGGAAATGACCTGAGACTCATTCAACTTCTTATCCATTTCTTAGTCAGGGTCACAGTGGGTCCGTGGCCTGCCCTGAAACACTGGGCAGAACGCAGGAATACTCATTGCACAAGGCATCAGTCCATCTCAGGTTGAACTGAGATAAATTAATGAAAATCCTTTTACACAACAGCTGTCTATTTTATTCTGCAGTTCTGAGCCACTGGACACTAAGGCTGCCTCTGACTGTGTTTTTTTTTTTTCCCTCATCAGACTGCAGCGGCTGAGTGTGTTTGGGTTAACTTTGTGTTCCTAAAGGAAATTAAATTGGAAATGTACACATAACATCTCAGCAGCTCCAAGCAGTGCCTGTTTCCGTGAAGAGAAAATTAAAGCCGTTTATGGGTTTCCAAATAAATAGGCACTAACAGATGAAGCCGCTGATAAGAACAAAGATAAAGCTGAAGATAAAGCTGCGCCAAGCTGACCAAATGTTTTCCGACACTGATTAAATACGCTGCGTGTGACATACTTTTGGGAAATGTGTCTGAAATGCTTCAAATTAGACAGACCCTCACAAATAGTTGTTGCATTAAATGTTTTTATATTTGTATCAGCTTTGCAAATATGACATGTTTTGATGGAAGCCTGAAGTTTCAGTTCCACAGCAGCCGTGTAAATCAAAAATAATGTAAACATGGTGGCACGCACAAGCTGTGAATAGCCAAGTGAGGAAAAGATGACCTCATTTTCAGATGATGTGAAGTTAAAGATGAAACATTTCTTTAATATTTTAAGCAAGATTACTTTTATTTCCATATTTCAAATGAACAAAATTTGTGGGTATCCTGCATGGTCAAAACTTCCACTCTGGCAAGTATCATAGCCTGTAACTGCTTTTTGTAGCATTTTAGTATTTTTTGTAGATGTGTACATCAAGAGAATAGGGCAGTGTATTGGCAAGAACATGGTGGTATGATATGTATCATGACACGGGTTGCGATTCAGTATACTGCGAGCAAGACAATATATTGCAATTTTAAAATCAAAATTTAGGAAAACCATCATATGCATAAAATCTCATTTTATATCTGTATTTTCTTGCATGTCTACAAGAGAATGTAAGAATCATGACAAAATCTTGAAATAGTCATCTTGAGTCCATTGTGAATTTTGACATGCATGTAGGATCTCCGTCCTGCTGTAGCAGCCATTGTCTTTTCTTTTTCAGCCGTATTTAGTTAGTGTGATGTTTGGAGCGTTGCACAAACTTCTGTATGATAACCAGTATGATAGGTTAGTGGGTCCTGAGTTCGTCCTGGTGCAGGATAATGCCCGTCCTCATGTGACCAGTGTGTAGGCAGTTCCTGGACGATGAAGTAATTGATGCCATTAATTAGCCCTCTCATTTGCCAGACCTGAATAAAATTGAGAGTCTCTGGGACTTGTATCAGTGTGTATCAGTGGATCCAGCACTGCCAGTTCATGTCACAGACTCTTCCAGGAGCTCACTGGTACCTTGATTCAGGTCTGAGAGGACATCCACTAGGAGACCATGCACCGTCTCTTTAGTAGAATGCCCAGACACTGCAGGGGATGCATGTAGGCACATGGGAGTATACACACTACTGAGTAACATTATGAGTTTCTGTAATAAACTTCATGGATTAGCTTTTGATTTCAGTGTTTGATTTTCAGCATGAGTTGAGTCCAGCCCTCCATGGGTTGATAATTTTAGTTTCCATTATCTGTTATGTCATTATGTCCTCAATTAATTAAACAATTTATATCAGTAAAGATATTCAACACAAATCTTTCATTCATTGAGATCAGATTTAAGTGTATTAACCTTATAGTGTTAGAGTTATTGGGAAATTTGCTTCAGTAACTATGACAAAAGAAGATGTCAAACCACTGAAAATTAAGAGTGTTAACAGACAATAACAGTCAATTTTACTATTTGCAAAATAAATACAGAAATGATTCTAGAAAGAAATATATACAGAAAAGATAAAAGTTTATTTGAATGATAAAGAGACATGGAGCAACTCAACTCCACAGTTCAGAAGAATGAAAACAGACATGAACAGATATTAAACGGTACAGACCTCCTGATAACAGAACAGCAGCACTGATTCAATATTAACTGTAAACATAATATGTACACATTTATTACATTTGGAATAATACCATGTAATTGTACACCTATCAGCTAGGACATTAAAAGGTGAAGTCAATAACATTTATTATCTGGATACAGTGGTATGTACGGTGTCAAATGTGGTATCTACATATTAGGCAACAAGTACATATTAGGCAGTCAGCTCTTGATGTTGATGTGATAAAAGCAGGAAAAATGGTCAAGCATAAGCCCCTTAGCCACTTTGACAAGCACCAAAATGTGATGGCATTTTGTATGTGGTTCCCTCAATGCTGGGATCAGTACTTTGAGTGGGTGATATAGTAAAAATATAATATCATTATATCACAATATTTTGACATGCAACTAAAATGTTTATCAGTAAATTCATTTGGGGCAGATTGTGAGGCACTGTGAGGCACTGTATCTAATTAAATAGCACTAATTACTCTCTATAATGAAATGTGCAGTTGTTGAATGTTTTTTAAACACTGACAAAATCCATGATATATATCAAGATTTCAATAAAATATCATCATATTGCCCACCCCTATTCACCTAGCAAAAGTGGCCAAAGAAGGGACAAAGTGTGAATCAGCAACAGGCACACAGACGCCCGACACTACTACCAAAATATTGGTTTCAGATACCACAGGACACCTTTGATCCTCTTGTGGAGGATCTCTTGATGGGTCAGAACCACAGCACAAGGGGTTTAATGTTGTGGCTGACTGGTGTATATTTATATGTTATTTATTTATTTATTAATCGTTATTAATTCCCCATTCGTTTAGGATTAAATGCTACCTTCACACTCAAAATGCTACAGTGGTTCTTTTTGTACAAAGAAAACCTGTAAATGGTTCTGAATAGAACCTTTAAAAATACTCTAGGTATGATGATATCTCTAGATATAATAGTACATCACCCCTGTCCAGGGGTATGTAATGAGTGACCATTCCTCACAAAGCAGCCCATCCACAAACAATATTTTACACTAGCTATAACCTCCTGTCTGAACTTGGTCTGTGTGCATGCATACAAGTACATGTTCACAGCTGCGTTGGTTAGGCTAAGCATGGTACCAATATCTGCTGCAATGTTTATGTTCTGGCTGTAGTCATCCCGGTTCACATACAGAGTTTTAGTACGGAGGATGAGCTGTGTGATGGAACGCATAATGGACAGCAGCACAAAAGTCATGGACACGGTCACCAGGAGCACAACCGACTTCCTTTTCCGTGACCGTAGCAGTGGTGCAACTTTAAGGCCCAAGGATGATTTACCAGTTTCTGTGGCTGCAAGCACACGGTTGCTGAGGGATATCTGGCGAAGGGTGAGCCCGTTGAGCATGCCAATGAAGATGAATGGCAGGATATGGGAGAGCAAGGTCTGGATGCTCACCATGGTGAGAGCATACTCAGTGGGCAAGTCTGTTCGGTAAATGCAGAGCCAGTGCTGTACATCCTGATTGTAGACAGATATGTAGGCCCAGTAGTATGGCACAGCCAGGAAATGACCCACCACGAAAATGATAACAATGACCCTTAGCGCACAACGAGAGTTGCAGATCCGGTTCTTGAGACCCCATGTGGTAATTGCCAGGAAGCGTTCAGCAGTGAAGGCCACCACCAGCCAGGTGGAGGCATTGAAGACACCATAGTTGAAGACATCTCGCATGCTACACCAAGGCTCTCGTGACCAGAAGGGTTCTACTGTGTAATATTTTACAGAGAGCTCCAAAACCACAATGAATACCAGAACAGCTGTGTCTGCAACAGCAATGGCCATCAGGTAGAAGGTACTGGATCTGGAGAGCATGCATTTTCGCCTCCAGAAGATCAGGAAACACATAACGTTAGCTATGGGCCAGAGCAGAGCATCAAAATTAATCACTTAAAAGATGTTGCTGTTTGAATTCATCATTATTCATTCATATATGCACTACATATGCAAATCCACATATGTGGATACCCCTAGTAAAAAAGCCTGCTAGGCACTTTAAGAAATGGTATGGCATGATACAACCTCAAAACATTTCGCCCTGCATCCTATATGTCCAAATGTTTGTGGACACCCCTTGCAAAGACTGTAGTTGCTCCTGTTGCTGACACAAATGTCGCACACACAGAGCTTGTCTAGTTCCTATAGAAAGGAATTGCCAATTGAATTAACAGATAAACAGGAACCTATTGGCACCATGCCTAACGCCAGGCACTGACTAAAGGGGTGTCAAGCCCCCTAGCTTTGAACTGTTTAGCAGAGGAGCTGTTTTCTCTGGAATGATGGCGCTCCATCCAGTACTTTTGGAAGTTGGGAATGAGGTGAGGGTGTGATCTTTTAACATCCTGGCATCATTAGCGAACTAGTCACTGAATGCCATCAAATCCTGCCAGATTTGTAGAAAGTAGAAAGTACTCTCTAGAAAGCAGAGATAGTTACTCCAACAAAAGCAGGATTTAGGACGTAACAATGAAAGTGCAGGTTATCCAATATTTTTTTCTGTGTAGTCTATGAAGAAAGCCTGCATAACCATTAGTCCTTCAAAACTTTGACAGATTAGTATTTTCTCTTACTCATGAACCTTTTGTCTGGGAGGTGCATACTCACAGGGGATTCCAACAGCAGCGAGTACTGGGTAGTAGACCCTCTGTAAGTATATCATCCAGTGTTCCTCAGCAGCCATATCTCGCCTTCCATAACTGGACATTTTCTGATCTCACGCATTCCCACTTTCAGGTGAAAAAGGCAGCATGTTGAAAGCAGAAAGAGGACCCGGGTAGGTGTTTGTGCATGTCCAGCCCTCACACAAATCACCAAGATTTGTGGTCATGGAAACTTATACTCTTGGCTGTTTATCGGTCCAGTTAATTATTACAGAGCCTGCCCAGAAGTTTTATTGACATGCCTGGTGATAATGAAAAATCACACACTGTCTGGACTGCAAATATAATCTTAATGATGTTTTCCCCACTGGCCGATGGGTCAGCTAATTAATAGTCTGATCTATGTCTCTGATGACATTTATGGCATTTAGCAGACGCTCTTCTCCAGAGCAAATTACAAAAGTGCTTAGTTGTCCTTTCATAAAATTTCCCTAGTGTTAAGCTTGGAGTCTAAAGATACTTCAGACAGAAAGTTTAGATGGTGCTTGATAGAAAAGTTAGTGTGGATTCCTACATACAAAACATGTTCAATACTCAACAGGTAGACACACACACACACACACACACACACACACACACACACACACACACACACACACACACACACACACACACACAAAATCACAAGCTTTAATAAGTTCAGGATTATTGCTACAGCTCTACAGTACATACAGCACTGATCTCTGCACAGAAATGTGCATAATTTATTCTGTATCTTGTCATTTTTATCACACCTTTACTGTGATGACACTTTTACGTTCTGTGCATCCGGAAGGTATTCACAGTGCTTCACTTTTTGCACATGTTGACACCTGTGGTAAATTCAGTAGATTGGACATGACTTGGAAAAGAACACACAAACCAAGCCATGAAGTCTAAAGAATTGTCTCTATACCTAGTTCTATACTAAGACAGGATTGTATCAAGACACAGATCTGGGGAAGGGTACAGAAAAATTTCTGCTGCTTTGAAGGTTCCAATGAGCACGGTGGCCTCCATAATCCGTAAATGGAAGAAGTTTGGAACCACCAGGAGTCTTAAGCCAAACTGAGGGTTCATGGTTGGAGGGCCTTAGTCGGACAGGTGAAAAAAAAGGTTTCAAAGGTCACTCTGGCAGAGCTCCAGCATTGCTCTGTGGAGAGCAAAAAAACATTTTTGCAGCACTCCATCAATTAGGCATGTATGATAGAGTGGCCAGATGGAAGCCACTCCTCAGTTAAAGGCACCTTAAAGACTCTCAGACCTTGACAAACAAAAAGATTGATGTCTGGAGGAAACCACGCACTGTTTATCACCTAGCCAATACCATTCCTACAATGAAATATGGTGGCAGCAACATGCTATGGGAATGTTTTTCTGCAGTAGGAACGACAGGATGGAATGATCCTAAGCACACAGCCAAGAAAACAAAGGATTGGCTTTGGGACAACCCTGTGAATGTGCTTGAATGGCCCAGCGAGAGCATAGACCAGGGTTGTTTCCCGCCCTTGCGCTCAGAGTTCGGCTCACCCGTGACCCTAGTCAGGAATAAGCGGTTCAGTAAATTGATGGATGGATGGATGGATGGGCTGTGCACCGATGGCCCCATTCCAATTGATGGAGCTTGAGAGGTTCTGAAATGGGAGAAACGTCTCAAAAAAGATGTGCCAAACCTGTAGCATCATACTCAAAAAGACTTGAGGCTATAATTGTTGCCAAAAGTGCTTCAACAAAGTATTGAGCAAAGGCTGTGAATCCTTATTTACATTTAAATTAGTGTTTTATATGCATTTGCAAAGATTTCAAACAAACCTTTCTCCTTTCATCATTGTGCGATATTGTGTGCAGAATGTTGTGGGAAAAATTCATTGAATCCATTTTGAAATTAGGCTATAACAAAATGTGCAAAAGTGAAGTGCTGTGAATACTCCAGATGCACAGTACATCGTCATTTAACTTCACTGCTACTCTGTGTAATCATCACTGAGAATTGTCTTCATCGTGCTACCCATGCAATACCAAAGAAAGGCCTTCAAGAAGATTTTAATACTGTGGAGTGGTGGTGCACTGTTCTACTGTATATATATATATATATATATATATATATATATATATATATATATGATCTTTCTTGGAGTTGAGAAGAAAAACTTTCTTGTGTGCAGAGTTTAATTAAAAGTTCACCATACAAACCTAAGTATGGGGGTGGTTTGATCATATCTTGGGCTTGTGTTGCAACCGGTGGCACAGACAACATTACTAGTAGAGGAAAAACTGGATTTAATGAAATACTAGAATTTACCAAATTCTGGGAGCAAACATTACATGGTCTTTAAAAATAACAATTGAGGATGAAGCATTGATGGCTTATATAGCAGGGTAATGATCCTATACTACTTCAAATCCCACAATAATCTACCTCAAGTTGGAGGTTTTGCCATGTCCCTCCATCTTAAACATCATCATAAATCGAGAATAGACCTCAAAAGACCAGAGCAGCAAGACAGTTCAAGGATCTCACAGAAACAAGAAATATGACAAATATTTTTAACTTTGTCTTTTGGAAATCAGACCATGTTTTCCATGTTTAGATACTCTGACCAGGATGCATAAAAAAACAGCCAGAAAAGGGGTGATTGCAAATTGATCATAAAATCATGTGTAGCTCCTACACAAATATTAAAATTAGAATATGGACCCTTTATCTAAATTCAACATCCAGGCATTTTTAAAACATAAATGATGGTCTTGGCATGGTATGCCTTTTAGACAGCCTGTGTGGAAACTGTTGTCGAGGTTTTATAGTGAAGGTGGGCACAGACACTAATCTCATAGTGAAGATCCATCCTGGCACTGCTCTTCTGGGTCTCCTAAGAAGCTTAGCCATTGAGGAAACACTGACTCTTGGAATGGTTTCACTTGTAATCCGCAGCGTCAGAGATTCCTGACCATGAAAAGAGATTAGGGTTTGGACTGCCTCGGGCAAAGGGATCCACAGATCTAATCTAATACCACTCCTGTAGGTGAATCGGAGTCATGTCATATTTGATGTACATCTCAAAAAACACACAGCACTTACTGCTGTATTGTATGTTCATTAAGATAAATTGTCTTCCTTTCTCTTTGTTGGACGTCCAATTCTAGTGTGCTGAATATGTTTGTGTCAACATGGGTAAACCCAGTAAACCAGTTAGACATAAATACCCAATAAGACATACAGGAGTGTGGAGTTATGAGGATTTGATTGCATTCAACAACATAAACAATGAGGTCAGGTGCAGATGTTGGTTGGTTAGTGTTGGATCATGCCACTCTGGCTTATCTCAAAGCCATTAGATAGTTCCATCACAACAGAGAACAGTACTACTGCTGCTGGTGACAAGACAACAATCATATTGGGGCTCCAAAAGGTTTTCAAAATATTTCACTGGGCAAAAAACTAGTCAAGACTCTAATCATGTGAATGGTTCTTTGAGTTGTCATGTTCTAATTAGGACCATTACTTTTTTGTAAACAACCCTTGAAAAATCCTATTTCTGCATAGTGTGTATCCATCAAGACCATGATTGCTATTGCCCATGGTGACCTCAGGCTCATATTGGCAATGCGTTTCTATGGTAATAAAAGCTGTGCATATATTTTTTACAGCTAGGAGCCTGAAGAACGTCTTATTAACCTCTTATTAAACTGTACATTCCAACCAAGAACCAAGAATCTTTATTTTTAAAGGGCATTGACACGATTTTAAATTACAGATGAGTCCAGCAGATGGCAATCTTTGAATTCATGAAAGCCTTTGGAAGCCTGATCCTCTTTTGCACTGATTTCTGTCGTAATAAATCTAAACCAAAAATAGTGGGCCTGTATGCATGTAGAAGGCTTGTGGTGTATGACCCAGATTGCACAGAGGAACAGTGTGCTCCTGACCAGTGTGCAGTTCCCATGAGTAGGACCATCCTAGACTGTGGGGCCAGTCGGGAACCATGCATATACTCTGAAAAATTGGCCTGTACCACAAATAACATGTCATTAATCACAGGTAACCAATTCCACAAATAAGAGCATAAATAAAAATACATCACTTAAATCAAATGAATAATTAATTTAATATGAAAACAAACCATTTTAACATATAGGATGCTTTTATTGTGCTGCAGACAAAACAGTACTGACAATATGCAGCATTTACCATACATTCTACTAGAATTTGGAGCATTACTGTGAGTAATTGATTGCATTCAGTCACAAGAGCACTAGTCATGTTAGGATGTTCGATAATAACCACCCCACTTTGTCCCCAACTGATCTCAAAAAGTACAATATGGAGCTCCATCATTCCAGAGAACACAGTTCTACTGCTCAATGGTGGTGGGCGATATACCCCTTAATCCCATACCTGGCATTAAGTGTGGGGCCAATAGGTTCTTGTTTATCTGCTCCAGAGAGTCCTATTCTATTGGCAGTACTTCTCTGAAGGGGCTAGACGAGCTGTGTGTGTATCTGTACATCAGTTTCAACAAAATGTGCAACTTGAAGTAGCTGAATGCATTCATTAGAAGGGCTGTCCACAAACATTTGGACATTTAGGCCGCTTTTCCACTTCAGGGCCAAATGGTTCTTTAGGACATGCTGTTGCAGACCCATTAGGTTATGGTTTCTTTTCCAAGTTAGTGCTTGCTAACGTACTGAAGCTGTAATTCATGTAAAAGCATTGTGTAAGCTGCTTGCATAAACCACATCAAACAGGTGTCATTTTAATAGATGGAGTATCTATTCAAATAATGTTAGAATCCATGTAAACATGTCTGTTTGAGACTATTTGAGGATTTTTGATGAAGGAATGTGCCTCGGAGATGCAGTTAGTGAGAACTACAGCCCTGTCAACCACATTCGCCTGATAGAAGATAGAAAGATCACAAATCTTGTGGCATGAAGGCATGCAAATATGGAGCCAATCAGCAAATCCCTGCATCATTAACCTGGTAGTGTGTCACATGTACAAATAAGCACAAAAATGAAAACACCTAATCAATCATCTGGTTATTCCACTGTTGCTCAGGACATGTTTTCTTTATTACACCATTCCGAGTATACCTGAAAGACTGTTGTGCTGAAAATGTCTGGAGATCAGCAGTTCTTAAAATACTCAAACAAGCTCTTCTGACACCAACAATCATTGAGACTGAAAATCATTAAGATCACATTTTCCCACCATTCTGATGTTTGATGATTGATGTGAATATTACCTTAAGATGCTGGTCCATACCTAAATCTCACCACTAAATCGGCATCCATCTTCAGGATGAAGTCACAGATATATGCACCTTTTAACTTTTGTTTTAACGTAGTTAACATTTTGACATTTGATCGTCATTTGAACGATATTGTGATGTTGAGGTGATATAACTAAACCAATCAAACTGAAAAAATGCCTTTAAAAAACATTTGCTAAATTTAATGCCATTGTCCACTGAGGTAAAGGTTAGTATGCCCTAATAGCTGGTATTTCCTCCTTTGGAACTATTGTCAATTAGATGTTTCCTCTATCCATCAACCAATGTCTGACATCAACTGGAAAAAAAGGTTTTCACCCCGTCATGTGGAATTCTTTCAGCTGTTTGATGTTTCAGATTCACTCTTTGTGCACATGGTCTTACATTGTCCTCAAGCCCCCTCTATATTTTAGATTTAAATATATTTGAAACTTGCAAGGTCTCTTCTTAATGGTAGATGCTGCACTTTGACATCAATTGTCTCAAGAGCTACCTGTAGATGTTTTCTGCTTAATATTTTTTTAATTGTTATGTCTGATTTCAAATTTGTTTTGAGTTCTTTTTTAATCCCTTCCCAGACTCTCTTTGGATTTTTCACTGGTCATACCACTCATTTCCACTATCAAGTGCAAATCAAACTAATGTCTGAGGTTTACACAAGACGACTTCCTCTAAAGTCCTCTCTAACAAAGGTCTAATCATTTGCTGCTGATGTGCTACCCCTGATTCTAATTTCAGTCATTTTAAGTAGTAATAAATGTGGGGGCATCCTTTTTCCTCAGAAGAAAATTGCTTTTTCAATAATAAATTGTTTTTCTTTTTCTTCAGTTTTATCTGTTTTGTTATATGACCTCCATCCCTTGATATGTTAATATATGTTAAACATGTAAATAAATGTTGTAAAATTAATATATATTGAATAATATAGTAACTATAATAATTATATAACTATAATAATATATTTATCATGTGTTGAAAAAGGCAAAGGTTTGAATGGGGTGTCTTATTTTTTTTGTCATATGACTGTAGATATATATATATATATATATACTCACAGTGTGGATGGAGGCCTATCTAGTGGTGTGACACTGCGGTCTCTGCTGTGCATCTGTCAGTGTAGTAAAGCACCGAGCACAGAGCTGGAGAGATGGGACTGTTGCTAAGGTAACAGAGGTTGATGCATTGGTATTCTGTGCAGGTTGCCCACACTGCAGAAGCTTGTACAGCAGTACCACTTCGGGTCAGCTGACCGCGCCACCTCACTCCATGTGCTAAAGTGGCTGAGTCTCTTGGGAGGCCGCCTGGCTGACTAGAACCAAACACAAGAGAGGGAACTCTCAGAGACTTCTTCAGTGGGAATCTCAGTTTTCACCACAAGCATTTACCCACAATAAAGACCCACAGTGGAGACACTGGTTTAACCGCTGAACACATTCTCCCAGATCTCTCTGAATGACTTTCTGCTGTGCTGAGGGGGTGAGAGTCCTTTGCAGTTTATTGTTGGGTCAGAAAGTGGAAGACCACTTTTGGTTCTGTTAACAGACATGTTTGTTCTTCAAACTCATACACCTCTAATGCAGGTGTTTCCTTATAGAACCAAAAGTGTTTCTTCTATGGTACCATTCAAATATCCATTTATGTATGTATGTATGTATGTATGTATGTATGTATGTATGTATGTATGTATGTATGTACTCTATGTATGTACTGTACATGTATGTACTGTATGTGTAGGTATGTATGTATGTATGTATGTATGTACTGTATGTATGTATGTAACGTATGTACTGTATGGATGTATGTATGTATGTATGTATTTATGTATGTATGTATGTACTGTATGTATGTACTGTACGTATGTACTGTATGTATGTATGTATGTATGTATGTATGTACTGTATGTATGTATGTATATATGTATGTATGTATGTATGTACGTATGTATGTATGTATATGTATGTATGTACTGTATGTATGTATGTACGTATGTATGTATGTATGTATGTATGTATGTATGTATGTATGTATGTATGTATGTACTGTATGTATGTATTTATTTGTTTGTTTGTTTGTTTGTTTATTCCCCAATTTTGGAATTGACACTAGAGGAATGACATGTGAAGTCAACCAATGTTTCTTTTCAAATCAAGGTTGCCAAATTCTTGCTTTCTCTGCTAACAACTTGCTCTAGTGATATTGATGATAAGCTGTTTTTATCATCACATGGGGACACATCCATCAAATGATTGGGGTGGGGCATTTCATTTATCACTGGATATTGGTGTCACCTCTGTCCATGTTAAAATCACACCTTTTTGTCTAAAAGGTAAAATGTAAGGAGTTGAGTTACATAGAGCTAGACCGGGTTTAAACCCCTGAGCTGCCTGGCTAATGCAGCTAATATGCACTAGAAGCATAAATCTGCAAATCATATTTCACAGTCACCACACCTGCTATCCACAATGTGGACTGTTAAAACACTTTTCCAGTTCTGTTTGTCACCCAATCCCAGAATTATTTTCCAGTCTTGGCAACAGCCCTTAACAGTTTAGTGCTGATTCCTGTTTTAAAGCACATGTATCACCTTGTAGCCTCAGAATTAGCTGATATATTGAATGGGGTTAAGCTGAACCTTGTAAACATAGGCCCTAATTATTCAGGAAACTGAGCTTCTGTTGAATACCAAAACACTGACTCTGATCACATTAAATTGCCCATATAATATAAAATGCATTTTAGGTTGAACTCCCAAGTCCACACAGTACATCAGAAAAACCTTTAAATCTATTATTTTTGGAATGCTTGGCAATGAAACACAGTTACATAAATAATCTGCCAACATTCTAAAAATAAAGCCGCTACCAAGCGGTTCTTTGTTGGTGAAAATTGAGGTAATAATAGAATAACCAATTTTATTTACAATTAAGAGTCATTTTAATGACCCTGCGCTTGAACTCTTCACATTAACACATCTCTATTACATCTCTAACATAGTTATTAATGAAAGCAATATTTTGTATTCATATTTGTAGCATCTTTATATTTAAGGTCATATTTTATATTTCCAAGTACATTTTTTTTAATTAAAGAAGAAGTTCTGTGTGGTATGGGCCCATTTAAGTAAAAGCAGCATTATCCAAGAATTGGTCATGCTTGTCCCTTCACAGTTGTGAAGTGGAATGCTTTGAACCACCCCTCACCCAGGACACACATGCATATCTGGACTTTTGAGAACTGGCATGAAAAATGAGAACAATGTTGGCTCAGGAACATCATAAGAATTACACAATTATGACTGAATACCACAGTGTTGCATAGTTCTCCTGAGCGTTATCCCACCCACTTAGTTACATAGTGCAGTTAGTAGCATGCTAAGCTAAAGCAGCAATGATAGAGATGCCATTCCCCTTATTGCATGGCAATGGAGCATCAACATAATTTAAAAAGCAAAGTTTTATAAAAATAAGATAAATACTACATAATGTTGCTTTAAGTATTAAAGGATTGCTAGAGATATTTGTTTCAGTCCCACATTAGTTTGCTCTCTCTCTCTCTCTCTCTCTCTCTCTCTCTCTCTCTCTCTCTCTCTCTCTCTCTCCTCCTCTGGTCAAATGAGGTGTAGTTGACTTTGGCAAAACCAGATGATTAGTTTTTCAGGACTGGATCAAAATCAAATCTCCCCTCAGATGTGCTTTATTGGCATTAGTTTTCAATAGTAAAATTGGCAGAGAATGAATTATATCAGTAATAAATAATAGGCTGAAATGGCATTAGTAATAACAGCAAAAGTATTAGTGATTATCAGGAACATCATGTCGATCTCAAATCCCACCCCTTCATATGGGAGTACAATTTGGCACAACATTAAATTTGAAGCCTTCTGTCTTTCATTAGGTGTCTGGGAGCAATGCTGGTCGGGTGGTGCTTTAGTTTTAGCTCCCTCAGCCATCTCGGCTTGACCATATGAGAGGTGGAGTGAACTCAGGAGCTCTACAGCCCTCTCTGATCCATCCAGCAGATTACGTTTGTCATGCTGAGAGGATTTCTGGACCAAAATGGATTACACCGCTTGACATTTATGGTTTTTTCCCCCTCCTATTTCTTTTTAGTCTCTCTCTTTATCTCTCCCTCCCTCTCCACCCTAAAACTGCTTAACTGATTTGGTGGGGGGAAAGGGGAGAGAAAAAGATGGAAAACAGTTTATTACAGAGAGATCAGATTTTTGGGCCTCTCTGTTTCAAAGATTGGTGCACTGGAGTCACGAATGGAACAACCCAGCTCCGGGCCTTTATCATACACAGGTGCAGGTTCTCTTGCTGTATTTTTCTGCGTAAACCCTTTGTCCAGGTTTCATGTCTAGAATGATGTTTTTGTCTAACATGTCTAATATGTGACAAAGAAACTCTCTGTCACATCCATAGTCAAGCTACAGTGAGCACTCTTCTCCAGGCATGTGCAGCTGTCCAATCATGTTGTATTTGTAGCAGTTTTGGAAGAACCATATGCTAGCCATTGTGTGATTGGGGAAGTACTAACTAGAACTTAATCCTGTTCAGGATCACGGTGGGTCCAGGGCCTACTTGGCATTGGGTGCAATGCAGGAATACCCCCTGGAAAGGGCCCTAGTCCATCACAGGGAACCACACACACTAATACTTAGAGGCAAATTAATATAGCCAGTTCACCTGCCATATGCATCTTTGGGAAGCAGGAGGAAGTATCTGGAGGAAACCTGTGTGGACACAGGAAAAAAATTCCCAATTCCCAAAAATTGTCAAATTGGCTCAATATGATGAAGATGCAGCAGTAATCATGCAGATTGTGTGCCCTCACCCTGTTACAATGTCAGTGGTGATTTTAAGGTGGTCCTCATCAGATATGCTGTCTGTGCAGTTCTGGGCCACATCTGATCCAGTTATGACCCAGTTATTGTGTAGTCATGATGCTTGCGTGCCCATGGCTGCCACAGGTTCACAGGTTGTGTTTTCTTCAACTACATACTGATTATTGCATACCAGAACAAATCAACAAGACCTGCCTGATATTTTGGAGATGTTCTGAGCCAGCCATCTAGCTGTCACAATTTGTCACTACCCTTGTCACAGTCGCTCAGATTCTTACATTTGCCCATTTTTCTTGTATCCATCACATAACCTTCAAGAAATAAAAGCTGTCACTTCTGGCAGTTGCTGTTTAAAGGTGCTCGAGAAACTGGCCAAGAATTAACAAGTGCATCTGGCCCTCTTCTGGGCCATCATTCCGTGCGATATGTGGAATACGAGAGGTGGAAAATGCTCCATAGCTTTACAAACAAATTATAAGCAGTCTCAATTTGGTTTCAAGAACATGACATGAGTTGACATTAATATGAGTTCAGTGATATTCAGTGGGCTTCCCGGTGAAACCAGTAGAACATCTTTGGGATGTAGTAGAAGAGGAGATTAGCAGTGTGCCAATTCTGCTGGAAAAAATCTCAAAGGACTGTTTCAAACATCTTGTGGAAATAATGCCATGACGAAATGAAGCTGTTTTTAGAGCAAATGAAGGCCATGTATAAGTATGGTTTACTAAATGCTCTAACCTAAAGGAAGCGTGTATAGATCTTCATTAAGCTCAGGTAGATAGATTTTTAAAAACAGTAGTAACAGTTAAACTTGCATTTGAGTCTGAATGCTGGGAAAAGTCAAGATGACTGTACATGGTAATCATCTGTGTACAACAGATGCAGCAGATACAGATTAAGTTGAAAAATGAAAGAAATCACTGCAACTGTCACATTCACACATTAGGGTTTTGTCAGTATTTCTATGTATAATGAATCTTGTAGAATTTATGGCCTGATTTCTCTCAGGATTAGGGTTTGGCTTGATTTGGCCATCATTTGTGGTGTGACGTGTGCCCAGACAGGGAAATCAATATGACTTATGTTTTCCTGAACTGTGGATTTTCATTTTTCATGCAGACGTCACCTAACTCCCTCATGTAAAGCTCCTTGGTTTGCTTGACTAAAATCTCGTGCAGCAGGCTTTACTGAGTGAAATGGCTTTGCAAACCCTTTTGCTGGGACAAAATG
Organism: Acestrorhynchus altus; assembly: GCA_034509495.1. Lineage (NCBI taxonomy): Eukaryota > Metazoa > Chordata > Actinopteri > Characiformes > Acestrorhynchidae > Acestrorhynchus > Acestrorhynchus altus. Next base: position 8,507,119 of record CM067515.1, read on the forward strand.
AAAAGCTGTGTCCTGAGAGCACAGGTCATTTCTGGACTTTGATGAGTTGATTCACAGGTCTCAAGTCCTAAAAGCTGGACTATGAGAAAAGGCGAACAATTAAAATGTATACTGTTAGCCCAAATTATATTAGATAGCCAAGATAAAGTCAGATTGATATGGAGGTGCTGAGGCAGGCTGCATGTGCAGAGGGCTTGTATTTATTCATACAGTGCCTTGTGAAAGTATTCACTTTGCATTTTTCGTCTGTGCTGCCTCACAACCTGGAAAGAAAATGGATAATTTGAGTGCTTGCATAATTTCATTTAAAGAACATGTTTACAACTTTGAACATTTGATTTATTTAGCAAACAACAAATAGTACAAAATAACAGACAACTCCAGTATGCATAACTATTCACCCCCCTAAAATCAGTGCTTTGTAGAACCCCCTTTTGGTGGCAATTAGCTGCAAGTCACTTTGGATAAATCTCTACGTGCTGGGATTTTTGCACTTTCCTTAAAGCAAAACTGCTCCAGCTCCTTCAAGTTAGATGGTTTCAATCTAACTTGAATTTTCAAGTCTGACCACAGACTCTCAGTTGGATGGGCTTTGACTAGGCCATTCCAATACATTTACAAAGTTTCCCCTTAAACCACTCAAACAGGTTTTGCTCAATAATATCCCTGTATTTAGAATCCATCTTTCCCTCAACTCAGACCAATTTCCCAGTCACTGCTGAAGAACATCCCCACAGCAGGTGCTGCCATCACCATGTTTCACTGTGGGAATAATGCTCTTGGGGTGAAGTGAGTTGGTTTTGTGCCAGAGATAGCATTTTTCTTGGTTGCTAAAAAATTCAATTTCGTCTCATCTGACCAGAGTACCTTGCTGCATACATTTGCACTGGAGCAGTTGAGGCAGAGACTCCACAAGACCTCTAAAGGCACCCTGTGGTATCCGGCACCAGGACCAGGACAGGATCTGTGATTTGTGAGGTGGGGCCTTCATGGATCATATCTGTGACCCTTGACCACCCATAACCAACACTGGTTTACAGATTGTCTCTTCCTCAACTGCATATTGACCACCTAATACCTGAAAAAATTCACAAGACCTGTCTGATGTTTAGGAGATGTTCTAACCCAAGCAATCTAGCTGTCCCAATTTGTCAACAACATTCCTGTTTCCAACACATCACCTTGAAGAAATAAATGCTTTAGTGAAGGTTCTAAGCTATACCGCTCTTCCCCAAGCAACAACCTGCCCCCAACTGTCTTTAGAAGGCCTTTACTCACATGTCCTCTCTGCTGCCTTCCAGATGCTGACATTTTGTTGTCCCCTCCTTCCTCCCTGCTGCCACCAGTTCAGTCTCATTGGTCACCAATGAGGTTGGAGACAACACCAATTACCATTCAAATTGTAAAACTGTAGTCAGAATAAAACTTTTTGCATGATGCTCAGAGTCTTCTGGAAGAACCGTCTGTTCACATATGTCTTAATATGTCTCACCCCTTGAAAGATGCCACTGTAGATAAGGATTATCAATGTGTTTCACCTCACTGGCCACTGATTTAGATGTTATGGCTGATTGGTCTTTATAATGCGTATATATTTTGGGTTGACTCAGGCCTCCTATTTGTATAACAGATCAATGAATTATGTTTTGATTTTCAATTTGTGGGACCAGTTTTGTTTCAGTGGTCTCCAACCCTCCTCCTAGAGAACTATTTTCCTGCAGGATTTAACTCCATCCCAAATCTAACAGAAACCACATTCAGCTAATCAAGAACATCTGAAGACACTAATTAGTCATTAATTAGTATCGGATTGGGTAGAATAAGGTTGAATCCAATGCCTGCAGGATGGTAGCACTCCAGGAGCAGGGTCGGCATCAGAGAAGATCTCTATATGTCAGTGACTGTGTTAACAAGCTTTGGGTTAGCCAGAGGATTTAGGTTAGTTGTTAAAAATTGAAATTAGTATCAGGTCTACAGATTACAATAGTTCTAGATATTAAAACAGCTGGTCATCCAGGCTAAAACATACCCTATGTTTTGAAGCATGCTATTTACACTGGCAGACAAGTTTAGGTCTTATTCAGCATAGAATATGGTTTTATTCAAGTTTGATGGTGTAGTTGGTCATGTAGAAGTAGTAGATCAGATGCTACTGAACTTGTAGCAATATTCATATTTTAACCTCAATGCAGAGAGTCTAATTCAGATTAGAGGTCATGTTGAGACTCAATTCATTTTTCTCATTGAAGAAGACCTTTTAGACCCAGAGTTCCAAATATGGGCATACCCACTTGGTGTACTCTACAGAATGATGCCACAACTTCTATTCTACAACATTTATTTTAGTACACTATGAATTCTCACTGGCAAACATAGTTGTCTCTTGTGTTGGCATTCTGACAGCCAAGTTTTAAACTGTCAGAAGGACATTTTGACTTCATCACATAAGTCATCTTGCCCAAGGACTGTTATTGGTGAAGAATGGGGGAATTGAACCAATCTGTCACAGGAAATCTCTTCAGCTCTTCACTCTCCTGAATCTCTGATGTCAACTGCACCCAAACCCTTACAGGAAACTTCTGTTCCTGTCTGCTTTCCATGGTTTTGCCTAATCTGTAGCTGAAGGCCTCACTAAATATAAGCAGACCTGACTAGCATTCAGATCCACATGGATCTACTAGGATGTGGACCTGCCCCACCAATTCAAACTGAAAAGAGGTTTTATTCATCTACTGGGACTCATTTTCATTTAAGGAGTGCATGCCTATAATTTTGATTTCACAAGTGGGAAGTAAGATATTCAGCACATGAAAGCAGTATCAGTATGAAAGCCTTTCTCTTGTTTTTCCAAAATAAAACCTCACCTCAGAATTTTGTTTTGAGGAGACAAGAACGCTTCTTTGCACTTAACCCTTTAAAGGGCCCATGAACCATCAAATAATTGCCAAAAAAAAAATGTCAAATACAAATTGGAGTGTTTATTTGACAGTTTAAAAAAATAACACTGTGCATGTATGGCTTTTATGTTGTATTGCAGTTAATACACTGAGCACAGCACAAGTTTTGTTATAAACATTAAAAATAACAAAAACACCAAACTCTTTAACCTCATAATGTGAGGTGTCTTAGATGTCTGTATGCATCTTTTCTAGTGCAGCAGTGTACGGATAAACCACCAGGGAGCAGAAAGCATGGCTTTCTTATTTCTGTCATTAATAAATATTTAAACATAATATATTATTGTTATCATCAGGATATTTTTGATAATTATTTTAGATAATTACCACACATTAAAAAAAATCTAATGTATCACCTTTGATACACTTTAAAGGGTTAAAGATTTTTTTGGAGTGCAAACAAAAGGACAAAACTCCCTGAAACAATTTGTTGATTGTTGTACAATTTCACATTCAATTTTGACATGAGAAAAAAATCATGTCTAATTATTTCACCATTTTGCGTTGTTTATTGGCATGACGTTAGCTCTGATCAACTACATTTGAGTATCAATGTATGTAAATTTCATTATTGTCAGCTCTCTTTCCTGGTCATTTAAAAGTGCTTTATTTAAGGCCTTACTGCATCTGACAGGCGCAGCCTGGCCACCACTGCAGTAACTAATGAGTTCTCTGCACTGCGATGGTTGTGGATGATGGATGCAGTTTTCCTTTATAAAGACATATGGCTCCTCTCTCTATGCCTGGACTCACTTGCTCTCTTGCTCATGGTGACTATGGAAGAATCGAAATGTCTGTGTGACTGTGTTTGTGTGTGTGTGTGTACTTCCTTGCGCCTGTTGACCAGCATCCACTTCTAGAGTCTGGCTCTCAGCCAACAACACCAAGCAATCGTTGCAGTGCAGGAATATCAATGATGACTAAAGATGTAAAAAATGCATCAGTACATTTGATCTTTGCAGCATCAAAAACACTAACACTGTTCATGACAACAGTACCATATGCTACAGTATCATTGCAGTGACAGAGGATATACTGTATGTAGCCCTGAACGTTTTGTATGTTAGTTAAGCATTTTTATTAGCAGCATCAGCTACAGTAAATGACTACAACGGAAAAAACACAATATAATGACATGAAAATGACTATCAAAGTTTCTTGAATAGCTCAACAGTTTTAAGTGTAGGCTCAATCACTGGTTTGTTCTCCGTGATGTCACAGATGGCTGTGGCAAAATCCTATCTAGTTCCAGAAAGCATAACCGTAAGTGTCATACATCTAGCTTTATTTTTTCTTGCATACTGTTGACTGTCTTTAGACTGAGACTCAAGTGGACATTAAATTGAACCAAATGGATGAAACATGGATCCAAAACTGAACACGCACATGCTGACATTGAGTACAACTGTCCTGTGGAATTCCCAAATTCACACCAGGATCAGTTCTCATTATCCATGACCCTGAATGCTGGTTGTTAAAAACTTACCAGTATCACTCACATGGCAGCATGGTTGCATGTTTGTGTAGACTTTTTAATTTCTGCATCAGTGTAAATTCGTGTTTGTATACATGTTTTGTGCATGTGTGTGTGTGTGTGTGTGTGTGTGTGAGTGTCTGTGTGTGCTGGTGTAATCTGAATTGTGCCCAGAGATATATTTCTCAGCAGCAGTGGTGGCGGTAAATAGCCTCGGTGGTGGCAGGATGTTGTATGAATGGTGATGAAAAAGCTTAGTGCTGAATAATGGATGTCTGCTGGGAGCTGTTTGGGCTGGGGAGAGAGAGGGAGAGAGAGGGAGAGAGAGAGAGAGAGAGAGAGAGAGAGAGAGAGAGAGAGAGAGAGAAAAAGAAAGAAAGAACCCTCTTCTGTTCTCACTGGCATCTCACTTGCTGCCTACACACACTCACACACTTTCATGTTTCAAGTTGATAAGATTTCTTACATTATCAGGAGAGGCCATTAGCTTGTTAGTAATGATGGTGTAAATGAGGTTTGCAGTGATCTTATGCAGTATTCATGTATCACTGCAGAACCCAAACTGAAGGAGCCCACCAGACCCCAGCAGGCTAATCTTGAAAGAGCAATATGATAGATAAACAAAGTCTCCTTCCTTATAAAATATAGCCTATAAAATAGACTACAGAAATAGGAAACTGGAGAGGTTAATACATTATTTAACTTGTGACCTACAGAATGAGGGACAGTGCATCTTTCTTCCATACAAAACAGCCTCAACTCTGTTATGCGGGTGGGTTTCCTCCTATGAACTGCTTGCTTCAGGCCTTGCTTCATTTCTATCAAATGAAGGGCCATTCATACATTCATACATTAACTGTATTCTTCTTCAAACATTTTTGGTAGCATGACCCATGTTCTTATGAGATTCAGTTCACAGAGAGATGTCCTGCTATTTTCCTTTAGAATTTGTTGGTATCTTTCGGAATTTGTTGCTCTATCAATGATGGCAAGCTGTCATGTGTTTTATTTGGTGTGTTTAACATCACACCGGAGCCACCAATTATTTATCATTTGAAACCAACAGTTAGAGACAGAATTCAGTAGAGTGTGAGGGACCAGTCAGAGTATGAAGACCAGTTGATTTAGATTTTGAGTTTGATTTTTCAGTGCAACTAGTGTGAAATCTGAGATTATCTGATAATAATAATAATAATAATAATAATAATAATAATAATAATAATAATAATAATAATAATAATAATAATAATAATAACAACAATACTACTACTGCTACTACTGCTACTACTACTACTACTACCACTACTACTACTACTAATAATAATAATAGTAATAAACAACAATACTACTACTGCTACTACTATACTACTACTACTACTACTACTACTACTACTAATAATAATAATAATAATAATAATAATAATAATCCTTTTCCCAGATTTGTGTCTCATTACAATCCTTTCTCTATGGTCTACAGACATTCCTTAGACTTCATGGCTTGGTTTATGCTCTGACATGCATTGATCTGGGCACTACTATGGGCTCAATTTAGAGTGTCATGGCAAAGGCTGTGAATCCTTATGTACATTATATTTTTGTGTTTTATTTGTTTTTATATTATGTTTAATGTTTTAATGTGAAATGAACTTTCTGTTTTTTGACCTTTGATTCTTTATGATTGGTAAGATTTATTCAGCACGGATTTAACCAATCAGTATGCTCCTGCAAGTATTGACAATCTCTCATATGAATTTGTGACTGGATTAAATACATCCTCTTAATAGCAGCATAGACTGCACCGAATGACTAAAAATCACACATCAGAATATATATTTAAAAACCACCATTACTATTAAGAGAACCCAGTCTAATTCTCAGCCCAGTGCTGGGGGGTTTAGACCATTCCAGCTGATGTGTGGTATTGGGCAAGGTGTGCTGCTCCTCTAGAACATTTTGCCCTTTTTCCAATGATCTTTTATAAAATTCCACAGCAGTGGGAGTACCTTATTACAGCTGAATTTAGTATTAAGATTGTCCTTTTTTATAAAATAGGTTTTTGTTTCATTTTAGACCAAGAGTCAATGTCATTTGTCACTTACATAGTCATACAAGGTACAACTGTCACTGAAATACTTATATAGAACAAGATAAAGTATTAAAATATGTCAAATATGAGGTGAAAAATGTGAAATTGCAGCATAATCCAATCTGAATAATGTGAATAACATAATGTTCCATGAAGTCCAGTGTATGATGTGTGAATGAATGAATGAATCTGAGTGTTCTTAGTTCATGTCCTGGTTCAGGACCTGATTGGCTTGCACAAAGAAACTCCTCCTCGTGCTCTCAGTATTTGCCTTCAGGGAATGAAAGAGCTTCCCTGGCCACAGCAGAGAGTGCAATCTGTAGTGTAAAGCCATGTGCAGTTATATCTATATGTGTATATGTCTACTTTGTGTGTTTGTGTCTCTCTTTCACACACACACACACTCTCACACACAGACATCTAGACTGAAAACCCATTACAGTATGCTCTCCAGACCTTTTGAGAGGAACTTCATGTTTTTCATATTGAAGATGGAGCGGGAGATCGAGATGCAGGGATGCATTTTTAATGCACAAGCCATCTTGGCCATATAGAACATACTACACCACTCTTACTCTCTAATTCTCCATAGACCCCATTCTCCAGATCTTGTTGGTAGATCTGGCATGCATTCCTATTCTGTTTTTATAGCGCATGAGAGATGCAGGGTGAGAAACAGGGCAACATAATGAAATAATGGATAATTGCTTACATTTATCTGAAACTGTCTGAAATCAAATCAGAATTTTGCAGGTTCAAACCATGATGATGGCACTGAATCCAGTTAAATGCAGTTTTATTCACTCTCTCTGGGTGAGTTGGTTGGGTAGCCCTCCCTCTTCCCCATCACTGCCAAGATGCTGGCTGGTACTGACACCTGTTTGCTGACATAACAGCACTGTCAGTTAGCATTCTCCTCCAAGTGTGTTGAGCTGTCAAGGGATGTTGTGCTGTAAAAACTCGGGTTTCATGTAACTTAGCAGAAGCACATGCTAGCTTTCATCGTTCTAGCTGTGGTGATACTATGATACAGGAGAACTCCCTGCTAAAATTGGAAAGGACTAAATACTGGAAAAAATGTACCAGTCTGGATACAATACAACTCTTATACTATAATTTAGTCATTCAGTTCACATTTGCTCCTGTTTACAGGCAAACACACATAATACACACATAATGTGTTTCAGCCACGTTGAGCTGTTGTTTGAATTCTCACAGACAAAACTTTGCCTTCTCCACTGTAAATACAGGTGCTACAGTCATTTCTTTGAGCAGCGCCATAGAAAAAAATCTTATGTTTCCATAAAGAACAGTGTTTGTAATAGAGATGTTTGAGGGTAAAGAACCATTAACTTGGGGAAGAATGTTCATTACTATTAAAAATATGGTAATAGTTGTACTATTACCATAAAATATTATTACATATATTACAAATAGAATGCTATTGGCATTGCATAAAGAACACTTCACAGCATTTTTATTTCAAGAGTGTATGTCCAGTACTGTCTAAACCCAAAAACTGAGAGGTGAAGTAAATAAAATTGAATAGCTTTATCCTCACCAATGGCATTTCTCAAGTGTGGATAAATTTGGAAGCAAGTAAACAGTCAGTCTACTTGAAGATGATGTGCTAAAAGCAAAAATAATCTGAGCCACTTTAACAAGGACCAAATGGTGATGTCTATAAAACTGGGTAAGGGCACCTCCAAAACATCAAAGACTTGTTGTGGGGTCTTTGTTTGGAGATTGGATGTTGTTCCTGTGTCTGTGTAGGTTTCCTCTGGGGAATCTGGGGCTTCCCTTCCACAGTCCAAAAACAGATGATCAGGAGAAGTGGTTACTCGCAATTTCCCTGGTGTGTGTGAATGAGTGCAAGTCTGTATGCTCAGATATGGATTGTGGCAGCACAAGGAACATTTGCTCAGCATTAGGCAGGTGGTATTAATGTTACGTTTGATTAGTGTACTGTTGTTTATTTGTTTGATGATGCTGTGAAGAAGTCTGAAGAAATCTCTGCTGACAGTCTTGATTGAATAATAAGTTTTATTACAAAGAAGACAATGTCATACAGGAAGCCCATGGACTCTTCCCGGAGAAATCCCCTTGGCCGAATAAAGGATTCTGACGATGGTTCGACCCTTTCCTCTTTTTAAACCCCTGAAGTTCATGGATCTAGGGGCCCCCACATATGGAACCCCTGTATCTTCTTGAGGTGTGTTGATCATTGGTATGTAATGGATATGGATGGAGAGGCCCCCACTTCTTGCGAGTGAGTGACCCCTATAATCCCATATGACCCAATATGACCCAGTCATAACATAACACTTAGAGAGAGGTACATTCCATTCCTTCATCTGCCACAGTCACTATTACAAAAACACTAGTAAACTAAAGATTAAGTTTTAGCCTATGTTTGGTCACAAATTCACCTCAGTACATACAATGCAAGGATGCTTAAAGTCCAAATCTGTTTAAATTCTCAAATTCTTCAAAATTAAAAATAAAAAAATAAATGATTTAGCGCTTCCAGTGCTAAAAGAATGTGTGTAAAGCCACAAATAGGTCGACTTCCACAAAAGGTAATTGCACTTTAGCACTAAGGAAAAGTGCTGTTGGTAAGACTGCTTTTTCCTTCTGTGCATTACATGACTGGAATTGTCTTCCAGCTGAAGTAAAGGGGTTAACAGCTGTTCGGCTATTCTGCAGAAGTCTGAAGACGTGGTTATTGTGCACACAGATTTGTCAGCATATGTTTAATTATGTTTTATGTTATGTCTTATGTAACTGTGTGTTATTAACTCCCTGCCCAGGGACTACAGATTTGGCTAAATCTGGCACATTTACATTATGAAATAATGATGTTGATTCATGTGTATTGTCCCTGTTCTTTAAACATATAAATCAAATCAAATCAAATCAAATCAAATTGAGTACCATCCTTAAAGGAATAGTTTGGCAAAAAAATCAAGTAATGACAACCATCGGCCCCAGATGCAGTCCAACAGCCAAGACACGTTTGGTAACGTATGCGTCTTCTGTTTACAGCAGGAAATGCCTTGCTAATTTTAATGGTGTTGTAGATTAGAATCTCATCTCTGGCTTTTGACATTTTCACCTGTTTCTTCCAACCCTTGGACATTCCTTCTAATGTTTAGAACATTACATTTGCACTGTTGTGTCCAAAATGAGATCAATATCTGAAGCCTGAGGTTTACAATCAATTGATTGACCATTCAGTACAAGTTGCGCTCAATAAGAGAAAAAGCAGCCATGCTGAATCAAGCCATTTTGCGTGTTATGACTTGGGCTTTCTGCTACTTTTGCTACTATAATATGGCTGCAACAGTGCAACAGGAGTTCCTTCAAAGTGCTGCTTCAAAGAACAGCCTAAGGCTCAAGGCCTCTATATTTTGATTACATCAGCAGAAGAAAAATGAGAGAGAGAGAGAGAGAGAGAGAGAGAGTGAGAGAGAGAGAGAGAGAGCGAGAGAGAGAGAGAGAGAGAGAGAGAGAGAGAGAGAGAGAGAGAAAGTTTAAGGTTAAATGTATCACAGAGATTCTAAAGGACAGTCTGACCAACCCACCTACGCGCGCGCACACACACACACACACACACTCTCTGAGTGTTAGAGGTGTGAGTTTGTGGCATGTGGACATAATTGTCATCCTGAATATGTCTCAGCATCCTGCTGAATTATTTATCTGTTGGGACTCCTTCCCTCTCACCACAGCTATTTATAAACGCCAGTCTTCATTCATTACGCACGTCCCCCTCACTCTCTCGCTCTCTCTCAATGCCTGACCTTCTACTTCTCATTAGTCTTCCCTCTCACGGTCTTCCTACCATTACTGCAGGAGGCGTTATGTTGACCACCATAACTGCACATTAGTAAGTTTAATAGGATAATGGGAACCAGGAATAGGCACATTAGACATTATGTACAAATACACAGCTTTGAAATGGGGCTAAGCAGGAGAGGGATGTTATTGTCAACGCCTTTCTCTTTGGCTTACTTTTCAAGACTTCTACACTCTACACTAACACTAGGAGAAGATTGCATTACTCAGCTACTCAATATGTCAAATTTTTTGTGGTCACCCCCTCTAAAGAATGCGTTCAGGTACTGTACGTTGCACCCATTGCTAACACAGATGTTAAAAATTCTTGTCTAGTTCCTATAGAGAAATATTCATTCTGTCTCTGGAGCTCATAAACATGAACTCCATAAACATGGAGCCCATACACATGAACTTATTTTCAAAAGTCACAAATGTCATATAAAGCTGTGGAACAGTGGAACTGTGTTCTCTTGAATGACGGTGCTACATTCAATACTTTTGAGATGAGTTGGGGATAAGGTAGGGTGGTGATCATCCAGCATCCTGACCTTACTAGCACTCTTGCTGAATGCAATGTAATCCTCACAGTAATCCTCCAAAATCTAACAGAAAGAGATAGTTACTCCAACAAAAGCAGGCTAAGCTCCTTTTCAAAAACCTTGATTGTCCATATAAGGTATCAGTGATGACTTATTAGTTTTTAGTATTAGTCATTGCACGTAGATGACGATACAACTCCTCACTGTTATGGGAAAGCCTTGCATATCCGAAATGCAACTTTAAAATGATAAATTCCCACAGCAGGTAACAGTGGACTAAATCCAATTTTGTTCATCATGTGTGACACAGATGTTTTTTTTTTCTATGTGGCAGTGTGAACTGCAAAAAAACACTCATTCTTACATTTCTGATTTCAACCACTTATGTGGTATTGAAACCCAAAACATACCTGATACATATTCACAGCAGTGTCTGAACAGCCAGATTGGAATTTATGTGGAATTCAACTTGAGTTGCCTAAAAAGAAGCAGTTGTTTGTGAAGGTTTTCCCAGTTACTGCTGCTAATACAACATCAATGGACATGGGAGGGCCTCATCCATTTGGAAGGCCTACCCACTTAGAGAGAGCCAATTATGCTCTCTGGGACCACTGATCACGCAAAGCTGAGATATCACCAGGGATTGAAGTTAAGATTTCCTGTTAATAGGGCCGACACTTCTACTGAACCCACCTATTATTTTCTCTAATGTGAATGCACCTGCTTGCTATGGTGGTGGCCGCAGGGGTTTGGTAGACCATGGCACACACTATATTTTGCCCATTACACTAACAAATACACGTCTACGAGTGGTGCTTCACTCATATTACTAGAGTCGTATACTGCTGACACAGGGCTGCTAAAACTGCTCTACTGGGAGCTTATAAAGGTTCAAGTCTCTGTGCTCTGTTTACACTACCCACACTGAACAACACTGTTGTCTTGCACTGTACTGTCATACTCGAACAGCTTTTGTCGTTCTGCCTTGAGCACTGAGTTCCCAACACCCTGTTAACATTAAATATACCTGCCTTATATTGTAGAGTTCCATTTTTGTTGCCAAAACAGCCCTGAACCACTGAGGTATCGACTCCACAAGGCATAACCAGCAGTTTGCCCACAGTACCTTTTATGTGGGTTCAGACTAGACTGGATATTCTTTCTAGGAGCACATTTGGGAGGTTCTGACCACAGTATATAGGGATCACTGCACATGACCTTCCTGGTGTTTTGGAGATATCATCACAATTTTGGCCTTGTCCAAGTAGGAGCCATTGTAAACAGATCATGTCTAATGCCATTCACCTCATGTCAATGGTCTTAATGTTATACCTTCACACATGACCTTCCCATCAGTTTCAGAACTCAGCAGGCATCAACACTCAGTTGGTAGTAGACAACAAGTTATATAAAACATGGTAACCATGAATCCCTGAACCGCTCTTGTCTCTTCAGTGTGTTATCCCAAACTCTTAGCCCACCCTAAATGCTTCTGTAACATTCTCCTTGAGCTTCATGGACTGCTTTTGTGAGGCAGTGTTTCGTAAGGATAGCATCACTCCTTATTCATCTCCACCTCCATGATTTATAAATGTGGCAAGCCCACACTCTGCTAAAACACTCCAAGACCTTCACACTGCCCTGACAACCACCCATTCGCTACTGCCCTTTAAACAAGACACACAAAGCCTTAGAGAGTCCTTCCAATAAATGCTGCAGTAGTTCATGTCAGGAACAGAATTTCTGCAGCATATCTTTTATTTCTACTTCAGAACACTAGATCCCACATCTGTAGGTGTTACATTCAAACACATTAAAATGGAGGCTCAAACATTGTCTGCAGGTTAGAAGTGCCGAATAAAATTGGTAGGTTTTCTGATGTATAAATAGTTTGGGTAAAAAAATACTCATTACTCATAAAAGTTCTGTTATTTCACCTCAGAACACATAATTATTTTCCTTTTATGCCTCAAAGAAACAATGTTAAGCCCTGATTTTGAAGCTTATTTATTACATATTTATTGCTGCTCCACTGTCGCAATAATGCACTTTATGATGCTGACAATGGTCTTTGCACAATACAGCACATGACACTTTACTGCCATAGTTCACAATAATATTGTACAACAATAAAATTTATTAACAACAATTAAAAGTGCTTATTCTTATATTTATATCTACCTGTTAAGTATATCGTGTTAACTTACTGATATATCCTGTTCAGTTTTTGTCTCCAGTGTAATTATGTGCATAATCTTAACTTATGTTTACAGTTTTTGTACTTATGTTTAATGTTTCATGTCTATTAGCTTAGCACTAGCAACCTAAGAATTTAATTTTACAGTGAAAAAGCCTGTTTGCTGTGCACATGACAATATAAATTCCTGAATCCTGAATCTTTATGGAGGTTATACTGCTCAGCATAGGCACCTTAAAACAGCTGGACTCAGGAGATGGAGTGTTTAGATACTTTTGGAGATGTCCACTGCAGTCAGCAAAGCCTCATATTTCCAACATGGTATATTTAAAGGGGAAATAAGTAGATATAATTCCATATATCTCTGACAGCAAAGCACCACCCACATCAACTGCATCACTCCCCCAGCCAACTGCTAGATCCCACCATCCACATGATGGTTAGCCGTGTGCTACAGTAACAAAATAGCTAATAGATAAAGGCAATACTCATTGCTGACACATAAGCAAAATAGCTGCCTAAGGTATATCCTTGTAATGGTACTAATTTTTTTTTAAATGGTGACTACTTAGCATGTTCCATTGTAAATTAAAAAGGGCCCATGCCAGATATCATACATGTTTTTGCTGACTGATTATACCTGGAAAAAGTGATAAATTATGTAAACTATTCCTTTAAAGCTTTTTCTTAAATGTGGCAAAACTTCAATTCAAATATAACAGAGATCAACAAATCCTTGACTTTTTTTTTTTTTGCACATTCTTAGTTTTCCTTTCTGTTTTTGTTCTGTTTCTAATCCCTGCCTCTGATGCTTTTCACAAATATTTCAGAATGTGGAGTTTGTTAAGACACTCACCTTCAGTCATCACCTGAAGTACAATTATCATTAGAGCCATTTTTTAAAGTGCATTCCCTGAGGGTCTGTGTTTTTCACAGAGATTTATGAGTAGACTGGAGATAGAAGGGGGCAATTGATCTGTTGTCATGAGTGCCGAAGGCCCTCCTGCAGCAATATTAAAATGATTGAAATCACATTTATATTAAAAAAATCTAGAACATTAATCTCCATCCATGTCAACGACAGCTTGTGAGGCATCACTGGTTTGATGGTCATATGGACAAAAGCATGGATTTGTTTTATATTTTACTATGAATACAATGGATAGGGTAATAGTATGAGTGGTTTATGTGAAGGTAGAGACCAGTAGAGGATGAAATGGATGAATCTGTGTATCTGCTGTGGAGTTATGCATGTGTATTCCCCAGCTTTAGGAATGTTTTTAACAGGTTCCAGGAAGGACAGCCTGTAACATTACAGGAACATTATGAAAATCATTTTCGTCACAGCGTTAGAATGTTTCATATACTATGTTCCCAGCTGGACAAAAACACATTATGTCCATCTTGGTTCTGTGGTGGTTGAAAAGTCAGGCTCACTATGGGTCTGGAATTTGAAGGCACAGATGCCTTCAAACACATTGAAAACAGCTAAACACCAGTGTATGAACCACAGACAGGAATGACATATATAATAATTTGGCATGTAAACACAAAAACAATCAAGGCTTGTAGGACAGTAGCATCTACTTCCTCATCCTCATGTCACAGTATGTGTAAACTAAATATATTGTCACTGTCATACACAAGCCATGTTCTTCAAAATGACAACTTTGTAGAAGAAGAAAAAACATTTTTTAAATAATTAAGATACATAAGATAGATAAATTAAGATAATTTCTGGTAATGTTAGATCATTTCTATTAGTCCATTCATTGTGATATTTAAAACAATGTAAATATCAACTCCCAGATTCAAATGAAATGTGATAAACACATTTATATTAAAAGAAAGGTACCGTATGTTCTGGACTATAAGCACCGTGGAAAATAACATATATAAGAAGACAAAGCTGCACCTCATTATAAGCTGCATGGTTTAAAGTGAGGGAAAAAAGTAACGGCTTATAGACCATAAAATACGGTACTTTATCACATTTCATTTCAATCTAGGACCAGTATGGGTCTCCACCGCCTCCACAGCCTGTCTTCATCTCCTCCAACCGCTACGAGGTTCTCAGTGCTTCGGCTCTGTCTCCCCCTGCCCCAAGCAGCAGCACTAAAGGACGTGTTCTCATTACTCGATAGTTCACCACTTCAAGGTTTCGCGGCTCTAAGCGTAACGAGTGTCCTGTCTTCCAGGTGCTCATGTCCTTGGCACCACCGCACACTTCTGGACACCACTGGACAGAAGACCTGCGAGTAAAAACCTAGGAGTTGTGTTTGACACAGATCTTTCATTTGATACTCACATTAGCAATGTAGTAAAAACTGGATTCTTTCACTTGTGCAAAACACTTTCTCTTGAAAATGCTGAGATACTGGTGCATGCATTCATAACATCAAGACTGGATATTTGCAATGCCCTTCTGGCTGGTAGTTTAGGAAAATCATCACAGAAGCTCCAATTAGTCCAAAACTCTGCTGCTAGAGTTCTCACCAAAACTCGGAAACTTGATCACATTAGTCCTGTTCTCTCCATTGCTAATCCCTCCATTGGCTTCCTATTCAATTTCGAATTGACTATAAAATACTGCTCCTTACTTACAAGTCGCTTAATGGATTGGCCCCACAATATCTAAAAGACCTTCTAAAACCATTCAACCCATCATGTACACTGTGCTTACAAGATGCAGGCCCTCAAATTGAACACTGTAGGGGGACAAGCATTCTCTTATAAAGCCCAACTCTACGAATAACCTTCCTGCGATTGTTCGAGACTCACTCTCAGCCTTTAAATCTTGACTCTTTTACACAGGCTTTATGTTATCTCCTCCTCTATGGACTCTCTTTCAGGGCTCACTAAATTTTCTCACTCTCTCCCCCCACGTCCTGAGCTGCACCTGCTGCCTTGCTGATACTGGTCCACGCCTTCTTGTGATGCTGCCTTGAGACGCCACTGCAAGCTTAGAATATTTAACCTGCATGGACTTTCATACTAACACTAAGCTTGTATCCTACTCACACTTCCAGTCTCACATAACTCAGTACCCATTTACATTCACATTACATTTACTGCTAGCTATACTTCTCTGTTGTTTTACAACTTTTCATGCCTACGTCTGTGCTCTCCGGTGTCAACCAGAGGAGGATGGGTTCCTCTCTTGAGCCTTGGGTCCTCTCAAGGTTTCTTCCTTCTAGTCTGAGGGAGTTGCCACTGGCTTGCTCAATTGAGACGTGGACCCAGATTTCTGTAAAGCTGCTTTGTGACAACTCCTTTGTTCTGGAAGAAGTGCTATAAAAAGCATCCATTCCTCACATACAAGCACAGCCACATAAAATCCAATAAATGGCAAAAAGTGACTAATTATTTGTTATTTCACTAAACAGTCAGTTCACATGATCACAAGTTATTTATTTTATAAAAAACACTAATAAAAAGGTTTTCACTTGATATTGAATTAAGAGGAAGTTGTATTGCTCAGGACCACCATTCATGTCACACAGATTTTGCACAAAGATGATTTAACATAGATGTGATTGCATAGATTAAAGAAATGTTTATACATATATGAATTTTGGTTTGTGAGTTTAGTTTATGGAATTAAATCTAGAATAAGCATGGTGGAGAGTTTGCTGTCATTTTCTGCCTGTGTAGGTTTGCTTTGCTATGACAGCATCATCCATCTCAGTAGTGTAGTGTTTTATACTGTGTACCAACTCTATAACTGTACGTTCATTAGGTTAAAGATTTTTGGTACAATTCTGTCACTTCTGCTATGTGTTTGTGGGAATACATTGGAAAAGTTCACTGAATTTCGGGTTCCTCTGACACAAGGAACGAGTTGAAATGGACTGTGGTAAATTGGGGCAAGTCAATTAAGATAAATGTAATGCTGGAGTCAGAGCAGGACAGTCACACCTGCAGCCATGTTGATTCACTCATGACTGATTTGGTTCCTCATTCAGCCTGTGAGCTTCTTTAGGTTGTTCTCCTCTAGCACCAAACATACTCAACCACCTGATCCCACTAAAAAACAGTGGTACACTCTCAGCCCTCTGCTTATCAGCTCCTACCGGGTAGACACAAAGTTGTAATGTATTCTGAGAGATAGAGAGAAAGAAAGTCTGTCCTTGACTGGGAACATTTAGAATAGGCACAATTTCTCCCCCCATCTCCGTTCTTTTAAATCGCTCTCCCGTCCCTCTCTCCTTCCCCCTGACTGGCCATAAATCTCAGAGCTACAAGCTGAGATGCCAATAAAGGGGTCACTGGCAGAGGTTGGAGAAAGTCAATACCTTCAGCTCTGACCCTTACCACAAACAGTACAGCACACACTGACTCCAAACACACACACACACACACACACACATGCACACACACACACACACACACACACACACGCACACACACACACACACACACACACACACACACAGCACTGCAGTAAGAAATACCATGTTTGACATTATTCTGACAGATGTAACTTCTGTGAGATTAAATGTTAGCCCCCCTAATCAAAGTCATGCTTTAGCATTATCTTAAACCACACTCTTCAAGGCACAAATGGAAAAACGAAACTAAGTGAAAGTTTATCATGTAAACTGCAACCCTAAATCATCACACACCTCAAATCAGTTTGTGTTACATTATTTAAAATAGGTTTGTGGCTTCTGACTTTGCATGGACACTGACAATGTCTCTAAAAATATGAATACGCAATTAGTCTCAATTGTAAAGTAAAGTCAACTTGTAAAATAACTGCCCTCATCATAATTTGTGCCTACATTGATTAGCTATACACGTAAACATTAGAGGTGAGAACAGGAAGCTGATGCAAGAACAGGTAAAGGGATTTATTCACAAAATAAAACAATGCAAATTCAAAGTGAGAACTACAGGAACAAGACATCAAACAAGAAAACAAACTGAGACTCTCTTCTCTTATCAGACAAAGGGAAAACAAAACCTAACAAACCATAGACCAAGGGTAACAAAACATAACATAATGAACCAAAATGGCTTGGCACTTAAACTCCAAAGACCACCACACACAACAGCCAGGAACATAAACATACGCTGAAACAAAGGGCTACTTATACAGGGACAGAGACTAGACACACCTGCAGCAGACAAGGAGAGGGCAGGGCTACAAAGGAAGCACAGGTGGGAACACTGATGACAGGGCGGAGCTAGGGCGAAGAAGACAGGAAACACAACAGAGCCATATGCTGGATAAGCACATGGCAATCCAAAACAAGACAAGACAAGAAACAGCATTGAAACAAGACTAGACAGAAGCATGACACCACAAGATTAATAAAGAACTCTCCAGCAATACTGAAATGTCATCGTGAGACCTACAGATAGCTTTTGCCACAGTTGATGTCAAAGTGCAGGATCTACCATCAGAACAAGTTTCATGAGAGATGTGCAAGGAGGAAACCCTTGCTGTCAAAAAAATTCAGGACAAGACTAAAGTTTGCCAGAGAACACCTAGACAAAGATCAGGACTTCTGTAACAATGTGGTTTGGACAAATTAATCCAAAGTAACAGAAGGCATGTTTGGTACAAGTCAAACAAAACATTTGAGCACAAGAACTGTGAAGCATGGAAGTGGAAGTGTCAGGGGCTTCTTTGCTGCAGCAGAGCCTGGAGAGCTCACCATCATAGAAACCACTATGGAATCTCAATTGTTTCAGAGGGAGCTTGACAAAAATGTAAGACCATCTGTACAAAGACTGATGCATCAGATTGCTGAACAAATTCCACATGGAGTAGTTCTGGTTGTGGTTGGAATGCCACAACAGATAACACCACCAATGACCCACAACACCATGTGTGAGCATGGGGATTGAGTCCCAGTTTGAGTCCTTGGGCAAGACTCCTTATACTACTGTGGCCTACCTCTGTAATATGAGTAACCTTGTAAATTGCTCTGGATAAGAGCAACATGACCAGCATGACCACTAACACCATATTGCTTGATCTGCATAACTGTGGTGGTCAACAAGCATGAGCAGCATCACCAAGCTTGTCAACCAACAAGGTCACCATGATCAGTCATGGCTAAATTCAAATGTTACATACAGTATGCTGGTCAAGAGCTGGTAAACTAGCTTACCAGTATAGGGAATGTGTTCAGATGGATTTCCAGGTTTCCAAGCACCTGGCCATCATCTGAACTGGTCATGAGTCTAATATTTCAGCAAGGACAATAGTGACTGTGCATATAGTACAATGCATTACTAATAAATGCATACTTTTTAATGAATTTGCTCATACTTTCCTGATTCTGTAGAAGTAGAGTGTTTTATATATATATATATATATATATATATGAAGATATATATATATATATATATATATATACTGTCAGTAATTCACTGAATTTTTTATTTTTAAGAGACATCAACCAATCAACCATGGTTCTCCCATCACTGATGGGGTGGAAATCATCTTTTTTAACAATGGAAGAAAGTAAAGCAAGAACCTTTAATTTGACCTAGGCTAATAACAAGAAAATTACAAAGAGCAGTGGTGAGTGACCTTCAGCAGAGGGATCGGCTCTAACTTTCGCTATTGGCCGTAATCTCTTTCCACTGCAGTAGCTGCTGGACACAGGATTCTGTGTAATCCCGCCACACACACAGCATGTCCTTGGCTGTCCTGGGGATCTGTATGCATTTTGTTCTGGTCAGGTCCCCAAATAAAATCCCCCAACCCCTTCAATTAAAGCTTGACACTTGTTTGGAATCATTTAATCAGTCATTAGGCATCTTTTTTGCTGATGTTTGAGGATGTCTGCTGTCAGTGGACTACTCAGATGTTCCTTTTTGAACAGAATCTGCCCACTTTGAGCTAGAATATAAAAAAAGTGAATCATGTTGCATCTCGCTGGCCTTAATCTGTGGATTAGGTCAGCATTGGGAGTCTGTGATGGTGGTGGTGGTGGTGGTGTGTGTGTGTGTGTGTGTGTGTGCGTGTGTGTTGATGTGTGTACATGAGCGTCAGGAGGGGAGCTGCCCTCGGGTTAAGCACTAAAGCAGCTTGGCCCAGATGAAAATGGCATTTGGGAGGGCTGCCAATCACAGCCGGTCTCAACAGTCACTTGTAGAGATCAGGGGTGGGGTCACATCTGGACCACGCCTTTTTTCCCCATTTGCCTAGCAGGATGCAGGTGCAGGGTTTAGGCTTGGAGTTGAAACGAAGTGCGCCATGGTGTATCGATCTGAAGGTGGCAATTTAACTACACTGATTTTGGAAAGCTGGTATCTACTCAGTCTGAGTTATAGGAATTTAGTGATCAATAACTTTTTGGGTAAATTGTTTTGGTAAAAATAAACAAAAACAAAAACAAAGAAAAGCGAGGCATATTGTTTTTACCAGAATGTTTCAATTCAAATGGTGACATTTTGTAATATTTGACATTGGCCTTTTGAACTGGAATTCAAAACAGGCGCAGAGTTCAAAAACAGACACCAAAGAAACATTTTTTGGATTTTCTATTGTTTGAACATCGGCAATTTTCTGTAGTATTCCAATCACATTTAAACTAAAAGAAAATCTGAATTTCAATATTTTGAACTGAATTAATTGCAATCTAAACTCTTGACACTGAATTTCATGCTTGAGGGAGTGAAAGGTAACATTGAAATTCAGCCTAAGACAAGTTTCTGGCAGAATCAGTTGAAATAAAAATCTCACAAAAACTGATTAATCTTGAGAATTTTCCCCAGAAAATGTTAC
Source organism: Acestrorhynchus altus (assembly GCA_034509495.1). Lineage (NCBI taxonomy): Eukaryota > Metazoa > Chordata > Actinopteri > Characiformes > Acestrorhynchidae > Acestrorhynchus > Acestrorhynchus altus. Next base: position 8,527,959 of record CM067515.1, read on the forward strand.
ACTGTGATAATAAAATAAACACCTATAGATTTCAGCAAATGAGAAACCTTTTGTTACAGGAATGTGACACGACTTATTAGGTAGATTCTGTGTCTGAAACTCAAAATTAAATTTTAGTTCAAAATTCAATGCCTGAATTTCAAATTCTGATCTGTAATACAAATGACATTCAGACTAACATTTAATTTAACTTGAATTTAATGTTAAAATAATTACAGAGTTACAAGTTGCTGTTCTACAGATCTTTAAGTATTGCTTTTAATACTATGGCTATCACTACAAGATCCAGCGCTGAGTGATTCCCAGAGCACAAGTATGTTGGCGTTTGGCTGGATGACAAACTCTCTTTTAAGTCTCATATTAATAAAAGAGTAAATGCAGAGTGATGCTGGGAATCCTTTAATTGAAATAAATCTTGTCTACCTATGTATGCCTAAGAAAGAGGCAACCTTATTATGAGTCCTGGATTACACTGGTGTTCCTCACTAGCAAAATGAAACACACTTTTTTATTAATTTGTTTATAATTCATTTTGTCCAAATGTCAGCTTATATTTTATCCATGGTTTCTATAAATAACAGCAATTACCAAACATGTTCTAGTGACTGGATTACCTGTCAGGTTCCTAGAGTTTTTACTGAACTGCGAAAATCTGTTTTAGGTACAGTCCACCAGTGAGCTCATAGTCATTCAAAACCTTTATATATTTATTTTATTACTTAAAATTCACTTTTATCTAAGCTGATTTATAGATGGAAAATATAAAACAATTTATTGGAAGCCAGTTTGGTGTATTGCTATTCTCCCATTCATCTTGAAACTTGGTCTGAGAAAACAACTGCCTGAATTATATTATAATTGTATGTGCTACAAACCTAATTACACTGTCTGTAAGAATGTACTGCGCTCTAAAAAAAGGGTAAAAAAGGGCAATGCAATATTTCAGTTTTCACTTCAATACGGCTTCACTGATAAATATGTCCTTTATGGGAATTGACATTTTGTATTTCCCCAAGGGTGCCGTATTAACCTGTCTCATTTGCACCAAATGAGTTTCTGATAGGTGTGAACAAACAGGTGCTGTGAATTTTCTAGAAAATGACATTGCAATTATGACAGAGCGACTGAGCATTTGCCATAAAGGGCAGAAATGTTTGTCATTGGACTACATACTCTTAAAAAAGTACTCAGCCAAAAGAGTTCTGTGCAAACAACAATGCAGTTGAACCTTGTTTTTGAAGGTGCAAATATGTCACTTGGTTTTTTTTAAATCTGGCCCAAAATTAAACAGGTACTAAGGTATTTTTTTTATTTTGTATGCTGTGGGGTTTTCTCCCATTAAATTCAGCAAATAAATAGGAATTCTGCTCATAAATGCCATATTCAGGTTCAGGTTCTGTGGTGTTTTTCTTTTTTTTTAACAAAACCCCCAGCAAAATATGACATTTGACCAGGAGTGTCCAGACTTTCACACATGACTGTAAGGGTCATTACATTTAAATCAAATGATGGGCTTAACTTAGCCATCACCCAACCCCACAAATTTCTGAATGTGCTCTAAAACTGATCTAGGTACCCCTTACATTGTCTCTTTGAGGAGTACAGCACTTATTCCCCAGCGAAAGGTCTGAAAAGGTTCTTTAAAGAACCACCCACTAAAATGTTCTTTAGTGAAACAAAAGTGCTATAAAGAGTCCCTACATTTATTCTTGTTTGTGTGTCTTCACCCATTTATGGCCTTTCTGCCCACCACCATGCCCACCACATTCAGTTTTCCAACTGGTTTTCTCCATTACCTCCACTCCCATCCCAGCTCTATCTCTCCATCTATCTGAACATCTTCATCCTTCTCCTCTCTCTAAGTGCCTTCTATCATTCATGTGCACAATTTAAGAGCCTCTCATTCCTTCATCTTACTCTTCTTTTCCCATTTCTTTTCTCTAGGAAAAAGCCTTTCTCCCCATTATGCTGTATTTATAGAAAGCATTCTGCCTTATGAGATTGTGCCTAAAAGGCTGAAAGAGTGGGGAAAACACCATTCCCAGAATTCTGTTATTACTCCCACTGTGCCATGACCTGTAGTTCCCAGACAGCCACTAGAAACACAGGATTTCCTCTCATGCTAATGGTTGATCCATCTATGGTAATAAATTAATAGTAAATGCAGTTTTAAAGCAATAGCTCAGTACATTTCCCCTCCGGATAAGAACGTAGTCAATCTGCCAGGACATGTTTAGTGTTTGGAGCTAAGAGGCTAATGTAACTACCAACTCTTTGAGGCTTACCTCAGCTATTAACACTGCCTTAATCAACACACTTTCCTCAAAGCATGTTACATAATCTAATAGCCTTATGTTGCATCTGACATTGTATGGTATACTTTATGTCTATATGGGATGTGAGTCAGAGATGGTTCTCTGGACTACAAATCTGCCCACACTCAGAGGAAATATACAGTTGTGTTCAATATAATAACAGTGTGTTTATAATTATTATAATAGCTTTTATTTTCATACACACAAATCCACGGAGAACACTACACATTTTATCAAATGTGTTATAAGTTAAAAGAATGTGAAGAAAAGTGAATATTAGGCACCCGTGAACAAGTATTGCAGCCCAGGACAATTGGACTACATTCGACAAATCCTCCTCTTGGTTTTACCCCAGAAACCGCATTTTTAATGTCTTGTTGGTCTGAAATCAAGATGTTGTACATTTACTGGTGTGTAAACTGTCTGCCGCCCTTAGGCCCTGAAAGAACACTCTTGCTTTCATCAGTTCACAAATTGTTGCACCATTTCTCTTTAGGAGAGTGAATGTGCTCTTTGGCAAATTGTAATCTCTTCATTTTTACAACAGTGGGACTTTGTGGGGGCTTCTTGGCGATAGCTTGGCTTCACATAGTCTGCAATCCGTAATTTAATTGTTACAGTACTCACAGGTAAATTAAGATCTTCTTTGATCTCCTTGGAGCTGAACATTGACTGAGTCTGTACTGTTTTGGCTATTCTTTGATCCATTCTGTTTTCTGTTTGCTTCCATTTCTTTCTGGTTTTGGTTGCTATTTTAAAGCATTTGGAATTTTTTATATGCTCTTGTTTATATAACCATATTATATATATATATAGTTTTATTATATATGTCTTCCCTTCTCCAATCAACTTTTTAATCAAAGTACAATGTTCTTCTAAACAATGTCTGGATTGATAAATTTGTCTACTTTTTTAGACAGAGATGCACTAAAACCAGAATGCACAGCATCTGCTGCTAAGGGCAGCCTGCTATTATTTTGAACATGCCCAATTTGAGGCTTCAGTCTGTAGGGTCAGTGTTGAGTCTAGAGTCAATGAGGTGTGATTCAGAGATGACTTTGGAGTCAGTGGGGTGTGAGTCAGAGTTGAGTCTACAGTCAACGGGGTGTGAATCAGAGTTGAGCCTAGAGTCAAAGGGGTGTGAATCAGAGTTGAGCCTAGAGTCAAAGGGGTGTGAATCAGAGTTGAGCCTAGAGTCAAGGGTGTGAATCAGAGTTGAGCCCTAGGAGTCAAGGGGTGTGAATCAGAGTTGAGCCCCCTAGAGTCAGAGGGGTGTGAGTCAGAGTTGAGTCTACAGTCAATGGGGTGTGGGTAGAAGTCTTGAGAATCTCTGGATTGCAAATCAGGCCAGGTGTTGAGTCTCTGGGGTGCAGCACATAGATAAATGTCAAGTTTCTGGGTTGTGAGTCAGGTCACGTCTCAGAGTGTGTGGTATGAGTCAGAATTATAATTCCTCAGATGGCAGAATCAGAGTTGGAGTCCTGGAGTCTCTCAGATGTGAGCCATATTGGTCGTAACTCTGTCAGGTGTGAAGTCAGAATTAGATCTTGTGTCTCAGATGTCTTGACTCAGAATTGGAGTCTCATGTGTCTCAGGTGTAGTCACGAGATTGAGCTTTGAGTCTCTCAAATGTGAGTCCAGAGTTTAGTTGAGTTTCTAATCCGAGGTTGAGTCTTGAGTGCCTGGGATGCAAATCCAAATTGGACTTTGAGTCAGAGTCCCAACTTATTGGGATATTAATGCCAGAAATTGAGATTTTTTCTAGCATGAGTAAGATGGAATCCATCTGACATATATGGGAAGCTAAAATGCTCTAATTCCTACAAGCATTCCCAAGAGAAATTTTATCTTGTGCTAGAATCCACATCAATGGCTAGGGCAGCAGTATTGAAGCAAGTCAGCTTTGCTGTATTTTGTTCTATCCCTGTTTGAGGCTGGGAGAGAACAATAGTATATACAGAGAGAGAGAGAGAGAGAATCACAGTGGTGAGCAGAAGGAATTTCCTCATGAAATTACACACTGTATTTACACAGTGACTTACACCTTACACAGCCTTTCTAGCGCAGAGATATTGAGAGCGAGAGAGAGAGAGAGAGAGAGAGGAGGGAGATAGAGCGAGAGCACTGTGCTCTTGTTCTATCATCTACTCCCTGCACAGCGTCTCATGCATGCTCACACAGACACACATACATACTACTCCTCCTGGAAAGACACAGAGAGAGAGAGAGAGGCGCATCACAAATAATGTTCAGTGCTGCAAGAATTACAAGAAGGCTGCTTGGGTGAGGAGGCAGTACTGCTCTTTTCTTTGGGGGAAGAGAGAGATAGAGATAGAGAGTGAGAATTACCTGCATTTTCCCTCCTCCTTCTTCCCTCCTCCTCCACTGTGTGTGCGTGTGTGTGGGGGTGCGTGTGGGTGTGTGTGATTTTGCTCTGGCTGG
>CM067515.1:8535215-8540215 GCA_034509495.1 Acestrorhynchus altus
TTTTGAATACACTAGATTTGTCTGCAGGCTTATTGATCTGATAGATGTAAATCAAGTAAAGACCTTTATTTATTCTGTTGCCATGAAACAGTTGGAATCTTAATCTGCATGGACCCGCTTTAATGACCTATGATGTCCATGAATTTTTAGTGAGAATTCAGAGTTGCTATCCATGGTGCTGAACACAGAGCCGGCAGCTGTGCTGGATTCCTCAAATATAAAAAGTGCTGCTGGCCCAGCTTACTGGAGTCTATAATGTCATGTCATCTTCTATAAGCACTGTGACATTTCTTTTTCTTATTTCTTTATTTACCCCTATCATCTGATGCAACCGGCACTGAGAGTGTGAAAGCTCTTATGTGCTTCCTCCACCAATCAGCCATTGCATATGTTTTGAATTTCCATTGTCTTAACATCGTTGGACAGCTGAATGTACTTGGAGTAGAATGCTAACTGCTCATTTCACACTTCTATATCTGACTCCAATCTTGCCCACTAAGAGAGAGTGAGGCTACTCTCATCTCACTGGCTCAGAGAGGGAGGTTCTTTACTGGGAGTCCTGGCCATGGATGGCAGTGACATCACTGGGAATCAAATTTCCTGATCATAGAGCAAGTGCTTATACAGTGGGCTTCTCAGGAGCCCCTCAATATCATGAAAGTAATAATCCATAGCTGCTGTCCATGGTGCTAAATGTTGAGCCCCAGTGTGGCTCTCCATGTAATGCCCATACTATTATGTCATATTCACTGAGCACTGTAAATTTGTTTTATTAGACCAGGTTCACTATCTGTGGTACAGAATCTTGAGCCCTTGCTTGACCTGAAACTTAGAAATAGGGGTACTATAGTGCTTGAAAGGGGATTGTGAAAGTAGTAGGAGCCTTTTGGTGCTATTTCAAACCTTTTGTAGAAGGCTCCTCAAAATACCTTTAAGCAATCAATTGATTTATTGAGTTCTTATTGTTTCATGTACAACCATTGCTTTTACCATCCAACCCTTGAAAAAGAGTTCAATACTATGCAAAATGTCATCCAACATTTCCTCTTACACCATTTCCTCTTACACCACTGATCCTCTACTGCTTCTTTGGAATACTTCATGAGAAAATAATAAACATTCAATTACATGAAGTGTTCATGTACTGGCCGGTTTGATCTGTTTCAGGACCACAGAGAGCACCAAGAGCTCACGCGGCTCAATCGGTGCAGGATTCAGCACAATGAAAATTAGTGTGGGCAGGTGTTGTAGCTCTGTGTGCTGGTAGAGGTACTGTCCATGGTTCTGGATCCTTTACTGATTGAGCTGTGTGAGCTTTTGCCATTGTCTGTGGTCCTGAAACAAATCTGACTTCATAACCATCTACCTTCTCCTTTTCTACACTCACTGTCCATTTGATCAGTTCCACGTACCATATAGGAGCACTATGTAGTCCTATATTTATAGATTGTAGTCCATCTGTTTCTCTGCATACTTTGTTAGCCTCCTTTCACCTTATTCTTCAATGGTCAGGACCCCACAAGACCACCACAGAGCAGGTGTTATGTAGGTGATGTATCATTCTCAGCACTGCAGTAACACTGATGTGGTGGTGGAGTGTTAATCTGTGTTATGCTGGTATAAGTGGATCAGACACAGCAGTGTTGCTGTGTTTAAACACTGTGTCCACTCACTGACCACTGTGACACTCCTACATAATTGCTCCACCATGTAGATGTTAAGACAGTAGCTCATCTGTTTTAGAACAGCTTGTTTTGGTCATATTTAAGTCCTTCATCAGTGCTTACAGGTCACTGGCCACAGGACACTGTTGGCTGGACATGATTGGTGATTGGTGATCTACTCTCAGTCCAACAATGACAATGAGGGGTTTAAACACTCCAGTTGCATTGCTGTGTCTGATCCACTTATAACAGCACATCACACTAAAACACCACCACCACATCAGTGTCACTGCAGTGCTGAGAAACCCACCACCTGCTCTATTAAATGGACAGCATTTTAGCTTTACCTTCATTTCAATGTAGCTTTTTTCCTCACAGTGCTGATTGGCTCTTCGATGGCAGTCTCTCTCTCTCTCTCTCTCTCCCTCTCTCTCTCTCTCTCCCTCTCTCTCTCTCTCATAGGGGGTGGTGTGGGACAGTGCTGCAATGCTGTTGCTCGTTCGGACTGTGTGCTTAGTGATTTGTTCAATAAAAAAGCCACAACACAATCTTTTCTCACTCTTGTCTCTTTTATCCTTTGTCAGAAAATCATCCTGCGTCAACATTGGAGCATGATCTATTTAACCTTTAAACCACAGGATTTTTTTCATAGCCCTTCTACTTACTAAAACAAATGTAGTGTTGAGAGAGACTTTCTTTTTGTTTTATACTATAACTGCAGAATAGTTAATATCAAACTACAACATGCTTTTATCAAAGGTAATTTATTTTCTTAGATGTCCAACATGTTTTTGAATAAAGACTAGTCCAAATGTATTATCAGTTTAATATTACAGGCTCTGTTCTAATCATTTGAAAAAGATTTTTGAGTCAAATGAGGCTCTTTTCCCATTTATCTTGGCCATTTCTAATCCCCACCCAGAAAATGTTTATCATCATCAACTTGATGACAAAACTGTATGTTATTTGAAGGACCAGCAACAGGCCTTTGGCACAGCAATTCCACCAAACTGATTCCAAGTGCTGATAGGTGAGTCAGAAGCTGGTGAAGAAACTATAAAATAAATAAGTATTGAACCATAGACATATATACCTAGACACCATATTGGGTGCTTCAGCCCATTGCTGCAATATGTCAGCGTCCGCCTTATTGATCCTGGCAATACAAGCCTAAAAAAATTATGTAATAATTGTTGTGAGTGATTTAAATCCAATGTTTCATTTTGTAATATTTATCAAATATTGAAATAATGCTACTTTAATATCAAATAATTTACCATTTAATAAAATATAACAAAAGGAGCAAATACAAATCTAGTTAGAGCCAGAGTCATAGCTGATATGTCAGTCACTCACAGGACACAAAATGTTTCTATGAAATGGGTTTGGAAATCACAGAACAGTTTTATATATAGGATATGAATTGAATTTAATATATAGTATTATAAAGTCTCAGCATTCATATCTAGCAAGCATTGTCACTATTCATAAGGGCCAAATACAACCAAAGACAATCGTTCAGTCTTACCTGTGACAGCTTAATCTCTCGCTATGGTTAGGACTGTAGGATGTTTTCATCAGTCAGGCTTCTTTTCCAGTATAATCTAATGAGAATTATGATTCAGTGGCAAATATGCCATTTAGGCATATACTAGTATGTCTATGATTGAAGTCATTTGTTCAGAATAATTCCTGAAATTCCAATGTATAACCTTGATGAGATGGCCTGAAAATACTAGACTCAAATAACCACTCAGATGCTTAAAAGGTTCTTTGTCAGACTGCTGGAAAACCTTTAGTTGATGGTTCAAAATAGCATCAAAAAGCTTTTCTTCAGTACTATTTAGAAACCTATTTGCTAACAAGTAGCCAGCTTAAGGCCAGGATTAAGCCTTAAATGCTCTTTATACTCAATTGGAGGCCATACGGACACAATAATGCAAAACAAAGAATGGTTTGTTTCTGGTCATCAAGGCCTGTTGCCAGTTCTTTAAATAGCCTCCCACTTTGTGAATAGGTATCTTATAAGCTAACAGTTTTTTTGTCTGCCTATCTGTTTTCACAATTCGCTTTTATCACATGCTTTTGATTTTGTTTGAATGGTCTATTATCACTTAACTGTTTTTGTGCACTTGCCTGCATCAGCCTGCCCTCTAACTTCTTTGGAGCTCATTCTTTTGAACTCAACACATCAACATATTGAGGAAGAGCAGCATCAGCCCTTGTTCCTCTTTTTTCATTGAGTTGGGTAACAAACACCTGGATAAGCTCTATCTACAGAGAGCCTGCAGCCTCAGCCTCTGTGTGAGGAGCAGTGTGATGGATCTGGGTTTGCAATGAATCAGCAAATCTGGGCATGTTTTAGGACCATAGAATGGTCCACAGAGTGAGTTTGAGCTGTGGCGAGGTAGCGTGCATTTCAGTACATACTTCAAACAGTCTGACACTCAAGCCTGCCAGATCTTATCTTTGCCAGATTCTCTTTGGCTGACGGCCGTTCTCCTGCTAGCATGGGATGTTGTGAGATGTTTCTGATTGCATTAGCACCTCTTGGCATTTGTGTGTAGACGAGAGACAGGGTTTGGTTGGGGGTGGGGAGTGGATGGGTTATTGGATGGAGAGTGAGTGTTGATTGACTTCAGTAGCAGTGTAGTGACCTTCTAGCTCTTTCCCCATGTGGCATGAAAGTGCTAATACACCAGTAATTCAGGTAGATAAGGAACAAGTTTCACCTCCCGCAAAATCACATTTTGTTCAGCTTTAAGGCTGCACAGGGCAAAGCATTGTTAAGGGTTATAAAACAGCAATCATGCCATTAGTTCACCTTGATTAAAGGAATACTGCTGGAAATGACAAAAACTGCAGTGTACAATTCACAGTTCTTCTTATGAAATCTGATTAGCTGAGTTAAATTACCTTAAAATGAGCAATATACAATGATTTTCTGTGTTGTTTACAAAGAAAGTGTCTTTATGTGAGAAAGTGTATGTATCACTTTAAATTGAATAAATATAAAATATCTCACAGTTAACTTTGAACAAACAAGATATGATAATCCTTTATTAGTCCTGCAGTGGGGACCATTCGAGATGTACTAGTAGAGGTTAAAAGGTTCCCTGTTTCATAGTAAACCACAGTAACATTTAGGGCAGTCAGTAATACCATTTCAAATTTTAGCTATCACAGTGTGAAATCCTCACAATATAAACTCAACAAACAAAAACTAAATCAAGGTAGGATCAAGTGTGAGGTTTGATTGTACTTCGTTTTTTTAAACGAGCACAGACCCATACAATGCAGCATTTAAGGTGGAACAGAAAATGGCAGATGCTAACT
>CM067515.1:8542715-8891563 GCA_034509495.1 Acestrorhynchus altus
TGCTATACATAATTGAAATAGTGTCGTGCCAGACTGTAATGGAGTCATTTAAAATTGTCAGAGATCAGTCCAGCTTTTGTCTTAGTGGAGTCGGCCAGTAAATCTGTGTGGTCAGCAACACGGTCAGTGAAAAGATCAATGGTTTGTTGTCCCTGTCCAGGCTTAGTGTCATGGTGACACTCCAGTATGCCAGTCGCATTCCCAGATCTATCGCCAGTTGAAAATGTGTTTGAGATTCTATGGACACCTACTGCAAAATCTGCAGGAACTGAGTGAGAATTTTTAAGCTGCATGAGATAGATTATCGCAGGATACCATTAGGAGCCTCTACAACTCCATTCTGAGACACCTGCCATGTTGCCTTATATCCAACACCATACTGAGAGACACTACTTTTGTGTGTGTATCTCAATAAATATTGCTCATATCAATCATTTATCATTCTTGGTAACATTTATCTTCCTTCCCAATAGTACTGCAACCACCTTCTAGGTGCAAACAATTTTTGGCATTATACTACAGTCCCATAGGGTAGCTAGCAGACTTAACATCATTGTTGAGCTGCTACTTTTTGAGGACTGTTAACAGCCACAGTCCCCCGCAGTCTTCTTCTTTCGGCTGCTCCCTTTAGGGGTCGCCACAGCGTATCATCTGCCTCCATCTTCACTACATCCATAAACCTTCTCTGAGGTCTTCTTCTTCTCCTTCTGGCAGCTCCATCTCCAACATTCTTTGTCCAATATATCCACTATTCCTCCTCAACACATGTCCAAACCATCTCAACACGGCCTCTCTAATTTTACCTCCAAACTGCTCCACCTTCACTGTCCCTCTGATCTGCTCAGTCCCCCACTGTGCACATCCTAATATCAATCAGTCGAAATGTAGGAAGAGGCACTGAAAAAAGGCAGTGCATCAGACTTAAAGAATGGCTGGAACAAAAATAGTGCTTCTATTGTTGAATTATATGAATATCTTCATTTGTCCCAACACACGGAGAAATGCTCATTATGGGACTGTGTAATGCAGACTAATATGCATAACTGTTTTAGCAAAAGCCAGCATTGCAATAACAGTAATTAACATATATATATATTGTGCTGCCTGCTCTGGATTATCCCCAAACACCTTTTGCTGCATTTGTCTTCATTTAGCACATCTGTCAGTGTCCCTGTTACAGGACGGGAGCGGATTGTATTTAGTAATGGGTTTGCCAGTCGCTCCCTCCAAGATGAACTCATGACATTTTATGCAAGAGTGAGAAATGAGTCACAATTGATATGAATGGTGAATACAGTGACATTTTACACTGTTAGTCATGATCAGGGGTGGGGACAACCCTGGAGCCTCGCCATGCAGTGGGCTCATACTGATGATGTCAACATGATGTCATGTTTGAAAATGTCAGTGATATTAAGCAGTTAAGCAGATTTCTTCCTAGACAAGCCTTTTAATGAGTAGACTACTGATGGCATTAGCAGAGCTGAGCAGAGAGTGGCGCAGGATTTTAACAGATTTCTCAGCTGACAGCGCAAAGTACCTTAAGAGACGGGCAAGCCAACAACCACAAATGTGTGGAGGCAGCCACATAAAGCGGGGAGGGGGTGGTGGTGGAGTGGAGCAGCTTTAGGCGCTAGTGAGAAGTCAGTTGACATTAAAGGACTCATATTCACTATGTTTCACTTTTAATGTTTGGGTTTTATGTACCTTCAGCCTGATTTGGATGTGATTCATTTTACCTGGAGAGGTGGAGTAAAGTATATTGTGGCTTAAGCCACTGGTCGTGGCTTAACCATTTACGCAGTATTAAAGGATGATCTCTTATAACCCATTAGTGATAATAAAAATTTTGTTTGACAATAACTACAATATACTCAATACAGACTATATGATCCAGGTTGTATACACTCACATCCAGAATGAAAACACAAAACGCCTTTTCAACCACCTCAGACCTGAGATATCCAATAAACGCTCCTTATCCAGAGAATATGATGGAATATTAACCCACTTCTTGATTCGCATAGGACTAATCCAACCCTGGATTTTTCACTGACGTGGTTGAACACTGAACATGCAGTTGGTTAAAATACCTGACATGGTGCATTTGGATGAGACTAACATCATTGAGAATCTCCTTTACCCCACCTCCTTTAATACAGGTTATACTAATCCTGTTCAAATAGGGCTACAGACATTCATAAAATATTTTTACATTACTTTTTTCAAGTTTTGTTACTGTGCCTTTAAGATGTATAAATGGCTTCAGTTCTGATTGGCTGCCCTGTATCCCTCAGTGTGAATAAGTTGGCCTGAATTCTGTATGTTAAATGGGTCGGGCTGAAGTGTTTTATGCTCAGCAGGTGGGGCTGAGGTGCTCTATGCAAAATGGATGGCACAAAACTGCTGTTGGCTGAATAGGTGTGGCTAAAATGTTGCAGGCTGAACAGGAGGAGATACACCTTTGTAGCTGAATGGGTGGGACTAAGATGCTTTAGGTGGGCTTGCGTAGCAGACCAACAGCCATTTCAGCGATGAAGACAGGAGTCATGTGAAAAACAATACACAAGCAGGACATGGGGACAGTCAGTCACAGATATATCCCAGCATTCTCTTACAGGGGAATATGGGCTGAAAACACTAGCAAAACCAGTGAAACTCTTCATTTACCTCCTCTTGTGTGCTCATCTGTATTTAGTTGCTGCTTCCTCTGGGAGTTGGGAGGTGCAGTGTGACTGAATATGAAGCATTTGTTGTGGTCTGAGATGCCAGTGCTCTAGCCTATGACATCTAGTGTCATTGATTACTTCTCCAACTCATTGCGTTCTTTTGGTGGAAGACAGAGAGATAAAACAAGAAAGGCAACTCTTGTGTTGGTTGGTAACGCAGGTCAAATGAACATCAGGGCCAGATGGTACAGACCTGTTTTAGAAGTCCCAGGCATACTGGGAGATTAAAGCCAAATAGCTCTTCCCTGAATTAGAGAGGCCTGCAGCTCATCCACTGGCTTAAACACACACAGGCAGTTCAGAAACCTCACACACTATTGTAGATGATAGAGCAAACATTATAGAGTAACCCAAGGGGCTTGCATTGCAGTCTAATATGCTTGGGCACTTGTGACCTATCACCATAAGCCATGTCTGTCAAAACAGCTGCTGCCTTTAGACAAATACAATCATTCCTTTTACTCCCTGTTCCAATCAAACGCATAATGCCTAGTTTAACTACAAATCCATGAATCCATCTCATTACATTAATAACTGCATCACTTTCCTGCAGTTCCGTTGTTTTGAAACTTTGGCATGAGATGACCTTGGCCACTACTTATAATAATTCAGAAAACAGCTACATTTACCCTAGTGTTTCTCACTGTTCATAAGAGAGCCTATTATTTTCTACAGGAAAAAAAGAAAAGAAAAAAAAAAGTTGCAGTCAATCTGATTAGTTGTGCTGTTGTGTACAATCTGATTAGTTGTGCTGCATTCAAACTCATGTTGTTTACAGACTGTTGTGTTGCTAACATTACATGTACTGACAGCTGAAGCAAGGACTGACCTTTATATCATCTGTCTAATTCTGAGGTTTTGAGTGACTGCGGCTATACATCGATCAAGTATATTAGTGCTCATTAATACCACCTGCTTAATATTGAGCAAGTCCCACTTTTTTTCCACAAGGGATCTGACTATTAGAGGCATGTTTTGGAAATGCTCTGACCCAGTCCTCCAGAACAGTTTGGACCTTGTGAAAGTATCTCAGACTCTTTAGCTCGTCCATTTTTCCTGCTTCAACATATCCACTTCAGGAACGGACTGTTACTGCCAAATACTAGTATACCTTGTACCATGATAAATTTCAGTGCTAATGACAGTACATTGGATTATGGGTATTCTGTACCCATTACAGCTGTGCTCCCCAACCCTGCTCCTGCAGCTGTTTCTTCTGCTTTGACAAACCCACTTGATGCACCAACTCAGTATATCTTTTATAATGAGTTAAGTAAATGTGAGAGGTGAGGGAGTGGACAAAAATCAGTGCCACTTATTGTGGGACTTTAGGACTTTACAAAAATAACCCACAAATTAATGAATTGGGTGTGGCTTCAGACTTTATTTCACACTTTTGGATAAGCCCATCATGCAGTAGTATTGATCGCTGCTCTACCTGGGTTAGATTGAAGTAGTGTTCAGGGCCACTATGCCTGTTGTTTAGCACTGATTAATCTGGGCCAGCTGTCAACAGCAATCCCTAAGTGCTGTCAGCCAATCAGCATTTTTGATTCTAATGAATTTATAGGAGCGATTGTCACAGGATTTATCTGTGAAAAAAAGCACCCTGGCTGTATTGTGCTCCTCAGTGAGGAAGTGTCATAGCACACATTTGTTCTTCCACATCTTAGATGCATATAGGTATTCCAGGATGGAAGGTCAAGAGTCAGTCATTCTGCACACAGCAAGTAGAATTTTGTACAAACATTAGAATTGAACATAGGACATTAGGGACACCCAAACACATGCAGGATAGGAGTAGGATAGGATAAGATAGGATAGGATAGAACTTTATTGATCCCTTGGGAGGGTTCCCTCAGGGAAATTAACTAAATAAGTAACTAAATCCTAAGTGCCTCTGATTATCCAAAACCATATATAGCCGTAACCATATCAACAATAAAAAAATGAACATTTAGTAACGCTAGTGATACTAACAAAATGGACTGTAATAATATGACACTCAAAGGAAAGGAGTCAGCAAAACAGTTGAGTGCCATAACCTTTCATTGCAACCATATGCCAGAGAGCTCTTCCCACAGAAAACTATAGAATAAATAAACTTTTATCTAATGCTGCCTTTCAGATAGCAATGTGTCATCATAGGTGTCTGCACTCAACAAAATTCAAAGGATTTCAGTAAACCGCAATCTCTAAAACTTGCTATCTATCTATGCTTACATTGAATAAATAGTTCTGCATTTGTCTCTAGAGCAAGCATCTTGCAAATGCACATCCCTGCCTCTCATTATCCATCTTCAATCTGAAAGGAAAGTTGGATAACACTACTGTTCTGGGTGGATTTTTGAGGACAGACTCTTTTAAATGTCACCTTTTTCCCATTAGCCAGCAAATGGTAGCTAACATTCCTGTCCAGCCCAGTATGCTGCACACCACAGGCATTCTTCAGGTTAATGGTGTATTTGATAAAGTTAAAGGGTATTTGTAGTAATATGTTTGCTGTTTGATTATTAAGGCACAAGTAACAGTAATGTTGGCTTGCTTACACACTGATTGTCAAAAAGAGAGTTGCACAAATACCTGCACCCAGAAGGAATTGTCAGATTGCAGTGCTATTTGTAAGGAAACTGGATGTTACCTGAAAAAAAAACACCCTACATTTTTAACTGCCATGGCAATATTATTGAGCTACACATTGAGAAGAAGGGTCTTATGCCACACGTCTCAAAATGGAGTTTTAGAGATTCCTATTGTTGTTCTTTGATAATCCATCCCATGCAGCTTGAATATTCTCACTCAGTTTCAGGAGATATTACGGAAGGAGTGGAATGTTGATAGTATGTTCAATAGCATCCCACGCTCGTTTTCAATCAGGGATAGATCTTGTGATGCGACTGGCCATGGCACAGTATCTTTGTCTTTAAGGTGAGCTCTTGAGAAGGCAGCAGTATGTGGACGAGTACTGTCCTGCTTGAATAGTGCACTGGAGTGTGTGTTCAGAGAAAGGTAGGACCACTGGTTGCTAGACATCATTAACCTAACGATGGACTGTAATGAAGACCGAAGGTGATCTGGCATGGTAAGAAATTGCGGACCACACCATGACAGCTTCTCGATATATAACAACAAACCATGGTGACTCCACACATAGATTTGTTGATTGTCTCCGCCAAGACAAAAGAGGGAATCTACACAGGATATTCTGACTCTACTGCCATTCTACTGCAATTCCATAACAATCACGACACAAATGTGGTTATGAATTGTAATCGGTTGATTTATATATATATATATAAGAAAATAAGAAATAAGAAAATTGTCTTGGATTGTCTATTAAACAAGCTTTTCTTACTGTTTTTTAGAAAGAGCTGATTAGATAACTGATAACTAAAGATGACTCAATGTTGGTCACATCCTTCCTTTAGCAAGTGAACACTTGTGTTACGAGAGTACAACGTAATCTTTGGAGGGTGGATGGGGCTTCAACAAAGAAGAAATGGAATTGCACATAACAAGTAGGATATTATGGCAAAACTCAAAGGAAATCTCTGGAAGCAGTGGAAGTGGAGGTCAAGTCCTCTCATGGTCAGTCAACAGCAGGTGCTGGTCTGTATCTGAATGAGAAGCTTCTCTTCATATGTGCTACTTGCGTTGCCTGTTTTGCATTTCTGAAGACAGGCCGAGGGCTATGTGGTCAGGGGCTGTGGTCAGAAGTTCTTATATAATTGTGGTGCTGTGGTCAAGCATTATGTCACTGTAGAAGAGAGCGATGCATTATATAAGCACTTCCTCTTAATGCCACATACAGGATTTTAATATGCCCTCCTGCTGTAATCCTGCTGATGTATTCTGGTTTGATTGACAGCTTTGCTAAATTGTGATGGCCAGCTGCTTCTGCCAGGGGACATTGGTAGAGGCCATTTTAATGGGAGGACAGTGGGAGGAGAAAAGAAGGAGAAAGGAGAGTAGAGGAGGAATATAGAGAGATGATGAAGGAGTGAAGATTGAACAACAAAGGAGAGATGTGTCAGTGGTACATTTTTAGGCAATAGCAGTTTAGTGTGGCTAACACACACACACACACACACACACACACACACACACACACACACACACACACACACACACACACACACACACACACACTAATCCATATGGGAAAAGGAGCATTTCTGACACATTCCCAGCTCTGTTTAGTGTGATTAAAGATTATGAAATGTAGCACTGTCTAATCCGACCCTCACACACTCCCATGATCTGTGTCCACTGGCCTGGGGAGAATAGAGGTTGCATTATTGCAGTATTGGTTTTCAGATGGTGTCCAGTTTCAGTTCCTTTTACACTATTCTTGGCACTGTTCTTGAGTTGTACAAAAACCTTAAATAGAAAAACATCGACATATATCTGCTCATTCATTGTTTCTTATGAAATCACTGTAACTGTCTGCACTTTCAAGGGAAGGCTTTCTAATAGAATTCTGAAAGACCCCCTGCGATTGTGCTACATTTTAACTAGAAGGGAACTCTTTGTAACTTCATGTTCAGATAGTTAAATATTCAATCCCAAAATTCATTTGCATAGATGGATGATCACCACCCCACCTCATCCTCAACTCCACAATGCATCCTGAAAGTAATGGATGGAGCTTTATAATTTCAGAGATTCACAGTTCCACAGTTCCACAGCTCAATCCTGGAGGGCTTCACACATCTTCATCTCACCCCTGGCATTAGATGTGGTGCCAATAGGTGCATGTGTATCTGCTCCAGGTAGTGTATTTTAGTCTGTTGTATTCGCAGTAGAGAATATGGGTCAGCAATGAATTTTAGAACTTTAAATGAAGATGACCCGATGGAATATTATATGGAATAATACTGGATAGAATTCCTGAGCCCTAAATGTTGGTATGCTTGCTGTGTGTGAATACATATTGTGGTGGTGCTTTCACTTCCAAAGGAGAGACTGCCCTAATTTCCACCCCCCAAATTACCAAATACCAATTACCCAACCCCATTAGTGACTAACAATGGCCTGTGCCAGCCAGCAGTGCACTATCATGTGGTGTGATGAGAGCACAGAGTAGACACACCCAGTAGATACTTTTTTAATTTCACTACACTAATATATAAAAAACAAAATATATACTAGCACATTCCAGGGCCAATGACTATGGCTTATATCTCATGAAAATAAATACCATATTGCATTTTAGAATATTTCCACACGATATATGAATATATAGGCTGGAAATGGAAACTGGCATCTCCATAAAGCTTGTCAGGTGATTGAAGTATGAGGTATTTAAAATCTGCTAGATTCTGTATTGAATCTGGACTTGATAAAACATAGTGGACCAACCCCAGCAGATGACATGTCTCCCTGAACCATTACAGACTATGGAAACTTCACACTGGACTTTGGAAACTCTTCTTTCACTCTTTATCCAGTTGAGACTCTATGACTTTTGATTTCCAAATGAAATGCAAAATTTACATTCGTCTAAAAAGAGGAGTTTGGGGCACTAATCAACTGTCCAGTTCTTCTTCTCCTTAGCTGACAATCCCCTCAAGGCTGTGGTCATCCATGTTGCTTGAGCACCTTTTCCCACCACATTATCCTCATACAGACAACTTTCTATTAATGTTCCTTGATACAGGCATATTAATAGAGACATTTTCTAGTCAAATGTCAGGACAGCAGTGTTCTCAGTGATTGTAGTGACATATTCTGAACTAGACATAGTATTTATACTGTTCAAATCAAAATTTACTCAAACTTGAAATTAAATGTTTTAAGGATTTTTTTGTAATAATTTCAGAAACTCGATTTCTGGTTTTCATGAACTTTAATCCACACTCAAAGGTAAGCAACAAGTATGCCACTTTACTTGTAATACATGTACTATTTATGACAGTTTACCTTAAAATCTGACCAAATAGCTGCTTGACAAAATTTGTAAAAAAGATTTGTAAAAATTTGTAATAGAAAAGCCTATTTTACATGTTTTTGTTCTCCTTACAGAGCCGATTAATGTACTGAAATTCAACAATAGTTTGGAAACCAGACTTCTCACACATCTCATTTACAAAAAATGTTCTTTGAAAAAACATCTATCGAACAGCTCTTTTGCACGTCAAAGTGGTTCTTCTAGGACAGTGTTTCAAAGAAACTGTTTTTGGCACATTCATTGTAAGAGTGTTGAGTTCCTGATTATATTCTGCTTCAGTTCAATTAGCTCAGTCCTTCTGTTTCACGTGGCTTCACTCGTGCAGACCTAAACCTTCAAAGAGCATTTTTGGGACAAAAGTTCCCCTAAGAAAGGTAATAACGATAACAAACAATGAAAGCTGCCAAAAGAATCTTAGTCATTATGGAACATAAGACACTAATGAGCAGCAAAGGTCCTTCAAACAGCATCAACAACAAACTTTGTTAACCTTCATGTGAGCCTTATGTAAAGGGTAGAAGACTTGTCAGCTCAGAGCAAACACTAAAGCTGATTTGCTTTTGGCTCTGTTGAATAACCACATTTTGAGGTTGCATTTTAATCTACAATTGATTATGAATAATACACACTATATGTCCTAAAGTATGTAGATATACGGTGTTTAATGCAGTAACAGCCTCTAGCTTTACACTAGATGTTAAAACATTACTGTTAGGATTTGATTGCATTCAGCAAAAAACATTTAGTAGCTTTTTGGGGATTTAGTACATTTTGTGCTTCTTCATCATTTTGTGTTTCTTAAGTTCTTCCTCCATCACCCTCAGATTGCTTATTAGGGGTCTGTATATGCGTTTCTATGAGACATATTTTGGCCAAAGTCTAATTTAATGAGCACTTTTCAAATTAGATTGAAACCCACTGTTACAATGTATTGTATATTGCATATTTACATTTACCTGAGAATTGTCTCTTCTTCCACCCGGGCTCCCTTTACAATCGGGGCACCACTATGGAACACAATTTTCGCACATCTTTTACAAGCTAAGTGGTACAGAACCAGCATCTGAAGTGAAAGAAGTATGTGGACTGAGGCAGTACAGTAACATCACAGACTTTTACACAAATATGACTCTTGTGAGTGTTATCTTGCCTGCATGGCTGTGTGTCGGCCATAGAGTAGCAATGATTGCAGTGCTACTCTCCCTATTACAGGTCAGTGGAGCATCAAAATGATTTTGAAGCTGTTATTCTTAGATAAAAAGCCACATAATCCTGCTTTAATGGCTTTTTTGGTAATCAGACCTGATATCTGGTATTCTACAGTTACACTGATGGAAATAGTCATCCTCCTTTCATTGCAGGAGAGAAATATAAACTCCCCCATGCCATTTTTATGCTGTGTATGTCACACAAATCCTGACCCCGAAAAAGGATGGCCTGACTTTTATCTCACATGAATTATTCATGTTTGGTCTTTTCAGTTTCCAGACTACACAGTTAAGATGATTGCTTTCCAAATAAACCTATTTTAGTGAATTTCTTGGACATAGAAATGTACAGTTTTATAGCTCTGGACATGGGTTGGCTGTCTATCTGCCAAATGAAGAAAAAGGAGATTATTGCTCTGCAATCAATACATTCTTAATTTTAAGTTCAGCTTATACAGTGTGATTAACTGCAGTAGATAACAAAGAAGAAACAGTGTGAGGAACATAAGCATTGGGGTACACTTTGGTGAAACTTGCATGGACTAAATTTAGCCCTTATTTGCATTATAAGGCAAATTTGTCTCTGAACTGCATGGAAATGTGTTTCTATTTGAAGGAGCCACAACCTGAAGGTGACAGGATAAAGAAATGCAACACACACACAAACACGTTTTTTTCTGGAGCGCACTATTAGAAGCTTTTATAAAGCACTTCCTTGGGTTGACATACAGCATGCATAACACACTATGACATGCCATCTGCCAGTGTTTTGTGTAAGAGAATGTGTGTATTCTAAAAGCTTGTCCTCTTTTAATAGAACTGGACTGGGAGCCACTGAAGCCAGGTTAAAGTTGCACTGTATCAGTTCATCTCAGGTTGTCCTTCCGTTCTTTGAGGAGCCTGCATATACAACTGCATTTGCGAACAAAATATGCTGTATTTGTTATGCAGTCATGGACGCAGGTGGTCTCGTGGTAATGATTATGACAATTTTTTTAGATTTTCACACCATTTTCGCCTTTCCCCTGGGTACCTTCAAGCACATCTAATTCAGCTCACTCAGGTTTAGTAGGTGGTTTGTTTGCAAAGTTCAATGTGTTTCAACAAAATTTGCTGTGGCAAATTTCGAATGACTTCCAGGTGCATAGGTGAATTTTGACTGGTTCCTGACCAATATCTTCTGGCTGTGTGACCTATAACACACTCTATACTGTCTCTGCTCTGTCTGGGCCAACATTGAGGAAACACTGTTTTGGTTTCAGAACAGGATATATTATACATTTCTTTCTGTGCAGATTATATACAGTATATATGGAAATAAAAAATAAATTCTAAATTGGCATGTGCATATATACTCACCGACTTTGTTATTAAGTCCCAACCAATCAACCAGTTACCTTCAGGAGTCACATGCATAGAGAATTGAAGTCCATCTGTGTGTTGTCTTAGTGTCACATGATCTACCAGTATACACACACCCTTTCTGAAAGGCCCCAGAGGCTGCACCATTAAGCAAGTGGCACCACTAACCAAACAACACCATGAAGACCAAGCAGATCTCCAAACAAATCAGGGGCGAAGTGACTGATGATCCCATGGAGCACGGAGGGCATAAAATAGAGAGGCAGCACAGAGACCAAAGGTAACCCTGAGGGAGCTGCAGAGTTCCCAAGCAGAGACTTGAGTATCTGGCATATGACCACAATAGGTTGTACAATCCATAGAGCTGGGCTTTATTTGAGAGTGACCAGAAAAAAGCCTTTCCTTGCAGACAAAAATATGACTTTTTTGAGTTTGCAAAAATGCCAAATGCATTGAGCTCTGGTCAGATGAGACCAAAATTTTACAGTTTGACCACCAAGGTCTGGTGCAAAACCATCCTGTTTTTCAGCACCAGGGAACTGAGAAACAGGTTGAGGGGAAGATTGATATGATGGGTATGAAGATGGATACAGTCATATTCTTGAACAAAACCTGCTTCGGTCTGTCAGTGATTTGAACTTGGGATGGAGAATGACCTTCCAACAGGGTAATGACCCAAAGCATTCTGCTAAAGCAACACTCCAGTGGTTTAAGGGAAATGTGTAAATGTATTAGAATGGCCTAGTCAAAGCCCAGACCTTAATCCAATTGAGAATCTGTGGTTAGACTTGAAAATGGCTGTTCACCAGTGGAAACCATCTAACTTGAAGGAGCTGGAGCAGTTTTGGGCACAAATTACAGTGGCAAGATGTGGCAAGCTCATACAAACGTATCCAAAGCAACTTGCAGCTGTAATTGCTCTACAAAGTACTGACCTTAGAGGGGTGAATAGTTATACACACTTGGGTTTTTTGTTTGAGGCACTGTATTGTTATCACAAACATGGACATAAGTATATAGAATCATAGGTAACATTTTTACACAAGACAGCAAAAGAGGCTTCCTGAGCCATATCTCTGACAGCCACTGTATTATATTACCATAGCAACTGCTTCAATCTTTATCAGACAGGTTGGCCTAGCATTTCAGAATGTCTGAATGGTTGTAATAAAGACTAATCAATCATTTATCGATTTTGGGGATCAGTTTTTTCTCATTTTCCTCATCGACGTGGATGTGGTCCTATGAGAATTTGCCACCAGGTCAAATCTATTTGGTGACCCCTCTCATGAAGTGTCAGGAAATGAAAAAGCGTGTTCTATTCGTAAGTAATCCCTTATTTGGGATGATTAACTTGATGTGTTTTAGGCTTGCAGTTTGAACGATGTGCTGCTAAAATGCTCTCAGTGACGCTGAGTTTATGTTATGGTACGCACGCAACATATCCCATCTACATGCACATCCTGTGCATATGCACCTCTTTCGAGAGGTGTAATCGGGCCTGTGTGTGTGGTGTGTGTATGTAAGAGGATTCTTGCGGCAGCTGCTTGCACAATCAGGCTGCGCTGTTCTACTATGTAGGTCAAACTGCAGGCGAGAGAGAGAAAAGAGAGGGAGGGAGGGAGAACACCATACGTGCTTGCTCAGTCAATGTCCACCACCAACACTTTGACCTGTTATTACACATTAATACTTTAACCTAATGTCAGGAAAACAGAAACCCTTGCAATTCTGTATCCCTTGAGGTTCCCGACCAAATGAAGCAAGGCTGTTAAATGCTCAGAATATGAACGGTGCTACATCTGGGTTACAAGCAAGCTAACACTCCTGTGCATGGCAATGACATCACATGATATTCAGATACTGTATTTAACACTACCACATTTGACAAAGCCTGCTGGTATGTTTGTGATCTGATATTTTGAGTTTAAAGCACAGCAGTGTGAAATTGCATGTAGCAATATACATATTCATGATCCAGAAGATTCTGTGATGTTCAGTAGAATAATGTAACATCTGTTGGTGTACTCAAGTTCAGACTCTGGTCTGGACCGCATTTTGGATTCATCTGTCTGAGGTAACATTAATTAAAAAGAGAAATATGAAAAAAGCATCAGGAATTGCTCAGGATTAAACGCATCTGTTCAAGTTCCAACATCTTTGGTCTATATGTACATGCATGAGGTGGAAGAACTCAGAGTCGGAGTCAATCAGAAACTTTAGTTGGGGGTGGGACAACAATTAGAATCTGCATTTTTAGGAGAGTTAATCAATCATTTACTCTGCTATCAGCCAGAGAAAGATTTGTCAACGTGTAAATAAGGGGACTACTGAGATTTGTCCACTTTAAGCAATGACCATCACATTGCATAACAGCACAGGATGTGGTTCGATGAGTGTGCAGAATAATGTCAGGTTCAAGCTGACGCTCATTTAGGCTTATCATGTTTGGTTGGAGTTTACTATGTTTTCTGAAGCTCGCTGTGAACAGAATGCTGAATGTAGCAGTGTGATGTTCTTAGAACTTGAGCAGTTATCAGAGCTGTTCAATTCTGGCATAGTTTGAGGATCTCATTTTTTGTTCTCTGGATGGCATAACTGGATAGCTTTTATTTGAGACGATGGCTGATTATGTTTTAAAGAAGAAGGGATGCAGAATATATTCGGTTTTTTTTTATTCCCATATGATGACTTGGCTATAGGTCTGATGACAAAGTCTTGATTACCACACTAATAGCATCACATCTTGTCAAAGTTTTTTTCCAAGCATTTAGTATTTTTGAACAAGATTTCCTTACAGGTTTTGGTACTCGAGTTCAGACAGTGACATCAAATTACACTCACTTATAAAGTAAATGTATAATAAAGTATCTACAAGGGTTTCTTTTGAACGATACGCCTGAAGAACCATGTTTAGAACCATTGCAAAAAAAAAATGTTTATAATGGAGACGTGTGAGCATGAATAATGTTCAAAGGTTTGAAGAGGGAAGATAGTTCAAGTTGCTTCTGCTTTGAGCTAGCATGCAAGACCCCCTCTGATAAGCAGAGCTAGGGGCTGAGAGATATTACAGAGGTGTAGGAGGAGATAGAAGGTGGTGGGTTGTGAAAGCTTAATCATAGGCTCAGAAATGCAGAACTGTGAATTTATGGGATGTTACATTGGGAGGAACACCTCTTTGTTTCCCATGAGTTAGTGTGCTTGCAGCCCCTATATGTCTCACTGAAGCAATTGCCAGTGCCTGATTATTTTACCTTCCATTGAAATGACCCTTTCTTGTCCAAAATAGGTGGTCCGTAGTCCCTTGAAGCAGCATGTGAAGAACAAAAGCACACACACACAGACATTTGACTCTCTGACAATGATGATCGAAATGGCTCTGACAATTACTGCTTTAGTACTTTACTGGTACATTAGCTTCATAATAATAGCTTCATATATATTAAGAGTTATTAAGAGATGTTGAGTATAATGAACATTCCTGCAAAGTCTCTATTAATTCTATGTGTTGGGATGCCTGTGCTCCATTGCAGTACTGCTTATATACTAATTGTGTTTGCCGACAACATAATAATATAGTTTTAGGAACATCAGGCATGATATTGGCTTTATTTATACTTACGGTTATATGGTTTCCAAGCTGCAGATGACTGTACTGCAGATGTCAGCAAACTGTCTCAACACATCTGCTTGATGTGATGAAAAAGTCAGCACACGTCCCCTACAAGGCTGTGACCTGAGTCTGACACAGCTCCTCTATATGATGCAACCATTATATGCCATAAAGTGGATGCTCAATACAATCATAGCCAATGTCAGTCAGGTCATGTGTTGTGTAGAAGATGGAAGTCAATGTACCATTAGAGGTCTAATGTATTTTAAATAAGCGGTTCAATGATTAAATAAATGATTCCTATTTGATTAGACAAAATAAGACAAATATGATCTGATATGCTGAAATGAGGAAAGCACAGTGCTGAGAAAAACAGGGCAAATAAGCCATGTCTCAAAGTGAGGTCTGCAGTTAGGTGAGAACAACACAAGCTATGGGTAATCCATGTTCAATGGAATCCATGTATATCTTTACTGCACATTACGGTTACATTACGGTTCATTATGGAATTGTTACAGTGCACTGAAAATTCAGCACTTCATTGTCAGACACAAAGTCACTAGTGTACTCCATAGTGGATATGGAGTGGTTTTGGACACAGTTCATTACCTGTTACCTGTGTTACAAACATAAATCTCTCTGGATAAGAGTGTCAGCCAAATTATCCAAAAAGATGAAAATGGACAACTGTATTGGAACATTGGAAATCCCAAATTGTTTGTGAAAAATACATTATTATTATTATTATTATTATTATTATTATTATTATTATTATTATTATTATTATTATTATTATTATTATTATTATTTAATAAAAAATGTTCTCAGTGCTGTTTACATTTAACTAATGTTCAGACTCTAGAGAGTATTAAGTGATATTTTTATGTTTATTCATTTAATTAATTAGTTAATATGTATTTATTATTTATGTTGCAAAAAGAATCACTGTAATTATTTGTATAATTTAGCTTGCTTCATACAGGAAGCCTCTTCTTAAAGAAGGTTCTTAAATTAATTATTATATGCACTTTTAAGTTCATATTTATGAAAAACTAAATTAAGATAAACTGCCTTGAAATCTTAAGAAGTTTCTCTATATCTTAACTTTTTTTATTTGAACTTTTTTTTTTTTTAATTGCAACTTTTAAAAAATATATCTCATTTTAACTTAATGAGAGGCTCAGACTCTTAGAGTGTAAGAGTTAGAATGTAAGCCTCCATCAGTTTAAATTGTTGAATAATGTCTAATTTAAAAAGATTAAAGTACAGTAGAAAGTAGAGATTGCTCTGAAGGTACTGTTAGTTTCTACATAATAGTTTAATAGTAATAACTGTATTAAGGCCGTGTTACAAAGAAAGCCACAAAGTTGCTTAGTTACATTGTTTTTGGAAAATTGCACTTAAGAACATTCTATTGAATTTCATAGTGTTTGTCTTAAGATTTTTCAGAAGTTTTTTTCTTAGGAAAGCTTTTGTGACCCAAAACCTCACCCATCCCTCTTTCCCTCCACTTTCATTAGATATCTAGAACCCATGCATCATTCCCAGTAATCTACCTCTTACAATAAGCATAAGTATGAGCATTCAAAAGTGCACAAGGACTCTAATTTGACTGTTTTGACTCATGACTTTTAATTCAACTCTTCTAACGATGACTCTTTTGCTGAGGTCCACTTTCTGTGTGCATGTGTGTGAATGCATTATCATGCATTATCAAGAGTCCTGTTATAAATTTTGTCCTACTGAGAGCACAGCTCCCCTGGGGATGTGCAATTGTGGATAGAGGGGTGTCCTGAGAGAGAGAGAGAGAGAGAGAGAGAGAGAGAGAGAGAGAGAGAGAGAGAGAGGAGAGAGAGAGAGAGAGAGTGTTTGGACACAGCTGCAGGTGTATGGAGTCCGAGGGTCAGACATGAATTCCTGCAGGAGGCCCACCGCAAAGCAGTTTTGTATTCGGAAGCAGAGCGTTGTGTTACTCCCCATTAGTCAGACATACACAGTCATAGTGGAGCTGCATCAGCCTTTGCCATTCTTAGTCAGAGCATGTAGAATGACATGGTTTTACCTGAGGCAGGGGATAACAGCAGAAATAGCTTTCTATCTCACTCTCAATCACCCCACCACGCTGTCTTTATCTGGCCAAACTCTGGCCTGTCCTGGCACTGCTTTAACTGTTTTGGCTAACAGAGAACACGTGCCTTCTCTCTCTCTCTCTCTCTCTCTCTCTCTCTTTCTCTCTGTGTACTTCTGAGCTAATTTGACATGAAGAGCATTATCATGCTGAAGCAGCGATTATGTGATTATGGGTAAATTGTGCTCTTCAAGGGATGCACATGGTCAACAATGGGCACGAAGTTTGCTAAGAAAACATACCTGACCCCACCGCCTCCACCAGTCTGGACTTTTGGTAAAAGGCTGGTGGGGTCTATGGACTTCAATTGTCCATTTTTAGTGAGCCTGTGTCCTTTTAAGACTCATCTTTCTGTTCTTGGACGACAGAAGTTGAATCTAACATGGTGTTCTGCTTTTGAAGCTCATCTTTCTCAAGGTTGGACGTGTTGTTCACTTTATTTCTACACACTACAGTTGTACACAGTGGTTATCTAAGTTACAGTCTATCTGTCCCCTCCAAACAGTCTGGCCATTCTCTGTTGACCTCTCTTGTAAACAACACCTCTTGCATGTATTGAAAATCCCAGGATATCAGCTTTTCTAGATATACTGGGTTCTTCCGTTCTGACACCAACCATGTTTAAAATCACTGAGATATGAATTTTTTTCTCCACATCCACATGGTTGATGTGAACATTACCTGAAGCTGCTGGGCTGTATCTGTATTATTGTTGTATATTATATATTATAATATTATTATATTTTAAATATAATTTTATGTGTGACTCCATGTCTAATCTGCCACACAGTTGGCAGAATAGACAAGGCATTTTGTGTACAGACATCCAGACTCTTCTCTGTTCTGGCACCAAAATGGTGGAATGAACTTCCCCTGAGGGTCTGAACAGCTGAGTCCCTCACTGTCTTCAAACGCAGACTGAAGACCCATCTTTTTCAGGAGAATTTAACTCCATATAGACATCTGTGTTCAACAGGATGTGCCATGGCAAATCTCTAGATTCTAGCCTTCAGTTCACTAGCTATGATATCCCTGAGTGAACAGCAAAATATTCTTTCTAAGTCACTTGAATTAGGCGCCTGATAAATGCCATAAAATGTAAATGTAAATGTAAATGTAAATGTACAGTGCATCTGGAAAGTATTCACAGCGCCTCACTTTATGCACATTTTCTATGCTACAGCCTTATTTAAAAAAATGTATTCAATTAATTTTCCCCTCAAACATCTACACACAGTACCCAGCAATGAAAAATTAAGAAACGTTTGTTTAAAATATTTGCAAATTTATAAAAATAAAACACAAAAATATAACATGTACATAAGTATTCACAGCCATTGCTCAATACTTTGTTGAAGCACTTTTTGGCAGCAGTTACAGCCTTAAGTCTTTTTGAGTATGATGGTACAAGCTTGGCACACCTTTTTGGGGAATTTTCTCCCATTCTTCTTTGGCACCTCTCAAGCTCCATCAGATTGGATGGGGAGTGTCTGTGCACAGTCATTTTTAGATATCTCCAGAGATGTTCAACCAGGTTCAAGTTTGGGCTCTTGGCTGGGCCTCTCAAGAAAATTCACAGGGTTGTCCTAAAGCCACCCCTTTGTTATATTGGCTGTGTGTTTTGGGTCATTGTCCTGTTGGAAGATGAACCTTTGTCCCAGTCTGAGGTCCAAAGCTGTGTTAGAGTGACCATTGGCTTCTTGATCACCACCCTGACTAAGACTAATTTATCACAGGTGTCCAATCAAGCTGTTGAAACATCTGAAGGATGATCAAAGGAAACAAGGTGCACTGAACTCAGTTTTAAGTGCCATGGCAAAGGCTGTGAATACTTATGTACATGTTATATTTTTTTGTGTTATATTTTTTGTATATATTTAAGTAGTTTGCAAATATTCAAGTGAATAATTAGAAAAATAGAATGTATCTGTTTTCTTTCAGTTAAAGTCAAATCCATTTTATACTGATTAGGAATAATGATGACACTCGGAAATACATTACAATTCTCACTTCCATTTATCCAGGCTGAAGCTGTTGCGACTGCAGTGAAGGTATCACAAATTATGATATGCAACAGAGGAAGAGCAAGATATGAGTGTGTGTGTGTGTGTGTGTGTGTGTGTGTGTGTGTGTGTGTGTGTGTGTGTGTGTGTGTGTGTGTGTGTGTGTGTGTGTGCCAGATACACCATTATTGCAGATTAAATCTGACCCAGACCAAGAATGACCCTATAGAGAGAGAGAGAGAGAGAGAGAGAGAGAGAGAGAGAGAGATGAAGGAAAAGGGACTGACCATGGGCTTTATTGTATTAATTGCTGTCAGTGAGTGTCAATAGCTGTAAGTGTGAGATGGGGAGAGATTGATTTGATTTAGGATGTTTCTGCACCAGGCAGGCCAGTCTTGGCCCAAAATTAGCACACCCTTCCTGAAGTGTCTCTAAAGGCACGAACAAGAGAGAGTGTTACTGCAGCAGTGCCAGTGCTCAGTAGAACAACAAATCAGGTGGTTTCAGGGGTGTCTTGCTGTTTAAAAATCAGTGTTTAATGTTTGTGTTGTGCAGCAGTGCAGAAGCAGTTTTAAACCTACAGAAATAAATGTTCCCATAATCCAGGTAGATGTAGTGCCAGTTTCAATGTCTCATAATTATTTATGTATCAATGCAGCAATGTCCATATCAATGCATAACAGTCCATATTCTCATATTTTGCTGTAAAACTGTCCACATTGCAGAGTATAAATGATTATTTAGCTAATAATTAAAAACCCATATTACCCATATTAAAAGCCATATTAAATATAAACTCCCCTGTGACTGCAGTCTGTTTTACAGCTGCTGGATTTTGAGTGGAAGTGGTGATTTTTAGGAACAGCAAGCCCCTTTATCTGTTATCAATTGGAATTTTAGTCTGTTACATGTTAGAATCTCATCAACCTACTAGAACAACACATACTAAACATATGGGTTGTCTATGCCTACATGTATCTGCTGAAAAGACACTACCTTTACGCTGCTGAAAAAACAGCCTGGCCAATTCAAGCTGGTCAAGCATGAATTTTGAGTTTGATGGCTTAAATGGGCTACAAGCATTATATTCCTGACAAAGCTACTGTTAGATCAGCATAGCAAGCATCACCAAGCTGGACAGCCAGTATCACCAAGCATGATCAAGCTGGTCAACCAGTATGACTGACCTGATTGACCAGCATCACCAAGCTGGTTAACTAGCATCACCAAGCATGACAAAGCTGGTCCACCTTCCACCATCATGATAAACAAAACAAAATTGGTTGACAAGCATGAACCAAACTGGTCCACCAGCATGATTAAGCTTGTTCAGCAGCATGACCAACAAAACCAATCTGGTCAACCAGCATGTCTTAGCTGGTCAACCAGCATGATCAGCATCACCAAGCTGGATGACCAGCAAAGCGAAGCTGATCAATGAGCATAACCAGGATGACAAAGCAAGATTAGAATCAAACACAACATACTCTATTATATATTAACAGTATAGGATATATTTAGGCTTGAATGGCCAGCTTTTCAACCACATTCACCATCAAAAAATCAGCTTAGACTATTTGAAACAAATCAATCAAATCAAATCAACTTTTATTTGTATAGCGCTCTTCACAAACGAAGTTGTCACAGAGCAGGTTCACAGAAATCAAGAAATAAAAAGGTGAACAACACAGGAACAAAGGATAAGAGACAGATCCCCTAGTGTGCAAGACCAATGGTGACAGTGGCCAGGAAAAAAGCTGGAGGAAGAAACCTTGGGAGGAACCAGGCTCACAAGGGGAGGACCCATCCTACTCTGGTCAAACTACTTATACACAGTTAAGGGACACTGGACCCCTACACCTCTGTTCTAATACTCGGGTACTGAAGCAATGTTAGTTTGCTGGTGGACATAATAGTAACAGTACATTTCTGCACAGTTGGTGATGGTGGGTGAGCAGCTAGTCCATGGCAGGGTGGGAAACTAGTCCAGGTCCAGTAGCCGGAAGATGGAAAGCCAATGTAAAGATGTATCAGGGGAGCTTGGGGTCCTTCTCAGATGGGGCAGAAGAGCTTGAGGTTAGGACCTAATTAATTCGGGCCGGTGGGTCATCGTTAACTCGGAAAAGATACAGAGATGAATTAAGATACAGAGATGAGACACCAGACACAAGACACCAGCAAAAACAAAAATGTTTATATGTCAGGTTATCTGTGGTTTCATCTGTCTGAAATCCAGCCGATCTGAGCCTTTGTTAGCAGCTAACTGGGAGCTTTGGTGGGAAATATATTAATTATGAAGTATTGTTAAATCTTTGTTGCTTGTGACCAGTTTGCAGTTTGGAATTGGAAAGTGCCATAAACATATTAATATTAATCTTGCTCATCTTAGCACCTACATTTAGTCAGTCTACCCACGTTATGCATTTGCTGTAGAACATAAACTTAGATGAGAAACACATGCACCCTGCAACAAGCTGCGTGCAACAGTTTTTAGTATTAGAGGAGCTGCTTAAATCTGTGTTGGGGATGAGTCACCCATGTATTTGTGTTTTCGTGACAGAAAGTCTGCCATTGCCGTGTGTTTTTCGAGGTTTATATTGTGGGTACTGCTGGGAGTCAGTGTTTGCTGCAAGATCTGCTTTGTCACCCAGCAAGCACCACTGCGCCTTGGACTGTGGGTTCACTTGCAGTAGCTGTAATGTGCTCTAGATTTGCACTGAAGGTCACTGTGGTATTATAGCCTGGATTTGGGTCAAGGTTAGCGATGCAACAACTGATAATAGCATGATTGGTATTTTTCCTAAAGGGGAAAATGCGTTCTGTGTGAAAGGCAGTTCTGGCAGTTCAGCTAATATGCAAATTTACAACATCTTGCGTGTCTTTCTGGTACTAGCTCTGGGCGATAGGACCAAAAAAACTCACATCTCGATGTGCTTAGGAGAAATGATGATATAGAATACGATGTGATGAACATGTTAACTAAGTATAGTTGTAACGATCGCTGGGTGCTGAACAGAGGTAGGTGGAGGCGGAAGTACTGGGTTGTATTTATTGACAAGATTACATAGACAACTTACATAAACCATCACAGAACAAGTAGACAAGCAAACAAGAAGACCGACCAAGACGAACTGAGACAAGGGACTTATATTCACAGAAGGACATTAAACACGGCTGGCACATGATTACAAGAGGGGCAGGGTTACCAATAGGACACAGCTGGGACAATTTATTTATTATTTGAAACACCAAAGTGTGGCATGCTGTACATTTCAATAGTAAATATCTGTGGATGTAATTAATATATATTTATAATAATAAATAAATAAGGCAGTTGCACCCTTGGTGATATTTTACTGACTCAGCAAACTACACTTGATTATGTTGAGATGTGAAATAAAGTCATGCTGCTCCTTTAATTGTTTTTTTTTTTCTACAGCCTATTTGCACAAAATTAATCCGTTTCCACAGAAACAAATGTGCACATAATTTTTTTTTAATTAAACTGTTTAGCCTAAATGTATAATGTGCTCTGAGATACAAGGCTTTATCCTCAAAATGTGACATTTGTGGTGTTTATTCTGCCAGTGAATGTAACCAGTCCTAGCTTTTTCAAGTCTAGCTAGCATAACCTGCTGTGTTATTGGCCTCATTCATACCTGAAATTAACATGCGTCCTGGTTAATCCAATGACAATTGATAGCCAAAACACATGGTCTTTCACACCTGACATTTTCAATGCGTCTCCTTGGACTGCTAGTGATTGGATTTCTCGCATCATTTGGCAGAGGGGCATGGTGTGCATAAATTAATATAATTGAAATAAGGCACATATTTTCACTTGTGCAGCAGCCATGAACATCACATTTATCCTTTAGTTAGTTTGTAGTTTTATCGTGCTCAGCTACCACTCTGGGGTGACTGATGTAATCTCGCAGTTATCATGCATTTGCCAGCTGGAGCAGTGACATGGTTTATTTGGGTGGTGCTATGCTGTTGGGACGCATCAAGACACTTTGGCGTTCACACTAAAAGTTAAATGTCATATGTGTCTATTACCACTTTGTAGGAATGACAGGGGTCCAGAAGTGTTCATAACATTTTTTCTGTACGAAAGGAACTGATAGACTTGTATTTATTACCTATAAAATATTATATTTCAAGCTTTCTTTTTTTTTAAGCTGTCTGATTAGTCAATGAGTCAAACTTGAATTTAAATATTCTAATAATTTGAAATTCTAAATTTCTGATTTTCATGAGCTGTAGGGCTGTACAGATCAACAGGTATGAAATGCGTGACGTTACATGTAATGAATATAAAATTTGAACATTTTTGTATGAACATATTATATTAAAATTTTTCGAGATGCATTTCTATATTGTTTCATTATTGCCATTGCAATGTGTACATGTGCAATAGTCACACTGCAGGACATCAGTGTAAGACAAATGAATAATTCCTGTAATATATATTGCAGAACTACAAAATATTGCAATGTCAGTTTTTTTCCAATATTGTCCAACCCTAACATAAGCATATCTGTTTGACATACTGCAGCTTTCTGCAAATCTTGAGATATTGAACTTACTGTGGGTGTTTTTATGTGTATTTGAGGAATATTTGGCCTTACATACAGTAGCTGTAGCAGTTGTAATATTACGTTTTTTTGAATTTCACAGGTAGGGAACATGCGGCATGCTGATTTGACATTGAGTCTTTTCTCTTCTAGTGCTAAAGAAACAGTGTACCAGTGTGACTATGCTGTAGTTACATCATTCCAACATAGCTTTTTATTTGGCCATGAATGTGTGCACATGACAAGCAGCTATGACAAGCACGTTTGACATTTTGGAGAGGATACACTGTCGGCACACTGCAGAAAGAAAGAAGCTTGAAGACTCCACAAGAGAGACTGCGACAGAGGCAGAGAGAGGGGGAGAGGGGGAGAGCGGGAGAGGGGGAAGAACAGGGCTGGAGGGGTGTGTGATACAGCTCAGGCCAAAAGATAAAGCACCACCTTTGTTGCTATGCACCACTCTGCGCACACACACACACACAGTTTAAGCGGGCATTGTAATTCACCTGACAGATCTGTTTGTCTGTGTGTGTATGCGTATGTGTATATGTGTGTATGTTTTTGTACATTTTTCGGGACAGAAGACAAAAACCTGGCTAGCAGTAACAGTAACAGTCATATTTAATTTCCAAAATAAAAGAATATTTATTATGTCAGATGCAGTCAGTTATTCTAGATAGATTTGGTAATGGATGTGCGTTTCTTTAGTTTAGAACAGAAGATAAAATGCAGGGCTCTCCTTCCTACAGGTTTTAACTCCGACACAAAGCCAACACACCCCATTCAGAAGTGTTGCCAATAGAATAGGACCCACTGTAGCAGATAAACATGAAGCTTTTGACACCGTGCCTAATGCCAGGTGTGGACTAAAGGGGTATAAAGCCCCCCAGCATTGAGTTAGAGATGAGGTGGTGATAATCAAGCATCCTAACCTCACTAGGATTGCGATGGTATGACTTTTTCATGACAGGGTATCTATCAAATAAAATCTAATGGTTTCACAGTATCACACTATTCTGTATTTTTTGTCCTTTTTCTTCAGTTACTCCAACAAAAGCAGGATATACAGTTTTAATACCCTTAATTTCAGAGGAACCTGTGAATGTGCTGGTGTCCCAATTCTTTTGTCTCTCTAGTGTATGTTGTATAACAGCATAGAGCTGAATGGAGCTCTACTGTATTGTTCTTCGGATATGCTGTGCTGTCTGTATATCATTTCACTGCCTCCAGCAAAAGACTGTGAAGGTTCCATTGCTGATATTCTTAATCACACTGCTGAATGAATGCCCTGTGCCTTTGCAGCATGTCCAGCATCTCGCATACACACACATACGCTTGTTCGAGGCTCAACCCCTGGTTATCACCACCTCTGAGCTGTGGTCATCCGGTTTAAGCCGCTGAGCTTTGACCCACCCTGCCACCCCCTCCCTGCGAAAGGCCTGAGTCATTGATTTGGTGCTAAAGCATCTTTCAGAAGGGCATGAAGGGTTTAAATCAAAGGAACGTGCCAGCATTTTTCAGACTAATCGCTGTCTGCTGAATCTGCTAACCACAGACAGATGTTTTCATGTATCCCTGTACAGTTGTTATTGGACATTTGCATAAACGCATTGTATGAATAAAAATTTGTGACAGTATTGGGATTTCAGTGAAGGTGCATAAACCAAAAAAAATGAACAAGTTTTTTTTCAATTCATTTTTTTTCTATAATCAAGACGAGGTCAAAATATACATTCACTAATTATATTTTTAATGTAAGGCCTCCTGTTAGTAGTCATGACTGCAGCTGGTAGCTTCTCCTTTTTCCAGTTAAAACCAATGTGTACTGACCAAACACATTACAATGGAAAAGTCAAAGGAGCTGAAAGCAAATTTGATGATCATAGGTTTACAGAAATCATAAAAACATTCTGAATAACTATAGAGTCTCAGATCACCAGTTAAAACAACACAGCTTTACCAAAGTCTGGAGGAAAACCCAAAATGTCACCTTCCGCTGAGAGGAAACTCGATAGAATTGGAGCAACCCAAGAACATGCTATGAACCATAATCTGCTGGAAGACTGGTATCACTAGTTTCACTAGTGTCAGGAACTGAGAGAATGAGGACTACCTCAGAATTCTTCAACATAACCTTAAACCATCAGCTTGACAGTTGAAATAGTGTTCCAAAAGGACATTGACTCAAAAGCACATCAGAGTTGGTTGTGGTTGTTGTAAAACAGTCTTACTTTAAACTTTTGGAATGACTTTGGAATTCCTGACAACAAATATATGGACTGTGCCCACAATCAAGTTCATACCAGGAAAAAAATGACAAGAACAGAAGACAGATATCCAACCAGAATATTACCATGAGCTTGTAGATGACTGGAAAAAGCACTGGGTCAAGGTGCAGCTTGCAAAAAAAACATTTATGCAAGTGTTAAGCTGCATGTAAAATGATGACAGTTTGTCTGTGTTAGAAAAACAATAAATAAAAACGTATGTCTAAAAATGTAATTGAACATGAACATAGACAGGGGAGTTTGTCCTCTGCATTTAACCCATCCATGCAGTGAAACACACACATACACACTAGTGAATTCACAAACTAGGGAGCAGTGTGCACATGTGCCTGGAGCAGTGGGCAGGCCAACCCATGGAACCTGATAAAGATAGTAAAGATATATCTCATATAAGAAACATGAATTCACTACTAAACTTTAAATCTGCTCTCAAAACACACCTGTTTAGAACTACCTTCTCCATCTGACTCTGTTATTCTTATCCTCTGTTATTTTATTTTCTTATAATTTATCTTATTTGTTTCTTATTATTTAATTTTTACTGTCTATTTTATTCTTTTGTACGGTGTCCTTGAGTGCCAGAAAGGCGCCTTTGAAATAAAATGTATTATTATTATTATTATTATTATTATTATTATTATTATTATTATTATTAAATGACAACATGTTAAAATTATTGTGAAGGGTAATCAGCCACAGGTTACAAAGACCACAGTTTGAAGTTTCTCCCTGTCAGTCTCAATTGGTTTCATTGTCTCATTTGTTCTTTCTCTCCCTCCTTTTCTTTCTTCTACAGATGCTACTTGAGTTTCTCACGTCAGGTCTAGCTTTTTTTCTAACCTCCTCTGCAATTGCGTCATTTCAGCCAACTCCGCTGACACTTAAGGACAGCTGTAATTTATGAGTTCGAAGCTGGCAGCATGCCAAGTGTTTAGATGCATCTCACTTTCAAAGCCTGAGTGTCGCCCATGCTCTGTGACCATGCTCTGAATGGGAGCTCTGACAACAAGACACGACTTCATCATCTCTGCTTTGTCTGTTAGCCTATCCCTTTGGATATCGCAAACCTGAAATCACAAACATGCACATTAGTATATGATAATGTTTAATATGGAAAAATTCACAAATTCACAAATGGTTTATGCTGGACTTGCCACCACTGCAGTAACCACTGCAACAATTCTAGTTTCCAGTGGCCCCCTATAAGACATCAACGTTGTGTTACAGTAACAGCAATGAATACACACAGCAGTGTAAACATTCCTTTTTCCTCATGGCTCTGTAATGTGAAAATGTGATAACAAGCAACCTTGCTGTTGTTATTCATTATTGCATTATATTTAAACAAGCAATTTGAACAATATCATTAAAACAAGATATTATGTATGTGATATTGTGTATGTTGCTGTTTATATATATATATATATATATACGATTATGGAAAGGCCGCATTCTAAGGTCATGTGTTTGATTTTAAACATTTTCTCTGCTACATTTTTGTTAATTGATCCTCTAACATGCTTACTGGTACAATCATACATCAAAACATCTGGAAGACATGTTATTGCCTACATTTTCCTCTTGGCTATGGCGGTGCCCCTGTTGGTGGTGATGCCCCAGGCAGCCACTTACTTCATATGAATGCATGTGGTTCAAAACACCCGTTCTTGTTTATTTTCCATTTCTATTTTTGTCAGATTGCACAGAATACAGATGATATAAGTTTAAAGAGTGCATTCACTAAAATGAACTATTTCATGAACTAATCTGAAGAGCAAATTTGTATTAGATCCAGATCTTATAACAAGAGCTACAGACCATGTTATGTAAAAGTGTAAAGTGTACCAGTTTGACATTTGTGGTGGTCACTGATGGAATTTTGCTTCTGCGTTTAACCCATTCATGCAGTGAACACACACCACAGTGACACAGTAAGCACACTGAGCATGAGCATGTCTGGAGCGGTGAGCAGCCTTCCCTTCATCTTTTTTTAGTATGTTTTATTTAGCCTGGAAATATTCTCTCAGCTGACCTTCCATTGGGGAAGCTGTAGCCTTTTCAAAAACATGTATATTCATCTCCAGGTAGAAGAATAAAAATGAGGTATAATCAACTATTAACTTATAATGAAGTCATTGCATAATGGAATTTTTGCTACTGCATTAATGAGTTTTCAATTTGATTATTTACGTATTTTTGTTAATTTTTTTAACAATTTTTCTCAGGAAATTACATGTCAGGAGCATGTGCTCACAGACTCCTTCACACACAGAGAGAGCCAAAGTCCTTCTGTTGAACTCGACAGTCATGTTTGCAATGCGGCAATCTCTATAAATGAGAAAAGACCAAAATAGCCAGTAAAACGATTGGCTCTTTTTGTAAAAAAGGCAGGACGAGTACTTCATATGCTATGCATCAGGACAAGCATTCAGAGATGCTGTAGGGCAGCAGTGCCTCCAAAGATCGCAGTGTGTCAATATTTCATTACATTGTGAATTTGGACAGTAGGAGTTCAGCTGAACAGTACAGCTGAATAAGAGAAAATAGAACCCAAACGTTACAAGGATTATTACTGTAAAAAGTAAGTAAACTATTGTACTTAATTGCATAAATCATTCTGTATCTAAATGTGATATTGACAAAAACAAGGATGCAGTAAAGATCACTGTAACTACACTTAAAATAGGCTACATTTACCACTGGTATCAACGACTGGTCTGTGCTATTAACTCTTCCTGCATGGGTTATAGGCTCTATCTCCAAGGGGAAATAGAGATGCTGTTGTGACTGAAAAAAGAGAATTTTCTTTATGATATTCGAGCTGATAGTGGCCAAAGGGAAAGAAAATACAACAGCAGATACTGTGCAATACTTTGCAATTTATCCCAGATGAAACCCCTCATTTTATATGTACTTGCCTACTTGTGTAAGCAAGGTGGAAGGGAGAATATTGTAAATACAGTGGCTACAAAAATCCTTTTAGCTATTCAACTACAATGTTATTAAGGAAAATCTTCATGCCGAATTATAGTTTATTTATCCCAAATGTCCAAACAATATAAATGTCTGCAGATGTTTTCAAATGGAGTTTTATTAAAGATTAGAATTAGCAGTCTTTGCCCTTGAACTCCTCCTATAGTTGGGGAGTGTAATTCACTTTTACACCACTGCCATAAACACAAATCATCTGGACGGAGGGTCAGCTGTACAAGTGCATTTGTTGACGAGCTTAAGGATAGAGAATCATGTTGACTGACAAAGTAGAGTAATAATACAGATTTTACAGAAATATGATTCCAGTTATGCAACATTACATAGTTCCCGTGAGAGATTTCATGCAACTCCACCACTTAGCGGCATACTGAGTGTGGAGTGACTTTAGGGATTAGAGGGCAGAGATGTCATTCCCCTTTTATATACTGTGGAGCAATATCATGATTCTGGAGTTGACATTTTTGCATAATGCTGCATAATACCACTGTAGAAATGTGAATTCTGTGTCAATGTTCTAGTTAACATGTTTGTTCTTCCTTACTAAAGAAAACATCTCACCTTTTTCACCTAATATTATTTATTTGGGAAAACAATATTATTAATGGATTTCCAATAAAGGACAAATACTGTATATGTGAACACTGTAGTATGTGTAAATCAGGTTTTACCTTCTTAAGAAAAAAGGCTTCTAAATGGCTCTTGGCTTGGATGTAAAGTTTAGGAAATTCTTATTAATTCATCTAGACCTTAACTGTATCTCGAGGTTCTTTAAAATCTTATACCATTTTTCATAAAAGTATTTTAGTAAGCCAAAAATCAATGCCATCCTTTTAAGCCCCTTTAGTGTTAACAGTGTACAACAGTAAGTTCTGAGAACCATTTTCTGCAGTAATGAAAGTTCTCATTTTAATGTTAGAAACAATGAAGCATGAGGGCCAATGAATAATAGCACTGCTTCCCTGGGCAGCCAGGAAAAATGCACTTGCTTTACAGCCTAAAACTCAACAGTGCTGGTGAAATTCCTCACTAAGCGTTCACAATTTCTGACATCCTCACTGTGGGGATGGGCATTCAACTCGGAAAATTGTGGAATCTGTTACTTGCAGTGTTTTTGCTGAATCAGGGGTGAATTCTCAGAGCTCAAAGAGGCCGCAGTGTTATTAAATTATGACACAAAGAATCTGAAAAGTGAACAGCAGCTATAGATCGTTGGCCTCAGCCCAAGCACACAGAGACGATATGGTGGGACCAATTTATTCTCTTGAGAGAATTGGATTCCCGGGTGTATTATGAGGCGTGGAGGAAATAAGATTAGGCCTGTAGAGAGGGAGGAAAAGATTGGTGGTAGATAGCATAGATTCCAATGGGTTTATTACAGGGGAATTTCACCATTTCTTTAGACGTTCTGCATAATTCAGTCATTCAGACACTGTCGGCAAACCTACAGTCAGAATTCTTGGTGAAGGGAACCAGTGTCTGGTGTCTACATTATCAGTCTAGTTAATATGCATTAATATGCACGAATGCAGCAAAATTCTTACTTGCATGTAATTTCTTAACTTTAACAGTTTAGCACAGCGACAGTACAGTACAAGACAAATTCATTATTATAACGAATGAATTTCACGACAAGTCCAGATAATGCCATACATTTGAGTTTGTAATTTAATGTTAGGCTGTGAATGTTGTGGGTTGAATACTGATGGTTTCAGATGGAAGAATGGCGAACACTGTATATACAAGGTGTCCTGCAACAAAAGTAGCCACTGTATTATCTTTACATCTCTAAAAAAAATGATTTAATACAGCACTGAAATAAATCCATCAAAATCAGTGTTAGCTGCCGCCAGTCATTTTTTTCTTTACTTTATCCACTAAACTCTTTACAACCAGAAAGGGACACTGCATACATTTTCAGTTGTGAAGAGGGAAGAAGGGACAAGTGCAGATGGTAGCTTCAAATGTGGCCTAATTGCCATCACAGTCCCCCCAAGTTTTGACCTCTTGTGTTCAACAAAGAATGGAATAGTCAAGAGATCTTGTAGAAGATTTTGTAATGCCAGTTTGAACAAGCAGCGCAGCTGTGAAAACACAAATGCCAGAGCACTGAGAGGAAAAAAAAAACACATGAAAACATGAAAAATTTAAAAGCAGATTACTTCTAAGCCAGATGCTGTAATGTAGTTCTAAAAGCAGATTTAAAACGCATACTGGATTACAGAATCCTCAGGTGGCAACACCACAGCAACAAATGCACTGACTGACAGAAAACTAACCCATACTTTAACAGTCTCCTTATGGTATATAACTGCTGCAGATAGGTCTTCAGTCAAACGAGATTAGTAAAGATGAACTGGGTCATGGGTACATAAGGCTTATTCATGTGATCCATGGAGTTCCCACCTCACAATTTATAGGGCTTAAAGGATCTACTGCCAGAGGTTTGGTAACAGATACTACAGGGCTCCTTCAGAGATATTGTGATATCCATGCCTGGAATAATCAGACCTGCTGTGGTGGTACAAGAGGGAAATAGTAAGTATTAGGCCGGTGGTATTAAAATTATGGCTGATGAGATGGAAGTCCGTTGTTAGACGTTGAAGCTGGGAATGACATCGCAGCTGATTTGACCCTGTTTCAGAGCAAAACAAGTTGATAACCAAGCATTATGGGGTATTTTTGCATCCAAACACCATGGAAACACACCCACAGATAGAAGTTGGGCTGTGGTGACAGTATGACTCTTTCAATGAAACACAAATAAATAGAAGTGCTAATAAACTGTGTAATAATACAGCTTTTACTGCTGTTGAGGTTAAATGGAATGCAGCATTCTTCTCTATCATTCAGTCCCTCCTTATCGGACACAAAAACCCATCATGTTAAGGTTCAGTTGCTAAGACTTTCCTCTGATTTCATTAATGTTAATGTTGTTTGATTTGCTGTAGGTGGGGGCACCAATTTGAATATCATCATTTAAAGCACTTTGTAAATACTGTAAGTTGTAAATATAGTAACAATAGTAATAAAAGTCTTGGATTTGCACTTTTTATTGTTTAGTTGCTATTGATATTGACAGCCTACATGGCCTCAACCAACTTTGTACATTTTTCTCTGTCATAGTATTTAATACTCTATCGACTTGACCACCAGCTGCCAAAGCTGGCATTTGAGCTACAACAGTCTGGATATTAGCTGACATAACACAACTGATTGTGAAGTCGTACTAGGACTGTGTATGAATTACATTTAGATTTAGATTTCGTTACAGTGAGTTAGTAGGTGCTCGAATCCAGAGATACCTAGAGCTCAAATCCTGCCAAAAACAAATGTCAGATCGGAGACCAACAAGATTCAGTATAAATATAAACCTTTAATGAGTTAAATGTTCTTAAAAGAGCAGGGTCTTCAGTCTGCGCTTGAAGACAGCAAGCGACTCAGCTGTTCAAACCCCCAAAGGAAGTTCCTTCCACCATTTTCAGTGCCAGAACAGAAAAGAGTCTGGATGCTTGTCTTCCTTTCATCTTGAGGGAGGGTGGGTCATGCCAAGCTGTTCTTGATGCTTGAAGGGTTCTTGGTACAGATTGAGTTTTGACCATTGCCATCAAGTACAGAGGGGATGGTCCATTTTTGCTTTGTAGGCCAAGGTTTTGAATCTGAAATGGGCCGCTACAGGAAGCCAATGAAGGGAAATTTATTTGTGTTTATTCTGTGTACAGCAGTAATGCCCAGTCTTGGTGCTGGAGACCACTAACATGATTAACAGGCACTGCTCATGTTCGGAGGATTCTTAATCCTTTATCTAAAGCTGTACATATTTGATCAAACAAACCAAACTTGACAGAAATACCCTTTGCTGTAGGTTCGGCCTCCTTTGCCCTTGTTAGCTGATGTAACAGAATTGTCAATGTCAGTGTTCTCTTCTGAACATGTTGAGCTGTCCAATGATGTTGTGTTAACGGCAGCTCAAAAAGACGCAATCGTGTTTGATGTTTGATCTCAGAGCAAACCTGTGTTCACCTTTAGCCTCCCTGAGCCATTGATGGGGGACTCTAAGCTAGTAGGTGGGAACTGGCTATGACAAAACTGGTGGTTGGTGCTGAGGGCATACATTATTGCTATAAAGTGAAGTCCTTTGAGAGATCCATTTGCAGCACAGAAAACTGAGATGAGAAGAGATGGACAGCCTACATGTGCTGTGTGTGTTTCTGCATTGATTTAACATTACTTTATTTTAAAGTACTGACCCCTAATCTAACCCCGTCTAACAATCTATTACTTGGCTTTGAAGTCTGTGTTGATCCTGTTTACACTTTGATTTGTGCATAATTTTATTTCCACCAATCCTCCCTGCATAAATTAAGCCCTCGCCCTGTCCCGAGCAGTCATTGGACTCATTTTCTCGGCTCGCTGACAGAATCATCAGTGAAAGACAAAGAGCAGATAACTTTAAAAGAACCAAAGAAAGGAGAAACACTGCATGTTCATTAAATCTCAGTTAAACTGTGTAGTTGAAAGTCGCTGTGTGTCAATGCAAACAATTCTGTAAATTAACATGCATACAGCTTAGCTGGCCAGCTATTCATTAAACATGAGTGCGTTCGATTAAATCTGGCATGTAAAGTGATGGCAGTCCCCCGGCCACTTAATGAGCATGCTCTCCTTTATAATTAATTCAGAGCAAGAGAAGAGGCAATTATCATTAATGTGATTGCACATTTCAGAAAAGTCAAAACACCACTTACAATGTTTGCTTTATATGCTTTAATGTGGTAACTGGAGCAGGCAGAATCACATTAATCACTATACATTATGCTGTATAGACTGTCCCACTGTTGTCCTCAGCTTGATCATTAATTCATTCATTGTTTCAAGTTTTGAGATGTCTTAGATCTTAGATGGAGGTTCACAGTATGTATTGAAATAAGTGATGCATTCAATTTAGTTAAAAGGTAACATCATATATATATTAATTGAATTGTACAGTACATGCTGTTTCTATAGACTTCATTCAATCATATTCAGACACTATTTACTGAAGTATTAGGTATTTATATGTGTAATGAGGATACACTTGACTCTTCAGAATAAAAAATCCACTTAATTGATGCGCAGTTGGTCAGATTGGTTTGTCTGACTAAAAATGTCAAGAAATATGAGGTTTGTATCTGGCCTGTGGAGAAAAAAAAAGAAAAGAAAAAGCATAAATATTATTGCATTGCAAAACACTACAACCTATAGTCCATATAGAAACTAAGCAACAAAACCAGGCCCATTTTGAATTCATAGTCACATATATTTGCCTATTCAGTCAAGTTCAGTCAGCTTAGCTCCAGTCCTTTCACACTTAAAGATATAAAATCAGATTAGCATGATTTCTCACACTATATTGTGTCTCT
Organism: Acestrorhynchus altus; assembly: GCA_034509495.1. Lineage (NCBI taxonomy): Eukaryota > Metazoa > Chordata > Actinopteri > Characiformes > Acestrorhynchidae > Acestrorhynchus > Acestrorhynchus altus. Next base: position 8,576,967 of record CM067515.1, read on the forward strand.
TTCTTACTTTGAAAGAGACACAATATAGGACCAATCAGATGGCATTTATATTTAGTGCTAACATAGCACTTTGTAGCAACTGTACCTGAAAATAGTAACTTCAGAGTTATTTTGATGGTCTGCTGTACTTTGGTAGGTAATAGGGAGAATGCTTCATTCACTTCAGTTGTCAACTCTCTACTTATTAACAAATGATTATGTAAAGTGTCTTTCATGGTGCACACGATTAGTTTTCACTGTAGAATTGTAAGTGAATTGCACCTTGGATCTTGGATTGCACCTATAAAAATGAATGTATGATACTGCTTTAAAGGTACTTTAACCCTTACAAATTATTTTTGAATAAAAAAAAATAATAATAAGGCCCCACAATTTTGAAATATATAGTTCTTCCAATCATTTGAGTTAATCAGGTGAAATCAGAAAACAATTAAAATTAAAATTACACAATAAAGAAAAGTTTAAAAACGTTTTATCATTGTTAACTTTTGTGACTTTTTAAAACAAATTTACACTCTGTGTGTTGGTGCAAAAGTGCAAAAACCATCCACATGTGTGCAGTGATTTGCTTGTTGCTGACTGCCTCTGTGAATGAGAAAAGTAAAGGCATACTACTGAAAAACAAGGTGACCTCTAGGGGATTTTGTTTTTCAGATTGGCTGATAAAGACAGTGCAGTCAGTCTGAGTAAAATTCAACCCCTTCTTCAATAGGATGCGCTCTAACAAAGGGATTAAAACAATATTAAATGGTTAAAATGGTTTAAAGGATTAAGAGACAGTTGACCCTTAAGGCTAGTACCATACTAGTTGTTTGGCCATGTGTTCACGTACAGATCCAATATGCTGCTTAGTGTCTGCACTGCCCCCTAGCATTTTTGTGTGTACTGCACCTCAGGTACGCACTACACTGCTAAGTTCTCAGGATGTGCCCAACCAACACACCAGACACAGGATTCCTGTGGCAGCCATGATGTGTACATGTATGCATAGTTATCAGCATGTACGTTTTAGACATTGAGATTTCTTAGGATGTTGTTGGTTTGTCTCCACTATCATTAACGCTGTTTGTGTTGTGACCTCTGTCCTTGACCTTCAAAGGACTCATGGATATGTGTTGGTGCAGCATTGTGCCAGTCCGGTAGAACTGAGACAGGTTGTTTGTAAAGAGATGAGTTGTAGAGCAATATGTTTACTACCTTAAGTGCCATTTAAAGTGTGGAGTGTTAAAAAATAGACCCAGAATCAGGTTGTTGCTATGGAAGAAGCTGCTGTTAGTGTACATCAACACACACACACACACACACACACACACACACACACACTAGTCTCTTAAGAGTGCATGCTTTGTTGATGTGCTGCAGATAGATTTTTCAGCATTCATTTAATCTCAATGTGCCTCCATATCTCTCTCTCTCTCTCTCTCTCTCTCTCTCTCTCTCTCTCTCTCTCTCTCTCTCTTTCTCTCTCTCTCGTTCTCTCGCCTGACTGTGTTAAATATAATCCAGCATCTAAAAAAACATACAGAAGCTAAAACTAACACTCCAAGCCTCAGTGAAACTCACTCAAATCCCTTAGGCCAGTACTAGGATCCATCTCCACATCTCTCCCACATGCACACACTCATACACTACAGTAAGCAGCTTTAGCTGGGTGCTTGTGGACGAACTTAGTGATACAGTCAGTTAGCGCTGAGAAGCCGTGCTGCAGATCCGCGTGCTAATGTATGCATATATGCTCGCAAAAGTAGGCCACTAGGAGCTGGTTAATGAGTTTTGAAGTTAACACTGATTCTCTTTAAGAGGACATTGATTCAAAGGTTTTTATATATATTTTTGATTTTTAAAGTGGTTTGAAGACTGCAGCCTAGGTTGCACCAAAAATTTAGGCTACTGAAGTGTTTCTGCCAAAAATGTTAAACATGTAGCAGTAGGTAAACAGTGGACAGAAACTATTTCACTGTCTTTGTTAAATTTAATATTAGTCGGACATTATGTAAACAATTCCTCAAAAACGTCTTTGCTTTAAGTTTGATTCCACACAACTTCCCATGCTTCAGACAGTAAAGCGAGACGGAAATGAAATTCCCTGCTGCAATTTGCTTCCACATGCTGCAGAGTCTAAACCATAGCCAAGTGCGAAATGCAAGTCAAGGTCGAAAGGGATTTGGATTGTATAGGTAGCTATTTCTGTAGCTACATGTTGTACACACGGTAAACAAACCTACAACTGTGGGGTTTTTATGTAAAGCCTTTGATGTTATGGTCAGCTCAGATATGTCTTATTGAAAGCAGATTTCATCAATGATAAAGGATATTGTTTTACCTTGTTTTTTATGTTTAGTAAATTCATTTATTACCTGTGCTTTTAGGATATCGGTGTGCTTTACATTCATGTGGATTTACATTCACAGGAGATGGAAACCCCAAAGAGAGCAGCCCCTTTATCAACAGCAGTAGCAGCAGTGATGTTGAAAAGAGCCAGCAGTATGACGGCAAGAACATGGCCCTGTTTGAGGTATTATGAAAGGGTTTATATATTAATATAATGTAACTTACTTTCTTATATCATTTGAAGTCATTTTATACCTTGGAATGAAGGTGCAGAATGGTACTTGGTGCCCTGATCAATTCAGCCAAAGACACGTATTCAGATTGTAAAAACAGAAACGAACAGTGGATTATCATGTGTTTTCAGCTATAATTTTGCAATATTACATTTCCATTACTGAAGGTACTGAGATTAACATTGTCTCATTTTAAAGGTGTCATTTCAGTTACATAGATTTGGGAATTTTAGAATCAGTTGTGCATTCACTGAATCAGTCGAGATCTGTGTTGTACGAAAATATATAAACTGTGGTGGTATTGAGATTCATTGATGCACTGAATATCTATTCAATCATCAGTCATCTAATCAAAACATTGAACTGTGAGATACAAATTTAATTGCCCTGGAGCATGATTACATACCATACAATTGCTGTGTGTGTGTGTGTGTGTGTGTGTGTGTGTGTGTGTGTGTGTGTGTGTGTGTGTGTGTGTGTGTGCATGCGTGTGTGTGTTGTAGGAGGAGATGGACACGAGTCCCATGGTGTCATCTCTGCTCAGCAATCTGTGCTATTCAGCACACTTAGGAAGCAAGGAACGAGGAAGCTGAAGAACAATGAAGAGGCCATTAAGAAAACAGTACAGGTAACACGCACACCTGCATAAACACACGCACATGCACACACACACACACACACACTGATCCCCATTATACTGATTTTGTCCCAAGTGATTTTGGAATATTGTGATATTTTGACACAATGTAAAGGTCAAAGCGTAAAGTCACTGAGATGGATAATGAGTTTTAGATTAAGCAGTTTCTCTATTCGATTATATTTATTAGAAGGATTTTAATATCATCATTATTTCAGTGTTTCATTGACTGTTGCGAACAGTCTTAAAACAGATATTAAGTAACCATATTAAAACTTAAAAAAAAAAAAAAAAAAAAGGGAGAAACCTTAGAAAACATGAACATGATCACTTGCACGTTTGATTGAACACGCAGGCATAATTTAATATTGCACTATGTGTTAATAGTTTTTATCCTTTAAACAAACCCTGTATTTGTATAAAGAGTGTAAAACAGCATGAGAAGTGATAAATGGTCTCATATATAAAAACAAATGCATTTTAAACTGGTTAGGGAACTGTATGATCACACTATGACTGACAATACAATTGTCACACCCGAACAACCTAGTACATCAATGAAGAAATATTGATCCCACATTTTAGCTGCTGTTTAATCTGAGATCAGTCAATGAAATCAAATGTCAGAATGACCTCACTTGGCGATTGCTCAGTGGTTATATTGACAATGTTTCTGCACAATCATTACTCTGTGTTCATTGATTATTGCTTGGGTTTGACAGGCTCCTCGGATGGGCACCATAATGGGAGTTTACCTGCCGTGCCTGCAGAATATCCTGGGTGTCATTTTGTTTCTCAGGATGACCTGGCTGGTGGGCATTGGTGGGGTCATGGGCACCTTCATCATCGTCTTCATGTGCTGCTCAACAGTAAGTCTGTTTATCTTTTTGTTCTGTCTTTGTTTGTCTGGCTCTTATTCATCAAAAACATGTCATACAGCCAGAGATAGAGTGGTGAATTAGTGATAAATCAGATGAATCATCTTCAGCTTCATGGAAATGAGCACCTGCTAGCCCTTCATTTACACTTCATTTAACATCATTCTTGAGTCTTTTTTATATTGTTATTTTACGTGTTAAAACCCGTAAAAATACTCTAATTCAAAGTAAAAACAAATATGCACCATGCACTATGTTCTGACATTTGTGGATGCTCCTTTAAGTTGCATTTATTCCTGACACATACATGCAAAGCACACACAGCTTGTGTAGTGCCCGTAGAGAAGTCTTGCCAGTGGAATAGGACTCCCCTAGACTTTCCTGGAGCAGGAAAAAAACAAGCACTCCATCCATTACTTTTGGGGTGAATTCGGGATTTGGGGAGGATGTGAGGGTGGTGATACATCCAATATCCTGAACTAACTAATGCTCTTGCCACTGAATGCAATCAGATCTTCACAGCAGTGCTCCAAAATCAGTTAGAAAGTGTCCACTGGACAGTAGATACAGTGACTCTAACAAAAGCAGGATAAACTCTACTCTTGATTTTAGAAGAAACAGTGAATCAGCAGACATCCCAGTACATTTGTTCATATAGTGTAGATGCCAGCAAAGGGCTTCAGTTTAAACCTGGGAAGGTTGTTAAAACTGGGCGTGTCTAGCTAGCTGCTGGTCATGTTTGTCAAAATGTTAAAATACACTCCTCTAAAAATATTGGAACAATCCCTTTATTTTTGCTGTAGACTGAAAACATTGACATTCAAATATGAATATTAGACAAAAGAGCAATAGTTCTGCTTTTATTTCCAGGTGTTTACAGAGGGATCTGATACACAATTCAGAAGATAACTGCTTTATCTGAAACCACACAAATGCATTGAAACATGTGACCTCTGGGAGAAAAGCAAGAAATTGTGAAGCTGAGAGAAAAAAAGAAAATCAATCAGAGCCATTGTACATATATTGGCCATAGCCTGTGCAACCATATCACAACCATATCACATATCACCATAGCACAATATCGCTTCAGCCCTTATCTTGCTCTGTTTATATCCTTACATCAGTAAAAATGTTGATATATCACCCAGCCCTAATTTTTGATAGCCAGACATCTTAGTCACACTAGTCCAGTTATATTAGCTGTTAAGCCAACTTTGACAGGGATCAATTAAACTTAACATAATAATAGTAGTCAATATGCATGCAGGCCCATGCTGGCTTAAGTAAAACAGACCTTCTGCTTTTATCACTACACAAAAGAAGTGGTATCACACACACACTTACACTCACACTTGTACCGTTCTGTTCCCTTCCAGTGCATTTCTGAGACACATGCACGCACGCTCCATAAATACTCTCTCCTTCAGGCCTGCTTGGCCTTTGTGAATGTCTAGACCAACAGAAAGGTCTGCTCTGCCTGCGAAACAAAACTGCTTTATTACTCTTCAGTAGCATGGCCCAGAAAGACTAGACACTTCACCCTTGCTCTCTCTAACCCTGTAGCCTTTCCTTCCCTTTTAATATTCTGAACTGCATGCCATAACACAGCTTGTTTGGAGTTGCACTTTACCGTCTTTAACTTTGGTACCGTAGGCAGGTCCACATCAGCTCTTTACTACCATTACACCTCTATTATTGATAGTGTTTTGTCCAAGAGAAAAGAGTGTGTTTGAGAGTTTACACACACACACACACACACACACACACACACACACACACACACACACACATAATATATATATATATATATATATATATATATATATATATATATATATATATATATATATATATATATATATATATATATATATATATATATTGTTGGTGGTGCCAGCACTTTAAAAGACTGGCTTTCTGCACATTTTATTAAAACAGAGCATAAATAGTCACATTTAAATAATTAAACAATTAAACAATTGTTTCCCACAAAGCAGGAACGGTCCATAAGAAGAAGCATTTTCTCAGTTTGCAAGAAAGACAATTCAGACTGAAAAACACCTTCGGAAAGATGTAGGAGCCTCTGGAGTGTTGGTCCACCAATCTACTGTGCAGTGACACCTGCACACATATGACCTTCATATGTGAATCTGAAAACAAATGCAAATGTAATGCCACAGCTTCTTATCAAGCAATAGTCCTATTTTGCTTGTCTAATTATTGATCCTGTGACACTGGAGGGACAGTAATAAATGGATTAAACATATCTATACATGCAACCACTTGAAGGGCAGTTTAATAATGCATCATGTACATGAATCTGATCGTATGCTTGTTTTGATTAACGGTCAGGTCTGTCATCACATTGCTTATGTGTCAGCCAAAACATCTGTACGTACGTATTTACACATTACATCTGTCAGAACATGGCTTTTCACTGTATTTAAAGCTGTGTGTGACTTTATTTTCAGACTATGCTGACTGCCATTTCAATGAGCGCAATTGCAACAAATGGAGTAGTGCCAGGTAAGCAAAATGCAATGGCCCCTGTCTGTGTGTGTGTTTGTGTAGGCCCAGAGGATGGCTGTCCTCGTGTTCTTTATGGGCAGTTAGCCACAGTACACAGTACAGTTCCCCATTGAGCTGAGTTCAGCTCCAGTCCTCTGGCTGAATGTATTTCTGTTTTCGTGTGGGCAGGTGAGAGTTCCATTTGTCACAAACATTGACCTCTTAAAATGTGCTCTCAAATTTCTTCAGGAATATTAACGGCATTTCTCCAGATGTTTGGTGTAGACATGCAGAAAGCATATTTAAATATAAAGTGTGGGTGTCAACTCAAGGTTTATTTGTCATTTATGCATTAAAATGCTTGTGAGGAGAGCTGTAAATGTACTAAACATAGTAAATATACTCACAATATACAGAATGTCCCTATGTAAGGGATTTATACCATCAGTAGCTACATTGTTGCTTGAAAGTTTGCGAATTAGAATTTTCTCTATATTTTCTATATATTTGTGCATGTATTTGAGGTAAGACATTGGTTCAAAGGACCAGTGCTTTATACAAAACAACTTTGGCTCTGTAATGTTGGTGAATTTCCTCACATGAACTGCTTGCTGAATGTCCTTCCATAGCAATTCTATGGGATTAAGGTCAGGACAGTTTGACTTGGCCAAAATATTAACTTTATGCTTCTTTATCCATTCTTTGGTAGAACAACTTATGTACCTAGGGTCGTTGTCTTGCTGCATGACCCCCATTGTCTGGATATTAAGCTCACAGATGTCCTGATATATTCCTTTAGAATTTGTGCAGTCACGCTGCTGTCATAAGAAAATGCTTACATTTATTTTACACCATTTGACTCTTAATTCTCTCAACTGTGTCACTGGGTGAACATTTCATGACAAATTTTCTTTCTCCATCTATAAAATCATTGATCTTTATTTCTAGTTCAAAGCTATATAATGTAAAAATCTAACATAATACATAATTTTATGCTTGATGTTTAAACCATGCTTCTATTTCAGCTGGTGGCTCCTACTATATGATCTCACGTTCGCTGGGGCCAGAGTTTGGTGGGGCAGTGGGGATCTGTTTCTACCTGGGCACCACCTTCGCTGGAGCTATGTACATTTTGGGCTGCATTGAGATCCTTCTGGTGAATGACACACACTGACTGGTTGTTTTTTTGTACCGTCTCAGTTTAATGAATACACTCTAAATATTTAATATAAGGATCCTTTCCATTTGATACAGGGAGGCTCCGCTCCCTTTTCAAAATCCAATTTTGCCCCCACTTTTAGGTGCAGGTAGTAGAAGACAGTATTAAATACAACTGTTCTGTTCAATTCAATCAAAATTTATTATAGCATGTTGTCATAAAGCAGGGGGACAGAGACCTCCTTCTGCTACACCTCTGGATCAGTTCCATGGTTACTCTAGTAAGCGGTTCAGAGAAGGCATTCATTATTACTGTCTGAATGCTATTACAGGGAAGAAGCTAGATTGAATTATTCAAAACTATAGAACAGAAAATATCTAGGTTATCTGATGGGAGGAGAAGCCATTCTTTCATTACCGAGTTCAGCAGTATTGCTAGTATATCATTACTATTCCTCCTATAAGTACATAATATCGCTCTCTCTCTCTCTCTCTCTCTCTCTCTCTCTCTCTCTCTCACTCACCACAGATCTATATAGTGCCACAGGCTGCTATATTTCAAATTGAAGGTCTGGAAGGAGCAGAGGCTGAAGCAGGAATGCTGAACAACATGCGTGTGTATGGCACGATTGTACTCTCGTTCATGGCTCTGGTCGTGTTCGTAGGTGTTAAGTATGTCAACAAACTGGCCCTGGTCTTCCTGGCCTGTGTCATCCTCTCCATCGTGGCTGTGTATGCTGGGGTGATCAAAACCGCCTTTGAACCACCAGAATTTCCGTAAGAAGCTTTGATGCACACATTTTACCTGTGGACAGGTTAAAAATATTGATGGGCGGAAAATACCACTTTGTGTCATTATCCATTATTTGTTATGGATTTTTGATGTGTATTTGGACGAGTATCTTTTATATAACCAACACCAGGGACAAGAGCTTACATACATCTCTTTAAGCTGGAATTATACCATTAACTTTTACAGTGTCTGAGAGGACAAAGTGGTGTTTTTTTTAATTTTAGTATCTTCTTGTTTAGATTACTGCATGTCTTATTGTCGTGTAAGTACATTACATGCAGTTACAATGGATGCGCCTGATTGCACATACATTACTGAGTAAAAGTCCAATGAACATTATCTTATAATCTTTGCAAATGCACCATATTGTATTAGCAGACATGCAAGTAAACATTAAAACTGTAAGAAATAGCAGGACTATTTTATTTTGAATAAACTATGTTGTTACCAGATTTCTTCAGGATGCCTCCATCTATTGCATGGATTTCTTAAACTCCCTCAGAAGCTGTTTCTGATTTATTCTGACGAACTATTAATCAAACGAGTTGTTCACTGACAACTACAAGTAACACTTGACTTCCTCAAGAAGAGATTTTGTATTTATATTATTTGCATTTATTCTACTAGAGGTGTTTCCCTGAGGTGTTAGTGCTTTTCTACTCTGATATATAGTGTTTTCATTCTTTTGTTCTCATTTGCACACTTACCTAAGCCACACTGTAAGCCATACTGACACATACTAAATAAAATGGGATTCAATTCATTTTGTACATACAGAATTATAGACACAAATGGACTATGTATAATAAGTAACTATGAATAATGAACTAGTATATCAGCTAACCACAGACCCCCTTTTCCTGCGCAGGATCTGTGTACTGGGAAATCGAACTCTGATATCCAAAGGCTTTGATATCTGTGCCAAAACTATTGAGCAAGGTAATGTCACCGTCACCACTAAGCTCTGGAGACTCTTCTGTGACTCAGAGTTCCTCAATGCCACCTGCGACGAGTACTTCAACAATAACAACATCACTCAGGTCCAGGGGATCCCCGGAGTGACCAGTGGCATTCTGGCAGGTCAGACAATTGCTCTTTGTGATACTCATTACTACTTTTACTACCTTTGCATTTAAATGGCAGATAGCCCCTCCTTTTTCATTTTCCTCTGTAACCCAATCTTTGGGTCAGTGACATCATTAGCCCTGCCTCCACATGCTGATCAGTTGGAGTCTGCATAGAGGTTGAGCATGTACATATGGACAGAGTAGGAAACATCCACTATCGTTTGGCAATTAAGCCATGATTTAATTAATTTGGAAATTATGGAATTTTAGAATTTCACTTAGATTGTAATGATTTGTGCACCATGTTTGTAGGTTACTTTGATCTTGAGATATGAAGCCTAGAAAACAGCATGTAACTGCCTGCAAAGTGTGAATCTTGGGTTCTAAGGGTTTAATCCTATGAGTACCTTAATAATAATAATAATAATAATAATAATAATAATAATAATAATAATAATAATAATAATAATAATAATACATTTTATTTATATAGCACTTTTCAAGACACTCAAATACGCTTTACATACACTACAGATAAAAACAACAAGAATAATAAAATTAGAACTGAACCACAAAACAGTGAGAATCATAAAGCAAAATTTAAACAGAAGAAAAGAATTTTGAACTGAATGCGTTGGGCAACAGGAAGCCAATGAAGTTTTTGAAGAACAGGTGTAATATGATCTCGAGAACGTGCATGGGTAAGAAGTTCTGGATATACTGAAGTTTGTTTAGTGTTTTACTGGATGTACCATGTAGAATGCTGTTGCAATAGTCAATTCTGGATGTGATGAAAGCGTGAATCAGTGTTTCAGCAGCAGTAGAAGAAAGGGATGAACGTATACGTGCTAAATTCTTCAGATGAAAGAAAGCAGTTTTGGTGATTCGATTTACATGTTCAAAGGAGAGATTACTGTCAAAAATCACTCCAAGATTACGAATGTTCAAGGATGGTAACAGTGTGTCAGTGTCAATAGTAAGTTGAAAGTTTTTTGTTGATTTCGTCAGAGCTTCGGGACCAATGATAATCATGTCAGATTCCTCACAGTTTAATTTGAGAACGTGGGCTTTCATCCATAATTTCATTTCTGAAATACAGTTTGTCAGAGTAGAATGAAGTGCACTGGTAATGGATTCTGAGGCAACATAAAGCTGAACATCATCAGCATAGCAATGAAAATTAAGACCATGTCTACGTATGATGTCACCAAGAGGAAGCATGTCGAGTATGAACAAAAGTGGACCAAGTACCGAACCCTGGGGAACGCCTTGGGACAGGAGCAATGAAAGAGCTGCAGTTGTTCACAAACTGTTCCCGATTTGTGAGATATGACCTCAACCAAGAGAGAGCAGTACTGGTGATATTGAAGGAGGAGTCAAGGCGAGAGAGAAGAATGGAATGGTTGATGGTATCAAAAGCTGCAGTAAGCTCAAGAAGAACGAGAATTCTCCGTCATCAAGCCATTACCGTTTGCCTCCTGTCAAAGTGGCTCAGATTTATGCTTGTTCATTTTTCCTGCTTGCGAAACATAATTTGAAGAACTATTAACGTGCTGTCCAACACATCCACCTCTTGACAGGAGCCACTGTAGATGAAGACAATCCGTTTTTCACATCATCGGTCAGTGGTGCTAATGTTCTGGCTTTTCAGTATACTTTAGGATTGGATTCAAATCTATATATTTAAATGAAAAATCAAAAAGAAGTATATCAGTGACTAATCGTTAGGGCATTTCATACACGGTGGAACGTGTGGTGATGAAAAGAACTGAGTAAACATGTAATGACAGTTTTCCTTGTTCTTGTCTTTGATAGAGAATCTCTTTGGCTTCTACATGGAGAAGAATGACATCTTAGAGAAGAGAGGAATCCCAGCTGTGGTTGATCCTGACGTTCCAGTCACAAACACTAACCGCTATGTCCTGGCTGACATCACCAGTTTCTTCACGCTGCTGGTGGGCATCTACTTTCCTTCTGTCACAGGTTAGTAGCCCCAATTTCAGTAAGCCAGACCACTAGTTGGAATGGATTCCTTTCAAATATCTGGGAATTTTCTAGCGGGATCATTTCTAGTATGTAACATCTAGTGCACTGAGTGGATGAAGGCAAAAACAAGGAAGGCCTGAAGTACTTGCTGGGGTTGAGGACTTAATAACAAATTATACAAAATACAAAACAATTGGAACATGCAGATAAACACCAGGCAGTAACAAACACATGGCATAGACACTGACTGGATCTCTACTGAAACAGACGGACTGTTACAGTGACATTACACACACTGGAAGCTGGGAAATTAAGGGGCGGGGCAAATCATGAAACACAGCTGGGAATGGGCAGAGCAAGGGAGGAGACAGGACCAAAACAAAAACACAAGCACATGGGAGAAAGACCAAACAAAGACAGGACAGGAAGACAGGAGAGTAGCAGGACTGATATGTGACATAGTACTAGAAGATGTAAGGAATATTTTTGTTTACATTTACGTTTAATTTTCTTCCAACCAATAAAAAATGCAGAGTATTTTCAAGCTCATATATCATTGAAAATATTATCAAAATTCTTCACAAAATGCAGATTCTAAACTGCAGTCAGCACAATGGGTAGAGGAAATATGGCATTGTCCTTTGAATGGACATTTGTGGAAAATTAAATACAACTTTTTGTCATTTTTTGACATTAAACAGAAATTTCAAATGCAGATCTAAACCAGTCAGTACATACTGAACTGGACTGAACTAAATCAAATGAAACTTAAAAAAACATTTTTAAAACTAACAACAAAACCCTTACTCTGGAAAATGGTCTGGAGTGTGTGTGTGTGTGTGTGTGTGTGTGTGTGTGTGTGTGTGTGTGTGTGTGTGTGTTCAAGCGTGCGCAAGTACAAGCTTTTAGACTAAACTTGTGCTGAAGTGATGACAGTAGTGAAATGTTGAGATGGATTGAGCTGTGAACAAGCAAGTTCTGCATCAGCACAAAGTTTACTGACCTCCTATCAGTCTGTCATTCTGACACAACCAGTGCTTTGTGAAAGTATTCACCCAGTTGGCTTTTTAACTCTTACATTACAACCTGTATTGAAATGTTTTGTTCTTTAATCTGAAATGTATTTGATGCATCTGCACAAAATACGTTGGTTAAGTGAAATGTGAAATATATAGACATACTGCTAAAGCAAAACTCCAGTGGTTTAAGGGGAAGAAAGTGAATGTATTGGAATGGCCTAGTCAAAGGCCAGACCTTAATCCAATTTTTTTTTTATGCTTATGCACACTGAGGTTTTCTGTTATTTTGTCCGATTTGTTGTTTGATTCACATAACAAACAATCAAATGTTCAAAGTTTTAGGAATGTTCTGTAAATGAAATGAGGCAAAGCCTCAAACAATCCATTTTCATTTCAGGTTGGTAGATTGCAAAACATGGAAAATGTCAAGGGGGATGAATACTTTCACAAGGCACAGAACACGCACATCGAACATTCAGACACGGTCCCCTGCGTAGTCTTTTCATAGAAATTATCTTAATAATTCAAACTTGTTCATAGTTGTTGCAACATTGCAAATTGTCCACATTTGTCTGGTCACTGAGCTGCTAGAATAAATGAATAAGCCTTATAGAAATACAGTTATTATCTTAATAAGTTAAGATAATAAGCCTAATACATTGTTTTCAGCTGGTTCTTTTAGTTGGGTTTGATTGATTACCGTGGACAGTGATTTGGACAGGTTTTTTTCAGAAAAGAAAGGGCAAGAAAATCTATCGATGATGCATTTTTGAGTCCTTTCTCATTACAGGGAGGCAATGTCCAAGCTAACTAACTGTATGCTACAGCTGTTGTGCTTAAAAGTGTAGCTGCAGTAAACATGGACTTTTATTTTTTATTCTACAGTTTTATTTTTATTTTTATTTTTGGCAAGCTGTTGGCATTTGATAATCTGTGTAAAAGCACCAATAACAAACAATAACAAATTGTCCTAAAATGAACTGCAGTTACAGTGACCCTCAATTGAAGAAGAAGGATTATGTGTTTATATGTGTGTTCCACAGGAATCATGGCTGGCTCAAACCGTTCAGGTGACCTGCAAGATGCTCAGAAGTCCATCCCTATTGGCACCATCCTGGCTATCTCCACCACCTCCACAATATGTATCCTTCTACGCATTGCCGCTTGTTTTTGCTTCTTTTTTTTTTTTAAGTTTTCCTTTAAAGCTTTGGTTAGTCAAAACTCAGTATTTTGTCTAGACCTATTAATGTCTGAAGCTTGCCTTTTATAATTTTGGACTAAAATTACAAGGATAATGTAAACCGAATATTGACATATTGACAAACTCTTGCTTTGTACAACATTGGTCATCGAAACCAAAACCTCCGTTACTAGTTAGCTCCTGAGCTATTAGTTCAACCATTGTTTTTTTTTTTATTGATCCTGAGCTCTGCTTGTCTCAGATATGTCCTGCGTGGTTCTGTTTGGGGCCTGTGTGGATGGAGTGGTCCTGAGAGACAAGTGAGTCTAGTCAATCCAATTATCAAATTCATTTCAAATCAGATTATGCCCACTTTCCAAGTTTACTTTTTAAATTGAATAAAAGTCAAAGCAGTTCCACTCATAAAATTAGCTTCAGGCCTATTTATATTCTATTCAGGTACAGTTAAACTGGATTACCAACTTATGATGAATGTAGTTTGAACTAGAATTGATGTGCAGAAAGGAACAGATGGGAAGAAGTGATGTGCAGTAAAATGTTTATCCTGCAAGTTTAAAAAATGCTATATTTCTGTAATACACAGGTTTGGTGAAGGTGTGAACGGTAACCTGGTCATCGGTACATTAGCGTGGCCCTCCCCCTGGGTCATTGTGTTTGGTTCCTTCTTCTCCACCTGTGGGGCAGGGCTACAGAGTTTGACGGGAGCACCTCGGCTCTTGCAGGCCATCGCCCGGGATGGGATCATCCCCTTCCTTAGGGTTAGTTTGTGCACATGGAGCATACACTATATGGAGCTATTGGGACACCCACACCTTATTTCTACAGGTGCTGTTATGACGTCTCTAAATGCTTTCACTTCTCAATAACACCACTGACAGTCCATCAGAGAATATCTAGGGAAGGTATTTCAGCAGTGGCATACAGAACCACCATGGAATTCAGTGAGCTCTTTAGAACCTCACACTCTTTCACACATGTTTGTAAAGGCAGAGTGCATGGCTAGATGCTAGATTTGTTACTTGTGTGGGATTGAACGAAACACCTGAATTCACTGATAAAGTGGTGTGTCCTAATACTTTTGTCCATACTGTGTGTTTGTTAAATGCAAACTGCCTTTGGCATAGACTGCTTATGAATATTTTGGGGCAGCTTACTTTTCAGATTGTTTATTAAAAGTGCGACTTTGCAATTACTGACTAAGAAAAGTATCTTATCGAGAGTTATTGATGTTGCCTCCAGAAATGTGTTTTTTTTTGCTCATAAAAGGTAAACTCTGTTACATTTACAGTAAACATATTTCAAGCCTTTTGTTTTTATTAATTTTTTAAATACTCCCTGATTGTCTGAAAATTAACTCAAAATTAAGTATTCTAACAATTTGAGATTCGGGATTTCTGATTTTATGAGCAATAAACCATACTGGTCAAGCAAAAAGCCTTGAAATGTGACTTAACATGTAATAAATATAAAATATGCCACTTTACAACCTTTTTGACTGAAATTATGAACATGAATGGACATGTTCTAGTTTTATGAGGTGCTCTAGTGCTAAAGTAATACTGGAGCCCACACCCGGAGGGTCAACAGTGTCCTATTTAATGGGATACAGGGAAATATATTTTACATGAATGTATTAATAAAGAATATCGTCCAATTTCTAGTTGTCAGTGCTGTCAATTTTTCATTTTCCCCATGGTTTTGAACCCTGTAGCTGCTCTTAACAATTTTGCATGTTTGCGTTCTCCTGTAAATTTGCCGTTTTGGAAATGCCTGTTTCTATTGCACATTAAACCCAAATTTTACATTAATATTGAACCAAAATACAGCTTTCTTTTCAAGGGAGTCATGAAGCTGAATGATAAGTCTACCCATACTGTTTTGCAGCTGTTTGTTCTCATGTAATAAAAAAGTTCAATATTACTCTCTCACGAAAGAAAACTTGGCCATCTGTGATCAAATATATACTATATTTTGTGCATTTGATAGGTGTTTGGACATGGGAAGGCTAACGGTGAGCCAACATGGGCTCTGCTCCTGACAGCCAGCATCTGTGAGATTGGCATCATCATCGCCTCTCTGGATGCAGTAGCACCCATTCTCTCCATGTACGTAATGCCATTTACTTTGATGCATAATTCATTAAACATCAGCGCTTGTTAGCACTGAACTAAGCCTAACCCTCATGCACTTTTCCCTTTGATAAAGATAAGTGTTCTGAATTATGCATTGGATACTATTGGATTTAACCTTTATTGGATTGGAATTATCTACGTTACACACAAAGACCTCACATCCTTGTGCATGTTTTAATAAAACGCTGTATGTCTTCCACAGGTTCTTCCTGATGTGCTACATGTTTGTGAATCTGGCCTGTGCTCTGCAGACCCTCCTCCGGACTCCCAACTGGAGACCCCGCTTCAAATTCTACCATTGGTTAGTGCAGCATCACACACTCATAGTCACATACAAAAGAGTATTACATGTATGTTTACATGAAAATATGTGGCACGTAGAGCATGTTTCCTCAGTTTAAGGCCAGAAGAGCTTCTAGGCGTTTCATCCACGCCTCGCAGCTTTCGAAAATGTAGACTTTGTAAAGTTTGACAGACATAGCGAGCTCAGAATGAACACTGAAAGCATAGTCCAAATATTTACCCTCTTCTGACATACACGGATCAACCACTCTGAATGATATGTGTTCAGTCAGAGTAAACACCATTGCTGGGTTGTGCTGTGTTATCACAGAAAGCGGAAACATTTGAGCCAAATCTGAGCCATTTTTGGATTCAGCAATGAATATTTGGCCCAAATGTGGCCATTTCTGGTGCTTCTTCAGAGTCTGGCAGTTCTGGCCGTTAAGAGTTAAATGGTCTCCAATGGACATGTCATTCATATTGTGAAATCTTCTCTGAATAATCTAAAACATGAAGTTATAATGTTATAAGGATCTATGCTGTATGTTTGTGTGGTGAAGCTGCACACATGAAATGACTTGCCTTGATCTTCCAAGATCCTGCAATGACACTGTTGAGTTCTAAAAGTCCTACTCCTTTACGTCCTACTTATAACTAAGTAGAGTGGGTCAAGGCAACCAATAATTTGTCTCCACTCAGAGCTGAAAGACATTTTATGTTTAATCCTCAATTTTTTTAGGTCTTTTAGATTTTTTTTAGTTTTGGACAACTATGAACTGAAAAATGAGCACATCATTACTTCTAAACCATTTGTCACTGACCAAAACCTGAACCCTCTTGACATCAGAACATTAGGACTCAGTAATTTAGTGTTATATCGCCACCTACTGGGGTACAAAGGGACTTAAAAGGGAATTTCAGCAGCTTTTCATTTTGTATAGCATTTATGTGGAATTAAATTAAATTAAGATGTAAACTATATTGTTCAGATTTATTTCATACAGACTGCTTGATTCTATACAGCTTCTGGTGGTGTGATGGTTATAAGAAACCAGCTGTGAGTCACTGGCTAAATTTGTGCTAAAAGTCTTGACTAAAACCTGAAAACTAAGGTAAAATTAAAACGAGCAAACAGAGAAACACAACATACTGTGGCTATAACAAAATATTACAATTTTATGAATAATAAAAGTTGCATGAAATAATAGGCAATAATATTACCAATATAAATAATAAAACAATAATAAAATGTTATAGCTATAAAATAATTTGATTAAAGACAAACGTAGCATGAAAGGCATAATTATGCTGTAAAATAATAATAAAAAAGATGGATAAATCATGAAAGTAACATGATAACGTAATAATATTAGCAATACAAATAAGTGAATTGAGAGAAACATAAACACAGTTTATTATATGGAACTGTAAAATATAAATTGAAATAATATATAATCAAATCAAATCAAATTAGTAATCAGAGCAAGTAAAACCAGAGAAGTCATTTTAAAAAATCTTAGTAATTAAAAAGTTTATAATAATGTTTTCAGATGCCTTTCTTTGTGAAAATTCAACTGGTAGGTTTTTTCTTTTTTTTTTTTTTGTGCATAAAAACAAATCATTACTTCCTCATTTCTCATTAACTGGTACTTCTTGATCTCAACAACCTGGAACATATAGAGACTGACTGTCCATAATGTGTGATGGTGCTAATCCATGTAATGCTTTACAAACCAGTTACAGTCTTAAAATAAACTGGTAACCAGTGTCATGATGCTGAAATTAGTTTGATGTGTTCTCTCTTACATTTTTGCATACAGCTGATTATTTGGAGGTACTTTTGCACTGGGGACAAAAATGTAACTGCGTAGAAGCCTTTTACACTGAAATAGAGCCCACTACCACTGTTTCACTGTCATCAACATTAATAAAATCCAGAATTACTCCAAAATGTTTGTTAGTTTTAGTTTAAATTACTTGTTCCAGCATCTCTATGAAAGCACATTTTATATAGAGCAATTCTTAATTCTTAATGCTTAAAAATGAGATTCTTTATAATATTGTATGTTAATATTGTTTTATTACTATTAACCTATATTAAATAAGTTATGACCTACTGTTCACTTAAAAGTAGATTATACAGATATTTTTTTTCTTTTATCCAGGGCTCTGTCATTCCTGGGCATGAGCTTGTGTCTCTCCCTGATGTTCATCTGCTCCTGGTACTATGCCATTGTGGCCATGGGCATCGCTGGCTGCATCTACAAATACATTGAGTTCTGTGGGTAAGTACTGCCAGATGACTGTCCCAAGAACGCACTGGACAGCAAGTAGACACGAAGCGAAAATGAAACTTCAGGCCTCAAGATGACTCTTTTACTTGGCAAACTGCTATTATTAGCCACACTCTTAATTTTGCTGGCCTGGGTTGGCAGTTCTGTTGTGTGCTCTTTTTAAAGACTGGATCAATGGCACTGTGCTCTGTCATTTAAAGCAATTTACTGTGGCGTGAAACGGTGTTATGTTGCTCAGTGTGAGCTATCACTCAGATATGTGATACAGAATGAGCAGAAAAAATGAAGAGGAGAAGATCACTGTAATCACTTTAAATGCTAATAATGAAGTCCAAATGAGTCTTGAGTACACACTGTGTTCTCTCTTTCAGGGCAGAGAAAGAGTGGGGTGATGGGATACGTGGAATTTCTCTCAGTGCTGCTCGCTATGCACTGATGAGGCTGGAGGAAGGACCACCACACACAAAGAACTGGAGGTTAGTAGCACACCTACATGATACACGACTAATGAAACATTTGGAATCATTTCACATATTAAAATGATCACAATGTTCATGATGATGTGCAAATGCACACACAGCTTGTCTAGACCGTGTAGAGAAGTATTGCTAATAGATTTGGACCCTCTAGAGCAGATAAACCTAACCCTATTGGCACCATTCTTAAAGCTAGGTATGGGTTAGTCCCCCAGCATTGAGTTATGGAACAAATGAAATGCTTTCTATGGAATGATGGTGCATCTCAAAAGTCTTTTATATCAATAATGAGTTGGATCAGGTGGGGTGGCTTTAGGGCTGGTCGATATAAAAAATGTACATCAATATGGTTAAGAGAAATGGTGATGTATGATATTATAAATGAGGATAAATATGATGAGGTGATAACCTCGAATTAAACTTTGTATATCATGACATACGGTTTAATGGTAGATTATTAGTATTTAATTTTAACAGCAAAACCTCCTCTACATAGAAACCTTTAATTGTGATGTTTCTATGGCTTAAAAAAAACAAACCATATGCACATAACCCACTCACAGACAGACAGACAGACAGACAGACAGACAGACAGACAGACAGACAGACAGACAGACAGATAGATAGATAGATAGATAGATAGATAGATAGATAGATAGATAGATAGATAGATACTGTATTTTCCGAACTAGCCCGGTAGATGATAGATAGATAGATAGATAGATAGATAGATAGATAGATAGATAGATAGATAGATAGATAGAGAGATGTCTCTTTATATTTCTCCATTTTTTTTCCCTCTCTCCTTCCCCCTCAGGCCTCAGATTCTGGTGCTGGTGGGCTTGGATGGAGAGCAGAATGTGGAGCAACCACGTTTGCTGTCATTGACCAATCAGCTGAAGGCAGGCAAAGGCTTGACCATTGTGGGCGCATGTGTGGAGGGCACCTATCTTAACAACTTTGCACAGGCACAGAAAGGAGAACAGGTCAGCACTCACATAAACACACACAATAAAACACTTAGAACTGAGAAGGTGATTCAATAAGGCTGCATCAGTAAATCATCAGACACTAATATCTCTCTTGCTCTCTCAGTCACTGAGGAAAGTCATGGAAACTGAGCGTGTGAAGGGTTTCAGTCAGGTTGTGATCTCCTCTAATCTGCGGGATGCCACGTCGCACCTTATCCAGGCTGGGGGGCTTGGGGGCTTACGTCACAACACTGTGGTGGTCAGCTTCCCGAAAAACTGGAAACAGGCAGAGGACAACCAGCGTGTGAGGAACTTCATTGGTAGGACCCTGGAGTTTTCTTTTTCAGAATGTAATGGTATAGCATTTAGCACTGTGTGAATGTATGTGAATGTGTTTGGCTTCTTCTCTTCTTCAGAGGTTGTGAGAGAGACCACAACTGCTCACTTGGCACTGCTGGTGCCCAAGAACATCTCGGCATATCCCTCAAATGGCGAGCGCTTCACTGAGGGCCATATTGACGTCTGGTGGATTGTCCATGATGGAGGCATGCTCATGCTCCTGCCCTTCCTGCTGCGTCAGCATAAGGTTTATACACACCCACACACACACACACACACACACACACACACACACACACACACACACACACAGTAACCGGGCTTTATCCTGCCAGCTCACGTAATGCAACTGTGAGCCCTTGTGTGAATAGAGCAGGGTGGCAGTGGCAGTAGGTTTTCATGTTCTACTGTAAAATAGTTCCACAAAATAGTTTTTGTACATAGTTTCAAACTTTCTGTGACCTCCTGAGAATGCCCTTCCCTTCTGTGCATTGTAAACAATGTCTGTTAATGCTCTTAATGTCTGTTAATGATGCTAGAGGGCACTCTGCTCAAATAAAACAAAGGATTGGAAGTAGACTGGAATCTATTCATCTATCTATTCTATTTATCTATAATCTATTTATCTATCTAATAAAATATGCCTGCATCTAGAGGATTAGGATCGATAAGATGACATTCCTATTTTCTGCACAGACTGCTGAATCATTTAACCCATAAAAGCCCAGAGCCACAAGAATTGTACACTTGTATTGTTCAAGGACTGGTTGAGAACTGCTTCAATGTAGTACTTTACATAAACATTCAATTAAAGTATTTGAATGGGTTGAATTGGAAACGGACATTTAGAAACGAAACATAGTGGTTTTGTTGGACGTACCAACCTAGCACACTGGCACTTCCTAAATGAGGTCACATGTTCACACATTTGCACACTGCCCTGTGATGCAGTCAGGAAGTTCAGCATATGTCATTAAGGGAGGGAAGGACAAAGCACTATTTAAAAACCTTCCACATTTTTAAAGGGTCTGTGACACATATGTGACTCTTAAGGGCTGTAAAAATCACTCTAAAGTCATATGTTTTCTGTAAATACATACCCATAGCTGTTTGGTAAGATCTACAGTCTATAAAGATAAAGCATCTGTGAGAGTGTAGTTTGGTTTTGTCATGCAAAATAGTTGTTTCCTCTGGGCTGTGTGTGTACTATATATGTACAAGGTTGAGCTCTTAAAGAGTTAGGGTACTGAGGCATACGTGTGTGTGTGTGTGTGTGTGTGTGTGTGTGTTTGCATTTGTAGGTGTGGAGGAAGTGTAAGATGCGCATCTTCACTGTGGCTCAGATGGATGACAACAGTATTCAAATGAAGAAGGACGTGATGACCTTCCTCTACCACCTGCGCCTCGATGCTGAGGTGGAGGTGGTGGAAATGGTGAGACACGTACACATACGCCGGCACACCCACGCCAATGCACACCCTTGTTGAAAGACATGCTAACATATATACATACATATTTTTATGTCGACCCAAAGCACGACAGCGACATCTCAGCTTACACCTATGAGAAAACTCTGGTGATGGAGCAGAGGTCTCAGATCCTCAAGGAGATGCACCTGACCAAGAACGAGCGAGAGAGAGAGGTACGGGATTGCTGCCGTTTCAACTATGCAAAGTAGTATCTGTTTTTCTTTTCTATGCCTTTCTTTTTCTTTATTAATCTTGTTGTGTCGTATGTGCAATTCAAGGCACATTTATAGACACACCTGAGTGACACTGAAGCTTTCCCTAATTCCTGAAGTAAGCAAATCATTTTCATGTAGCTGTTTCCTTAGTAATGGAATGTCAAAAGGTTCGCTGCATTTATTCTATTAATCCTTGCTTATGAATCAGACAGTGTGTTACGGCAATGCCTCTTAACGTC
This sequence comes from Acestrorhynchus altus, assembly GCA_034509495.1. Lineage (NCBI taxonomy): Eukaryota > Metazoa > Chordata > Actinopteri > Characiformes > Acestrorhynchidae > Acestrorhynchus > Acestrorhynchus altus. The sequence goes on from CM067515.1 coordinate 8,599,195, forward strand.
ACAGTAAACGTCTTTCAAGTCATGAAAAAAACTAAAGTTGTGAACTAAGTCATGAACATATTTTTCATAAGTAATAAATGAATAAGTAATACATAAGTAATAAATGAATACTAGTTGTAGTTGCAGTCATAGTAGACACTGAATAATTCACAGTGGAGCCTGAAGATTCATAATCTATTAACAAATCAGAGCCAATATTGAATAATCCATGCAGGATACTGAATAGTTTATAATAAAAACAATATAGAGTTTAAATAATGTAAAGTGGTTTTGTATAACTGTGAAAACTGAATGATCTATAGTTGATATGGAATAATTCATAATAATTCATATGGTCATAATTAATACTAAATAGTTTGTAGTAGGTAGTACAAACTATGCACTTGTAGTAATACAGTAATAGCAATCCACAGTAGACACTGAATAATTCATAGTAGATATGGAGTCATTAGTGGATTCTGAATAATACTTCAAATTAAAGTGCAATAAGCCTTGTGGCAATTTCATCTAGTTTCCATGATGTTTCAAAAATGGTATACTTTTATTTCAGGAATGATTTCAGGAACATTTGTTGTCTTTGGAACCTGAAGACCTATAAGAATAAGAGTTGAAATAATAATAATAATAATAATAATAATAATAATAATAATAATAATAATAATAATAATAATAATAATAATAATTAATTAATTAATTAATTAATAATAAATGAACAAATAATTAAGGGTAGATAAAGGAGAAATGTGTTAAAATATTGATATTTACCCCCCAGATTCAAAGCATTACAGATGTGTCCCGTGGCTCCATCCGCCGAAAGAATCCATCGAACCTGCATCCCCAGAAAAGCATCACTGAGGAGACAGCAGGGGGCAGCGTGGAGGAGAAATCAGAGGAAGAGGTAGCTCTGACCTTTCTGCCTTTTATTCTTTAGTCTTCCTCTTTTGCCTCTTTTATAGATCTAGTCATCCACTCCTACAACCGTTTGTCATTTAAGCTAATCTTGCTGTGTTTTCTGTCTTGGCCATTTCTTGCCTCTGTAGGTGACAGTGTGGAAATCTGTATCTGCAGTGGAAAACAGCTCTGAGTCATTTCTGTACTTTCGTGTCTCTCTCTCTCTCTCTCTCTCTCCTCTATTTCTTTTGAGATATTACCTTCGTAACCTTTTCAGTCATTCACCAGACAACACTATTTACGTCATTGTTTTCTGTCTCTTTCTCCTTCTTGCTGTAGTTGCCAGCGTTTTCAGTTCCAACATTTACATTTTTTTTTTCCTCTCAAATTTTCCCCTTCTGTGCCCTCTCTGTGCTCCACTTTTTCCTCTCTCAGTCTTTCCGTCTCTCCCGTCCTCGACAGGTCCAGCTCATCCAGGGTAAGAATGCCACACCCACTCCTACAAGCCCCACCTCCCCAGCATCACTAAGTGCAGGGGCCATGACCCCTGGAGAAGAGGTGCAGATGACCTGGAGTGACGAAACAGACAAGGGCAATAATCCATCAGCGACTAACCCAGAGACCATCAGAGACATGTTCAACATGAAACCGTGAGTAGAGCTTTGGAGTCACAAGATCACAACCCTCGAAATGCATTTCTTACTTTAGGGGGTTTCATTTGTGGGTGTGCTTTTTTTTATTTGTTAAAAGAGATAGAGGAGTGATAGCTTGAGGCTGTCGGACAAACGGTTAAGTCTTACAACATACCGGAACAAGTAGAACGAAATAACACATGATATCACCAGTCGAGCATGACTGATGATATCATGATGTCTGCAATACCTGGCATTTTCCACAGTTCCTTTATAGAACCACAGACAAATCTCTAATGTGCCTTCCCCGATGAACACTCAGGATTACAGTGGCTTCTCTTTCAGGGCAAACAAGGCAAGCAAGAAGCCCTCAAGGCCCAGATAAAATCATGGAATAATTGAAACAAAAATTTGCTTGCTACCATGGTCTGTACAGCGTACAAAGCCAAACGTGTGTACATGCAGCGTACAGTAGCTGATATTGTCAGACACTTTTCCTGTTATTAATGATTTAGTACTTAAAAATAAACCAAATCACAATTTTACAGACATATAATTTTTCATCAGTCACTAGTACCTGCTGCCTTCAGTCAGGTTTCGTAGCTGTGACCCGACAACCTGTAAAGTCCAATTCATTTTTATTCACTTTACAGTATTTTGGGGCAAATATTCTTAAGCAATCCACCATTTACAGTACATCTGCTGCATTTATTTGCACCCATTGCTGACACAGATGTGCAAATGCACTCAGACAACTTGTCTAGTTATTGTAGGGAGGTACCGCCAATAGAATAGGACTCTCTGGAGCACATAAACATGAACCTACTGGCATCATGCCTAATGCCAGGCATGGGCTAGAGGGATATAAAGCCCCCAGCATCAAGCTGTGGAGCAGTGAAACTGTGTTCTCTGGAATGATGGGGCTCCATCCAATACTTTTAGGATGAGTTGGGGGGGTTAGGGTCTTGTGATGCAGATTACAGTCTGTGGTGAAAAAAAAAAGCACAAAAAGAAAGAGAAGCCAATATATGAGCTGATAACATGGAAAATCCCAGTAAACTCCAACTTTAATATATCTGTCAAGCTTCACCAGATAGTAGGTTTCACAAATAACTTTGTAACCCTACGCAGCATTAACACTTTCACTTCTTTGGAAATAATATAAAACAGTATCTTTTACTGATAAATTCCAGCTGACAGACTGAAGGCAGAAGATATGTACGATTTATAGGAGTCTTATCCTACAAATCTACCCTTTTTAATGAATGTTTATACCATAACATCTCTTTATTTAGATTGAAACAGGCTGCTGTATAAGATAAATGAGCTCTGTTTTGATTGGCTGTTGTGTATTGCACCTCAATCAAAAGGGCTCAGAGCTAAAACATTTCTGAAAACTGGAAAACTGGTCGGGGCTAACTTTAAAAATATTAGAATTTGGCTTTAAGCTTCTCTATTTCAGTCGAGTGGAGATTTTCCACTGTATTTTTAAAACAATGAAGCAGACATTGTGCCGTTGATTATTGTTATAAAATATGCAGGAGCCCTGGTGGTCTTAATCATGGCCTGCCAACAGGGTTTTTATTACCATTAAAAAGGCGAAAGAGAAAACAAAATATCTTCTATTTTTCTTTGTAAAAGACGTGGAAAAGCTATTGGGGCTGCGTGGGGATGTATAGTCTTATAGACAACCGCAAATATGCATGAACATGGCAATCTACTGATACAACCTGTAACGTATTATCTTACATAAAACAGAATGTATTTAGTTGGCCACTGGTAGAATCAACAAATGGTCATATTGATTGTGTAGGATTTAGTCATCATCCTGTGGAATCTTCTTACTCTCACGATTTCATATCAACCCACCCTATTCCCAACCTCTTTGCATAAGGCAAGGGATGAGCACCAAAATGCTCTTTCCAAGGCCACAAACACCCCGTAGCTGTTGTGCTGCATGCTGTAGTCTGTGCACACTTACAAACACAGGGACCCTAGTGTATCAGCTCCTTATGTTGTCCCGTGAGCAGTATGTGTATTTTGTTGTTGTGTACAGAACCCTGAGTTCATTCTTGTTCTCTCCTGGCCATGCCTCAGGGAATGGGAAAACCTGTGAGTACCCTTTCATGTTAATTTTACACCCCGAAACACTCCCTACCCCTTGGATTGTCAAAATTACACCTTTCCTCTCATTGTCGAAATACCCTTCTCATCTTCTTAATCCTAAATGATATATAAAAGATGCCCTGTAATCTTCATGTGATGTACTTGTTAATGGGGAACTGCATTACCCAGGCTGTGTATCTAACCCTGTCCTCAAGTCCCCCCGATCATGGTGTTCTGAGGATCCAGCAGTGTATACTTGTACAGCATCTGTTATAAAAAAAAAAAAAAGATTTATTGGAGAAACTGAGCCAAAATGCACGGATGGCCCTTTTTTTCAAGCTGTTTACACTTCACTTTTATGCAAAATCATCTATCAGGAACTCTTGCCAGTGACAAGCCACCGTCACATATGGAAGCCTTTATTGAAGCCCATGGCTGGTTTCTGCAGTTCCTGCAGCAGTTTTAACCTCACTGATTCTGTGGTAGAATTTATTCTAATCCCATCAAAAGCCTTGCCCCATGATTATTCTCCACTCACTCATTCGGCAGGAACCAGTCCAACGTGAGGCGCATGCACCATGCGCAGAAGCTCAATGAAGTCATTATGAAAAAGTCACAAGAAGCGAAGTTGGTCTTGCTCAACATGCCTGGACCTCCCAAAAACCGCACAGGGGAAGAGAACTGTATCCTTTCTCTTATTCCTGCTTTTTTTCCCCCCTTTCCCTCTGTACCTTTGCCTTTGTCTGTGTTTGATTTATTTAATTCTCTTTCAAAACAGTTGCTGGATTCAAAGGAGATTTTCTTGAACCACATCTCCCCCGGAAATAAAGCTGCTGGATGCAAAACAGATTTTGTTCAACCAAACTCACTCAAAGCTTCCATTGTTGGCACTTGCTCTACTCTGCAGACTGAAGCTCATCCTTTAGATCTTTCCAGATTTCATAAAAGGGTGTCAGGAAGGCTGAAGTGATTAATGTGCATATGAATCTGTTTCAGTGTCACGCTCTGCTCCTTGACTTGCTCTTTTCTTACAGACATGGAGTTCCTCGAGGTGCTGACCGAGGGGCTCAATCGTGTCCTCCTCGTGCGCGGTGGAGGACGTGAGGTTATCACCATTTACTCTTGAAAGGCCAAGCTCAGCAGCCATCAAATCTTTCTCTCATCTTCCATGTTCCCATAAACTGAACACCCCCTCCCTGAGTCCCTTGATTCCACCATGAGCAATATAGCCCCAGCACATATCAGATGACTTTGCACTACATGATCAAAGACCTCCTTATTACACCAGCTTAAGTAGTCGTTCTAACTTGACACTGCTCCTACTTATTCTTTAGTTGTGTGTCCTCATCTAGATTAACAAACAGCTTACTCTCAGCCGTGTTCAGTGGGGTTTTTTGAGCGTGCAGTTGGGTGGTTGACTTGGTAGATCTTTGCTACTACTTTCTGAGGACTGTACTGTACTCCAAAGAAGAACTCAAGCCCGACTGCTCCTGTGCTTCAGTTTGAGATGACCAAATACCACGATCTGATACTGTACCATGAGAAAAACATCTTTTCTAAGCTTTGTTTATAACAAAGATTGTGAACCGATTCCGTGTACAGATCAGAGGTCAAGTGGAAGAGGGTTAAGCAAGGGAAAAAAGAAAAAAATGTCTTCCAGTGTATTGTCTAATGGTTTGAAAAGCACTTTGAATCCAAATCCCCAGGGTGTGTGTGAGAGTGCTGGACGTAACTCCTGGAACAAAATCCTGTGGCTGTACTGTAAATCCATGTTCTCCTCATGACCATTTGCATGTTATCTGTCTATATTTCAAGCAGCAAGGAAATATGTGTGAGGGGTTTGAAGAGAAATGAATGCCGGTGGCGTGTGTGTGTGTGTGTGCGGTTGTGTGTTGCTGTTGGAAGCAAGTGACTGTTGTTGTTACAGATACGGAAGTTTCAAGCTTCTTGGGAGCCAGTTCCACGAGAGCTTTATAGAAACAAAATGGCAGCACTTCTTTTTGTTTGTTTTGATACTAAACAATACGATTCGAATCAATGTGTTATCATTTCACAGATAATAGATAATAGTAAATGATATGCATCAGCACACTGAGACATGTACATACTGTAGTCATACAAGTTATTACTAAGTGCTACCAAGACCATTGTACAAATGAAAATTATATACAGCATAAAATCTTATATACGGCAGAAAGCGATAAATAAATAAATAAATAAAGAAAGAAATGTATATCCTAAGAAGATAACTATTCATAAGATATTTATATTTATTTCAAATGTTTATCTACAGAATGACTAATATAATCATCAGCATTTTTGAATGACTAACATGTTATCAGCACTTCTTGCCAAATACTGAAATGTGATTTGTGCCATATGGATGGGTGGGGTGGGGTGGGGTGGGGCTTACCTTTGTCTTTAAATTGGTTCTTTCTCTTTAAACATAAACAGGTGAAGGAGACAGGGTTTTTGCTTAGCTAGTACGTAACTGTGCCACGTTGGACAGTGCTGTACCAGAAATTGCATTATGTTTGATTGAGGAAGTTCAAGTTAAAATGCTGTAAAGTAGACCACCTTCATTCACTTTTCATCGTTATTATGACACACCACGAATACACTCACTGAACACATTGACACTGTCTACGGTGAACAGCAATTTGGCACACTTTTCCTGTTCTTGTAAGGATTATCTTATGTTCTCGAAAGAGCCGACATGTACTCTTAAAATGAAAGCACCACAAAGGATTCTTTGAGCAGACCAGTTATAGAAACAGTTCAGTCCATTTCTCTAAAGTAGATATATGTGTGAAGGTTTAAAGAAGCGGATTCTTCACAAAGGTTTTTTTTTTGCCAGTTGAAACGTTCTTCACATTAGTTCTCTCACAAACATAGTTCTTTATGGCACCTTTATTTAAAAAAAAAAATGTAAAGCATCATCTGTAAGAGAAACACAAACTGCTTAAATACTGAAGAACATTGATATATGTTTACTTATCGTAGTAGTAGATTGAAACAAAAATATCCATTTATCCAAAATATAATCTTATTTTTTTGTATTATTACAACAAAGAACAAAGTATACTGAATAGACTAGTGAAAAAAAAAATCAATATAAATATATTTGTTGTCTTGTGCATAATTGTGAGGGTGATGGACAAACTACCGCTAAGTTTTTGATTGAAATCCAATTGCATTGAGGATGCTGCTATTATGTCATTAACGTGTAAATATATCACAGTAAAATAAATGCTTTGAGCAGACCACTGGTGGATATGAAGTGCACTATGTTGGATGTGCTTGTCCTGTAGGGTTCTTTCAGGCACATGCTAAGTCAGTGTTCTACTGGCTGATCCTCTATTGATGAGGCAGATAGTGCACAGCTAAGCTTAACTTGTGTTGGAAATCACTCAAATCACTCGCATGTTGTACACGGTTTTGGGTACTTTGTGTCAAAGGGAAGAACTGATTTTTTTGTGTGCAAAGCGTTCTCTAGGTACTTAGTTAGAGACCCTATCACCTTAACGACCAGCCAGTTTGTTTGTGAATGGACTTGTAGCTGTGTTTTTTAACCAGTGCATATAGAAGAATTACTACCTTTCATAATAGTTTCATGATAGGAGAAACTTGGAAAATGCTAGTGATTATGTTTCTCTTTTTTTTGTTTGTTTTTGTTCATTATTTTATTTATAATTTCTTATGTTTTGCTTATTTGTTTATTTTTTGTGAATTGTTCGCATCAATTATGGGCATGTTTTGGTACATTTAGAGATTTGTTACTTTACCTTTTTTCTTATTTGTTCAGTTTAAAGTAGCAAATTTTCCTTTAGTTGTTATTGGAAAGATTTAATTGATCAAATAGTTACTACCTAATTTACAGAGCTAGCTTGACGGTTGATGACTAGTTGCATAGCTGACTACCATATAATATATCTGTCTTTTAATGAGGGGCTTTACCTTTATAAGTCTTAAATTGATTTGGTACATGTGAGGATATCACAATGTAGTGTTTAATGACTGCCAGTGTTGCATATATAGAAAATGTATGCACTTTATTATGGATCAAAAAGAATTTCCACCAAACTAAGGCCCTCTTTAGATGGGATTATACTTACATGGGGTACTGGGGTAATTCTTTTGTTTTGGTTTTTTGTTCAGATTGCCCATGTCAGTGTTTTTCTCCCTGCTCCTCTGAGTAAATTCCATTTCCTACTGTTTTATTTGAACACACTGGTGGTCCCATCATTTTAGCCTTGTCTGGACATGTGGTTTTCAGGGTAGATTTGTGAGCATCCCAGTTCCCCCTAGATATTAAATTCAGAAACTGACTGAAATTTTTGCCCTGTGCTTTGCCCATTTTTTTGCCCAGAGTTTTATCACAAAGACGAGTAAAAAGGCATTAACCAAACCTGAGTGATGACACTCTTTTCTGGCTAAGATATGGAATGACTGATGTTTCACAGTGATGCTAAGGGCTCTCCGATATCATTTCACTGGATTAGACTCTATGCTATGCTTATATACTTTCAGGGCTGGACAGAAATCAAGACTTAAAAAAAGAAAAATTCTCATGCAACCTGCATTTCCTTTTTCAAGGCCAGGCTCAGTTTACATTCATAAGTATGTGGCCTACCTTTAGCACATTTAGCAAAAGTTTAGTTTAAAGTTTGACAAGTTTCACCTCTTTCATCTGGACAACATAGACCAGATGTTAGCACTGCGAGGTGGCATTATTTCAGATGTATGAATATGATTATTCTGCATATTACAGACAGTTTCTCTGTTCCAGTCACAATTTCCTGTTCACTAACTTCCCCTTGCTTGTTTGGTTTTTAAATACATTGGAATCTTGACCAGTGCTTATTATGCAGTGCTGTCTCACAGCCTTCCTACAAACAAAAAACATTTTTTACTGGTAGTCCAGCAAGGTCACTTAAATGACCAGTTAATTAGATTTGTATTTCACTGCAGGTCTTTCAGAAGGTGCTAATGCTAACTTATGCATGATTGCTGCAGGCATATGTGAGATTATGATGCAAAAAAGTGACATGTTTCATACAAGTAGGTTGGAGAGCGTCTTTCTTTCAAGGCACTAATTTGCAGATAGTTGTGTCAGTTACGGGATCTGTGTCATGCGTGGTGTGTGGATCGGAAAGATGTACTGATGCAATAAACAGCAGACCTGTGAATTCCTCATACAGGAAGGGCTATTCAATCAAACTTCATAGAGTATAAACAAGTGAAAACACATCAGGAATTACATTTGAAATTAGTTTCATTCCCGTGGGTTTGAATATTGGGTCATACTTTACCGAAGGGAAGCATAAGGCGACGTGACACTTATAGTACAATAGTTCATGACACCTGACAGAAGCCAGCAGGCATCAGTCATCATTAATACTGCATTTTGTATTTTGTACGAAGGCTTGTATATGTCTGCTGACCTGGAAAGCTGTTGCTTCATTCACTTGCATTAGAGCATTATGTCATAGTTTACTGAAGGGCAGCAGTCGTGTAATTGTTTATTCCAGAAGTCATAGTTTGTCAAAATGCCAACGATACATAAAACCGCTTTAGAATGTTTTATATTTCTGCATAAATTTGACCTAAAATGCACATCTCACACGTCTTAGAAGTAGATAAGAAGAACCCACTCAAACAAATGAGACAAAATATTGCACTTGCTTTAATATTACATACCTGTGAGGGCCAAAATATGTAAATAAGTATGCAAACCTTTAAGACAAAGTCCTGACCTTCATTCGATAGAAATGATGTAGAAGTACCTGATGCAAGCGGTTGAAGGGAGGAAATCGATACAGTTGAAGCTGTGTAGACAGAGGAATGGGTTTAAAATAGTGCAGCACTAATCAACAGATTCCCGGAAATGTTTTGTTGCAGTTATTGTTGCACAGGAACATATTAAAGAATGATATGTTTGTCACTCACAGATATAATACTGGATCATTTTCCTCAAGAAATAAATGCAAGTGTATTATTTTCATCTCATTTGCTTGATTTGTGTGAAAATCTGATGTTTTTGGCCAAATTTATGCAGGAATATAAAAATGATGAATGGCTCACAAACTTTCAAACACTACAATAAAATCTCCACTGAGCAAGCCAAAGGGGACAGTGACAGGGAAAAACTACAGGAAGAAAATGTTGGGAAGAGTCCCATAATCCTCCTTCAGTAAGTGCTAGGACAATTGATACTTGTATGAATAGGCCTTCATAGATGTTCATGTAGGCTTAAGTCAGCTGTCCTGAAAGGGTTATTAATGTGTCATGTAGCCTTATGAATGCTGCCTGCCTGTACAGTGTTCCCGCACATTAAATACTAGAGCCCACACAAAGAAGAAGAGTGGACTTAGTTCCTTATTTCCTTTAACTCGATTTATCAGATTAGCTGGTCATCAGCAGGTCTTTCTAGAAATATCGCCTGGACGCTGACCTTCTCTTTGTACTACATCTCTTTAGGTAAAAAAGTGTGCTACTGAATGAGTTGATTGCAGCTTCACAGGGTATTAGTTGTGTTCCTGCAGATATCTGTGTGGAATGGAAAAGTCTGGTAATTTAATATTTTGTTGAGAATGGAAGAGATCCGTGAGTGCGTCATTCATCCGTTTCCTTTGAATGAACATCCATGTCTGCATGTAGCTGAAGGTTGATGTTTTCACTGGAGTCTACCAGAACTTAGTACAACCCGCAGCTTTGCAACATTTTGTGAAGGCACACGTGTGCCCTCAGAAACCTTGGAATTGAGAAATCCCCACAATGTGATCACCCAGCAAAAAAACTACAGTGAGAGAATTAGCATTTCTACACCAATGGCATTTGTATTAGTGATACATTTTGTATGGTAGTGTAACGTGGATCCAGAGACGCTGATCTTGGGTAGTGATGTAGATGTTTTATGTTCTCTGTTATTGTTCTCTCTCCTTTCAGCAATGATCCATATTTATTTGTGTACGTCTGTGTGCATGTGAGAGCAGAGAGGTTCTAAATACAGGTGAGAATGAAAGCAAGATAACTAGATTGAGAGAGCGAGAGAGTGTGTATGTATGTGTGGCAGTGTGCTTGAGTTGTACTGCTGTAGGACAGACTAGGCCTTGATGGTTAATTTTGTAAATATCAGAACTATTATAGAGTTATATCGTAGATGTTTCATTTCTGTGTCCATGCAAGTCTAATATTTTAAAGAGATAGAAATGTGTATTATCTATTGTGTTCTACAAAATATATTTAAAAGAAAAATCTGAGATTATTGTTTTACCATGTCAAATGCTTCTACATTACATGGCAAATGGTTTCTCTGGACCATTTTATAGAATTGTCTGCACTAATGCAATAAATTGTCATTTTATTACACACATTGCTGTAATGTCTTTGTTGAGAACGGTTTTCTACAACCATGCATCAAATACTTGCATCATGTCCTCACTCTTAAATTGCTTAGGTTGCCTTTTCATGTCATAGATTTACTGGATGATAATGGTTTAGTTATGGTTTAGTGGGTTAACTGAAAGAGACAATGGCTGCTTTCCAATTGCATAATACACACATAGTGTAAGGTTTATAATGTGTACTCATCTTAATACTGCAGGTTTGGCATATGAACAGAAAGTGCTGCTATGCCAGCATACATAATTAAAAGCAGTTCGTCTGCCACTGTTGCCACTGCACTTGCATTTGAATTGCATTTCTTAATGTGAGTAGCCTTTAAGACCTTTCCATTTCGAATAAACTCAACACTGACACTGTTAAAAGAACATATCATATTCATATAACTAGTTCATATGACTACTTAGTACTCAGTAGGGATGCACCTAAATAATGATTTTTTTGCTTAATCTTATCCTGTAGAAAAGCAAGATTAAGATGTAAGATTAAGCAATAATTAATCTTAATAATTAAGCAATTTCCCTAACCCCAGAGGAAAACATTTAAAACTGAAATGTCCTGAATGGGAAATGGAGACTCCTGTCTTTCATAATCAAGGATCATTTTGGCAAATCTGGGAACAGTGTGAGACATTAATGATATCTGTACAAAAAGGTGAAGACACACTTGAGCTGCAGGATCTCATGTTTGTTAAGGAGAAATCCTTTTTCATTTTAAACAATGCTAAAAAGCATAATTGTGGCGTAATATAAGCAGTACAGTGAGTGAGCTTTGGTTAGGTACTTGAATTTCCCTTCTGCAACACTACGGCTATTTTACCTCTGGTTGTCCTGCTGTGAGATTGGCTACCTGCTCCAACCCACAATATCAGCGCAGTGAAAAACAAACATGCCAACCACAAGACCCTGCTACCAACATCTTGCCAAGTATTCCTGATTGCAGTACGAAAGGTTCAGCAGGTGACATTGACTCCAAGTCAAACTACGTCCACTTATACGGGTCCAAAGGGGTTTTCAATTGTCCAAACTAGAGTTGGACCTCATCCACACCCTCCCATGCCAATAGATATTACTTGCATTTTTCTGCTGTTGCTGCCAGATACATATAATGTTTGTAAACCAACAGATTTCTGAGTTCCCCACAAATTGTCTTACAAAAGATTTTGCTTGACAGCAAAAAATAAAAACCAAGAGTTTAGAGATGATTTAAGACGGGAAAACTATTATAGGTATTTCTGTGAAATCCCGATTCTACTGTGAAACTGTGAAATGTGTGAGATTTGAGATCAAGGTTCAAAGACTCTTTTCACAAGGACTCTATGCATTTGACCAATGATATGCCAACTCCATATACAGTAATCAGAATGGCCTTACAGATAAGTGCATAGTATGGGAAACTACTGTAAACCTATGCTGATTCAGCAATATTGGTGTTGGTTGTGGCTCTCTAGTACTACAGTGAACACACCACACCCTTTGTTGGAGTCAAAAAGCTGTTGAGTGTCAAAATAACAAGAATAGATGCTACTTAGGGCCAAAGGGCAACTGCATATGACAAACTGCTGCCATAATACAAGAGTTTATTAGCCAATAGCCTCTGCTGTGCTTATCAGATCAAAGGAGATATAAGTCAAAGACTAAGACATGAAAAGACAGACAGTAGCACAAGGAGAGGAGGAGAGGGTGCCTTACCACTGAAACACACAAAAATGAAGAAAAACTCAACAAATATAAGAGTACGGCTTCCAGCTCTAGTATTTGCACTGGAGGTCATGATTGTGGTACTGTATATTCTCTTTGTGACCTACGATGACCAAACCAATGCACTGCTGCAGAACAACGAGACAAAACCCATGGAGAACGCTGTGTATCAAGACTACCCCTTTTTTGCTCATATCCAGGTGATGATCTTCATTGGATTTGGCTGCCTTCTGGCCTTCTTTCGACACTATGGATTTGGTGGGATGGCCTTTAATTTCCTAATGGCTACATTTGCCATTCAGTGGGCCATTCTGATTCAGGGCTTCTTCCATTTCTACCATGATGGGAAGATTCATGTGGGAGTGATAAACCTGATCAACGCAGAATTTGCTTGTGCCGTTGTGCTGATCTCCTTTGGAGCAGTGTTGGGGAAGACCAGTCCTGTACAGTTATTAGTAAGTCTGCTTAATACACTCATTGTCAAGTTGCTTAGGCTCTGATGATCTGCACTATGATCTGAGGATCTCTGGTTCAATTCCTGGGTCATGCTGCTTGCCATCGGCAGCCAGAAATACCAAGTGTACAGGTTTCTGTATCAGAGATGGGGACCCAGCATTTTCCTCTGAATACATTGGCTGTCCAGCAATGATGCAATGACGGCAGATTGAATAGAGACAGTGGCTGGCTTCACATGTATCGGAGGAGACGTGCTTGTCTTCACACTCCTAGTGTCTATGATGCAAGGATCACAGGTTCATGTTACTTGCCACTGGCAGTAAGAGTGCTGTCTGAGTCCTCTCTACACACATCACACCCAGTGCACAGGCATCTGTGCTGTATCAGTGTATGTGATGGGGAGAGTACTAATGGAGTGGGCAATTGGTCGTCTCCCTTAAAACAAAAGTAAGACTCATCACTGAAGATGACCTGCAGCTATTCTGAGTGACTCCATGACAGTCAGGCACAGCCCCGTTGTAGTTGTACATTATAATCATACATTCCTAATGGGTGAAACTATGTTTTTGACAATGAGTGTATTTTCTCAATTTCCTTATTAAGTCCTCTTTAATTTCTTGTAATTTTAGTCTAGTCATGGATTTGTGATTAACTGTGAAACTGTCTTCTATAGGTCATGGCTTTGTTGGAGGTTCCTGTGTTTGGCATTGCAGAATGGCTTGTTGTCAAGCACCTGAAGATCAACGATGCTGGTGGCTCCATCCTCATCCATCTGTTTGCTTGTTACTTTGGTCTGGGTGTCACCTTCGTCCTGTATAGACCAAGTCTGAATGAGGGTCATTCCAAAGAATGTACCAGCTATCATTCCGACATGCTGTCTGTGCTGGGTACCTTGTTCCTCTGGGTATTCTGGCCCTCCTTCAACTGTGCATTGACCCTAAGGGGAGATGACCAGCACAGAGCCATCCTCCACACTTTCATAGGACTGAGTGCCTCCACAATAACTGCCTTCGCTCTCTCTGCCATGCTCAGCAAGAATGGCAAGCTCAGCATGGCTGATGTGCAGAACGTGACCTTGGCTGGTGGGGTCACAGTTGGTGCCTCAGTGGACATGATGATCTCACCCGGTGTTGCTTATGTGTTGGGGATGCTGGGTTGCACTGCTTGCATGCTGGGTTATAAATATCTGAGCCCTTTCCTAGCACAAAAGTTGCACATTCAAGACCAGTGTGGCATCCACAACCTCCATGGATTAACCGGGCTTATTGCAACTATAGCTGGCATTTGTGCCATCCTGCTGGCCAGTGAGGACACATATGGTCCCAGCCTGTACCAAACTTTTTCTTATCGTGCACCTCAGGAGGGAGATCCTCGGTTGACTGAACTGCAGCAGTTGATCCCAGGATTAGAGGCAGGCCTGGGCCGCACTGCCCAGGAACAAGCCTTGTACCAACTGGCTGCACTGGGAAGTGCCGTTGCTATGGCTGCAGTGGGAGGTATGCTGACAGGACTGGTTCTCAAATTACCATATCTCGCCTCTCCTACTGATGAGTCCTGCTTTGATGATGAGGTGTTCTTTAATGTTCCTCTAGGTAATGCTCATGTTCCTGGGTTACAGGACCCAGTGGACTCAGAGATGGAGAACAAGCAGGGGCTGGCTATTGAGAGTAGAACCTAAAGGTAGAATACATTTAGCAGAAGATTAACTCCACTGTCCATTGTAAATGGACTATGCATGAATTCAAGTGGACCTATACATAGATGCACATACACATAAAAATGAAGAATGTCAGGTCTTACGTGATTGCCACTATTGCTAATAATTTGGTGCTGTGAACAAATATTTCTACCTTCATGTGGCAAGAAAGCTTCTGTTGATTGAAGCAAACAGTACATAAAACAATTAAAGCTCCAGTTCTGCCAAATTCTTGTCAGATTTATGAAGGTGCTCTAGAAACAGGCGACCAATGCCATAAATCTCTCTTCATTTGTTTTCATCAATAAATATTTTAATTTATGGTGCAGTAACTCCATATTTCATTCCAGGAGGCTTGAGAATACATCCCCACTTTGTCTGCATCACGCAACACAGAATGTGACCGAGTACTAATTAGTCTTGCTTGGTATTAATCTTCCATGTTAGCATGTGTCCACTGATTTACACACAATCTATAAAACTTTATATTTACTTTTGAGATCTATTGATTGTTTTTGCTCTCTGTTAATGTCAATAATTTCATTAAATATTTGTTAGAATGTTTGTCCTTCTTTCTATCTTTATTACTTAGACTTGGATATTTGCAGCACTGATTTAAAAATTTACAATGCTATCAACCTATATATCAAATTACAAAACTTTATGGTCTAACTACAGCCATAAACAGGTCTGTGTTGCAGCATTGCTGTCAACACTTTTCAAATCTGATAAACTGTGATAACCTTCTCAACTGTATGAATGTATATCCAGCAGGCTAAAGAGCACGTTTATTAGTTTTGCAAACTCAGCATACTCAAAAAGTTCACTTTAGACACAGATCATCTAAGTGAGCCATTAAAGCCTTAACCATGCACTTTCTATAAATCCCAAGATCACAGTAACACTGCCAGCATTATAAATGTTCACTCACTGCTTGACATACTTGGAGCTTGAAATTCTATTGAGGGTGTAGGGATTTGGGGTCCCGAGAAGGAATACTTTATATATAAGCAGTATAAGTGTATATATATATATATATATAATATGGTTTTATAATGTGGTTTTTACTGTATAGTCTACATGTTTGGACTTGAATCATAGTGTACAAGTACATGTACATAATTGAGGTAATAATTATAATCTTGATCATGATTAAAATTAAAATTATAGCTCTGAAGTTATTAAAGATATTATAGTTATTGTAATAGTATTTAGCATTTCATTAAGGCGTTCCATGTGAAAAATGCAGTTTGCAATGAATAAGAACAATTACACAAATATTTCCTTTACTGCAAATGTTTTACTCGGATTAACCTAATGTTGGGTAGGAACCCATCTGTGTGGCCACAAAAGATCTGACTTTTGGAAGCATGAATTTGACAAGACTCCTGGTGGAATCCTATGGTATCCAGATCCTTTAACTCCTATAAATTTTAAGGTGGGGCCTTCATAGATGCCCACGACCCTATTACTGCTTCACCGGTTGTCCTTTCTAGAAGCGCCTTTTGTACACACCAACCACTGCATAACAGCAACAAATGTCTTGGGGATGTTCTGACCCAGTCATCTAGCCCACACAATTTCATTTTAGTCAGAGTGCCTCAGATCCTTATGCATGCACATTATCCCTGCAAAATTGTATCACATCAGCTTCAAGATGATCATCAGCTGTAGATGAATATAATCAATGTTTTTCACTTTACCTATCAGTAGTGGTAATGTTGTGGCTGATTGCTGAACACTGCTGATGTTTCTACTTACTAGGTATATTAAAAAAATGCTGGACTATGGTCAGGTGACTGGCTCTTCCATTTTAGAACATTCCATTTCTTTGACTCAAGCTGTTGAGCTGCTTTTGCAGTATGTGTACATTTTGCAGCATTTGACGTCATCTGAATGTATAGCTCACTGCACTTCAGAATTCATCCTAACTTTTTTTTTTTTTATTAGAAATCACATCAACAGTAAACACATGACACTACCTCAATCATATTTAACAGGTGATGTTCTACTTAGATCATGAACCATTTCTATACATATTTAATCTTTCTTAATCAGTCCAGTTGTTCAAGAACTGGTAAGTCTTTTTTTTTTGTTTGTCTAGCAAACTCTGATCTGGCTTTTCTGTTCTTGGGTGATAGCAATGATTAGCATTGACATGAAGTATCTGTATTTACATGAGAGTTTCTTTATTACCGACTGATGTGCTTCATTAAGTGTGTTCTTGTTGTGTTGTGTTGCCTTGACTACATGTTCTGAAGGGATTTGTCTTCACAGAGGAAATAATTCTATGATCATCTTCAGTGCATCTGGACAGTTTTCACGATGCTTCACTGTTTGCTCATTGCTATGTTTCAGCCTTATTTCAAAATGTAATCAATTGTCTTTCCCCTCAAGATTCTACACACATTACCCCACAATGACAAAGTGAGAAAAGTTTGAAATCTTTGCAGGTTATCATCAAGGATGTCTCTGTACATCGCTGCAGTCATCTTTCCCTCGACCCTGAACAGTCTCCCAGTTCCTGCCACAGAGAAACATCCCCACAGCATGATGCTGCCACCACCATGCTTCACTGTAGGAATGGTATTGGCTAGTTGATGAGCAGTGCCTGGTTTCCTCCAGACATGTTTGGCATTCAGTTCGAAACGTTCAATCATTTTGTTTGTCGTGGCCTGAGAGTCCTTTAGGTGACGTTTTGCTAACTCCAGATGGGCTGTCATGTGCCTTTTACTGAGGAGTGGCTTCCGTCTGGCCACTCTATCATAGAAGCCTGATTGGTGAAGTGCTGCAGAAATGGATGTCCTTCTGGAGGGTTCTCCTCTCTCCACAAAGCAATGTTGGAGCTCTATCAGAGTGGCCATTGGGTTCTTGGTGATCTCAGTGACTAAGGCCCTCCTACCATGATCACTCTGTTTGGCCGGGCGGCCAGCTTTTGGAAGAGTCCTAGTGGTTCCATCTTTCTTCCATTTATGGATGATGGAGGCCACTGTGCTCACTGTCATGCAGTAGAACGTAGCAGAATTTTTTCTGTACCCAGCCAGATCTGTGCCTTAATACAATCCTGTCTTGGAGGTCTACAAACAATTCCTTAGACTTCAAGGCTTGGTTTCTGCTCTGAAATGCACTGTCTACTATGGAACCTTAAATAAACAGGTGTGTATCTTTCCAAATCATGCCCAATCTAAACCTAAAAACTGAATTTACCACAGGTGTCCAGTGAAGCTGTAGAAGCCTCTGAAGGATGATCAGTGGAAACCAGATGCACCTGAGCTCGATTTTGAGCGTCATGGCAAAGGCTGTGAAGACTTATGTACATGCTATATTTCTGTATTTTATTTGTAATACATTTGCAAAGGTTTCAAACAAACATTTCTCACTTTGTCATTATATGGTACTGTGTGGAATTCTGATGGGAAGTGAATTAAATCCATTTTGGAATAAAAGCTATAACAAAATGAAATGTGCAAAAAGTGAAGTACTGTGAATACTCTCTGGATGCACTGTACTTCAGATGTCTTCCACAGCTGGTTTTACTGAGCTCAACAGTGCATTGGCTAATTTTAAGAATGCACCAATTCCATTGTGGTTGTGTGTTGTAATTTGTGAGGCAAAATTGCAAATTACTCTGAAAATACTTACGGACTTGACAGTACTTGGAAACACAGTGCTTGTACCACATGAAACTACATGTACATCCTTACTATCTACCACTACACTCAACACATAGTAACTCTAACTTAAAAGAACTAGGCCCTGCCTAGTAAAAGAGGAGATCAATATGTTAAAAGGTTATTTCCTATCTGTTGTGTTAGTTGTTTGTTTCTGTTTTCAAATGTTTTGGCCCTTTCCCCCGGCAGAATTAATTCTTTGACTTTTTGAAGATATTAAGCCAAATGGCTTGCTCAGATACGGGATGTGAAGCCAAACAAAATGAAAGAAAACTCCCTGAGGAAAAATAATAGCATCTACGTGATCACAGTACTCAGTATCTTGTGCTCCTGATAGCTCCTGATAAAGGGTGGGAGAGGAGGGTGGGGTTGTGGGTACTCCACTGTTTTCCCGAGTTGTTCCTATAATCACTTGAAAGTTGCCATATGTAGTGACCTGTATGCTGGTCTTCTGTACTGGGGAAAGTTAAATAAGGAAAACACAAGCAGCTCTTGCCTGGAGCTTTTTTTTTTTTTTTTTTTTTTTTGATAAACAGACTTCTAAAGAATGAGGAACAGTATAATAGGCATAATATCCCAAATAATGCTGTTTGTGTTTCAGGCGAAAGGTTCAACTATTTCCTGCCTCAGCGCACTCATCCAGGTCACGAAGGGCTTGGTGATCAGTGGATGAGCTGTTCAGCAAAAAGCAAACAGGCCTGACAACAGCGCACAGATATTATGTACCTATTCATGTCTTGCCACATTTAAGAGAAAAACCTGAGCACTTGACTCGTATAAAGTAATGACATTTTGCTTACATTCTTAAAAATAAATAATTAATAAACATTAATAACAGTGGTTCTCAATCCTGGTCCTGGACAGATTGTAGAGTTTACCCTAATTCATCACGTCTCTATTATAAAAATGGTTCTATATGGAACAAAGTGTGGTTATTAAATGACTGGACACACCATTTTTAGCCTCTGTATTTGTAAGTGTGGATCCAACACACAATTATAGAGGAATTATTTTATAGTTTTATTAATTTAATTACATTTGTTAAAACCTCTAGATAGAAAATAAGAAACTGTATTTAAATAAAAAAAATGTTTGTGTGTCTGTCTCTATGTGTGTGTGTTATGATAATGAGGTTTAATACCCTGGCATATATTCACTGAACACAACAGTCCCTCCAGCGCACACTTCACTTCCTGCCCTGACAGCGAACCTCAACACCCTCAGAGCCCCCCTGAGAACTAGAGGTGGGCGATACCAGGAATTTTGATATCGATCTGAAACCAAGTAAATGCAGGCCCAGTATCACCGATATCGATACTGATACTTTTTAATATTTAAGCTTCATAGATCCAAAGGATCCAAAAGACCTAGGACAGAATTTCGGCAAACATTGTATGTTACAAAAAAATACTTCATTATAACAGTCAACATTTTTGTTTAGAAACAATGGAACAGTAACAAAACAACGTTTGCCTCAACATTAGGAAAATAAGTCTTTTTTGAGGCAGAAAAGGAGAAACTACAATACAAAAATAAAAAACATTCTCCCCTCACTGACATCTTTTCTAGTTCTTTTGTTCTGTTTCTTTTTCCAGACAGAATTGTTCTTAGAAAGAAAAATAATAAAAATATGGAATTTTCTTCCTTTCTATGCAATTCTGTTTTTTCTTAAAAAAAAAAATATCACAACACAACTTCAGGCAGAAGGCTGACAAACCACAACACAACAAAAATAATACAACAACAAATACTGTAAACAGTTTTACACTTATTCTGTTTATCAAGTCGAACAAACAAATGCAGAAAGTGTCTCTGGGTGCTGCTGCTGTTTGATGTTTGAGAGACGTCGACTCGAGGAGACCGCTGATTGGCGGGCCAGGTTGAGTAGGCGGGGCCAGGCTGAGCTTACTGGAATGGCTGATTGGCTGGCGCCGCTGAGCCGCATGACGGTGAATCAATAAAAGGCAAGCGTTGGGGGGGTAGGGCGCGCTGTTCCTTGCTGTGACACAGAGTATCGGTAACAGCGAGGAGAGTTTGGTGAATGCGCATGCGCAGCAGTTAGTGCGTGCGGAAGAGTATCGATCTTTTTACACCAGTATTAATCAATACCAATACCAGCGTTGGTATCGATATTATCGTAGTTGGATCGATCCGCCCACCTCTACTGAGAACACTTCCGACCTTCGAGCCCCAAGGCTTGAGCCCCTCCGAATTGAGAACCCGCCCACCTTAAAGGTCCCCCTCCCTGAGAGCCCCCGCGGTTCAGGGCGGGAAACCCCGCTTCATCACGGCGCCATTTTGTGTCGGTTCAGGAAGTGCTCGGTAAACAAAGGTTCCGTCCGGCCTGTCCGGCTCTCTGCCCGACACCGCGTGAAGAGACGTGTTAAACACGACTTCCGTCGCTGAATTAGCTCACGGGTGCAGCTGTACGGTGTTATAAAGTCACAGTTTAGAAAAGTAGTGCAGAAAGAGCCGCGGAGCGAGCAGCACTGCGTCAGACTGCTGACTTTAGCTTTTCTGCTCACCAGTGAGAACTCGGCCACGGAAACACCACAGGTATTTATGCTCCTTAGAGGTGTTCACTCTCCTTAAACACACCAGATGTCTTTAGAGCTGTTTATTCTCCTTAAACAGACCAGAGATGTTTACGATGCTTAGGGGTGTTTACGCTGCTTAGGGGTGTTTACTCTCCTTAAACAGGCCAGAGGTATTTACTGTCCTTGGAGGTGTTTACCCTCCTTAAACAGGCCAGAGGTGTTTACCCTCTTTAAACACTTTCAGTAGAGGGCTCATGTTACTAAACCTCTTCTGCCTGTTTGTACACGTTATTTATATATAGGCACACTGTTCTAACATACTCTATAGATAGCGGTGTTACTGTTATCTTTCTAAATTCATATTTTAGAGGTTTAAAAAAGTCCCCTCAGTTCATCTAGATAACCTGTCCTCTCTGAACCGAGGGAGCAGATTGTTGAAGTTTCTTAAGTTCAGGGAACTATTTATTCAATTGAGAGTAAAGTTGATTAAACCTCCATATTTATAATGTACAGTACACTGATGGAGTCCAGAAGGGCCCTGTCCTACACAAACAACTGGTCCAAATACACCCACACCTGATGTAGTAAAGTAGCACACATTCAGTTCCAGTGCTCAGTGAAGTTCAACACACACTTTACGTCAGAGAGAATAAGATGAAAACTGTTATTTTTAACGTTATTTTCTCATCTGTTTCACCAGACAGGTCAACAATGGCAGACGACTTTGATATTGAAGCCATGCTTGAGGCTCCTTACAAGAAGGTGGGTGACCAAACCACGCTGTGCCACTTCACAATAGCATTAAGCACTTTTGCACTTGACTGAGTAGTTATTACAATTGTGGCAACTCGGAAGCCCTATATTTGCTAGCAAATGTCTGACTTGACCAGTCTGTCTGTCTCAGTGGTAGAGAGAATGCTGTTGTTTGTGTGTTGTTTCAGCAAATAATCTGAATCACAAATAAATGCCCGTCTATCTCTTTTTGTAGACTTGCCTAATGATATCTCACCTCTACTTCCCTGAATACACCTTTGATTCCAGTGTGAAGTGTGAAAAAAGTAAGGTAGTCATTGCGGAATGTATTGATGTACTGTGATCCCTTAGGTCAAATATCAAAAGACCTCCATCTTAGAACATCCAATCACCTGCTTGGTGTCAGCAAGGTGAATGGCGATGGATGAAACAGGGACATAACCTGACATGAAGCAGAGACAGTATTCACATTTTCACAACTGCCTTAACAGTGCCATTTCCGTAGTTTTTAATACAAGTTTTGTAAGCTGCAAAATAATTTCATCCACCACATTACACTCAAATCACAGAGATATGTTTTTGGGTCTACAGTCATGAGTTACATAATTAACAAGAAAAGCATTATGTTCAGTGGAATTTGTCACCAAATGTACCTACACTTTTACCCCCTGATAAATAACCCAACTGAAATTTCTAGAATATGAATACTGTCTCTCAAATCAATGTTCTGTATCTCCAGATCAAATAAACCAGCATCTTGATTTTGCATGTCTTTAACACTAGCAATACATCAAATTCACATCTCTCGACAATGCAGTTTAGTATATGCTCATAGAAAACTCCATTAGAGTGGTACATTATGATGCATCACCCAAGTCAGTTAATTCCATCACTAGGAACAGGCTACTTTTATTGTTTTGCTTTTTTAACACTTAGTTTCTCTGTAGAGTGGGCACACATATGATTACAGAAATCATGTATTTGGGTTTTCAGTGATATCTTTTTATTTTGGATTACTTTGATGCTGTGTCTCTTGGGAGCCGTTATGACTAAGCCGTGTAAATCCCTGTCTGCTTCAGGATGAGATGTGAGACAGAGATGGCTTCGCACTCTCAAAGTCCAACCGCACAAATGGGTGAAGATCTCATGGAATGACCGCATCAACTCCGGAAAACCCTTTAGCGATCCTCTCTTAGCAGCAAGCTTTAGGCTTAAGATAGCAGGGTACAGCAACTATCATACCCTGGCCCTGGGATGTGGGGGTGGGGGGAGGTTCACCAGACATGATCTTTCTGTTAGCATGCCACAGAAAGAGCTGTTCCCCTTGAAGATTATGAAGAATTTCACTGTCTTGATTTTATGTGACAGAACAATCTTTAGTTAAGGTCAAGAAAAATGACCATGAAGTGGGGGGGTGGAACTGATTACCACTGATTTAAATAGTGTTTTTCTAAATGAAAATGTCCTGTAATTTCTTTTTCTTGCCCCACTCCCCCATTCCTTTGACGACTTGCTATGTATCCTGTCCATCCTCACGATGTTCTTCTATCAACCCTGCTTAGGGTGACAGCAAGTCTTCTAGTTCAAATGGCCATGATGAACACAGCAAGAAGTGAGTAGCCATAGTGTGCTTGTTTATGAATGTTATGGGATGATTGTTAAAGTTTATGCTAATGGCCTTTGAGTTGACGTGCGATTCTTTCGTTGACGTAGGAAAAGGCGTAGCCGGAGCCCAAGTGCAGAACACCACAGAAGTAGGAGCCGGGACCGCAAGAAAAGCAGGGACCGTCGCAGGAGCCACAGCCGCGAGAAGAAGCGCTCACACAGCAGAGAACGTCGCCGCTCACGATCTCGTAGCCATGAGCGTTATGGGCGCTTTAAAGGTCGCAAGAGCCCGTAGTAAGTATGGTTCTTCTTGCTATGTCAGTCCTCCGTGCAACAGCACATCTGCCATTCTTTGAAAGCTATACATGAACAAGAAGCTCAATTAATGAGTCTTACTAGAGCCAGATGGCTTAAAATGGTTTACGTTATGTGGCACAGTAAGAGACCACTCTCTGTGAAATTGTTGGTTTTTAAAGATCCCTCACTGTTGAGGCTGTTTTAATTTGTGTATGTCTAATTCTTTTAAAATTTGATGTGTAAAAGTGAAATGTTTATCAAAATTGACAGATGAGTGAACTTCATCCTCTGTCAGATTGTCTTTGTTTCACTCTAATGTCTTGTGGATGTACTTAGTCTTACAGAAAATCAGACAATCAAAGTGTCTGGTAAAATCACACCACAAACACTGAATTTTGGCAACTATTTGATGTCACAACAGCAGGGTCAGTTGGTCAATTGGTCAATTGGTCGGTCTTAGTGCTTGTAAGTGATTAGAAGTACCTGTACAGTGTTCTGTTGAATATTATAGTTAATTTGCGGAGCATCTTTGTGCTGACTTGATGGACGTGCCACTGCATACTAAGGACACAATTACTGCTGTCAAAACTTTTAAGTTTATCATGATCAGCACATTTAGAGCTGTAACCTGCTTCATGCTGGTTCTAAGATTGTTTTTGCCCTGGAGTCTTCCAGCTTTCAACACTTGAGTGATGTAGAATCTTTTCCATCTGGCTCAGCATTATTGGCATTCTCTTAGTCAAGCTGGAAGTGACTTAACCCTCATGGGCCAGTATGCAGTAGCCCTTCCCGTTGTTTTCTGGCTAGTCTGTAATTCTCAGACAAACCCCATGTTTTATGTCATAGTTTGGGGCCGAAATTTAACGGTGGTCCTGGAGGGAAGATTGGCCCACCCACCAAACCAAGGTTTTTATGATCTAATTTCCTTGAGTGGTTGTTGCTGTCTGTAATGTGAAATAGCATACACATCTCTCATTGAACAAAGTTAACCCATTTTTTTCTGTGTTTTTTCTCTCTACAGCCACAAACACAATCGAAGCAAAAGCCCATTTAGGAAAGACAAGAGCCCTGTCAGGTAAAATAACTTCTATGGTACCCATTGATCACTGGATATTTAAGATTTTTTTGCTAATATTAGTTACATTCTGTGAAAATAAAGTTTCTAAATGTTTTGTTTGTTTTTTGTTTTTTTTTTAACCAAGGATTAATTTTCCATTACTGACCTTCCTTGAATTCAGTGCAATTAGACCCCAATTGACTCCCTACGTTGATCTGTGGTGGTGTTTTTTTCCCTTCCACAGGCAACCAATTGATAACCTCAGTGCAGAAGAAAGAGATTCCCGTACAGTGTTCTGTATGCAGCTGGCTGCCAGGATTAGACCTAGAGACCTAGAGGACTTTTTCTCTGCTGTTGGAAAAGTATGTTGTTGTTGTTCAAATAGCGCACTTCTAATTAATTAATCAGTGGATGTAATGTTACCCTTTTCTGTCTCCCCACTGAAGGTGCGAGATGTGAGAATGATTTCAGACAGAAACTCTCGCAGGTCTAAGGGTATCGCCTATGTTGAATTTGTGGAAGCGACCTCTGTGCCATTGGCTATTGGGCTTACAGGACAGAGGCTATTGGGGGTGCCCATCATTGTTCAGGCCTCACAGGTTGGGAAAAAAAATCTAATTAGTAACAGTTTAAACAGGTCTCATTATTTTGACTATATTTAACCATCTTGCTGTATGCTCTCTAGGCTGAAAAGAACCGGGCAGCAGCAGCCTTGCAAAACTTGCAGAAAGGTGGTGCAGGACCTATGCGCCTTTACGTAGGATCTCTGCACTTCAACATCACTGAGGACATGCTCAGAGGCATCTTTGAGCCTTTTGGCAGGGTGAGACTGTAACAGAATTAACGATCATGATCAGAATGAATGATTATGCTGATGCAGCAGACAGGCCATACTGTATTTTGACCTGTATGCATAAATTATGTTAATACAAAGTACTTGAGAGAGAGAGAGAAACAGTGTCAAATCTGCTTATTCCCTGTTTTAGATTGAGAGCATCCAATTGATGATGGACAGTGAAACGGGCAGGTCAAAAGGCTATGGCTTCATTTCAGTAAGTATTTCATTATTAATCTTGCTTAGAAATCAAAGTGTTTTAATAAGAGACATGATTTGCAAAGATCTCTCTTAAATGTGTTGATTCTGTTATTAGTTTGCAGATGCTGAATGTGCCAAGAAGGCCCTGGAACAGCTGAATGGCTTTGAGCTGGCAGGTCGGCCCATGAAAGTGGGGCATGTGACCGAGCGCACTGATGCCTCGTCTGCCAGCTCATTTTTGGACAATGATGAGCTGGAGAGAACAGGCATTGACCTAGGTGCCACAGGCCGACTGCAGCTTATGGCTAGACTTGCAGAAGGTAGGGATGACTGAAGTTAATCTATGTGTTATTAGCTGCCAATGTAGGGAGGGTTCTTATTAGGACTGTTCTATGAAGAGTCCTTCATAGTATCCTGTTACTACGTGGTGAAGTCACCAGAAAGGTCTTGCCTTTTCTATTTGCAGTGCAAAACGTGTGATTACCCAAATTCAATACTTGAATTTATGTACATGAAATCTGACTTCACTCTGGCTTCATTTGCCACCATTTTTGTATTTTTTTTTTTTTTTTTCCCCATTTTCACAACATACATGCAGAGTAAATAGAAGTTATATTAGTTATATTATAGAAGTTAATATTAAACAAAATTTTGTTCTGTTTGCTAAATTGTTCTACCAATTTCTTAGGTACTGGGTTACAGATACCTGCTGCTGCAAAGCAGGCCCTGCAGATGAGTGGCTCTCTACCATTTGGTAACTTGCCTGGTGGTAAGTTGTTTTTGTTTTTCTTTTAATTTCATTGTAAGCTCATCACAGCTGGGTTTGAGCTTTTGTTTGTGCATGCAGACCTTTTATTTTCACTTAATTTTAGTCAATATATGGAACGTTTCTGTTTAATTAAGATTCTGCAAACAGTGTATTCGTGTAAGATCATTCCCTAATCAAATTTATCAGAATTTAATTTATTTTGCTTTCATCAATGATGTTTTACATACATTTAATAATCCAATGGCTGCAGAAATCATTTTGTTAGCTGTATGATAAATATATTTCCATGCACTTAGATAATCAGATGAGTGCTCTGGAGTCAAGCAATAATAAATTGCACTGGGTGCTCATCCCATGATCAGAGACAGCTGCAGCTTGTTGGGAAAACGAATCTGTACACAAACTGAGAAAACTGAAAGAAATCAGGTGGATGCATTTGTGGCATAATAGGATTAAGCTCAACAGAAATATATTGAGAGAAACAGTTCTTCATTACATGTATTCATTAATTTATTTGTCGGATTTCTGTGCTTTAATCTAATCTAAGAAATCAAACTGTGTTTATATTTTCACCTGAATAAGTAGGAAACTGCAGAAATCCAATTTATGAAAATTCAGTGTGTGTAAACATACTCTGTGAGAGATGTCTTATCCAATTCTGGTGCAGCTCAGTTTGATGGCTTCTCTACTCAAATACATTTGATAATCTTGGTTTATAACTGATTTAAATCAGGTGTGTTTGGGCAGGAAAATCACAAGGGAGGAACCAGACATTTTAAACAGCTGGGGCTTTGTCTAAATGTGGTTGGTGTGGCACAACAGAACACCATCAGTGAGCCACCACACCATGTGAGCGACTGGGGTTCTATTCCCAGTCTGGGCAAATATGCTGTGCTACACCATTAAGAGTCCTTGGGCAAGAGTCCAAAGACTACTCTGATCCACCTCTGTAACATGAGTAACCTTGTAAGTCACTCTGGATAAGAGCATCAGCTAAATGCTGTAAATGTCCAGAACCATACCTGTCTCTGAAGATTTATTTGCCCAGTTACAGTCACGTGAGACAGAATTTCTAAACAAATCAGTAGATTATAAGTTCAAAATAAGTCTAATTTTAGTATCATAAAAAGTACCAAGTAAGTTGTGCCAAACCAAGAAATAAAAATGATTTGATTAATTTTAGTTAGAAATTTTACTTAACATTGACAAAATGCTCAACTTTGTATCAGTTACCACAGCAACTTTGGCATCTTTAAGTTGTCAAATATATTACACTAAAAATGTTGTGAATAAATCTGAAATGTTCAATTTCTCAGGACTCCAGCAACAATAAGCAGCTAAAATAACTTCCACTACTCTTATTTTAATAACATTGATTTTGCCAGTCCAATTAGAGAAAACGTACACTACATGTCCTCTTACTTTATCCCAAAATCAGTAGAATACACTACATAATACTTGAGAAACATTGATTACCTTTCATAAGATATCCCTCAGTAAATCTCATCTCTGTTCACAGCATTGATTTGTGTGGCACCTTGATCCAAGCTCTGGACAGTGTGCTCTTTTACTTTAAAATGTTCATTTTCAGAATCTTCAGACTTTCAAAAAGGCATCATGTTCATTTGCTTATGTAACATTCTGTATGCGTTAATATTTTTTTTAAAAAGTATTTGTTTGTCACCACAGCTAACCCTGCCCTGATCCCCAGCCCTAGTATGAACCAGGCCATGAATCTACCCACCCAACCACTGGCCACTCACTGCCTGCAGCTCTCCAATATGTTCAACCCACAGTCGTGAGTCTCTTCAATATTCTGTGCTCATTATGCAAAAAAAAGTTGGACAATGATTAAGTGTTGTGGGTTTTTTTTTCTCCCCTCAGAGAAAATGAGCTTGGCTGGGACACAGAAATTCAGGACGATGTCATCGAAGAGTGCAATAAACATGGCGGCATTATACATATATACATAGACAAGAATTCTGCTCAAGTAAGTACTGCAGCATAAGCTCATCAGCTCTGAGTCCTTAACCAACTTCGTCAGAATTTTCTGTGCAGTCTTCTCAGTTGCAATGGCTAGTATCATGCTGAGTAATTAGACAAGAAGGAGGGCAGTCCTGCCCACCCAGATGGAGCCTTTTATGGTACAGTTGGCCAGAAACGGCTTGGCTACTCTCAAGGCTGCGGGACTGACTTTTTTTTTTTTTTTTTCTTTTTTTTTCTTCTTCATACAGGGTAATGTGTACGTGAAATGTCCCACAATTCCTAGTGCCATGGCTGCTGTCAGCGCCCTGCATGGGCGGTGGTTTGCAGGTAAGAAGTTCCCTGATCCTCCGAAACTGTGTCTTGAATGGCTTCATCATCGTGTTAAGTGCACGTCTTACTAAAGTCTTTATTTTTTTGTCACGACAGGCAAAATGATCACAGCTGCCTATGTGCCCCTCCCCACCTATCACAAGCTGTTTCCAGATTCAGTGACTGCTACGCAGTTGTTGATGCCCACACGTCGGTGATCCATCCTTCTGCTGCATCAGTTTCTCTCTCTGCATATCCTGGAGGTGTAAATAAATCACTCTGTGGTTTCCCCAACACCAGCTACATTCTAACCCATATTTAGACAACTGCTGTGTCCCCCTGGAAAGCTTGAGCATGTACACATTTGCCTAAGAATTATAGGTAAGTGTTTAGGAGGGTTAGCTGATCCAGGTTGGAAAAATGAGTGAAAATCAGTCTTACTGGCCCATAACGACTGACCTTTTGAAAGAGATGAGGTTGCAACTTTTTTCTTTTCTTTTTTTTTTTTTTTAAATAATTGTTCGTGTCCTTTTCAGTGTACATGCCTAGCGACCTGGAAGCTTGCTTTCTTGAGAGAGACTTTTCTATTTCTGTCTTTGTCCTGTAAAATAGGCATGATGGTCGAGACCTATGGGTGTTTCGTAAGGCTGGAAGATAAACAAATGACAAAATTAACGAGACCTCCTGAGCTCTCTTAAATGTATGAAGAAGTCTGAGACCAAGCAGCTTTACATTTATAGCTTTTTGTAATCAAACTTTCTTTAATTTTGTAAAGAAATTGTAATTAAAATTACTTTGAAAATCTGAAACACTGAATTTATTTGTTGTTTTTAGAGAATGTAATGGTTTGTGTTAAGGTCTGTTGGGTTATCAGTCTGTCAGAGTTAGGAAATCAAATTATAGCAATAGAATTGATGCAGTTTTCACTTTACCACTAAGATATGTTTGATTACTTGTCTGAAGTTAGATTTTTAAGGTTTTTACTTAAATTACAAGGCAAACATTTGTGCTCAGTTCCAGAATGGGTAATGGAAGAATAGTAGACTGGTATGGTTTTGGGCTTATCTTGGAAGAACATTTTAAATTTATGAAAATTTCATCTTGCGCCAGACCATAAATTCTAAATGCCAAGACCATATCTATGTATTGTTAATTTAGGGAGATAATTGGCAGCCCTGGTTTTCAGTGAAGAGACTCTGTAGTTTGGTTCAACCTGTTCAGGTTCATTGCAGTGGTTAACATTTCGAGTAGTGTTCTCTACCCTGCATTGTTTTGCGTAGCTGTAGCCCACTGCAGACACTAACAGCTGGCCAAACAGAAGATTGTCAGCAGTTAAAAAGCGAATAGTAAATTGAAGGCAAGAATAAAAATACATGCAGTGGAATGTTCTGAGTAATTAATTTGATAGCTGGCCAGTTTGGTTCTCACTTGCAAATTTTCACTCTCATGCAAAAACCTTGTCTTCATATTGGATGAATTTTACTTTTTGTTATAATGCAAATCTGTTGGTTGTTCTTTACATTGTGTCAATTTCCTGTTGAATGGACCAATAGAAATGCTCCAGAATGAATATGAATAAAATCTTTTTACATTGACTTCCATTGAGAGTTATCAAGGTTTTAGAAAGAAGGAAGTTAGAAAATCTAACTTGGTTAGCTTAGTACCTTTTATAAACAAATTACACTTGATTAGATCATATTTTTCTTAAGGTTATTTGTGTTTTTGTGTGTGTGTGTGTGTGTGTGTGTGTGTATACATACATACATACATACACACACATACTAAAACACAAATAACCTTAAGAAAATATATGATCTAATTTATATAAAGTAGCCTGGATATGTATGCATCTAAATATGCTGGCTGTTTTGTAATCTTGTAACATGGGTCTACATTATGAAGTGTTTATTTTTAATGGCTTTCAGGTTGTAATTGTTTTTGTATTACAGAGTCAGCTGAGGGATGCTGATTAGACATTATGTAATTTCCGGTGGCCTCTTATTTTTGTCCTTTGTTAATAGATGAGTAGTTCTCAAATCAATCCTCATAGACCTGTAACTGTTGTGAGGTAAGTGTGTGATTTAGGCTAGATGTTAATCAGGGTACGCAAGTTTCATTTACTTTTCAGCTACATTTAAGTTCACCTCTTATTATATAACACCTTTAATAACCTAAAGCTCACTCAAAACAAGGGAACTATGCCTTAAGATTAACTAAAACTCAAAAGGAGAACTCTTTCTCCTTTGGCTTTTGCCAGATATCAAAACAAAGCATAAAATGGTGAATAACTAGTGTTTACAGCAACAAACAAAAAACCAGCTGACATTGTTAAAAATAAAATGTGCTCAGAGTGTGAATAGCACTTCTGTGGTTCCATGACTATGGAGTTGGTCTGGAGAGCAGCCAATAGACTGCCTTGTTGCTCCACAGAAGAAATGATTAAATAAAAATTACACTAAATTAGTGGCTAACTATTGCTTTAAGGACATGACAGCTTTCAGTTCCTTATTTAATGCAGTAGAATACTGTATTTATGGAGAATGTTGGTCCTTTTTATTCATGGTCTCCGACATATCATGGATGGAATGGTGGAGTAGTTTTCATACATCACCCTGGTACAAATTTGACTATCTGATTAAGTCATCATCAATAAATGAGGCGTCTCTCTTGACCAGTTCTATTAGTTAACCTGCAATTCAGACGTTCTGTTTTGTATGCAAAGTAGTCAATCTATTATGAAAACCATTTGGAGCTTTTAAAATGTGGTTGGGAGAAATCTGGTTTGAACATAGCTCTTTATTACTTGGTCCATTTCACTGGAACTGTGGCTTTGAATTTTTGGAGGCCAGTATGTCCCTATCCTCTTTCAACTGAGGAGACGGGGGTGTTCAGACACTGTCATTTTGCCGTTTTGAAACCTCTGATCATGACCGAAATGTGGTTCTGTTTTTCTGTGGCAGAACAGGACTCCTACCTTGGTTCTGGCCTTTTGCTTAAACATGTATTTGGAGGTGGCAGTGCGCCAAACAGCCTATAAATACTTTTTGTTCCCACGTTTTTCTACTAAATCATGTTTGAGCATGTGTCAAAGGGGGCCCTTCATTTTATCCTTACCAGCTGGCTCTAATCAATAGCAGACTTCTTGGATGTTCTAGGACTTTCTAAAGAGAGAGAGTCTGTGATTTCTTTCAGCAGACTGAGAACAACCAATCTACATTCACGTTAATGCCTAACCTTACCATTCTGCTTTGCACAGATAGAGTTTCCAAATCCACTGGAAGAAAAGGAACTCATTGAATGCTTCAGGAGTGGGCCCCTTGCGTCTTGCCATGTCAGCAACTTTAGTGGCCGGACATTTTCTGGTTAAATATTTGGTGAGAACTTGACCATAAATATACCTTAAACTGGCCTCAGTATGAAGAGTATGAATTCTCATATAAAATAAAGCTACAAACAGTACTTGCATAAGAACAGAGGGGTCTAAAATTACACTGCACTGAATGGTGTGGTGTTTTTCCTTGGCTGAGTCCCCCTTTACAAAAATAAAGAATTACCAGAAAACAAAAGGGAATAAAAAATAACCCACGCGATACATAAGCTTGGCCAAAGGGTAGCCTAGCATCTCCTGTTTCCAGCACTCGTGCTTGTCAGCACCTTTACATAAGCATGTCAACTGATAACCTTGTGTCCACCCTTAGACTAAATTCAGCCTCTGAGTTGGATAGAGGGGACGAGTGTTATCTTTTAAAAGAGCATCTTGAAAGGTTGCATTTGAAAGCAGGTTTATTTTTTCTCCTGTCAAACAGATCCTTTTCCTGAGACTATGCCAGCTGGCAAAGATGCTGAACCGCAGGAAGGTCTGTAAGCAAAACAGTTGTAGCTGTTGTTGCCCAAAGTGTTGTAGCATTAAATGTGGAATAACTTAAAATTGCTTGTTTAAAAAGAGCTTATTCACACACTTGTGTTTGAGCTATGAACTAAGCACATGGTTAATTGGACGAAGGGGTAACTCTCTACTGTTCTTTGGGAGTCATGTAGAAACACTCATCAAAAAATAGTTGCAACCAGAAGGAAGTGTGGGACTGCAATGCTATTAGGACAGAAGAAAACACACACCTTGGCTTTCTGGCATGAAGTGTGTATATACTTGGTGTGTATGAAAAAATGGAAAATCAAATCTAAATCTGTTTCAATATAGTTATAAACAAACATGATTTCATTGGGTGTCACGTTGTATTTTTCCACATCATATTGGATTATATATCGCTATTCAGATAAAACATATTTTTTGTCCATATCACTCAGCCCTACTACACATACAGAAGTAGCATATCTCAGTATGGCATTGGGAATAATGCCACAGGCCAGACAACTGAATGGAGTTGTAGAGGCTCCTAATGTTCCCCCTCTGTCCTGCACCTGCGATAATCCGTCCAATGCAGCTTGAATATTCTCTCTCAGTTCCTGCAGACTTTTTGGCAGAGCTGTAATGTTCAATAGCATCCCACACGTTTTCAATCAAGGAATAGGTCTGGTGATGTGACTCGTCATGGTATAGTATACATGGTGCTGTGGATCCTTTAGTAGTCTTAAAACATACACATTTACTTTGCATATCTAAAAACGTGTAGAACTGTAGAAGTGGAGGCATTAAAATGCATCTATAGAGTTTTTCAGTTTTTCTTATTTATTTTTCCAGTATTTTATGTTACAAATCAAAATATCAAATACATTTAGTATTTGTGCGTGTAAAAGGGTAGCATACACTCGACGTGGTAGGTGGTAGCCTTTTGCTTTATATGGTTGTGATCCACATTTAAGTCTACACTCCCACAGGATGGATAAAACCAAAATTTCACAGAAACAAAATCAAATTGTCCTAGAAAAATAATAAACACACCCCCCAGAAACCATGAGTGGTCTACCTTTCACTGATACAAAGAATGAAACTAAATATATTTTACATTTTTCTGAGAGCTAGAAATAGCAAATGTAATAAGGAGCATGTTTCAGTCGGCGAGTCAGCACAACCCTTGATGGCCCACCTCTTAATAAATTCAGCTCTTTTTATGGTAACAACATGAGAGTCTGGCAGCTCTTACTGGGAGATTTCAAGGTTAGAAAGTGACCAGTTTACACACAGTTGACTTTTGTATGTCATGAATACAACATTTCTGGCACACCCTGAATGCAGCTAAAAGTAAAAAGGACAAAACGAATTGGTAATAATGGATATAATCATTATATAATCAAAATTATTGTACCATTATTGTGTCAAATACTCTGAAGTGTAGTTTATAAT
This sequence comes from Acestrorhynchus altus, assembly GCA_034509495.1. Taxonomy (NCBI): domain Eukaryota; kingdom Metazoa; phylum Chordata; class Actinopteri; order Characiformes; family Acestrorhynchidae; genus Acestrorhynchus; species Acestrorhynchus altus. The sequence continues at coordinate 8,633,402 of CM067515.1, forward strand.
GTGTTTTGGGAAGTTTTAAAAACCTTTTTTGTTTTAAACTAAAACAGATTAATGACATTCCTACTCCTCTTGCATTATTATTGCTGAATTTGTGTCGGCAGATGAAATTTGTAAAAATAAGGTATGTCTGACTACTACAGGCATGTCTAGAAGGCCTCAAACTCTGAATTTCTGTTATTCAATTCAGTAAAACTGTGTATACTGTTGTCTAGATGGTCTGTTGGTTTTATTTAATTTTATTATTTTTTGCCACAGTAATTGTATTATTTTTGTTGTAATCGTGAGTGTGCCTTCAGAAAAGGTTGTAGGACCTCATTACTGTAATGTTGTGCTTTCAAAGTCCCAGTAATGAAGACCAACAGTGATCTGCCATTGTACGTAATTATGAATATTATACAGTGAATTAGCACAGTGTGAGACATTTTTGCATCAGGGATGCCTTCTGTCTGAATATCCTCCACCCTTATCTAAGAATGAACATTTGGAGATGTCATGATTTTGATCCCATGCCAGTAGAGGCTGGGTGGCCTTGCATTTGGCCAATTCAACCTGAATGCTTACATCTGTGCACGTTCAAAGGTTGGCCACTCTGTATGCTGCTCCGATAGAAAAGGCATAACTCACAACATGCCTGCATTAATACTGCTCTCAAAACCTTCACAACAGTAGTGCTCTCAATAAACTGCATATCAGTATATTTCAAACTGAATTAAACATTTACAGACCATTATACCATGATTCCATTCAACAGGTAATGTAGATAGTGCACAGATATGCTGTCATAATGCTGTAAAGTTGTACTGAGAATAGAGTCGGATAGTGTGTAACTGTGGTCCAGTCTGCATCGGTCAGTTTCATTTGTATCATAGATCATCAAGATTACATTATTACTATTGTTCTCATTATTATGTTGTTGTTATTGTTAATATTCAGATGCTTGAGCTGTTTTCTGTCTAGTAATCTTTATAAATACATGTACAGTCTGTTGTCTTTTACATATATACAATGTCCATTAACATGTAGTCTTCTTGATGAATGTACATGAAGGACTGTTCACCAGATGCGAATGCCCAGTGACTCTTCAACAGATGTGATTTCTCTTGTTAGAAGTCATATATCAGATCCATTTGAAGAAGTGCTGCGGAGAGGAAATCTGAGCTCACTTTGAGGACTGACATCTTGGCTGTGGAATGCGAAGAAGAGAAGATTAAGAACCAAACTCTCGATTTTCTGTTGAGCTTGTTAAAATCACAACGCAATAAACTGTTAAAGTCTTTACTGTTGAAGACTGTGAGCATTTTAACTAGCCCTTTTATTGGTACACTCTTTAAAAGTCATTAAGGCATTAAATAAACTGAATTCGTAAATGGTTCCTCTCTTGGTTCCTAAATGGTTCTTGCATATGGTTTATCAAAGGGCTTGCACCCAGAAGGATGTATGGGATTGCAATGCTATTGGCAAGGAAGAAAAAGGTTACCAGGAACAATAAATGATAAAAAATGTAGACTGATATGAGAAATATGTGTTGAGCTCTCAGTATAGCCTCACGGTAACGCAACATGCCATAAGAATGGAGTTATAGAGATTTGTAATGGTGTCCTGTAATAATTCATCCCATGCAGCTTCACTCACTTCCTGCTGGTTTTGCAGTAGAGGTGGACTATTGAAAGTGAGTATCCACATTTATTGCTCTGTCCCTGTGTACATGCTTGACCTGCATGCAGACTCCAGCTGATCAGTGAGAGGGGGTGGGGCTAATGATGTCACAGACCCAGATGTGTTATTTACAACTTAATATTGTAAATATCTTTGGCTATCTAGTCATTACAAATGACTCGTTAAAATCATTGCACTTTCAGCTAAAAACACTCTGCTTTATCAATATCCAAGAGCATTGCTGAGACCTAAAAAGGGCTTATGAGCTAACAAAGGAATCATATTGGCATGAGATAATTTGTGAAAATATTTTTTTCCAAAAAATATAATAATAACAATAATAATAATAATTATTATAATAATACAATAATTACATATGAGTGGCAAAGCCCTTTATTTGTTTCAATTGGTACTTTCACTAACTAACCCAAGTCTTAGAATCTGTTAACCATGACTGTAAAATAAGGCTACATTTTATTAATTCTCTTAGATACACTAAACACATTTTAAGATTTTTTTTGTGGTTGCATACAAATATAATAACTTTTTTGGTAACGGAATTGTTTGTGAACATGTTCCACTGTAGGGTTTAAAGAGTAGAAAGTTTAAGACTTTATATAAAAAATAACCACCTGTCTGAATCCATAGCTGCACTTGGAGGTTGAGCTTGAAGTCTCTGTTGTTGGGGGGGAAAATGAAGTTAGGTCAAAGAAGTGGTTCAAACAAACATTTTCAGTAATTATCCATTAGTCTGAACTTCCCTGTATGGAAAACTGGCAGCTAGTATTTAAAAATAAATAGGTCCGTAAAATTGTGATTTGCCAAAAATGCTTTTAAAAGGGTGAATTTACTAGATCGCATGCATAACGTTTAACAAGCAGTTTAGGAAAACACTGTGAAGAAAATAAAAAGCCTTGGAAATAACTTTAAAGGTCTTTTACACGTCTTCAAATGGTCTGGCAATGCAAAATACAAAAAATAAATAAATCATAAACAGCATTACTGTAAACAATTTGCAAAAACTAAGCTAACAACATGCAGTGGTGCTTGAAAGTTTGTGAACTCTTTAGAGTCTTCTGTATTACTGTAGAAATTTATCTTGAAACCTCAGGACTAAAAGTGCATTAAAAGAACCAAAGTAAACAAATGAGACACTTGGCCTTTAATTTGTTGACAAATATGCAATCTTTTGCTCTCAGTGTCTGGTGTGCCTCACTGTGCAGAAATAACTGCAACGAAACATTTTCAGTAACTGTTCATTTCACTAATTTTAGTCCATTTTTCTGCTCAAAACAGCTTCAAATCTCTTATGTTGGTGGCTTTCTTCCAATGAGCTGCTTGCTCTTCCCACAATATTCCACAACATTTTTATTGGATTAATTGGACTTTGACTTCCATAACATTAACTTTATTTCTTAGGGTCAACTGTTACCCTCATTCTCTTGAGACTCAGCTCATGAACGGATCACCTGATATTTTCCTTTAGAATTCACTGGTATCATTTAGAATTCATTGTTCCATCACTGATGACAAGTCCTGGCCCCAGAGCAGCAAAATAGGCCCAGACCATGATACTACCCCCACCGTGTTTAACAGATGGGATGAGGTTTTTAGGTTGAAATGCAGTATTTCTTTCTTCAAACATAACACTTCTCATTTAAACCAAGAAGATTTATTGGTCTCATCCACATCCACAACACATTGTTCTAGTAGCCTTCTGGCTGGACTGTGTGATCTTTAGAGAACTACAGGTGAAGGAGTTAGGGTTAGGGTCACAAAGCAGCTTTACAGAAATCCGGGTCCAAGTCTCTTTTGAGCAAGTCAGTAGACAAAGAAAAACTCCTTCAGGCTAAGAGGAAGAAACCTTCAGAGGAGCCAAGGCTCAAAAGGGGACCCCATCCTCCTCTAGTTGACAGCACAGAGATAAAGCAGGAAAGGGAGGAAAATAGTAAATATCTATAATAACGTATCAATTAGCCAATGTGAGAAAGGCCTTTAGTTACTCAGACATTCAGTGATTATCTCTTCTTCTGAGTTCCTGGAAATCTAATTTGTTTGTACTATAATACACTTCCACAAACGTGTTGTGAAGATCAAAGTTTGGGCACCTGCGCACACCTGATTGTCATCCCATTCCAACCTGTCTCTAAATCCACCTTCAAATTCATTAAATGTGCAAGTGCAATATTTGTGTCTAATTTGTTTGATTTGGTTGATGTATTTTTGGGACCACTGGGAAAATGAGGTTCTCTAAACCCTTTAGAGAGTTGAAGTAGTAGATCTGGTCACATACTATTTGAGCACTTTCACTTATGATCTTTAATTTTTTCACCAAAATTTGAAAACATGCAAATAAGAATTCATAGTCAAACAGAAGTCTTACCTTTCTGCCGATAAGGCAGTAAATGGTGAGAATGAGGAAAACCACGCCAATCAGTATGGATAACACAATGAATCCCAGTCTGTAGAACTTCTCATCAATGTAGAAGCCCTGCTGGATCTGTCCTTGCAGTCTGTGTGCAGCCTCTGGATGGAACAGACTGAGGGCTTTAGTCATCAATCATGCAGTTAGTTGCCTGGCTTATCTGTGTGATGAACTGTGTGTACCTGTGCTGGTCGGCAGCTCTGTGGACAGCTGTAAAACAGCTGTGTGGCTGCTGTACTCTGTCTCGCAGGTCCAGTCCACAAATGTATGTGTGTGCGTGATGAGCTGTAAATAGAGAGCAAGCACTTCTTCGGCTCTCTGCAGGGCTTGCACAGGTGAATCGGTGTACTGCTTCTCAAATCCTGCTGGGTCCTCCTGGAGAAAGAGGGATTTTCAATCAACATCAAGTTGTTTTGAGTCGACAGAATAGTCAGTTGTTGACTTTTCCTCTAATTCTGCTACAGTGACCAAGTAATTCCGTCTCTGAAAACCCAGAAAGAAAAATACTTTACTAATTTCAAGAATAAGTAAACGGCCCTAAAGCACGTTACTCACCACAGTCCTTGCATGTATTTATCCTTACATGTATAAATCTAGATAAAAAAGAACATAACTGGGCAAAAGTGAACTGTCCTCTAGTTTATTTTCCAGCAGAGGTAAGTAGTGCTTGTGTTCATCACTTGTGGAGGCTAGTTATGTTTTCAGTACAGTCCAATTAGGAGAATGTCTTTGGTATTTATCAGGTACCATTTATTGACTTAACGTCATTTGCTTAAATCGCTCTATTTACTTGGCTGTGAACTTGCGTTGCTGGATTTCTTTTACTGTTTATGTCCCATATGTCCACCTTAATGCAGTGGACATGTGATACCTTTGTTTCGCTAGGGTGTGAAAAGGCAGTGCTGTTGTTCAGTTTGGTGGCTGTGCCAAATCACTGTCAATTAGGGCTGGACAAAATGAACAAAATTATATCACAATATAGTTCTTAATTATAATTAATACAATATTACAAAATACCAATATTAATGTGAACTATCTACAAAATGACAGGAAAACTGACGCACACATCAGATGTACCAACAAACATCTGTAAAGTCTTTTTGAAATGTAAAGAGTTCAGTGTTTAATACAAACTAACTTACATAAATAGCTATTGCTGGAGGGCTTCAAGTCGATCCAAGCTGTAGGGCCTTGGCACTGTGTGTGTGCGTGTGTGTGTGTGTGTGTGTGTGTGTGTGTGTGTGTGTGTGTGTGTGTGTGTGTGTGTTTGGGGGATACAATTTTCTCTTAAATCATGCAGCTATATTAATGAACATTAATACATAAACATTTACTAATTTCCCCAAACTAAGAAATTCTCTTAATAATAAGTTTGAATTGCTTATTTGTCTCCTTTTTATTTTAACTAAAAATAAAATCAGTCAAAAAGGAAGAAAAATCATTTTACCATCATTACAGAACATCTAAAGCCAGACTGATTTGTGTTCCTTTACATTAGACATTTTTAGGCTGTGGTGGGAAGCAGTTTGACCAATGAATAATGGTAAACCAAGAATATGTTGTCTAATAGTAGCTGAAAGATGGTGGGACTTTATCAGACACATTTAAAATTGTAGAAATCCGCTCAATCCAGGATGCAGTGTCAGTGTTATTTCTGTTACCAATCTCGTTGTTGCATGATGCTTATGATGTGCCAGATCAGGAAATACTGTTGTGGTACAAAGGACCTGTTATGTAAAGCTAAAACCACACAGATGGTCTATATGTCTGCCTGTTTATACTGCAAGTACTTTCTAGATAAAATACGTTTATTGATTTTAAAAGCTTAATGGTGCAGGTATTTACTACACCAAAGTAGTGCGATATGACCTCAAATAGAAATAAAATAAAGATAAAATAAAAATATCCCCACAGTGCTGCTCATCCCTGGCTTTTCATAGGGTCTGAAAACATGAAGTCATTCACTAGCAGAAATAAAACTCACTAAATGTTTAATTTCTGTATATCTTGGTTTACTATCTCGAAATCGAGGGGACTTGCAGCCAAAACTCAAAATGTCGGATATATTATATGCAGCTTATTATATTGTCCATGCCTTCTCTCAATGTCTGTTGACTCAGGTTGTCTCAAGCTGTTGAAAGGGATAGTAAAATTTATCTGCACAAGATATGTTTTAGAGTTTCTTTTTAAAGTTTTTAAATATTTTTGCGCTACCTCTACTCACCTCACTTCAGAAAAATAATAACCGTCAGCACTGCTTTTGAAAAATAATAGCATTATACTTTATAACAAATGTACTCACTTCATGTAATGGCCTGCATTGAGACACAAAGATGTAACACACATGGTTTAGTAGGGCTCAGGCACAATACAGGAAATGAAATCCAGAATTCAGTCTGACTCTGGAGGTACTCTGGATAATGTCTGCATCTGATTCTATAGACACTTTGCGTAGTACAAATGAAAATTACATTAATTGAGGAGTGGATTGATTGATTGATTGATTGATTGATTGATTGATGGATTGATTGATGGATTGATTGATGGATTGATTGATTGGTTGATTGATTGATTGATTGATTGATTGATTGATTGATTGATTGATTGATTGATTGATTGATTGATTGATGGATTGATTGATATATACTTAACTCTCTATTTCACATTGTACTCTATTTTAAATATTGTAGTAGCTTAAAAAGTTAATAGTTAATCCCATACATTATCTGGGAAGATGCAGAATGGCCAGGCCAGGGGGAATCTGAATGGGTTTGTTGGACCACTTTAAAGATGAAGGAACGTTTGTGTTTTAAGGAGACAGTAGAATAGGACTACATAAGTAGGTGTCTCTGTGTTTGTTAACTTAAACCAGTGTGAAGTTTAAACTACTGAACAAAATTCCTGAATATTCTTTGTTTTTGGACATTTAACCTTCATTTAAAAAAGAGAGCGAGATGATGGTAATGTACACTGACATGCTAAAAAGTCATGGTATATCAGTATGTAAATTGATTGTGCTGTGGCATTCCTCAGGGGATGGAGTGCACACACCCATTTTAGTTGTGAGGTGTTTCTCATGAGCATGTTAGATGCTCATGAGAAAGGTGGCCTGAATTATTGCTCAAGTGAAGCATGATAGTGGTTCGCAGATGGATGGGACATTGCATTTCCAAATGTGTGCAAGCATTTAACATTTCTCAATTCCCAGTGTCAGAGGGGTACTGGGAATACGTCATAAAAGGCATTACCACCCACAGTGGACAGTGCGTTTGGTAGTAATGATTGTGACCAGCAGTGTCTGTCCCTCAGGTCAGTGGAGCATTATTTTTCTTCCTGGAGACATTGCAGAAGTCATGGGACATGACACCTAGTTTCCATCCCGTGACTTTTGAGTTTCAGTCACACCCAAAACTGAAGAAATTGCTTTTTAAAATAATGAATAGAAATGCAATTGTCTTGTGAGGGAAAAGTTAGGACACCCTAACAGCTGGTATTTCCATTTTTGGCCAAAATAATCTCATACTAGACATTTCCTATGATCATCTCCCAAAAAATGTCTTCTGTGTGTCTCTCTCTGCTTACTAGATGCTGCACGTTGACCTCAACTATGGTAAGAGCTACCTGTTTGTCCTGTGATTACGTTATGACAGGAAGTGGATTAACTGGATACCTCACTGCTCAACCGCTTCATCTAGCAGTTCTTCTTCAGCAGATGAATATTATTTATTTTCTATCACTAAATGATAGCCTGGTCTTTCTTCTGGACTTCTTCATCTTGCATCTTGTAGTTTTAATATTCCGCAATTGCTTAGTAGTTCCAGACGGCTGCACAATTACAACACGACACTGGAATTTACTCATTCTTATAAAGCAACATTAACTGTTTTTCCTTCAGGTAAACTCAATTACGTAATGCAAATTAATTAGCTGAGACTTATTCACACAAACAAACAAACCTCAAGTTCCTCATTGAGCGTAGGCACGCAGTGCTGTGAGTAGATGTTGAGGATAAGGTTCTGTAGGGATAGGACTAAAAGAGCACTGTTTGAGCCTCTTGCATACTTGAAGTGAGCACTGAACAAGTCCAACACATGTGGCAGCGCTGCCTTCACATAACACACTGCACTCTGAAAGAGAGACATGCAAACAAGTTATGAGTCTAATTTTGACCAGCATCTTCTGTTGTTTATGCTTCTCATTTAGACGAATTACTCAGTCTGGGAGATCTACATAAGCTGATATCTTTTTTCCTACTTGACCAATTCCTGCTCAGTTCTTTGCAAATTTAACACACTCCTGCAAACAGTGAATATTTGTATTAGGTGAGGAGATTAGGGATGAAAAAAAAAAGCTATGAAGTCTTTCTGCTACATTATAATCCTAAACTGAAGAGGCAGTATGAGCAGAAACAGGTGTGTCAGAGTTGGGATAAAACTGAGTTATGTTGTTGTGGCCTGGGTGGAAGTAAAACACCTGTAAACAGATCTGTCTGTGAATGTTTTCTGTTATATTTGGCATCAACATACAAGTGCATCTATAAAAACATTGAATAGTGTTAAAGGTCCATTTTTGATCAGATTTTAATAAAAAAAATGTAAAAATCATTGAATTTTAGAATATTTCCTTTATGGTTTAAGTTATTTACTATTCAAACAGTCTAAACACTGAGAATAAGCCACAGAAGGTCATTGCTGAAAAGTCTGGCTGTTCACAGAATGTTGTTTCAAAGCATATTAATGACAACTCGACTGGAAGGGGAAGCAACAAGGATAACCATAGCCTTGAGAGGATTGTCAAGAAAGGTCAATAAGAAAACTGGGAGAGTTTGAGGCAGAGATGTCTTCAAGAAAGACGCCAACTGCAGTATTTCTAATATCAAGCCGTAAAATCTACAAATATTTTACCTTTTTGAATTAAATTATCACCAAAAATGATTCTAAAAATCAGAATCGCTCAGTTTCTGGACTGCAGCTGCTTACCAAGCGTGTTTGTTATAATCACACTGGTGGTGTCCAGCAAGCACGGTCACACACTTACAGTCTGATGTAAATTTCGGGAGGAGGATTCTGGTCTTATTAATCAGAACAGATTAAAATATGACACATATTTTGTCCAAAACAAATACACAACAAAATAGTGTGACATTTATTGTTTTATTCTACAGTCTCACTAAGTGACTCGCTAGGCCTATGTATTTATTTCAACATGGAATTATCATATTGTATTTGTTGATAGGACGAATAGTATATTGAGTGAACTGAAATGAGGGAATTTTGGGAACTAACTTAGTTTACCTGAATTTAATATGTTGATTCTAGACTAAAAAAATACAATGATATAAAAACATGGGTAAAAGGGTCAAAGTAGTCAAATTTTCAGACCTAAATCTAAATATGATTTCTTCTAATGTTTGTTAGAGTCTCACCAGATTTTTCCTCTCAGTAAATCTGTAGGTTATTGAACATCCATTGCGCAGTTGGTTGTTGATCTAAAAACAAATAAAAATAAAGCAAATATTAGGAGACATCAACAATATGGATCCAGTATAAAGTTCTTATTTATTGTGTATTTTGCATAATATTTACTAGTGCACCTAAACGACAACAAATGTACCATTGCCATAGCTATGCTCCTAAATTCACTACAATTCTCAAAATATGTGGATTCATCCTTTCTTGCTAAGGTTTTCTGGTTTACTCGCATTTATGAAATTTGGTTCGGCATTACAGTCATCAGAATTTTTCCACTGCGTTGATGCTTTGTCTGTAGTTTATCATTCACTTTGTTTTCTCCATATGAATTTATTTACAGTGCATCTGGAAAGTATTCACTTCCACTTTTTCCACATTTTGTTATGTTACAGCCTTATTCTGAAATGGATTAAATTCACTTTCCCCTGCAAAATTCTACACATAATACCCCATGATGGTAAAGCAAGTAAAATAAAATGAATACATAATAAATCAAATTATATATATTCATATATTCATTTATATATATATATATATATATATATATATATATATATATATATATATATATGGCACTTGAAGATATATATATATATATATATTCACAGGCTTTACTCAATACTTTGTTGAAGCACTTTTGGCAGCAATTACAGCCTCAAGTCTTTTTGAGTATGATGCTACAAGCTTAGCACACCTGTTGTAGGAATGTTTCTCCCATTCTTCTTTGCAGAACTTCTCAAACTCCATCAGACTGGATGTGGAGCATCGATGCACAGCCATTTTTAGATTTCTCCAGAGATATTCAATGGGGTTCAAGACTGGGCTCTGGCTGGGCCACTTAAAGACATTGACAGATTTGTCCCAAAGCCACTCCTTTGTGATCCTGGCTGTGTGCTAGATAAACTTTTGTCCCTGTCTGAGTTCCAGAGTGTTCTGGAGCAGGTTATCATTAAACATGTTTCTGTATATCACTGCAGTCATCTTTCCCTCGACACTGACTAGTCTCCCAGTTACTGCTGCAGAAAAACATCCCCAAAACATGATGTTACTACCACCATACTTCACTGTAGAAATGGTATTGACTGGGTGATAAACAGTGCCTGGTTCCCTTCAGGTATGATGTTTAGCATTCATAGTCTTTTTGATTCTCATTGGCCTGAGAGTCCTTTAGGTGCCCTTTGGCAAACTCCAGATGGGCTGTCATGTGCTTTTTAGTGAGAAGTGGCTTCTGTCTGATTAATCTACCATACAGGCCTGATTGGTGGAGTGCTCCAGAAATGGTTGTCCTTCTAGAAGGTTCTCCTCTTTTCATAGAACAACATTGGAGCTCTGTCAGAGTGGCCATTGGATTTCTTGGTCACCTCACTGACTAAGGCCCTCGTACCAGGATCACTCAGTTTAGCTGGGCAACCAGCTGGCTCCACCTTTCATCCATTTGTGGATGACGGAAGTCACTGTGCTCATTGGGATGCAATAGAATGCAGCTTTTTCCATCCCCTTCCCCACAACAATCCTGTCTCATGTGTGCTTTTTCAAATCATGTCCAATCAATTTTACCACAGCTGTAGGAACTTTGGAAGCAGGATCAGGCTGTAACAACCAAAATGTGCAAAAAGTGAAGCGCTGTGAATACTTTTCAGATGCACTGTAACGATCCATAAATACAGAAAAAAATCAGAAGAACTGTGTGTTAATGATGTTAATCTTTTACAAAACGTTTGCTCATATTTAAATATTCTCTCACCAAATGTTTCATTTGAACCAAGTGATCTTTGGTTATGGAGTACTTGCAAGGTCCAGCGATGTCCATCATAGAGAAGGGAAGACACAAAAGCACAAGAACACACACGCTCTTCACCTAGAGATATGAGGAATAAACCCATATTACACACATATGAAAAAGTTTACAGCAAATTTGCTTGACCTGAAACTGCTATTGCTTGGACTACACTACATGATAATTGGGCCCATTTTAGGGGGGATCTTATATTGTGGGGTGTCTATAATGCCATCTTTATTTTTTCCAGTTCAGTCAGGGCCCCACTGATCGTGAATTGTAAATATGCAGTTTTCACTGCTGTCATGGTTGCAGCCTTTGTATGCTTTGGTTTATTCCTTGTTTGTTTAGTTTTGAGTCCTGTCTGTTAATGATTAATATTTGGTTTCTTTATCCCTGTTCTTTTGCTTTGGATTTTGGTTTGTTTTTAATAAACCCATTACCCTGCATTTATGTCCGTGTAACAATGTATTCTGAGTAGAAATGTATTCAAATCTTACATTTAAGAGGAATTTCCTTATTAGATTTGTGTAATATTAGTCATGCATAGGGCTGGACAATATTTAGCAAATATGCTACGCCATAATGACACATTTATGTAGGTTACCATCTGTGTATGATTAACTTCCAAAAAAGATAATTTATGTTATGCCTGAAAAGCCATCCACCAATAAGAGCTGAGCTGAACTTACACTCTGCAACGCCAGCTTGAGGTGAATAAACACATATCGAACATACACAGATCAATAATAACTTCATGGCCACCTCTTTGTTTCTGCATTTACTGTCCATTTTATCAGCTTCACTTTCTATAACAGTTGTAAAATTACAGACTGTTGTCCATCTGTTTCTCTGCATAATTTGTTATCCTTCTTTCACCCTGTTCTTCAATGGACAGAGCAGCATCTTTTAAGGACTAATGACCAACACAAACTGCAGAAACAGATGAGCCTGTGTCTCTCACTTTACATCTACAAGGTTGACCCGAATTTCTAATATAGTGGACAGTGAGTGGACACTGTGTTTAAACACTCCAGAGTCACTGCAGTGTTGAGAATTACCCACCACCCCCATAATACTTGCTCTGTGGTGGGCCATTGGGGTGTGGTGAACAAACACAAACAAGCACTGATGCACTAAAATAAAACAAGGAATTCTTGTTTTCAGATTAAAATTTGATATCCTCTGAGGTAGCAGTATAAATGTTTGGTACCAGTATTTACTTAAATGAATTCTTTTTCTTATTGCATTTACTGCAAAATAAATGTTTGTTTTTACAGATTAGCTGCCCAGATAAACAGATTTTAAATGCACAAATATATGGGTCAGAAATGGGCCTGTGTGGTTGCAGGTTTTCATTTCAGCCAAACAGAAGCTCATGTGATCAGTTCTTTGAAGATTGGCTGGTTGATTAGGTGAGTGGAATCAGGTGTTGCTGCTATTCTGACCCCCCCTTTGAAAGGGACACATTGTGCTCATGTTTTCAGGGAGCTGTATGCAATGTATGCTTACCTTTTATTTAAATTGAGGGAATGATTTGCAATTTGCCACCTTATTTTATTTAAACTGAGGGCCAAATTTTGAAATTCACTCTCACGTTTTCTTTAAATTAAAGCCACAATTTGTAATTTATGCTCATGTTCTCTCTAATGTCCATTAAGAGTACATAGATAATAATAAATAAAGTATCTAATCTAATCTAATGTAATCTAATCTAATCTAATCTAATCTAATCTAGACATAATCTATTGTGGTAAAGTTTGGTTCATGTTTGACATGTATGAGAGATTTGGAAATCCACTCTTCAAACTTTACTGAATGGCAAAATCAACCCATCAACTCTCATTGCATCTGTTAACCCCTGTTAGATGCATTTTATATATCTTATAAATCAGTGTTTTTGTTAATAAATGAAGTTTCCTTCGCCGGTAGTTGTGTTGAGAGTTGGTTTAAGAAAAGTAAATCACATGAGCAGAACTTGCACAGAGCTTTGTTTCAGATTCATTCAAATCAGACACGAATGAAAATGATCTTTATGAACATATGGTCCTTCTGTGCACTAGCAAAAGAGTGTTTTGCATTTGTGATGTTTTATGGGCCAAATTTTATTTACAGTATATGCTATTTAACAGAGAAAAAGCAGAAATAACTGACATGGGCCAGATTACATCAGTAAGAGGTTCTTTAGGTCAGTTCATTTTTGGTTAATTGCCCAGTCCTAGTAGCAACAAATCATGGAAAAAATGACCTCATCAATGTTGGCTACCATTCTGAACAATGTTTGTGCTCAGAACATTTCCCAGTTAAGCTCAACCACAACAAAAAAGCTAGATATGTTAATTAAACATGTAAAGGCAGTTAGATCAAATAAACAGTTCAAGTTTTGAAATTGAAATTGAGTTTTGAAATTGAAATTGAGTTTTGAAATTGAGTTGGCTAGAATTGCTCGTTGAGCTTTTATGCATTCAGAGATTGTTTATGGAACTGGTTTGTGTCAAAGCCTGCAGAAACAAAAGCTGTGCATCTCTCTGACTTCTTCAAATTGAAAACAGGTTGTTTTTAAACTACCAGAAATGTGCGGTTGTTTCTTGGTAACTAAAGTATTCAAGCCTCTTTGAGGATATTAGAAAAATTTCTAGATCTATAAATATACAATTGTTCAATGGTGAGTGTGCTGGATGTGGTAAAATGTGGAATTTGGTTGAATGAGTTTGCTTCATAAATGCCTAGACTTTAATAACACAACGGTTTGACATAATTGTGTTTTAACAATTTTAATATGTGAGTGATATTCATTGAACTACATTAAGAATACGACTCCCCCTACCAATAATGGGTGATTCCAGTTTGGTGATAATACTTTTGCATGGAAATGAAGTCAAGACTTTGTCTGCCTTTGTCTGTTCCTCATAAGAAGCTGGAAAGACGATGAGGATGATGTGTTCAGTGAAACGCTTCTGCTTTTCATTTGCATAAAAGCCTTCTTTCTCTGTGAAAGCAAACTTAGGGTTTTAGGTAAAAGATATATTACTAACACATGTATTACTGACAAACTATTAGCTGAGTTAAACAGTTATATTAGATTAAGGGTATTTAGGTGTCCTGTCACGCTTCTGTCTAGTTCCCTTTGTTTGCCTGCTCTGTATTGTTTAATGACATGTGCTTTTCAGCACATGGCTCTGTTGTGTTTACACAACACACACACACACACACACACACACACACACACACACACACCTTGTCACCAGGGCGTACCTGTGCCTCCTTTGTAGCCCTGCCCTCTCATTATCTTCTCCAGGTGTGTCTAGTCTGTGTCTGTGTATATATAGCCCCTTTGTAGCAGTATGTTTTTGTCCAAGTTGTGCGTGTGTTTTCACTGCTGTCATGGTTGCAGCCTTTGTATGGTTTGGTTTATTCCTTGTTTGTTTAGTTTTGAGTCCTGTCTGTTAATGATTAATATTTGCTTTGTTTTTTTTTTTCCCTGTTCTTTTGCTTTGTTGTTTTGTTTTTTTTTTAATAAACCCATTTCCCTGCATTTATGTATTGAGAATAGAAATGTATAAAAATCTTACATTTGAGAGTAATTTCCTTATTAGATTTGTGTAATATTAGTCATGCATAGTGCTGGACAATATATATCAAATATGCTATGCCATAGTGACACATGTATGTATTTATTAGTTACCATCTGTGTATGATTTACTTCCTTACAAGAATGTCAATGGGTTGTTTGCGTGGAACAGGAAATGGTGTGGTTATGCCACATTACGCCACAGAAACATCATAATTAAAGATTTCTATTTAATTTCACACTGACTAACATTTGTTGTTGCAATCAAATACTGATATTTTAACATGATAATTATATATAATTATAATATTTCAAAATATGGACCTCCCAGCACTAGTAACATACTGTGAAAATACTTAAAATCAAATTAAATCAAATCAAGTTTATTGTCACACATTACACAGGTGTAAGGGTGAGTGAAACTTTTAGTTGCACGTCCCTAACAGTAGTAAAACAGATGCATAAAACAGGACAAGAAAATAAAGACAAAAATAAACATTTGTGTAATATAGACTATATACACTCGGTATACATTGTTGCACTATAGAAGTTCTGTGTATGTAGAAACTATAAAAAGATCATCCTCTGCTGATTTTTCCTCTCAAGAGAGGTGCAGTTCCTTTACCAGGTGATGATACATCCCGTCAAGAATACTCTCCACTGTGCAGGTGTAGAACATCTTCAGGATGTGGGGATTCAGACCAAATGTCTTCAGCCTTCTGAGGTAGAAGAGGTGCTGTTGTGCCTTCTTCACCACTCGTGTGGTGTGGTCAGACTGACTGTGAAAACCCAAACCCAAATTTTTTTCCTACCGATCCTCCTCCTCTCCTCCGTGACCCAGAAACTGATTTTGTGACTCCATCTTGCTGTCTGTCCAAACACTGAAGGAGACTAAAGAAGCTGCTAAAAATCCTCCTTGAAACGGCTTCCAGCAGAGGATACATGAGAGTATTCTACCCAGAAAGTCTTTCAGGGATATGTGTGGCTCTATGCAGCAACTGTGATTAGCTGGGCAGTATTAGGTGTAGCTGACAGTGAGCCCTGTGATTGGCTAAATTCATTAGTAGTCAGTATCATTAATGAAAGGGATCAGCTGTCTCATTTCCCAAATTACGGCTCCTTCTCTTCATTTCTCCTACTCCCGTCCTCTCTGCAACTCCTCTACTTTCTTCCTGGGTAGGAGAGGAGCAGTAGGACAGGAGGAGCTAAACTTTAAACTTTTGCTACATCTTGGCCTCCTCTCCTCCTCCTTTCCTACTGCTCCTCTCCTTTTGCTACATCTCGACCTCCTCTCCTCCTCCTTTCCTACTGCTCCTCTCCTACCCTAGTATAGCTTTATATTTTATACTGAATTCATAATTCAGTATAAAAAAGAGAAGGTTTGAAAACATTAGGTATTTCATGATAACTTGAGTGATCATCATGAAGAGATTGTCTGATTCAGATTCGGGTTCGTTCAGATAAAAGAATAATGAAGGTTTCTGACAGACAAATTCATTTTCCACAGATTAAGAGAGCAGCTGCTAAAATGCCACTACAAAGCAGCAAACAGATATGTGAAGCTGCTGGTGCCTCTGGAGACCCGTGAACCTTGACTAATTTTCAAACAGTCTTGTTAATTTATGAGTGCTGTGCAACCAAGGTGGATGGTCCTGATGGATGGAGTAGTGGATAGTTGGTGGATGGCCACCATATCTCAACAAGACATTAAGACTGAAGAAGAAGAAGAATGCCTCTGTGTCGTTGGCTGCTGTGGGCAAAAAAGGAGAGAAATTCAAGGCATGGCTACCATCCTCCCCCGACTTTAGCCCTATTGAGAACCTTTGGAGTATCCTCAAGCAAAAGATCTATGAGGGTGGGAGGTAGTTCACATCAAAGAAGCAGTTCTGCAAGGCTATTCTGACATCCTGCAAAGAAATTCAAGTGGAAACTGTGTAAAAACTCAAGTTCAATTGATGCAAGAATTGTGAAGGTGATTTCAAAGAAGGGCTCTTATGTTAACATGTAACTTGGGCTTTTAAGATGTTTTGGATTAAAATAGCTTTTGATTTCAGTAAGTGTGATATATTAATGTTGCAAATCAGAGGAAAAATCAGAGAAAAATATGGTTTGCATAATAATTTGGAATGCAGTGTATATACCGTCACATACATGCACAAAGACAGACGCATGTTGGCATGTGTAGTAAGTTCAGACTATTACAATTAGTCGTACTGAAGCTCAGTGACTTTAAATGTGGCACTTTCCAAGGAAAACACCTATGGAACAAGTCCGCTTGTGAAATTTCTACATATGACATTTTGTTTTTCACCTTTCGTCCCCACTACTGACAGTTTGGTCCTGTCAGTCACCCAGGGGGGTTGGCTCTGCCTCTGCCTTACACACTGTCAGGACCTGTGAGGGCCAAGACATTTCAAGACCTGATTGTGCAAATGCCAAAATTTAGAATAGTTGCATTTCAAATGACAAAATTTTGGTCAGAAAAAAATGTTTTGCTCACTCTAGAACTGTCCTCTAGAACTGTCCCGGTCCACTGTAAACACTATGTTTGTGAAACTGAAACATCTGTGAGTCACTATGAGTCTCAAACAATAAAAAAACAGCTCAGCCATGAAATGCAAACTCATAGAGCTGGTGCACAGATTTGCTGGAGTGGTATAAAGCACATCCACACTGGATTCTGGAGCAGTGGATGAGTGTTTTCCAAGGTGATTAATTCTCACTTCACTGTCTGATGGATTTGGAAAATGTCAATAAAAATGTTCCCACTGGACTGCAAACTTTAACAAGTTTGGCATAGATGAACTCCAGTGGCCAGTACTCCTGACCTCAACCTTGCAAAACACATTTGAATGAAATGGAATGTTGATTGCTAGCCAGTGCCAGTGCTTTTCATCCAGCATCAGTGCCAATCTCATAAATTCTCATTTGACTGAATGGGCACAGATTCTCTCACGAGATCTTGTGGAAAGCTCACACATAAGCGTGGAAGTTGTTGTAAACGTGAGCAGGTCAATTGCATATTCATTTCTGTGGCTTTTGAATGGAATGTACAAACTCAAAAATTGAGGTGTTCTTATACTTTTGCCAGAACCGTGGCTGTTTTAAGAAAAGGCATAATTAAGTATATCATTATTATAAAATAATATTATATTTTGCAGTTTGTGAATATAATTAAAATGGTAATAGCTAATTAAAAACAATTGAGACTGGTCCTAGAATAGAGCCTTTTTGGAGGGCCATTTGTCATTTCTAAAGGCCAGACACACCCCATAAACACTAAACAACATGCTGAGCACATAATGTTGGCAGAGAGCTGTTTAACAGTAAATTAACAGTGGCAGTAAAACTGCACTATTCTGAAAATATTTGCAATTAACCCACAGTTTACATGTGTCCTAAACCATGGGGGTGATTCATACAAATTACAGATAAAAAAAGAATATAAAACAGCTGAATAACAATGTTAATGAATAATGAGTGGTGTAGCATCATGTTACTATAAGAGCAGAAATAACGTCTAACATTAAATGATGAAAACATGACTCTTAAGGTACTGCTGTGATAAGCAGAAAATTTTTAGATGAATATACACTGCAGATATATATAATATAGAGTATAAACATCTGAAGATCATTATTTACAGATCATTGCACATGGGGAGACTGATGAAATATTGCATATTGTCGTTACGTTATTTTGAAAAAACAGTCAAAAACGTCCAATAATGCGTGGAGTTAAGTGTGTATGTCGGTGGTCTGCTGAGAGCAGTGCTGGTGGTAGATCCTAACAGCAACAGGAAGGAAGGACCTGTGATACCGCTGCTTTACATACTTAGGGTGAAGCAACCTGTCACTGAAGGAGTTGCCCACTGTGAGGAGTTGCCCTCCTCACTAGTTATGGGGATGATGAGTCATCAGAGAACTTCTGGAGGTGACAGTTCAGTGAGCTGTACATGAAATCAGAGCTGAATGGTGTCAGGATCATTACTCGCAGCACCCCTGTGCTACTGACCACCTTGTCTGAAACACAGTCCAGTGCCCTCACCTAGTCTGGTTGGTTGGTGAGATAGTCCAGTATCCCATTTGACAGGTGACCGTCCACATCAACATGTTCCAGCTTGTCCTTCAGCTGACTGTATGATATTAAATGCACTGAAGAAAGTTGAAGAAAGTGATTCTTACAATGTTCCCGGCATCTCCAAGTGAGAAAGAGCTCTATGTAGAAGATAGATGACAGCCTAATCTACAATGACTCCAGGCTGGTAGGCAAACTGAAGAAGATCAATGGATGTGTTGTCTGTGAGGGTGTGAGGGTGTGAGGGTCGGAGATGGGTAAGCCTGTCCAGTGACTTCATCAGATGAGAAGTCAGCCTGTAGCTGTTGAAGTCCATTGGGTGCTGCATTTTCAGAACAGGTACCTTGGTACTTTTCCCAACTTCAGGCTCATGTTAAGCATATGCTCAACAACAGCGCTGGGCCATTGCGATGGGCAGACTGGAGCAGGGGGATTGGGTGCTGGACTGTGGATGGCAGATTAGAGCTGGGGGGTGGCTGTGAGCTCACAGCCGTTAACATGGGACTGAGTGTGAGAACAGGGGAGGGCAGCAGGCTGGTAGTGTCCCAGAGGTTCAGCAGAGATGACTGTGTAGGCTGAGGGGCAGGTGAGTGATCAAATCTACTGAAGAACAGATTGAGGTCGTTCACCCACTTTTGGTCCCCAACTACTTGGGAGTCTAGGCATCTTGTGGCCAGAGATGGTTTTAAGGCCTTTCCAAAGTCTGCTGACATTTTTATGCTGTAACTGTTGCTCCAGCTGCCCCCTCCCTCTCTGATCTTCCTTCTCTGTTCCATCTGCACAACTTTTAGCTCATCCTAATCACCTGATCTGATGGCCCTCTTCTTCTCTTTTAGAAGAGCCTTTATGTCAGGATTTATCCATGGCTTTAATTGTTTTTGCTGTTGTTTGTGCTCATTTTAACTTGAGCTAGGTAGCCGACAGGATTTCTTCTGTAACTAGAAATACTGTCATACTCACACAATCATGAGAGATGTGTGTACTTATATTTTATGTTGTCTATTAATGACATAAATGTACTTAGAACACATTTCATCACAAATGTTCTACATATGTAATGTCATGTGAAGAAGATCAGACAGCCTCTGCACCAGAACATTGCAAGATTTTATAACGGAAGAAACCAAAACACCAAGCCACAATACAGCATTTACAAATCAGTCAGTGCACACACTATAAAATAGTCAAGTAACACTGAGAAAATATGTTTACGTTTGTCCATGACATTATTTATGAAATAAATACGGAATTAAATTTATTTTTCTTAGTGTTACTCAATTTTTTGTTTACTAAATGTTGTATTGTGTTTTGGAATTTTGGTTTCTTTAGGTAGAAAAGCTTTGGTGTATACATTGTTGAAACTTCCTCATATGATGTTACACGTGTAGAAAATTTGAAAGTATACATATACATGTATGTAATTAATATACAACACACGATATTAGTACACACATCTCTCATTGTTCAACTTGCTCACACTCACAGAATGAGAGAAGAGAACCCCTTGGCTACCTTATGCAGTCTACATAAAGCACTTGTGCCTGTGAAAAGAAGCTGTAGTGCCTTCTACAGTCAGAATATTTTGACAGCCACTGACACACCAAAAAGAGGTCAAATCAGACAAACAAACAGATATACAAAAGGACAGGAACGGAGCAGATGTTTGCAATATGTGATACAGTGACAGTTTTATCTTCTCATCACCATTAAAGACCCCATATCATTGAGTCACTAAGAATTGCAGTGGTTATCTCCATTGACGCTTCCCACTTTTGTCTTGGTGGAGACCACCAAAGAATCTGTGTGTGGAGGCATTGTGGTCAGCACCAATGGTTTCTTGTCACACATCATATGTCTAAGAGGCCTGGTGTCATGGTGTGTGGTGCAATTTTGTAAAATGGCAGATCACATGGTCTTTATTACAGGCAGTTTTTCAGCCCAGCATTACATTAATAAGGTCCTGCAACCTGTGGCTCTACCTATTCTGAACAGGACACTGCATATGCCCACATACTGCTGCTGTTTCATAAGCTTGCCTAACAGACACATATACTTTGCCATGGCCAGTCAAATCTCCAGACTGAAAATGAGTGGAATTCTGTTGAGCATGCTATCAACACTCCAGTTCTACCACAAAATATTCAGAACTGAGTGAAAATTGAGTGAAAAATTGAGAACTGAGTGAAAAAGTCTGAAATGTCTGGCATGTTGCATTTGCAAACATTGTGGCTTGATGCCACACTGAGAAACACTACATCTGTATGTGTAGCTCAACAAATTTTGCCTTATCTTTCTTCTGAATATCATTACAATCCGACTTCTGCATGCATGAATTTTTTTGATGATGAGAATATGTTTGTGGTTGCAAACATGTGCTCATATATTGTAGGTGCATTTTATTTTTTCAGGTGATGCACACCAATGCTATGCGTTCCCTGATTCTGCCTTTTTGTGCAAATACTGCTAAATTAATTTGTATTTGTATAGATGCATGGATGTGCTTTTTCTACAGTTTAATAAATGTCTTTATTTTTATTTAAATAGTCAATACAAATGTGTGTCAATAAACAGTGCTATTTGCTCCTGTTTGTATAGTTGAAGTTGAAGAAACATATATCCTTAATGAAAAAGCTGTAAAAGAAGAAGAAGAAGAAGAAGAAGAAGAAGAAGAAGAAGAAGAAGAAACATAGTACATTGCGACATCACAATTGCATAAGCATGCATTGAAATAACAGTGCTGAAACAATATATTGTGTAGCCCTACCACACATTATTGAAGGACACAATAAGTTCCTGTCAGGTTTAATAAAGTGATGGTTTCACCAAATCAAATAAAGCAATTTTACTCCTACCTCAAATATAGTTGATTTGCAAAAGTTGTACAAGGTGTACTTTCTCCTCTGCTCCAAAACATTGGCTCATTAGCTGCGTCCACTATTGTTCAGCCAACATGTGGAGCACCAACACTTTTGCTCATTAGCTGTGTCCACAAATATTTGGCCAACATGTGGGGTCTCAAAACATTTGCCCATTCCCTGTATCCACAAATGCTCAGCCAACATGTGGAATGCCCACACTTTTGCTTCTTACCAGTGTCCACAAACCTTTGGCCAACATTTGAGGTTCAAACCATTTTGCTCATTAGCTGTTTCCACAAAATTTTGGCCAACATGCCGAGTGCCCACACTTTTGGTTATTAGCAGTGTCCACAAACCTTTGGCCAATATTCGAGGTTCCAACAATTTTGCTCATTACCTGTGTCCACAAACTTTTGGCCAACAAGTGGAGTGCCCACAATGTTGCTTATTAGCAGTGTCGAAAAACTTTTGGCCAACATGTGAGATTCCAACAATTTTCTCATTAGCTGTGTCCACAAACTTTTGGCCAACATGTGAAGTTCCAACAATTTTGCTTATTAGCTGTGTCCACAAACTTTTGGCCAACAGCTGTTTGGTCTTAAATCTCCTTCCAGCACAGACAGTAAATGTTCACATGAAGTCTGTTGGTTCACTCGGAGCTGGAGGTGCGGAGGGCAGGCGAGACGTGCCCGTATGCCAACCTCACAGAAATCTGTGATGTCACCACATTTCCTCCATTCATCTTGAACGGAGAAAGTTTGTACAATGTGCAAAAACTGTCAATCGGATCAGGACAAACAGCATTTAACTACTTTGCATGATCTACAATATCTCCAATCTCACTAATAAAGAGAAATAGCAAAACTCCAGAAGAAGAAGAGTGTAACAACACTAAAATTACACTGTTATTACACAGTGTAACAACACTAAATCCACTGTTATTACACAGTGTAACAACATAAAATACACTGTTATTGTACACAGTGTAACAACACTGAAGCCACTGTTATTACACAGTGTAACAACATAAAATTACACTGTTATTACACGAGTAGCGCACGACACTAAAAGTACACTGTTATTACACAGTGTAACGACACTAATATTACACTGTAATTACATGCCATGTAACGACAGTAATTACACTGTTATTACACAGTGTAGCGACTTACTTCTAAATTACACTGTTGTTACACAGTGTAACGACACTAAAATTACACTGTTATTACATTGTAATTACACTGTTATTACATTGTAATTACACTGTTATTACATTGTAATTACACTGTTATTACACAGTGCGACACTAATACACTGTTGTACACGGGTGTAACAACACTAAATTACACTGTTATTACAGTGTAACCTAAATGCACTGTTATTGCACAGTGTAGCAACATAATATTACTGTAATTACACAGTGTAACGACACTAATATTACACTGTTATTACAGTGTAACAACACAAATATTACACTGTTATTACACAGTGTAACGACACTAAAATTACACTGTTATTACACAGTGTAAAGACATTAATATTACTGTTATTACACAGTGTAACTTAACACTAATATTACACTGTTATTACTCATTATTAATAGCTCATGATATTACACTGTTATTACACAGTGTAAAGACAATAATACACTTGTTATTACACACAGTGTAAGACAGTAATATTACACTGTTATTACACAGTCTATCACTAATAATTAATAATAACACTATGTAAGAAAGTACATGCCAGCCATGCCCACTTAAACTAAATGGTCATATAATACTATGTCTATGACTGTGAGACGGACAAGTGACCAAAATGATTCACCTTCACTAACCTTCAGCCTCTGTTCCTCTTAAAACACGTCCACTTCGTGATGCCTACTTAAGTGTGTTCAGATTTTTGCTCCATAATGTATAAAATATGTAGCCGTCCATTATGACTCTGCTTGCATGGCACCGAGATAATGTGGACAGAATTGTATTAAGATCTGGCTCATGAATCCAGCAGAGAAATTACGGTCCACGGTTAGATGCATTTGAGCAGGTTGGAAGCCTGTTGGGCACCGTGGGTTTCCAGGTGAAGCGAAACGGCGTTTCAGGCCTTGACATCGGAGCAATTAACTGTAAATATTTTCCAGAACAAACAGGAGACGAGAAAAAACGTCTGTCTGTTCATTCTCCAAAATCAAGACCAGATTCCGTACAGCCTAGAACTCTCTCCTTCTGTCTCTCTTTCTCACTCCCTGTCTCTCCCACTTAAACTCTCTCTCTCTCTCTCTCTCTTGCTCTCTCTCTCGTTCTCTCTCTCTCTCTCTCTCTCTCTCTCTCTCTCTCTCTCTCGTTCTCTCTCTCTCTCTCTCTCTTGCTCTCTCTCTCTCTCTCTCTCTCTCTCTCTCGCTCTCTCTTTCCTCACTCTTGCTGTTTCTTTCTCTCAACTCTCTTTCTATTTTCCTCTATCACTTGATCTTTCTTGCTCTGATCTTTCTTTTGATCTACTCTCTTTCTCTCTCTCTCTCTCTCTCTCTATCTCTCTCTCTCTCCAGAATTGAAGTTTGTCCCTGCCTTTAACTGTCTCTACTGTCCAGGGAGATCTTTCTACTAGATATTAGACATTGCTCTGGGTCATCAATTAGGGTGGTAAACTCAGCATATTTAGTTCCCCATAACTCTCATCCCAAACTCTCAAACTCATCCTAAAAGCGTTGGATGGAGCGTCATCATTGCAGAGAACACAGCTGTACTGCTCCACAGTTCAATGTTGGGGGCTTCCACCTCTGGCATTAGGCTTATGTGTAGGCTGATGTTTATCTGCTCTTCTTCTCTACAGGGATGGAGACACGCTGTCAGCAATGGGTGCAACTTAAAGTAGCTGGATGCATTTATTAGAAGGGGTGTCCACAAACTTTGAGAGAGAGAGAGAGAGAGAGAGAGACAGAGGGAGAGAGAGAGAGAGAGAGAGAAAAAGAGAGAGAAAAAGAGAGAGAGAGAGAGAGAGAGAGAGAGAGAGAGAGAGGCACTACGTTTTCGTGTTATTCTTTTCAGACATTATTTTTGATATAATTATTATCACTTCTATGAAATATTGGCCAGATTGCATGAATGAAAACATGTTCCCTGCACCCTCAGGATCTGTTTATGCTTAAATATCTGGCATTTGCAATATGGATTTTTTTTTTTTCCATACAAAAGCCTTTTCATGTTTAGACGTTTCATGTTTAGACGGTTCATGTTTAGTTCGGTCATGATTCCACTTCCAAAACACAAACTGGGTCCTGGTAGCTTTTAAGCGTTGGTTCTGAGATTTATACAACTTTAATCAGATGAACTGCAGTACACTTTTGGAACCCAAACTTACCATGGTTCTTTATGGGGGGATGCGAAAAATGTGAAAAAACGTTGAAGTGATTCATTCTGTCATATACTGTCAACACAGCAGTGACTGCAATCGTTTCAAATAAGGTCGACGGGTTTTGGTATGTGGTGGTGAACTGCTTTACATCAATACAGGACATCAATACAGTTTTCCAAGTTCAAGACCCCACACAATGCAAGAGAGACAGAGACCAGTAGGTTCTAATATGCTCTCTGTTTTTTTAAGAGCTATTATACTTTCAGTGGATTCACAAGGCTTTAGTATTTCAAAGGGCTACATATTATAACTTAGGCACATGTACACTGTATAGGCAAAACTATTGAGACACCCGCTCATTGATTGTTTCTTCTGAAATCTGGAAGGCTTTCTACCAAATCTTGGAGAATTGCTCTGAGGATTTGATATTGGCTGATCACAAAAAGATGAAAGGCTTGCTTTTATGTACCAAAGAGAATTGGTTTAAAACAGAAAAGTACAGTTTAGTGGAGGGCAAAAAAAAACATTACATATATGTTTACTTCTACAGCTATAAGGGTTTAACAAAATATGAAAAAAAATCTTCAAATTTAAACCGTACTGTTTATGTGCCCCTCAATCATTTATTTTTGTCCTTGTAACTCTGTCAATAAAGCATCTGGATGCATCCTATCCAAGCAGGCAAGGAGGGTGACTTTTACACGGTATGTATGCACCTAGAAGTTATTTCATTTGGATGAGCATTAGGTGTTTTATACCAGCACAATATTGAAAAATACTTGAATGATGATAGTCTGGAAGTTTTAGGATTACACTTGCTCATTCTGGTAAGCATGTGTAATTGCAGTGAGCTCAAAGAAGACTCAATGTGAGTGTGAGTTATAATATGGCCTCCTTTCGGAGTGGATGTATCTGGATGTATCAGGTGATCAGAAGTTCAGTCAAACTGTTTTCACACTGAATATAGCTACACTCCCCACTTATCTCTGTGCAAGCCGTGGAAAAGTGGTAGGCACTATGTTGGACAATGCAAAGTCTGTTTGCTGCTGTGCTGGCCGCTGAAGTCCACATCTGTGCTGCACATCCTATTGAAAATAATGTGTTTAAAAGGGCAGTGGTGATTATTCTGGGTTGGTTGTAAAAGCAGCTTCAGTCATTGGGATACTGAGACTGGAGATTCCAGAGGGAACTAAATGAAACCCTGCTTATTCCCCACATCATCCAATAAATGAACCAAAACCAATAAACTCTCGAAACTCTGCCCTCATTAGGAAAAATGTCGTTGTATGGATGACTTGCTTATGCTATTAACAATCATATCAATTAATCTGTCATCATCTATCAATACGGAATCCAACACGGAAAACTGACTAAATCCCAAAAGAGTTTTCAAAGCAGCCCATCCAGTTCATGACTCCAGTCTGTCTGCAGTGTACTTACCTAGTGATCACCAACAAAGTTTGTGAATCATCCATAAAAACATCTTAACTAGCTAACATATGACCCAATATCAGCTGGTCCAAACATTTCCCCGATATCGGCCACTTGGCATAACACCTAGTTTCACTCAGGTTCTTAGCCAGTAGATTTCAGTAAATTGGGAATTCCTTGGAATTTCCTCAAATTGACTGACCCAAGACCCCCAAATGGTCAATATTTGAAACAGATGATGTTGGGAACCTTTGGGTTAAATTAATCCTTTCAGGTCATAGAGCTTTCGCTGCCTTTTAGAAGTCAAGCCAGTGTTTATCCTATTTTTAGGCCAGACTCTGCCGGCTTCCTTTTGATTAGAAATTAGACTGATATGGCCAATATTCATTGAGCTACACGTACCGAACTAATGTCTCTCAGTATGGCTTTGGGCTGCCATGTTTGCAAACACAACATGCTTGATGTCTGGGCATGGAATTATAGATGTTGGTAATGGTGTCTGGTGATATTCTATTCCATGTAGTTTGAATATTCTCACTCAGTTCCTACAGATTTTTACCACTGAACTACAGTGCTGCCACACACAGCTTCATCGGTTGTCTCAACTAAGACAAAAGCAGGTCTTGTCATTGCCGTTCTGACTCCACAACAGTCTGGCACAACATCAGTGCAGTCTTTGACACTGACTTGACGTTAAGGACAATGGTCTGCGTACATGTAGTTCTGCATCGTGCAGTTATATATCATTGATGCTGGCATTAACAGAAGGACATCACTGCTCACTAAATGTCAGTCTCTGCAGATGTCAAAAAAAAAAAGTAACGTATATGTGCAAGACATTAAAGAGAATCCCCTGCAATGCCTTCATACCTGTAACGACTCCCCTCTGTGATGGTGCTTGATATTTTATCTATGGTAGAAGAAAAAAATCTCCTTCTGGCTCGAGAGAGAGTACAGAGACTGCAAGTCTTTTTAGTGGAACCAGAGGCATGGAATTTGCTCCCACTGTGAACTGGCAAAACTGAAAAACAGGTTAGAACAAAACGTCTGTGAGCCTGCACAGGCGTTGTCTGCACTCATTTGAGAAATAACAAAAACAGAAGAACCTGTAGGCTAATAAGTATTCTCGGCTTCACATTACATTTACATTGCCACATAAAGAGAAACAAAATACAGTAGAATAGGAAAAGCTAAAAGCACTGAATTTAATTTTAAATCATTTTGGAGTCTGTGAACATTCAACACACTCCCAGGTCTTTAATGTATAATAGTTCAATCCTAGGTCCTAGTCAAAAAAAAACAAAAAAAACAATGCCTACATGCTATTCCAAATTTAAGAATCATATGAGTTATGAAAGGTCTTGCAGTGTATTTTAAAAAAGCAAAGGACACCAGCTCAGACTTAGGAAACTTGTGCTTCCACAACTTTCAGTATCTATCTACTGGGGTCTTTCATCTGTCATTTATTATAAATATGCTAGTTCCCTTTCTGCGGAGTCATTATACTGAAGCTGCAAGCTCAATTGTTTGTTCTGACCTTTAATTGTGTTTGTATCAGTGTACAAATTGGCAGCACAATGGAAGGATGTGTTGGAATTGCTAAGGATGCACACAAGAGGTCACTCATCATGAGGCATCATTGTAACTTTTCACCGCCTGCACATTCCATTGCATTTTCCTGTAAAATCGAAACTGACACATTCACAATGCATATATTTATTTAGTTCTTCTTTTTGTCGTTGAAGATAAAATGAACAGAAGGAACAGGACAGGTTTGTAAAGCTGACTCTGTGTGAATATAATTCGTATATTATTCTTGTGAATAATGTAAATGTGGGGAACAAGTTTCATTCTCGAGTGAATGTGGTCTCTGTAGGATTTTATAGGACTGCATGAAATGAGTTCTCTTTCTTGTCTTGGTTCATGATGAGAAGACGAAAACTTCACATATCACATTTCCTATTTTAGGAACATCAGTGCAAGATTTGTTGAAAGATCAGTGCAAGTTATTTACAGGTTCTGATAAAAGGAACTCCATGTTTCCATAGACTTTCTGCACTTTTAGTATCGTCCCCCTTGGCAAGTATCACAGCTTGAAAACACTTTTTGTGGCAAAGAGTCTTTTAATTCTTGTTTGGGGGATTTTCATCTTCAAGCTAATCTTTTCAACTTTAGCTTTCTTTTCAGATGGTATTATTTTTGCTTCCAGAATTTCCTTGAATCCATTCGTCCATCTGTCCATGAAACATTCCTCATGCCGTTGGTTACAACAGAGCCTCAAAGCATGATTGATCCACCCCAATGCTTAATGGTTCGAGAGGTATTCTTTTCATGAAAGTCTGTGCCCCATACACGTTTACTCATTGTGGCCAGAGTTATTTTTTTAACTTAACCAGTTAATAGGACTTTCCTCCAAAATGCATCAGGCTTGTTAAGATGTTTTTAAAGATGCTTTTATTTTTTACTTTTTTTTTTCTTTCTTTCCATGAAGGCCATATTTGTGCAATGTACCACATCTCCAGAGTTTGCTAAATCTTCCCGAAGGCCGTTTGCAGTTAAGTGGGGATTCTGGTTTGCCTTTCTAGCAATCCTAGTAGTATTTGTCCCAGACATTTTTCTTAATTATATTTAGAACTGAGTAAAGGGCAACCTGAAAACACGGCTATCTTCTTATAACCTCCTGTGTTGTGAGGACAACTATGCTGTGCTACCCCAATAAGAACCCTTGGGCAAGACTCCTAACTCTACTCTGACCCACCTCTGTAATATCAATAACCTTGTAAGTTGCTCTGGATAACAACATCTGCCTCAACCATTTTCATGCTCGGAGTGCTAGGCAGCTGCTTAGAAGAACCCATAGCAGCTGTTTTGTAGGAAAAGGTCTGAAAGTACGAGTATTTATAAAGCTTTGAAATGTACATCACCTGGCCTTTCCTAAGGATGATTGAGATGAAGCCATAACCCTAACAGGCTGTCTAAGGTCTGAGACCTCAGTCAAAGCAATCAGAGTTCTCAAATCTCAAGAATCTCAAATAAAAATAAATTAATAAATAATGCTCAAAAGAACACTGAGATACACTGACATTGTTCACAATGTCACAAAGTGTGTTTCATCTTTAAGTTTATGTATTTTGGAGATCATTTCATCTTCAAATTGCTTAACTGCTCACAATAACTTAATATTGCTATATAATAGGTTATACTTTACACCTTAAAACAAATACTTTAAGCCATTTCTTTGGATGTAAATGTGACTACTGAAGATTTCACATAAAAGAGTTGGTAGCTATAACTTTTCATAGCATGAGTCATTGCTGCCCAACCCTGCTCCTAGAGAGCTGTGGCCCTGCAGAGTTTTGTTCCAGCTCTAATCTAAGACACCTGATCCAGTTAATCAAGGCCTTGGGGAGAATGTGGATATTAAAGCCAGGTGTTTTGGAACTCTATAGCACAGAGTGCTATTGGGGTTTGTGATCAGAAGCTTCATTGATCTCAAGATGAGTTTCAGGTTGGGTCATGAAACAGACCGTGAACGTCTGCAAATATTCAATATGCATGGTGAAAGGGGTTTATGTTCAAATGACTGCATAGTGCAGCAGGTATTTAGTGTACAGACAATATCCAAAGTTCCGTTCCTCCATCAATGCCCCCTCATCCCCCAAACATGTAGCCGAAAACCTGGTCCTTACCCACCTGAATGCCATTACAGACCCTCAGCTTGACTCTCTGTAGTTTGCATACAGTGCTAACAGATCTGTTGACAGTGCAGTCAACCTGGCTCTGCACTTCATGCTACAGCATATCAACAGTCCTGGAACCAATGATAGAGTTCTTTTTGAGGACTTCAGCTTGGCACTGAACACAGTAATGCCATGGTGATGAGTCTGCCTACAGAAAGAAAGTTCAGCAGATGGTCTCCTGGTGCAGCAGCCACCACCTGCTTCTCAACACAAAAAAGACAGTAAAGATGATGATGGATTTCAGACACAACTCCCTTACCCTCTCCCCCTTAACATCAATGGCTCCATGGTTTCCTCTGTGGAGTCATTCAAATTCTTGGTCTCCAACATATCTGATGTGACAGAGGAACATGATCTCCACGGCCAAGAAAGCCCAGCAAAGAATGTTCTTCTTGAAAGGGCTGAAGAAATTCAACATGCCAAAGTCTGATGATCCAGCTCTACTCAGCGAACAGTGAGTCCAACCTCACATCATCTATCACAATCTGGTTTGGTTGCTCCACTTCACAAGAATGAGCTAAACTCCAGCACATGATCAGGACAGCAGAGAGGACCATTGGATGTAACCCACCAATGCTTCAACACACTAAACCAGCAGGGTGAAGGAGCATGCTGGCAAAATTACTGCTGACCCCTCTCATCCTGGACATCACCTCTTCCAGACACTTCCCTCTGGTAGAAGACTCAGGTTCACCAAGACCAGCACAACATGACATGCCAACAGTTTCTTCCCCAGAGCTGTAGCTCTGCTCAACCACAGGGGTCACCAAAGTGGTCAAACTGCACCATAACTGAACTGTACGTGAAATGTTTCCCAGAATCTCACTCACTCTCATTACATTGCTCATTTTCTATTCTATTCTATTCTATTCTATTCTATTCTATTCTATTCTATTCTATTCTATTCTATTCTTGTATTTATTGTATTTTATTCTACTTTTTTTATCTCAGTGGGATACTTGTGTATAGTCTGTGTGCTTGTTACATGTCATATATGCGTGCTCTCACCATGACAAAATCCTTGTATGTGTACATACTTGGCAAAATAAAGAGATTCTGATTCTGGTGCCTTGATTCTGTAACTCCACATCGATTCAGTAAATCTAAAAAAAAAGATTTAAATATCTTCAGGCCATTCTGTTTTAAATCGGTAAATAAGCAGAAAAACACTGTTGATATTTGGCATTAACATCATGTCACTATCATGTCACTGTGACATCATGGGATTGCATCACCACTGTCAGTCAAGACATGGCACACTTACACTTGCCTTTACAAATGTAGCTGCTGAATCTAGATGTTGACTGAACCTCAATCCCATGAGTAACATTAAGGTTTCGTGCCATTTTTATGTGACAGGAGCTCACGGTAGGTGAATATTTGCTTTATGAATGACTTTGCAGTCAAAGTGCAGTGCATCCAAGTTACACAGATAGAAATGGACGGTACATAGGGTTTACTTAGTGTCCAGAGGTAAAACATTCAGTTTTCAGTCATGGGAGCAAAGAATGCAAGTGTAGTTCCACCATGACTGTAGGAAATGGACTGTTTTGATGGTAAATGTAATTTAAGATGTTATTGGATTTCATGCAAAAACGGAAAAACATTAGTTTTAAAGGAATGATAATATTAGGAACAATACATATTAGATAGAGCTTCTGGTCCTTGTTGATATTATTGTGTCCCATTATTATATATATATATTTTAGGTGCAGTGAAAAAGGTACTGTTCCACCACAACCTGAAGTTGTTCAGATCAGATCAAAGTTTGTGTATTTGTCTTGTGTATTGCTTCACATATACGTATTATATATGTGTACCTTTGGTCTAGTTAGGTTAGATTTAACACTGCAGTTTTGTGTGCAATAATGAACTTTGCTATGTCCTGCTATGTCCCATTGATTGGTTTGCAGATGGTTGTCGTGTCTGATGCTGGCTTGGTGGGTAACCCTGGATTCCTTTCATTTCCGTTAATAAACGGCCACAACAACTTTTGTGGTTTGGTTTAGGGGCTTGTTTGTAGCATTGTTCAAACCCAGGCAGTAATGGAAATGTTGGTGATCAGCCCCAGCGACATTAGATGAAGGGTGGTACCTGCCTGATAAAATTTGGGAATGTGGTGAGCTCTGTAAATAACAACAGTTGTTTGGTGCATGATTTTGCCATCTTCCAGTATTATTTCAGTTCAGGGTTAATCTACAGTGACTGTAGATACAGGAATTATGAGAGTAGTCTTGTGCCAATACTGCTACATGACACGTGCATGTGAAGGGGATTTCAGTACAACACCAGTTCTTTTTCATCTTTTATCATAAAGCGGTTGACAATAGTCTACCTCAACCTGTAAACATTTCCAAACCATTAAAAACCTTTCACACTGCAAATAAACCAGACCATGGTTCAATTGTTCTGGACCGAGGCCATCTCTTTAGGTCAAAGAAAATGTTGGTCCTTTGGTGCAGACTGTGACCTTCCACACCTGCTAAACTAGGTAGGTGTGCAAACAACTTGAATCTTCTACAGTATTTCCCAGTTTTGATGAGCCTGTGCTCACTGCAGCCTCAGCTTTCTGGTCTTGGATGAAGAAACTGGAACTGAATGTGGTCTTCTGCTGTTGTAGCAGCTCACCGCATTGTGCAGAGTGGGTTATCTGTGTGACTATGGCCGTGCTGTCTGGCCATTCCTCATTATTCGTCAGCAAGGCAGTTCCATCTTCTGATCTGCTGCTCACTGGATGTGTCTTCTCTTTTACACCTTTCTGAGTAGAATCTAGAGACAGTGCATGAAAATCACATCTGTTCTTGAAATACTCAAACCACATTTCACATTTTCCCCGTTCGAATGGCTTTTGTAAACATACCTGAAGCAGCTGCAGATATGCATAGTTTTATGAATGAGTTTTATGAACCGCTGCATCACGATTGACTGATTAGCTCGGGAGTGTGTTTACAGGTGTTCCAAATGAAGTTTGAATTTGGGAAATGTAAGGTAGTGGAGTGCTTTCATTCACACAGACTCTATACAGCTGCTGATTACACATTCTAAAGGGATTTTGTGGAAAATTATTCCCAAAAGTATAGAAAAAATAAGCCTTTGTGCCATTTTAGACCGTCTCCCACCTTCAGGCAGTTGTTTGTAACACGGGGAGCTTTTAAACAGATAGCTGGCTGTTAAAAGCATAAAGGGTCCAGTTCAATGCTAAGTGTGAACAAGCTTGTCATCTTTTGATGTTGTTTGCTGGCAGTCGATGATTCCCCAATGGAAAATCCCTTCTCTCGCGGAAACAGCACAGCAGCATCTCCTGTCAGTAATTGCTCAACTCATAAATATACAGTATTTCATTTTTAAGTGCCAGTCAGAGTTAGATTACATTACAAAAACATTATATGTTTAAATTTTAATTTAGCCATATTCGGATTTCCTTCATAGATAGCTCTCTTTTAGTGTGTGGAAAAAGATCAGTGTGTATAAATGGGCTGATATGCTATGAGATTATGAAATAATGCATCCAATTTTTAAGTTTTGTGTGTTTAGATGTTTATTTAGGTTGTTGTAGTCCAGCAGATAATGTCAGTGAGGTACCACACCTTATGGGTGACTATGCTGCACTACAGCAATAAGAGTCCATCAGAAAGTCTCCTAACACCTCATTGGCTCACCCTTTTAATTTGAGTTGTCTACTAACTTGCAGTGGATATAAGCATCATCTAAATGCCATAAGTACCTGAAAGTGCATAGTTGCAAATAGCCATTCTTAATAGAAATGTGTATAACAGAGGGCTCTCGTTAAGTAGCTTAAAGGTTTGTACTAATGATCTTTGTTGCTATAATAAGATACCACCTCTGTAATTTGAGTAATCTTCTAACTGCTTGCAGTGGATACGTGCAGCATCTAAATGCCATACATGTAAAAAATGTAATGTAAATGATTATCAGGGTCCCATCACTTTAGAACCAGTAGAACACAAATGATAACTGAAGCTTTCATAATACATATAATACATATGGGGTCTGAAAAACGCTTTGGCCATGTCTTGTTGAACTCAACAAAACAAATAATAATTGTTAAATAGAGATGCTAATCGACAGGCATGCTGCTGAATTCAGTTGTTTTTGTCTGTTTTTGCAAGCTGGCCAAGAAAGAGAATTTGGGTTGTTTACACTTGTTTAATAACTTAGTTGCAGCCTAATTACATGTATTAGCAATGAAAACATTGTTAATAATTTTGCTGACTTCCATTCTGTAAAAGGAGAGGGAAAACCCAGGGAAGTCAGGGAAGGCCTTGTTTGCTTGTTTGAATCGCATAAACATTCATTTGCTTTACAGCCAGCCAGAATTTGTCAGATGCTCATTTAAGAGGAGATTATGTACTTCACAGTGTGGCTTGCATTAACCTACTGTAAAACAGCATCAAACCATAACAGACCTGTCTCAGGCCATGAACTAATAAACAATATGCGTAATAATCAAAGAAACAGAAAGCAGTTGGGCTGTAGCTCCCACTGTGAGAAGGCGTCTTTGCCATGACTGTGACAGCAGGCGGTCAGATCTCACATTTCGTTTCGTAACCCTTGCTAATGTGAACATCGTGTGATATCAGCTCAATAGCCAAACACACAGAGTGGGAAAGAAAGGAAGAAAAACACCGAAAAAAAGAAGAAACAGCAAGTGTCATCAATTTTCATATTATGATGGATGTCAGCACTAAATGAAGATATATATTCTTTGCTGGATCATCGTGTGTAAGGTTTTACAGGAAAGTTGGATTAACTTTAATGACGGAATTATCTAAAAAGAACAGTATTTTCATTGTTATCAGTTGATAATTTCTGTTTTTCTGTGGCTTCAGATGAAATGACAGTTTTGGGGTTGCAATGGGTAGACACAATAACTACAATGACAGTTCTTCAGTTGTGCTGGTTCTGATGGTAAACAGCTCTCATGTTACTTGGTGTGAAATGCTTGGGGACGTGTTAAACTATTATGTGTTGAAGAGGTTGGACTCAAACAATCCACATTTAGACACATTGTGTATAAATGGAGGAAATTCAAGAGCATTATTACCCTCCCTAGGAGTGCTCAGTCAATAAAGATCACACCAAGAGGAAGACATGTAATAGTCAATAAGATCATAACTGACCCCAAGCAATTAAAGGCCTTTTCCACTTTGGCTAATGTTAATGTTCATGAGTTCACCGTCAGAACACTGAGCAACCAAAAATAATATTGCAGTCTGCAGTTTTCTAAAGATCACATGGACAAGCCAGAAAACTACTGAAACAATTATTTTTGGTTAAAATGAAAAGTGTTATGTTGGAGAAAGGAAAACAAGTTTAAAAGCCTTATCCCATCTGGGAAATGTGGTGTACGTAGGTGTTTTTCTGTGAAATCATGGTTTTATCCTGTTCTGCTGCACCTGGGGCAGAACAGTTTGCTAAAAATGATAGAACAAAAAAAACAAACCACCAAAAAAATACATAATAGTAAACATTTCGCTTAATAAATAAATAAAAGAGCAAGTTGATTTTTTTTGTTTCATCTGTTTGATTTGGTTCTCTTTACCTACTTGTAGGAAAAATCTAATGTTTTAGGTCAAATTCTTGCACAAATACAGACAATTCTAAAAAGTTCACTTTCAAGCACCACTGTTCAAAATATATATCAGATATTTGCCCACAACTTTCACTTGTTGAATTAATCATTTCAGAAGGTGTGTCCTGCATGAATGTTCTTTTGATTGTTCTTATTTGCTTTAGACGCCGGGAAATGTTTTTATACACATTCTAGAATTTGACCAGTTCTCATTCCTGAAGGACCACATGCATGTAGCACACATATTACCACAATTGTCTGGAGTGTGTACTGTCTGAAGCTTACATAGTTTTCGATGCAAGTCACAGTGGCATGTGATGAATTACATCTTTTATGTACATCCAAGTGAATCATGAATCAAATCAGTTCATCTGTCATTCTTTTTTCATGCATGAAAACATTTTTGTGCAGTCAGCGCACAAAGATTAAACACTAAACAGAGAAGAGACCACACAAAAAGGAACAAAAGCTTTACTGTAAAAATGCAGCTTAAATAACATTACACGTGATACATTCTAAAAGCAAAAGCTTGCATTTTGATTACATTTTAATTAAGCACAGCATTCTTCAGAGAAAGTGCATAGTAGCAAATCGCCATTCTTAATATCAATTTGGCTCTCATTAAGTAGCTTAAAGGTTTGTACTATTAATTTTGGTGGGTGTTATAATTATCTTGGTATCATATTATTACCAATATGTTTACTTTAAAAATGTTATATTTTTGTTGTATTGCATTTGTAACCCTTTAGAAATAAATTATTTTTAATTTAATTAAAATGTAATGTTTAATTTAATTTAAAGTGGGACAAATTTCTCCTGATGGAGTAAAACAGCAGTTATGCAGTTTTCTGTCCTGCCCATCAAGTCGGTTTTTGATACTTGCAATCAGACAATGTCTGAATCTTAGAATGTTCCTTTTTTTACAGAATTACATATGACTGAAAACAAGACAAGTAGTGGGAAGATCACCCAGCCAATGTTCTCAAGTGTTTCAAAGGGTGGAAGCCTATAATTGATAATATAATTTTCATGATTTCTTATTATATAACAATGACAGTACAAGCGTATAAGGAGCACTCAACAGCGTTTAACATAGCTTCCTCTACACAGTGATTCGTTCATTTAAAGAGTGTATTTTAAAAGTCTGGTCTTAAAAAGCGATTAAATCTCAGTGTAAATGATATAGATATTAGTCAACTGGATGGCAAATGTAATTAAGGTTGTTAATTTTTAGCAAAATATTTGACACTGACATTGTATAAAACTCACACAGTACAAAACTGCAATTGCATAACTTAAAGACATGCAGTGGCATAACTGTAAGCACTGAACTGCAATAGCAAATTAGTTTTACTATTAAGAATCAGACATTTTTCTAGATGAAAAAGATGTAAATGTCAACATCAGCGCAGACTCTTTCTAAATCTTAAACATGGTTTACCAGTAGATTGAGGATGAACATGATGGTAATTTGTGTTTGTGATATACACGTGGCATGCTAGCAGGAAATCTGGTGGGTACTGGCTGCTGTCACACTGCTTGAGCAAACCCAATGCGGTTGTTCTTCCTGTCAAACTCTGTGTAGTATCGGGCAATGAAGTTAGCACCTAATATCCACACAGGACCAGTCGGTGGTGGAAAATCTAGTGCCCTGAAAGTGACAGTGCAGATGTCCTCTCCGAACTGCGACTGCTGTAGACAGGGAAGTACAGAGTAATATAGAGTAAGATCAGGAAACGGAGATGATGTTTTACTTCATATGGAAAGAAGCCTCTTACCCAAAGAATGTAGTCTTCCTGGGTCAGAGGATATTCCTGACCACCAAGGTGAAAGATCACACTGGGTAAGGACATGACCAGGTCACAGTTCACAGTATACTGACAGAGAACAGAGACAGGGTTAAAGACACTCTACACACCAAATGTGTTTGTGTAGTGACAAACGGGACTCATCATTTGTGTTTAATATGGAAACTCCAAAACAAAATGGCCAGCTTTTTTCAAGTTCCTGTCTAATCCTTTCGGCCCTCAGCCCTCACTGTGAGGACAGAATCACACCCTGTGTTCTCAGCTTTATAAGTCAGGAAAGCCTTGAACCTACTCTTTGTAACATTAGTGATTTTGTTTTGGTGCAGTGATTCATTGTGGAATATCATACTTTTATCAATTTTATAACTGTTTTTAGAAGCTCCTGTTATTAAAATCCAATATAATAAAGCAGTTTTTACTACCTGAGATATTGGTCATATTGAACAAATAATTTCATATTCTGTACATTTCTATGACAAGCAGTTTTAGAGATTGGCAGGGATCCAAGAGGCAAAATCAGCCAAAAAAAATTAATACCACCTGATTTTTTTCATACATTTTGTCACATTAATAAGCTATATCATAAAATTTAATTTATATATTTTTTTGATTCTCAATTTATAGACAACAATCTGCAACTTTTTTGTTCAGAAATCTAATTATTTTATCAGTTTCAAGTCTGATAAAAAGTTTGGCAATTTTTGATAACAACTTGGTCACTTTCATCAAGATATTGAACTTCTGATAGTATTTACACATCAAGAAGCCAAAGGCCTTCCACAAAGATATCATCATATGCCATGTGATTATCTCATGTAATTACTGTGTTATTACAACAAAAAAGAGGCAATGACAAAAACGCACAAAAACACACAACTTGTGTAGCTAGGGCTCTAAGGGCTAATTCAGTTATTGAGATGTAAACGATGTAAAAGAGTTTTATAGTTTTTTTGTGTTTTTTTTTAAACAAAACCTTAATTGAAAGCACGGTTTCAGCCATTTTATTTAAGAGCTTTTTTCTGTGGGAGCTTTTAGAGATATCAGGTTCCAGTAATAATGACGATAATAATAAAGTTAATTCAAAAATCAAGGACACATTACCGAAAAAAAACAGCCTTGCAAAATCACTCCGGTGACTGGCCTGAGAACACATATTTGCCTAGTTGTTGAGTCACTCTTGTGACTGACAAGTGAAGAAATATATGAAAGTGGAAAAATATGTAGTGGAAACATCCAAGCCACAGTCACTCCGGTGTCTGGTCCAACAAGTCTTATAACTGTCTGACAAAACATTCAAGCTATGGTCTTGAGTCACTTTGGTGGCAGGCCTGGGAAAACAGCTGTGATGTAGATTCACTACAACGGCAGATCATGGAAAAATAAATGACGTCTCATCGCTGCAATGTAGAAACACTCGGAACTATGCAGCAAAGTTACTTTTTGTCAATGGGAAACAAAGTACACAAAAGCTTCACAAAACAAACAAAATGAGACCCATGTAAAACAATAGACAGGTTGTGCCAGCATGTTGGATTTTACATCAAACCACTCTGAATTGCATTGTTTACAAGACAAAAAATTCTAATTGATGGTGAAAATGTGAGACCCCACGCATGATGACAGTCTGCTGATTTTACTGATCTGGATTATTGTTATTCATTAAAGTCCCCAAAATATGATCTGCCTGAATTATCTGCCACACACGTTTAGATTATGCACACAAACAACAGTACAAACTAATGACTCATCCTCAAAACCTTTCTGTGATCTTTAGTTTCTTGCAAACTGCTATGTCACTGGGGTTCTCAGAATTAGCCTGATTATCCTGCATTGAGGGCCAGGCTTTAACTAAGGAAGGCAGGTTTGATGAGCTATGCTTGGTGATTTTCAGTATCATTGCCAAAAACACTGTTTGTCCCAACTCTAGAGCAAACAAACAAATGTGTGTGTGACACACCGCAAACAGGACAAAACACTATTGGTTACACACTAGTCCCCCATCACTGTGATTACAAGCAGAGAAGAGGTCATTAAGAGACAGCAAAGGAGAGTAAATCTCGTATACACACATGTGCAGTTTTAGAAAATACACATCTACCAAACATTTGTGAAATTTAAACACACAAAAAAATGTGTATTAACATGCTAACTTTGTTTTACATTCTGTACATTCCACCAAAAACTGACCACATGTGGTGAGTATTTTATGTTTTGCCTCTACAGATCAGAACTGTAAAGAGACAGTGACAGTGGATTTTTTTTACATTGACATACCTGTCAATGTATGACATGAAATGAAAATGAAACAATGAACAATTGCTTTTGTGTTGCTATTTCCCAACAGTGTTTTGTTCCTCTCATATATACAGGGTTATGTCCATTTATCAAATTTTAAAACACCAAACTTCACTGAATTAGAACATTAGTAGATATAAAGACCTCCTAATTAAATAACAGCATTGCTGACACATTGTGGAAAAAATGGCAGAAAATGGATAACCCAAATTAAAAGATGAAAAATTCTCAGCTTATTTCATTGGTTTTGGTTGTAAGTGGCTTCCAAATGGCAACTCTGCCATAAATATTATCATTCAAACCATGTGCAGCTGCATTGGGTTTGTTCTAAGCCACTTAGAACTTATTAGTGACTGTAGACATCTGTCTGCAGTAACTGCAAATTTCAACTACTGTGCAACTGCTATACCGCCTGATGCAGCCCGAGCTATTCTTTTTCGTTTTGACAAATTCATTCACTTCCATTTTAATGAACTCGGCACTTTGTTAATAGAAAGAAAACACAAATCCCTTACATCCCAATTAAACACACAAATCTCCCAATTTCATAAAGTGAGAAGAACTTACTCCACCCTCTGCCAGCTCAACGGCACCAATGGTTTTCATCAGGATGGAGACAGAGGATGCCGGGCCAGTTATGAAGGAAGAGCCTGTGTCAATCACAGCTGTGCAGCCTTCTGTGCAGAATAGCTTGTCAGTCCCCACAGACACACTGAAATGACATGTTACCATACATTTTATTAGATGCATTTGTTGTATTAATGTTGTATTAATGTTTGAATTTGAGTTCAGTACTTGTTGATGATGTAATGGATTCATACTGTTCAGTCCAGTATAATCAGCCCAGTAACACTGAGCTTAGTTCAGTAATAATAATAATAATAATACTAATAATATTAAATAATAAATTTAGTATAAAATAATACTAAAG
Source organism: Acestrorhynchus altus (assembly GCA_034509495.1). NCBI lineage: Eukaryota > Metazoa > Chordata > Actinopteri > Characiformes > Acestrorhynchidae > Acestrorhynchus > Acestrorhynchus altus. The sequence goes on from CM067515.1 coordinate 8,674,386, forward strand.
CATCTCGAGGAAGTAGAATATTCTGGAAAAACATTTTTTCATAATCAGGAAGGTAAACTGTCAAATGATTTATATTTATTGCAATGTGACCAAATTAGCACACACAACCACAATCATGGGGAAGACTGCTGAACTGACAGTTGTCCGAATGATCATTGACACCCTCCACAAAGAGGGTAAGCCAGAGTAGGTCACTGCTGGCTTTATCATAGCCTATTAATAGACAGAATGAGAAAATGTGGTGGAACAAGGTGCACATGCCACAGGGATGAAGTCCAATGTGATATGTCATCTGCTGGTGTTGGTCCACTTTGCATTATCAACTTCACAGTCAACACAGGGTCTACCAGGAGATTTTAGAGCACTGATTTCTTTTTCAGCGGGAATGAAATAATCTTTTAAAATATTCTAATAATTTGAGAAAAGGGATTTCTGATTTTCATGAGCTGTCAGCCATACCGATAGAACAAAATAGCTTGAAATATTTCACATTATGTATAATGAATATAAAACACATGACAGTTTAATACACATATTAAATGTGTTCGATTGAGCTAATAAATAGAAATTGTGCTCTAAAAATTGCAGATTTTTCTATGGTTTCCTTTAAATTATATGTTAATTTATTGTCATATAAAAAAAATCTAAAAAAAATCTTCATTTTGATGATCAATGACAATCTTCTTACCCCTTCATAATGACCTCCCACTTGCCCTTCCCCTTCGTGGGGACATAATTGAAGGAGCCTGTGTAGTAATTTGGATCTGTGCCCCCCAATACCAACTCTCCCCCTGGGATGCGCTGGGGATCCCTGGGACACACATGGATGGTGAAGAAATACAATAACATTAAGTAAATGTACTTTATTGAATTCAACACTTTGGAGTCCAGGATTTTATGGATCACATTTCAGGAATGTGTCTCTATGGTGACTATCAAGGTGACATATTTGATAGTTTAATTTCATGGGTTGTGTCTATATTCAACTTACCTGCTGTAATAAACCGAGAAGACTTCCTCTTTCAGTACATGTTGAGACATAATGCGGTCGAAAACCGGTGTGATGCCATCAATGGCTGCATTTGGATATCCCATTCCCAGCACACCATCAAACTTTGCAAAGATAAAAGGGATGGCTGGAAGGGCTGTGGCCTCTGCAAACACTTGTACAACTGGTATACCACCCACCTGTGAAGATCAGAATCACAGATCAAACTACTACAAGGCTCCCAATCAGAAAGAGCTCAGGATGTTTCATAGTCCAGTTAGTCGTATGACTGGATTAAGATAATGATTTATGTATGGAATTAGAGCATTGTTGTCATTTTATACTCACAACAACTATGTCTTCACTGAGAAATCCGCGAACATTTCCTGAAGCATATTGGATGGAGAATCCTGTTCCATTGTGAACATGTGTATGAGATTTGGAGGCATCATATCTGTTATGAGTGACTGAGAGTAAAAGAGAGAGGTTGAAGGATAGAGGAAAATAATGTGTGTGTATTTTTTTTTTTTTTTTTTTGGGGGTTTTTTTGGGGGGGGCTTAATTACTTACAGCAAGCTGTGTATAGTGGAGAGCACAAATGTGAAGGTACCCAAAGGTTGGCAGAACCCGTATCAAACACAACATTGAACATCTGAGCTGGTGAGCCAATACTGATCTCCCCAAAGTACTGAGCCTGTGAAAGATTACAGGTCAGTGGACTAGAAAAGAGACCCACAGTCTATTTACCAGAGAAATTAGAAATAGATTTTTACACTTGCCCATTTTTCCTATTTCCAACACAAGAACTCTTTGCTTGCTGCTTTATATACATATCCCACCCCATGACGTGTCATTGTGATGAGATAATGTCATTCCTTTCACCTGTCAGTCATTTTATGGCTAATCATTGTTTGTCACATTATCATGAAACATTTCCAATTTCACAGGATAGTTGCCTTGAATGATATACTGTGATATGACAGTAATGTGTTGAATCTCACATCAAGATAGTTGGTTAGAGGTGTTGGAGCTGTCCCATTTCTAGGTGATGGGCTGATGTCCAGTTTCAGTGCAAGTTCAGCAAACACCTGTGCTGGTGTGACCCCTATCTCCTTCAGGGTCTCTCGAATGGAAGGCATTTTCTTCAGTGTGACCCTAATCATGCAAAAGAGTGAAGCAAATCATTCATAAAGTATTTGTTGCTAATATACTCTCTGTAATGTGTCATGTAGGGAAAGGCTGTCATCATGCCATCATCTCATTATGTTCAAATTATATATTTTGTTTCTGTGGATATTTGCTTTATAGGAAGTACATTTAAATATGTATTTTTTCTGCAAATGTAATACATTTAAAATATTAAAACATAACTTGTAAATGCACGTAAATGTGCCATAACCTTTATGTACACCACATTTTAAGTTATTTTATAGTGTGTTTGATTGATGTCAATTATTTACTCATATATTTAGAAAATCAACAAAACACTTAATAATAATAAGAAGAAGAAGAAGAAGAAGAAGAAGAAAAAAAAGAAGAAGAAGAAGAAGAAGAATTATTTATTATTATTATTATTATTATTATTATTATTATTATTATTATTATTTATAGTAGTAGTAGTATATATTGAAGTTATTTAATTATTATTGTTATATGAAATATAAATGTCTGGTTACACATCCAGTGGTACTTTATTAACATATTCAGAAATTCACAATTACATAAACACAAAAAATACTAGGCAATTATGATATTGAAATTGTAGAAAATGTAGAAATTGTTCAGCATGTTTCCTTATTTCCTGTTAGTTCCAAAGTGCATAAGACACACATATGCAAGTATTTGCTTATGGTATTCAAAAATATGTAAAAATTCCCCTCTAAATCAGTTTGGAAGCGTTAGTGTTGTCTAGGCAGACACTGCAGGGGAAAGGCAGTGGAATTTGAAGATGATCACATATTTCAGATGCAAATCAATCATCCTCAAATATCATAAACACATGGTGAGTAAATCTTGTCTACTTTCTGCCTTCTAATGTGGTCTACGCTGCTGATCGAACTTATTCCACAAATGTAAACCTAACCCAGAGCACACTGTGGAACCTATTAGGAAACACCACATAACATTAGAGCTGAAATAAATCAATATATATTTTGTTTTTAGGCATATTACATATCCAAATCTACATAATCATAGGAAGTATCTCCATACCTCTGTAAGGACTGTGCACTCACACACAGTGACAGCAGAAGGACCAACATGGATACCTTCATCACTCCAGGTGCAGCTGATCACTATAAATTCGGGAAGGGTGTATCTGTAGCAGAAGCAGACGAATGTGGGACCAATGTATACTTTCCGCTGCACTTCTTCAGAAGCCGCTGTCATTTACAGTGTGTGAAACACTGTCCTTTTTCATCTGTTTTTATAGTCCTTCTATGACGATAAACTATGACCGTCTGATTGACGCGGTACCTATTTTTCTGCCAGTCTGTCCCTTTTCTAGTGAACTTCTCCCAGGACCTTTGACTTGTTGGAGACCACCGTGTGCTGAATTCCGTAGAATACCCATCACAGAGTAAAAACACTGTATGGTGCAAGCCAAGTTGCCCAAAAGACCTTAAAATAACAGGAAAGGTCTGGAAAATAACAGGGTATGTGGAGTAAAGATTGGTGGGCCACAACACTTAACAGTGTTTCTGTAACTGTGATTAAAAATACCCCCACTAGCTGGATTTCAATGTAAAGTCCACCAGGTTTTATGAAGGTTCTGTTTTAATTTCTTTAATTTCCATTCTTTTCTCAGTCACTTTTCTTTCTCTTCTCATCTGTGCTTCTGCTCCAACTAACAGGTGTGCACAGATATGAGCATCTAGCTAGCTTGCATCTGTTTGTACTTGTCCATTATTCTCACTCACACATCAAGGCTCACCTCCCAGTCTGCACATTCACATTCTCCAATGTCTAAATGTTAGTGGACACCCCTGCGAATGGACCCTCCACACAGTCCCTGTAGATAAGAACTGTAAATACAACATGAATCTATGAAGCAGATAAACATGAACCTATTGGCACCATGCCTTTGAGCTGTGGCGCAGTGGAACTGTGTTCTCTGGAATGATGGTGGTCAGTAGGTTAGGAACCCCTGGTCTAGAACATATCTTAAGCATATACAGTCATGCCTGAAAGTGTTGGCACCCTTGGATTTTTTTCCCCCAGAAACATCCCCCTGAAAAATATTGCAATTATACATGTTCTGTTATACACATTTATTTTCATTGTGTGTGTTGTAATAACTCACAAAAAAAACAAAAAAAAAAACAAAAAAACAACAAATTATTGGCACGTTTTTCAAAAGTGTGGGTAAATAATTTTGTGGCAAGCATGTGATGCTCATTTAATCTCACCTGTGGCAAGTAGGTGTGGACAATATAAAAATCACAGAGACAAGATAGGAAGGAGAGAGGTTTACTAGTCTTTGCATTGTATGTCTATGTGTTGGATTGCATTGTATGTCTAAGCATGGAGATCAGAAAGAGACGAACCAAAGAGACTTGAGAACCAAAATATCAACAATCTCAAGGTTACAAGTCCATCTGCAGAGATCTTGATGTTCTTTTGTCCATGATGCTCAACATATAAACCATGGCACTTTAGACAATCTCTCTAATTTCGGATGGTGGATGAGCAGCCCCAACGAAGTTCCAAAGAAATTCAAGCTGACTTGAATCAGCACAACTGAGCACATCAGCACAAACTATATGTCGACATTTGAATGCAATGAAACTCTATGGCAGAGACCCAGGAGGACCCCACTGCTGACAAAGACATATAAAAAAGCTAGACTGTAGTTTATTAAAATGTATGTTTTATGTATTAAAATGTATGTTGCTTCCTGCTTGACTGTGGGCAGGGCATCATAATATCTGAAGATTACCAAAGGAGTTTGGGTCACAATGAGCCAGGAAGCTAGGTTTGCATTCTAGGTCAAGGGTTTTTCAACAGGACAATGACCCCAAACATACTTCAAAAAGCACCCATAAATGGATTAAAATAAATTGGAGAGTTCTGAAGTGGAGAGTCCTAATCTAAATCCCATTGACCATCTGTGGAGAGTTAAGAGACACTGGCAGCAGGCCTGGACAACAATTCAATAATAATAGTTACTTTGATAGAAAATGTTTTAGAAATGGTGATATCGTTTATTCAACATTACTTTCAGCATCTGTCACTGACTAATGTTCATTACGGGCTGCTGCTGGCTGTGCCAGTACATCGTGATATACACCACCTGCATGCAGCCTACACTGATCATCCATGTTCCTTGGCCAGCTGGACATAGATCCTTAGCAACCATCCTTTGCCACTATTTTGAGAAAGCAAATCAAGTTACACAAACATTTATTACTCAGGGGGCTTTAATTCTGTGAGTGAGTGATCTTGCTTCAGTCCTTATGAAGAACGTCCCTGCAAGCTAATGATAAAAAGGAAAAGTTAGTTAAAGACTTCCACTTATAAATGCCACTTAATTTTTCAAATGCACTCAATGGGTGCAATAAAAGGAGTTTACACCTGCATAATATGTGCTGTTAAGATTTAAAGATAACTGGAGGTAGAACATCTGGAAAATACTTGTAGTATAAACAATAAAGGCAGCCATATAGACCCGCTGTGCATTATATAGCAGGTTCTTTGTAACACCACAGTATTTCCTGGTCTGGCAAAACATGCATCATACAACAACTGCAGTGCTGATCATCCACAACCTCTTCATATGGTCTGAAAACTTAATCTAGCTTGCATATTTTTTTTCTGGATTTTGCTTTGATCTCACATCAGTGTTCAGCAGATTTGAACAGCTTCAAACATGCCTATTAAAGTCACACCGTCTCACCGCCACTATTGGACAACATATCCCTGCATCTACGTCGACCACTGGTCAAACTGCTTTCCACCACATCCTAAAAATGTAAAGCAAATAGATAAATATAGATCGATCTGATTGTATTTTCAGTTGAAAAAAGGATATATCTGCATCTCAGGGTTTGAGGTGAAATTCATTGTTCTAGAATAGAATGTAACTCGTTTTTAGAGATGTGGCGACAGGAATTAGTAGTTGCAATGTCAAAACTCTTAACAACAATGATTCTTTGCAGGTTTGTAACACATGAAAATGGTCCTAAACAGAGCTGTGGACCCTCAATTAAATGCTCCAGATGTCTAGTTCCTATCACCACCCATGTGAACAATTCTTGAACAGACAATAAAGCTTTCTCTAGAACAAAGGCTTTCACATCAGGCCACCCTTAATCTTTCTCTTTACATCTTAGCCATTTAATCTTATGCAGATATCCTTTAAGGCAATTTAAAAATGTTAATGTTATCTGGACAGATGGTGAAACTGCAGGGGACGTGAAGTGGAATTTGAAGATAGGCACATATTTCAGACACAAATCAATCATTCTCAATGAATCGGATCATTACAAACACATGGTGAGAATTTCCTGACTTCTAATGCGGCATATGCAGTTAATTACACATGTTCCACAAATGTGAACCTAGCCCAGACCACACTGTGGAACTCATTAGGATTTACTGTACTGAAATAATTACAAGATTTACATGGATATTTCTTAATAGGAGCCAGGGCTGCCAAATCTCACGAATTGGCTGGGTGACACACACCATCTCACACTCTCACACCACACTTGCCATTTTGACCTCTGGATGAATCTGACTACTGTCTGAATGTGTATGTGCTAGATCAGTGTGTGCAGCTGTGTGAACTCTTAGCAACAGCAAACCAACGAGGGATCACTCACAAACTGATTAATGCACATATGTGCATTGTCTTCCAGAGTAGAGAAGACACTGAAACTGATTAACAACATAAAACAGCTAAAATCAAGACAAATAATGACCAAAGTCAGACATGTCAACATAGATTTTTGGTTTTAAATGAACACAGTTGTGTTCATGTAGCTCTGCTTACCATCTTTTATATTATATTATATTATATTATATTATATTATATTATATTATATTATATTATATTATATTATGTTATGAACCCTTTAGAATATTCGTATTTCTGCATAAATTTTATCTTAAAGGAAATAAGGGAAATCAAATCAAAAACTGAGGCAAAAATATTATACTATCTAATTAATTTATTTACATTTAATGATCCAATATTGCATATCTGTGAGCAAATATATGTGCACATTTGCTTTCAGTATCTTGTGTAACTCTCTTGTCCAGCAGTAACTGCAACTAGACATTTCCAGTAACAGTTTGGAGGAATTTTAGCCTATTTCTCTCTATAAAATAGCTTCAACTCTATGTTAGTGGGTTTTCCTCCCTTAACAGCTCGCTTGAGCCCATTCCACAACATTTCTATTGGATTAGGATTAGGGTTTTATTTGGCCATTCCAAACAATGAACCTTATTCTTACTTTAACTGTTCGTTGGTAGAATGACTTTTGTCTTGCTGCATGACCCAATTTTTTGTGAGATTCAGCTCACGGGCAGAAGTCCTGACATTTTCCTTTAGTTTTCTTGGTGTAATTCAGAATTCATTGATCCCTTAATGATGACAAGCCATTTTGGCCCAGATGCAAAAAAGACCCAAACCATGATACTACCAGTTTTTCATGCTGGAATGAATGTTTTCCTTTCTCCAAACCAAATGTTGCTCATTAAAACCAAAAAGATCTATTTTGGTGTCATCCATACTGAAAATATTGTCTGAAAATAGCCTTCTTTTGTGTAAGCTTTAACAAGCTGCAGACAGACAGCATTACCCTTGAAAACCTACTATTCATGCCTTTGTTGCTCAGTGTTCTCCGGATGGTGGACTCATGAGCATTAACATCGTGAGAAAGGCCTTGCATTGCTTAAAAGTTGCAGACTATTACACTATTATGCTGTTGCCTTGATCTTTGTTGGCTGACCACTACTGGGGAGGGTAATAATAGTCTTGAATTTCCTCTATTTGTAAACAATGGATTGGTGGAGAACAAACTCTTGGGAGATGGTTTTGTAACCTTTTCCAGAGTGCAGAGCATCAATAACTACTCCTTTGTTCGTGTTATGATACACTTCCACAAGCGTGTTGTGAAAATCAGATTTTGAAAGATCCCTATTCTTGAAATAAAAGATTGACTCTAATTTCACCTTTAAATGATCTGCTAATCCTAAAGGTTCACATATTTTTGCCATTCACACATATGTAACATTTGATCATTTTCCTCCACATATAAATGAACAAGTCTAGTGTTTTTTGTCTTATTTGTATGATTTGGTTTCCCATAATCTACTTTTTGGACTCTGAGTTTTAGGTCAAATTTATGAAAATAGGAAAGTTCTAAAAGTATGTAGTGTATGTAGTATATAGTGTTGAGGTGGTTACATATCTTCTTAATTCCGTATTTAGTCAAATTTGAGATGGAATTTCAGCTTCTAAGCAGACTCAGTGAGCACTCAATGAATTATGCACAATGAATTCGAAGGCTTTTCTGTTAAATACTGCTCTCCTCTACTCATAGCTAGCAGAAAATAGAAGGATCCTGTCATTTTGGACTGAGCCAACCTGAATCTCACTCCAAGAACAGAAGTTGGCAGACCTTTCTGAGCCCTTTTGTCTCTTCACAACATTCAGCATGGTCCTTTATTTGGAGTCTGGGCACTGAATTTGGGTTTGCATGTTACACAGTTGTAGTAAACTTTCCAGCTGCCATGAAGACCTTGCCCTGTTAGTGATTTGGCTCATGCTTACTTATGTACACCCTTTGGGCCTTCAGAGCTTTTGATTTGTATTTATTTTCTTTCTTTTATCTTCACGAACAGAGCGCCTGTTGTGTTCAGTGGCTGGATGCAGTTAGTTGTAAGAGTTTAACTATTTCAGTACAGTGCTGAAAAATGTCAAAACTTGGCATTCTTCGATGTGTGTAGCCTATCACATTAAAGTGTGAGGATTATGTGCACATTATACAATATCAAATGTAAGTTAGTGGTATTTCTGTCTGAAGTTGATCAGAAATGGTTTGGGTTGTAATTACCAGGACTTAAATTGTTACAAAAATGAAATCTTGACATCAGAATCGAGAATGGGTTCCACAAAATGTCTGTATCACCTGAAGTTAAGCAGTGTATTATGTGAAAAACAGTGTTTTAATAGCTAGAACCTAGTTCTCCTAAACTCCTAACAACAAGTGAACATTCCAGTTCACCTCCTGCAAGCAGAGTCATGAAGACATATGAGCAGAGAGGTCAAGATCTTGATCTTGACACTGACCTGCCTTGTTAGGGTATCTCCTCTACACCCCATTAGCCATAATGCCTGTCAGACATTTGGAAAAAAAAGTTTTAGTTCCCACATTCATGACGATCGGTTCTGCCACAGGCCCACTGATGATTGGATACTGTTGCTCACGTTACTCCCAGACCCTCATTACCATAGTCCAAGGGGCTTCTGTGGAGCAAGTATGCTGATCTGTGAGTTGATTTAACGGCACAAAATGATGTATTTTGAATTAAGGTTGCACTTAAAATGAAGAATGCTTGTTTTCTCTGTGGATCTTGGGTTTTGAAAGCTGTATAAATGAATAAACTAGCATTTATTTTATTTATTTTTTAATTTTTTTATTTATTTTCAGTTTAACTGGGTCTTTAACAGTGCGTCACCATGCACATAATTTATGCCTCTTGAATTAACATGATTCATCACTGGGTTAACATGATTCATCATGTTGCATCACTGTCCACCTCCCCAGTTGGCCTGTTCATATGCACAGTTCCAAGAAGTAAACAACCCCCTGTGACCTCTGATTTTTGACCCTAGGGGCTGTGGGGAAACCTAGCACAGAGTTTCCCACATTAAAGGGTGAACCTCACTCTTTTTACTTGTGTTTGTCTGGTGGATTTTCATGGGAACAGCACATATTACGTCTAGCATCATAATTTACAATCTCGCTTTGTTTTTTTGTTTAGTTTTGTTTTGTTTTCCTTGACATTGTATATATTTTTCTTCTCCTGATATTAGTATCAGTGCCACAGTCTCCATCCTCAATCTCATTTTGCTTTCCCTTTTACAACAACCATCCTCTTTTACTGCAGCCCTGAGCACTGCAGTCATGAGCACTGCAGTCCTGCCCTTTTTCATGTGAGTGAGTTAGGGAAGATGGTGACCAGGCTGGATGCATTTACCATCAGCAGCCACTTGGAGGTGTGAATCTCTGCAGTCAGTGATTCTCAGAAGAGCAGCTCTCACCAGGATGAACTAATGAACTAATTACAATTTGAATCTTAAGTTAAAAACAACAACAACAAGCCTCAGTCTGTCTGCTAAACCAGCTAAACTGGACAGGTTTGTTTGAACTTGTCAGTAATATTAAGCATTAATACTAAACATTGATACTGCAACCTCAAATTGATTTTACTCCAAACAAATATTTATGATACCATGCCTGTGGTGTTTATTAATCTTCTTATCTGCCCTTGTTGGGTCTGAAGCTTTCACAGATCAACTGGGTGGAAGGCAGGAGCATTCCCTAGACAAGACACCACTCCATTGTAAGGTACAATATACTCCCTTTAACTCTAACCAGTTCACCTAAGCAGTGTTTTTAAGGGTGGGAGGAAACCCAAGCAAATACACTGAGAACACACCAAACTCCACACATGTAATAGTTTAACAAACATTGACAAACATATTCCCATGAAGTAGTGATTCTCTAGTGGTTCGCAGACCCATCCTCGGGGGGAGGTTGTAGTCCATAGTGGGTCGGTAATGCCACCATAAATCATAAAAGTATATGTGGGAAAAGAAGGAAAATTAAAGTAAAAAATTAAGAGATCAATATTTTTCAAACTATGAACATCAAAGAAGCATTAATTAAAATGCACAAATAATAACATGTCGCACAAATAACACAAGAAAAATGAAATTAACAGTATGAGAGAGAGAGAGAGAGAGAGAGAGAGAGAGAGAGAGAGAGAGAGCGAGACAACCTTTATTGTCATTCTTTATACGCAAGTGTACATAGAATGAAATTTCATTGCAGAGGCTCGCCCGGAATATGCACATAGATACAAAAATACAAAATATGAAATATACATATGCACATAGATCCATAGTATCTCAGAATTGAGACGGCAATGAATGAGGCAACACAGCCTTGGGCACCCACCTGTTACATACAATTATCTAACCAGCGTCGGCGAAGTTTCTTAAAAGAAGAACGAATAATGACACCCTTCTTCATCTACAAATACAACCCAGGCTACACCAGATATGATGGGATTGCACAGGTGGGCAGATTGTTGACATGGGGAATGACAGAGACAGCTTTTAGACAGAATTATTGAAGTACTGTAACATTTTGTCACTAAGTTTTTACTGTTTGGATTCATACCTGAATTGTATGTGATGCATCTGCACAAAATACTGTGTTGGCGAAGTGAAATGACAAAAATAACCATGTTTGGAAATAAAAAAATTGGCACATGCATGTGTTTTCACCCACTTTGCTATGAAGCCCCTAAATAGTTCTGGTGCAAACCATTACTTTAGAAGTCACACGCTTAAGGTCACATGATCTGTCAGTGTGTGTATGTGTGTGTGTGTGTGTGTGTGTGGCAACACCATTAAGCAAGAGGCACCATTAACCAAACAACACTATGAAGACCAAGGAGATCTCCAAAGAAAAGCTGGTTCTTTTTTTTACATAAATAAAAGTCTTCCCAACCAAATATGTTTCATCTTGGGTATCTTTCAAGTACTCAACTGTAGGTGTGTGTGCTGGTCTTAGGGACATGCACAATGGTTTATCTGGGATACGCATGCAGGTCACACTGTTTGCCTCTCATTGAAATTTATTGGGACAGTTGTCGCTTTGAAGCACTCTTGATGGAGTCAGTTCACTGCATAGCACTGTTAGCTTGCATGCTTTAGAAGGAAAATGTACACAGGGCATTCCGTTTGGAATACTTTTTGCCATTCTTTTTATGCAAAAAGGGTATCCATGTTGACAAAGAAAAATAATTTGGTTTTAATGATTTAGATTTTTTTCCATCATGAGCAGCCTGACAAAGCTAGTCACCCTAACTGCACGGGCCATCCAGTGTGACCATGAGCTATGCTGGTAAAGAGTTATGCTGACTTATCAGCATAACCAGCTGGTTTACCAGCAAAGGGTATGTATTCAACTGGTAACCTGCTTTTCAACAGCCTTGACCATTCAGTGTGAACTGAGCTGGTATCTAAAGCCTTTCTGCTGTACTATGACTTTTAACAAAACAGCCAAATGAATTTGTGAACCTCTATATTTATGGAACCCAGACTACAGCTGCCGTTTGTCTCACAGTTTCCCACTGATATACTTAGTGTACTCAAAGGCATCTCTGCATAGCTAGCTAATATTGATATATATTGATTAAGATTGCCAATCATAATTATGATGACAATAAATACTAAAACATTATATACATAAATGAGGTGGTGAAAGAGAGAAAGTGTTAATCACATGTTCAGGGATTCAGAGCTGAAATCCATATATTACCACATTATCATCTGTGAACTATATATGAAAATGGTAAACTTGACGTTTTAATTACATTTTTATAATTACATTTAATTACATTTTAATGACATTAGGTTGATTTTAGTTTTTGCTGATGGAATAAGAGATTAAAATAATTTGCAGATGATGATGCAGTTCTAGAATAAAACATTTACACTTGTTTTCATCCTTTAATAAAAAAAAAACATTTCAAGAAATGTATATATATATATTTCTTGAAATGTTTATATATATATGTTTTTTAAATATATTTAAGCCCATTTTATAGAAACACTTACTTTTTTACTAGAATACATGTTGAGCATGTACTTCTTTCTTGAGTAAACTTTTTTGGAATATATGTACCTTTACTTAAGTTTGGAGCTTGTGTACTTCTGCAATTTCTGCAATTATAAATAATAAGTGGATAACAGAAAGCACAGTAATTTCCTTCAGTCATTTTTTTAGTATAACAGATAGTGTCATGATCTAAGTTGGCCTCAGATCAGCCCTAACCCTAACTCAGACTGCACAGTTATTTTCTGTAATATTCCAGATTGATCACAGGTAGCAGAGAACATTATAAGAACGTTCATCAAAAGGTTGCAGGAAGGTTAGTCTATAATATTAGATAAACAGTGTTCCAGGAATATTACTGAAAACATGATGTAATAATGGTTTACATTGAAACAAAAATATCTTAAGGAAACTTTCCAAAACTAAACATACAATCAATATGTTACTAAATGTCGATATAAAAAGACCATATTCAGATGTGAGAATAAACGAAATCAATGTAAAAAAAACTTAAATAAAACATTTTAGGAACTATACTTATTGAACATTCTAGGAACCAAAATCAACATTTAGATTGTTCACGTAACATTCTATTAATTTTCTTATTGGTAAGGACTCAATTTTATAACCTTAGCAGCATTAATATATTATTTATATTATATTTGTTATATTAAATTACTTATGTATTATTTCTATTATTTTTGGTTATATTAGTTATATTATATTGGTTATTGTTATATTATACTTATATTGGTTATATTATATTGGTTATATTATATTGGTTATATTATATTGGTTATTGTTATATTAGTTAAAGTTATATTACATTGGTAATTAATATATTAGTTATATTTATATTGGTTATATAATCTATATTATGTTATATTGGTTATATTATTTATGTATTAGTTATGTTATATTGCTTATATATGTTATATTATATTGTTTTTTGTTATATTACTTATAGTTATATTATATTGGTTATATTTTTTATATATTATATTAGTAATATTGATATTGGTTAAGATATAATATAAGTGTGTGAAAAGTGCTGAGGTTTGATCATAAAGTGAAAGAACGAATAATGTATAAGCCCAACATCCGGGCTCTTATGCTGTGTAGGAAGGGGGCGGGGCAGAGCGGCTGGGCGGTCACTATTCAACCACACTGCGGCGCGCGCGCAGGAACCGCCTGCCTGTAACGCAGCATCTCCGCAAGCTCCTCGCGCTTCGCTGCCTTTCGGAGACGCTGGCGCCTCAGTGGGACAGCCGGTGTGTGGGACATTTCCAGCCACTACAGCAGCCCTGATTACTGTGCGCTCGCTTTAGAGCAGGTAAGAGCGGCCCGGGGTCACTCAGCGTCAGTTAGCTGAGGAGCTAGGGCGTTAGCGGCCTCCCTTGCTGTGGTTTCTATAGTAACGCCGCTGGCGCTGTGAGAAAGTAGGCTGTGACTGTCAGAGGAGCTGCTCCGGGGCCGATGATGTGTCCGGATTTGGGCTTATTGTTCAACAACCGCGCAGAAGAGGCAGGTCCAGATCCAGGAACGGATAGTCCAGCTCCGGGTTTTTGCTACAACCGACGGACTGGAGCCACTGCGGATCCTTCATATCGTAGCGGCTGGAGCGAAATCCTGCATTGGATTAACTGGATCCGGATCCGCCTCCGTGTTAACCGAGCGTGATCAGCGGGTGTAGAGGTCCTGGTCGTGACCTGCGTGGTACATCATAACTCCTGGCTCACACGGATCAATATCAGGCCCACTGTTGGCTGTTGTACATCCCATCAGCTCACGATTCTTAGGTCCTGACCTCCTGTGTGTGTGAGCCTGTGATGCTGAGTCTGTAAAATCAGTTTAAAGTATCAGATCGCAACCCCCAATCCTTCAATGAGCAGAAGTTTCCTCTGTCTAATAGATGTTTTCTTTCACCCAGAGTCCCCTCTGAACGCACAGGGTTGTCTTCTGCATCATGTTTTCATTAGTGTAGAACATTGTAATGAGATCTGGCTCTTCAGCATCTAACAGCCACACAACTAAAGCAGTGTATTAGGAGCAAATGTCCAGAGTCTTCATTTCTTCCACAGCTGTGAGCTAGTCTGCATGCATTTCCTCACATTACCCCACCTGATCATCCTTCTGAATGCAGGAAGTCCTGTTTTGCTGCCCATTGAGAAGATCCCAGTGAAAGTGACCAGTCATCTAATCTGCTAATCTAAATCCCATTCTGTTGAGCCCTGCAAGGCTGGAGCAGGAGACAGCTTAATACGACGTGAGCTTTGTTGTTCACCTAATCTCCTGATAAAATGTCATGATCTGGCAGGGTGACAGGTTTCTGAGCAATGCCACCCGACTAAACTGCCAGACACCCAGTGACTGGATACTTCCCTGTGTGGCAGTGAGGTTGTCTAACTGTAAGATGATTACTCTGTTCTGCGTGCTCCTCAGGTAAGACTGATGGTTGACCTTGTCTCATGCTCTTGTCTCTTTGTGGCAGGGCTATGAGGGGATAGGAGGTTAATTTTGTGCTGTGGAGGACAAAATGCTGGAGGAGGAAGATTTGGAGGTGGCAGGAGGAGGAGGAGGAGTGAGCCTCCAGGCTGAGGTGGAGAGGCTGACAGCAGAGCTTCAGGAAGCCAACGAGGAGAAGCTTCAAGCAGCGCGATACGGCCTGGCTGTTCTGGAGGAGAGCGCTGCACTGAAGACCAAACACGGCCAGCTTGAAGAAGAACATGAGGCCCTCAAACAAGAGCTACAGCAGCTCCGGGAGGTCGGTGCACACACACTGTAAAAGCAAGGAAATGGAGCAATTTGTATCTTGGGGAAGTTCCCAGACAAGTGCCATGAGTGTGATCATTTCTTTTGCCAAAAGGAGCCTTCTTTGTGCTGTGAGGTCTGAGTGTTTTTGTGCCGCAGAGCCAAGTGTCTGAATGGAGATGGACGATATTTCCTCTCTGTTGTAGATACATTACAAAGCTGCTTGTTTACACATTCATTAAATAAAAAAAAAGTTCATTTCTCGGTTTCGAAATCTTCAGCAATGTAATGACGTTGCAGTGTCAGCATCCCTCTAAGCAAACGAGTAGGAATTGGTCATGAATGTATTGGTGTGAAACTCGTTACCCAATGATAGAAATCAGATTAGATAGATAGATTCAGCTTTGTCATTTATAAGTACAAGTACAAACAATGAAATTAAGTTAACTTCTACCCACAAGTGTAAATAGTAGCAGAAGTGCAAGAAACTGAACAGATCAAAAATGCAATAAATAGCAGAATATGGTCTATAAATACACAGTATAAACACCATGTACATGTGAATAAATATATGTATCTTCATATACATGTGTACATGCAGAGAGATTTACATATATATTAATTTATATCAAATATTTATAAATATATTATAAAAACACTACTAACAAATGTGTATCTTTTACTATTATTACCATTATTTACTATTAAAATATGTCATCTAAATATCGATATGGAGCACACATTTTTGTTTTCTGTAGGTATGAGTGAACAAGTGAATTGAAGACAGAAATGCCATCTATAAGAGGATTCTAGTGAATAAAATAGTGAATAAATAATAATAATAATAATAGCTGAGTCTGGTGAGTGCAGTAGGAGCAAGTTTCAGAGGTGCTGTGTGGAGTGCCGGCTGGTCCTTGCCCGGATGCTCCTATATCTCCTCCCAGAGGGATGGAGGTTGAACTGTGTTGTTGGGCTGAGAGGAATTCCTGATAAGGCTGTGTACTCTGCACACACCACACTGATGGTGACTGTCTCCGATGGCAGGGAGCTGTGCACCAACGATTGCGTTGTGCTGTTTTCACCACGCTTTGCTGGGCCTTCCTGTCAGCCACAGTGGGGTTTCTGTAGCGCACTCTCTATGGTGCAGCGGTAGATGTTTGTGAGGATCTGAGGAGACAGATGGTCCTTCTTAAGTGTCCTCAGGAAGTAAAGACACCACTGCACCTTCTTTACCATGCAAGGTATTGACTGTCCAAGAAAGATCTGAGGAGGCCCAGAAACTTGAAGCTGGAGACACGTTCTACCTCACCCCTGTTGATGTGGACATGAGAATGACTGCAGCCTTTAGTTTTGTGGTAATCCAAAATGAGCTCCTTGGTCTTCTCTGTGTTGAGGTTAAGGTTGTTGGCAGCACAACAGGAAATCACGTGATGGATGTAGCCAATTACTGTAGTGTAATCTGCAAACTTGACGATATGGTTGGATGTATCCAGAGGGAGAGTCATTGGTGTCCAGAGAGAAGAGCAGAGGGCTCAGCACACAGCCCTGCTCAGGGTTGTTCAGGGTGAGGGTGGTGGACACGTGACTTGCCAATCTCACAGGTCTGCTGGTCAGGAAGTCCATGATCCAGCTACACGTGGGGGTGGTGGTTCCCAGGTCGCTGATCTTGGTGACCAGCATGGTGGAGGAGGCTGTGTTAAAGGCAGAACTGAAGTCGATGGACAGCATCCTGACATAGATGTTCCTATTGTCCATTTGTGTGAGGACAAAGTGAAAAGCACTATGTACACTGGTGAGGGTCCAGTGATGGTTGGAGCATTGCCTTCACGTGACTGAGAACCAGTTTCTCCAAACACTTCTTGACAATGGGGTGAGTGGCACAGGGTGAACGTCATTCAGACATTGGGATGGTTGTTGTCTTGTAGCATGTGGGAACTGCAGCTTGGGCCAGCGACAGATTGAAGATGTCAGCGAAGACCTGGGCTAACTGTCCATAACATGCTCTGAGGACATGTCCAGGGACACCATCTGAGCTGGCGACTTTGCGTGCAGCTACTTTCTCAGTTGCACAGTATCATGATGGAATTCTGTCTCTGCAATGAATCCACCTGTGGCAGTGAACAGATTGTCCTGATATTTAATGTTGATCTTGATATTATGCTGACAAAGCAAACAAGCAGCAGCTGTTATCAAAGAAAAAAATCTGATTTGTATTCAGTATAGGCTGCATTACTTAACTGTCCACTTAAACAGGACCATTGAAATGTCCAGTTGGTCAATGTTCTTTACGCATTGACGATATTCACAAAACACTTATGCAAAATATATTGTGTATAAAATAGTCTTGAACTCGCACTAGTGACTATGGCAGTGACACACTAGTAAAACACACCTGTGCAGTAACTGGGGGTTTAGGTAACTTGCTCAAGGGCACTGTAGTCATGGATGCTGGGCCTGCTGGTCTTTTTTGGACATCACGTTCTCTCTCTAGTGGATGTCTACAGTGGACACTGTGTTGCACTTTGCTCAGAGCTTTTTCTGAGAATCGTGTTGAAAACAAGAGCCTAATACAGTCCTGACGTCTCATCAGACAGAGAATCGTACTATTTGAAAGACATTTTATGGCGTAACAGGCAGTCAGACAAGAATATGCAATTAAGTCGATGTGAATTTTGTCTGACCGTTCAAAAACTAAATTGATAAATGCCCTTCCTGAGATGCTGTGTCAGAGGGCTGTCCCAAAAACGCCTTCTCAGCCCAATCCCGGCAGCTGTTCTTGGTTTGATCAATGTCAGATATAAGCACGTGTCAATGATATGACCTCGTACGTCAATTTAACGTATGAATAGACATGGGAATAAAATCTGTGCATATATATACACCTTTATCAGACCGGATTAAGGCCATTCCAGATATAATTCCTGTTTGATTGAACAAGGTCGGTACTGCTTTTAATAATCTGTTAAGTAAAAGAATAATAGCCATGTCCCAATCCGAATGGTTAAGTACATACTGGTTGGAGATAACGCTGTAGTATGTGCAAGAGCCTGGCTTGTACACGGTGACAGCAATATGCAGTGTTGCTGGAAGACCAGCATGGGCTCAGTCCCTCTTACGGTATGTTTTACCAGGATGAGATCATCTTGTATCAAATCACACCCACACCTTCAATTTTTAGTGTATAATGTCATTGGTTGGGACTGGCATCCAGCTCACGTGCTCCATATATTGCAGGACGTGAGCCCATCTTCAAAAAGTGAACGAGAAGAACATTTTCCTGCGTTTGTAATCATTTTAAAGCTTACATTTTAAAGGAACATTAAGTTGTTTCCTACACATGTGCTTTGTTTGGGATCAGATTACGTGTACTAGGCATGTTAGCCTTTATCTCAAGAGTCCAGTGAGGGTGAAAGAGGTTCTTAAATGAAGCACTGTGCCTGGAACTGGGATGAGGGTCAGCCTGGCTGCATTTTCCTTGTTTGAACTGCTTGTTACTCTAGAACACTTCAGATGCTGATGGGCCATTTGCTCATTACATTCCTGACCTACTAAAATTAGCTGGATTCCACAAACAGGGGAGATGGAACTTTCAGCTAGGGTTGGGCAGTGACTGGAATTGCCTCCCCAAAGTGGAAATGAATGCTCCATCTGTCTAAATGGATGTTTTCATGTGGTATTCATGATGCTCGTACTGAACCAGTTCACAAACAGTTCTGCAGTGGATCCCAGCAGTATTGAGGTTCGTGGGCAGGAAAGTGTTGTTTGTTGAGTTCTGGGTTTTTGGCATCAAGACACTTTCAGCAGCGTAATTGACCTTAAATCTCTGATTTGGATGCTTGCTAGGATGTTGGAATTAAAATATGTCGTTGCAAGACCAGCTTTAAACCTCACTTGCACGTTGTATATAAAACATTGTTATCCGATTTATGTTACATAAATCTGCCCCCCCAAAAAATCCCTGTTCAGTCTTCTTTCGAAAGTATCAAGAGATTGGGGTCATTTTGGGGTGTGTCGTTTCCCAGCTGATCCACATTTAAAGTCATGAAACATACCTTGTTGGACTAGCACATATGAAGGAATGAATTATTAATTACGTGCACAAACGCTGCTTTCGCCAGCAGTGTGATGACGAGTCTGTCTCGGTCTCGCTCGCTCTGATAAGCAGAGCATGAAATCTAGAAAGTAGGTGAGCGTGGTAGAATGAAATATGTCTGGAAGATCCCAGGGTGCATTGAGGCGCGGTGGAACGGCAGCACGCTTGTGTTAAAAGGTCTAGAAAATTGTGCATCAAGGGTATCTAAGACTTTATCCTCCGTTTGTCGAAGTATCTTCTTCTAGTGTCCAGGCAAGGCTGTTGTTTGAAGCATTGCTGTGAGGATTTGATTGCATTCAGTGACCAGCATTAATGAGGTCAGGATTTTGGATGGTCCAGCACCCCAGCTCATCCCAGAAGTATTAGAGCGAGCACCATCATTCCAGAGAACGCAGCTCACAGGAACAGCTGATTTGAGAGACAGAATCAATTTAGGGGAACAAATTTTATTATGAGGTGATTCTAGGATTTTAATGTTTTCTGTTCCAACTTATACTTATTTTTATCTTTCTAGGTTACGTTTCGTGATGAATTTACTGTGAACTAGAGAAGAGAAAATGTCAGTCTTTCAGTGGAGAGGTTGCTCAAACTGTTTTTTCAGTGTCCGTCTGTTACATTTGAGTCGGGTGGGACTCTTTATTTCTCATGCACTATTGTCTATATTGTATATTGTAATATAGTCTGTATATTATATATTCTATATATTTATATAGTGCTGCTTCTACTAAATTATTATTTTTTATTATTAATTATTATTAACTAATTTTATTATTATTATTTATTTTATTTTTTTTTCTGCAGTACAGTACAGTAATCTTTCTGCTTACTGTACTGTACTGATGCTGCTACTGGAACCTTAATTTCCCTGAAGGAACCCTCCCAAGGGATCAATAAAGTTCTATTCTATTCTAAATTTGACTGACGTCAGATCAACTAAGCTAACAATCAGAGGTTGCATCTACCTCGATTCCCGTAGACAATTCCACTAGTTCATCTAACTTGCTTCCTCCAGAACATCCCTAAAACACAGCAACATCAGCGTAAGACTGATGGCCACACGTTTGCTTGTTCAAGCTCCACTTCTGAACAAGTTGCAAGAATAAAACGGCTTCTACTCAAATTTCCTGTTCCACCTTAACATGGTGCAGAACTGAGAATGTGAGACGGAATGTAGCTGCGGCTCTATTTTATAGTGGAATTTCAGGTTCATGCTGGGAGAAGGGCATGGCAAACCTTTTCTGTTATTTTCTTTAAAATTATATTTTAGAACGTTTAATATCCGTCAGATCTGGCGAGCACATGAATCGACGCAATGAAATGTCTTCATTCAAACCTGCAGAACAACAACACACACTGCCACTGTTACACAGGGGTTGTTTTACATTTCTGTAGTGATGCCACCACCAGTCATTCTGCAATCTGACACACTTAGCGTTTTAAGAGGGCTGCAGCTCATCATGTTTCGATCATTTATGTATAAAACCATTTTAGATGTTTAAGAGCAGCTGACGGGGGCTTTAAACGATGCAGAAGGTTTGCTTTTTACTTCTTTACTGTAGTCAGGATTCATTATTCAGAGCTGATCGTTTGATTAAGGAGCCATCATAGCCCTTGAGCCTGAGTGTGTGCACACTCAGATATATTGGTGAGATGAGCTGAGTGCTGCGATTCACTGAAAAGAGGTGGAATGTCGGTCACTGGCTGTGTGGGTGAGCAGCTGCTTTGTATTGCATTCCTCATTGTACGTTCGCAGTAATATGAAATGCTTTATTTGAAAGCTTGCTTGTAGACCTTCTGTAGCTCTTTTAAATGTCAATATACTTGTCTTCAAATTTATATGGTGGTTTTGGCGAATAATGCTGCAAATATGCAGCAGAGGTTTTCTGGCCTGACTCTGTGCCCAGTACAACACATTCTCTTGATTTAATCAGGATATTTATGTTGACTTTAGTCTTCAACTAAAGTTTGTTATCTATTTATTTATGCCCCGTCAAAATGGTAGCGTTGTGTTTTTCCAGTGGCATCACTGCTGTAAAAACCCAATTATGCTGGTCTGTAACTCATCGTTCTCTGCTTCCTTAAACCCTGGAAACCCAAACGGCCTTCATGTGAGTGCACAGTTCAATCCCTCACACTCAAATAATTGGCAGCAGATACTGAATAATCTGTAGTGAATATCGAGTGATCAATAATGGATACTGAATCGCTGTAGTAGTTGCTGAATCATTCATGGTGGTTACTATATCATTTCTAGTGGATAACTGAGTTATAGGTCTTAAAATGAAAACAGAAGGCCTGTTTAGAGGTTTAATAGTGCTTATGATTTGCTGGATGTCTGAGTAAGGCTAGTCAATAAATTGAAAATGAATCAAAACCAACATTCAGAAGCTCAAACTGACTTGAGCTTGCCCCCGTCAATTATTTACATCTTTGTTCTTAATCCTGTTTGTAGTCTCTCCACTGTGTGCATATTCATGAACTGTCCCCATAAAAACATACTACCGTGTGTGCAATCATGTGACTCGCTGTGTCCAGACTGCAACGTGGACAACTCAAACACCAAATCAGCTGATAAACCCGATGAGCGTGTACCAAAGAAAATACTGTGGTTCGTTAAAGTAATCATTCAATAATCTGAATAATCTGAGGTCAAATGTTCAGTTAATTCACAATGTTGATTTGAGGTCATATCATGCAGAACTGTGTCTGAGGGTGGTGCTTTTATCTATATTAGGGGCTTCGACACTTGTTTTCACGGCACCCCTCATATGTTAGCTGTTCCTCTGATGAATTTACTCTAATCCTTGAGATCCTTTTGACGACGAGCTTTGCTAGCATCAACACCTCGTTGGTGCTCATATTGAGAGAGAACACCACAGTGTTCATGCAAATGTTCCACCAAGAATCAACTCGCAAGCTTTTATTAGCTCTCCTGTGTAATGATGCAGGAACACAGATGGCAAAGGAACGACTGAGCGGCCAATTATCGTATTATTTGCGGTTCCCTGCATTTGGTGTGTGTAAAAAGGGCTATGATGATTTAATGCTTCGCCTACTGCATGTTACACATGTTAATCTCACGGTGCTTTCCTTTCAAATCCAGTGGAAGTCTGTTTTCGGGATGTGATGGCGTGGTTGGTCGGTGTCCTTAAATGAGGAACAGCAGTGCCAAACACAGCAGAGGGCATGTGTTTACAGACTCTGTGTCTCCACAGCGCTCTCATGACCGGAGTTATAAATTGTCACCTCTCTTAGCGTGTTTTTGCCACATTCCTGTCTCTTTGACTTTCATTAACTGTTCAGAAAAGAATGGCGCCATGATGGTTGGACGTGGCCTGGCTTATTGTCATTCGGTAGATCGTGGTGGGAAAACCTTGTGTAAATTTGTTAGTGTTCGTCCAAGTACAAAAGGAGAGTTTCTTGGTTGCCAGCAGGCCAGGAATGTGATGGCATTGGAGTGCCATTGTTGATGTATGGAGAGGAACTGTATGCGCTTCAGTAACCGACTGTGCCCAGTTACTTTGCCTTTTTCTTGGTTATGTCAGTAGATTCTTTCAGATACGGAAAAGTGGTCCAGAAAGCATCTTTCTAAGATACTGACATTTTAAAATTCTAATTGATTAAGACAGGACACTCTATGCCCTGGTGATGTTCATTATTGTTGTTGTAAAGTATTGAATATTGCAGTCTATATTTCTTAAAAAAGAATTGTATATTTTCAGGGCTGCCCCTTTTTTATGATTGGTTAAATGTGAACAAATAATAATTAAAGCTTAAAGTGATTTATTTCCATCATTTCAAAGAAGCATGTCTGCTCACAGAGTGCTAAACAACAGTCCATGTTTTGAACACCGTTAATGCTGTTGTGTGTTTGGGTGTAGGCCCTGGCCGACTCCGTAAGCAGCCAGAAGCGTGCTGTAGCAGATGGGGAGAGCCGAGAGGAGTGTCTGCTACAGGAGACGGCCAGCAAGGAGGCTGCCATGGCAACACGAATGGAGGAGCTTCAGGCAGATCTGAAGCAGGCTCGTCTGGCACAGGCCAATACCATGGCTGAAAATGAGAGACTGGGCATTGTTTCTGCTCAGCTGAAGAAGGTACATATTCCCCGTTCTCACTACTGCTGTTTTTCCCCACTGGAGTTTTAGTTTGTATCAGAACAGCTGTACTTTAGGAAGTCATATTGGCTAATTCAGCAGTTTAAACCTGCCAAACAAGCTTTCCTGCATGTGAAGGAAGCTTTGTTGTAATCCATTTAAGACCACATACTAGGAGATCTGATCATAGTGTCAGCAGACCTATCAAAGCCAACAGGCTCCTAATGATGCTGGATTCGTTTGCAGGGTTTGGTCAGTTCCTGGTATTGTAACTCAATGCCATGTGTGGTTTCAGTTTCAGTTCAAATGAGAAATAGAGGTCGCAGCTGACAAGCCAGTGCTAAAAGAACATTGTTTCTCTGCTCAGATGGTGTCGATTACACATTGTAATGTGCTTAAGTTTTTTGGAACATGTTCTTTTACGCCTTGTTTTGTGCATTACGTTAACATTTATTTTAGCCCTTCAGGTTATTTATATATATTATATTATATATATATATATATATATATATATATATATATATATATATATATATATATATATATATATATATTATATATATATATACAATACATACATACATACATACATACATACATACATACATACATACATACATACATACATACATACATACACTGTGGAGTAGTTTTGTTAATATAGTAACTATACACAGCAGTGGAAATGCTCTTGTTGCGTAGCCCAGATTGAAAGGCCGGGGTCAGCCTGCTGTGGTACCCCTAGAGCACCGAGCTTTAAGTGTCTTGCTCAAGGGCACATTAGTGGCAGCTTAGCAGATGGTGTATCAAACCTTGGGATCAATAACTCAGCACTCTGAACACCCAGCCCCTGAGTAAGCTATCGTGCTCAAACTGCTCAAAACCCTACACTACCTTATATCAAGAAACACACATTAAACAACATATTACACAGTGTGAACGTTATTATTTCAGGCTATATTTGTGGCAAATTTGTACCGGATTGTGTTTTTTTTCTTTCAATAAATGACGGTTGCGCTTTGTCTTCTCTCTGTAGGAGTGTGAGTGTTTGGAGGCAGAGAAGGCTCGCGTAAGAGATGAACTGAAGGAGTTTAAGGTTCGGGAGCTGCAGCAACTTCAAGATAATACTGAACTGGAGGAGGAGAACATCTCCCTACAGAAACAAGTCTCGGTTCTCAAAGAGAACCAGGTGGGTCTTTGATTTCTGAACCTGACCGGGAATGTGTTGTGTAATGGTGGGCAGAGCAGTAATCGGCCCTCCAGATCTTTGCTGCATGAAGTCAGTCTTTGTTGAGTGGGTTTGGTGAGAAGTGTCTTGTGACTGTGTGTGTGTGTGTGTGTGTGTGTGTGTGTGTGTGTGTGTGTGTCTGTGTGTGTGTGTGTCTGTGTGTGTGTGTGTGTGTGCTTTTTTTTCCTGGATGTGATCACATCAGTACAAATGCTCTCATTGTGGGAGCTCTGTCTCAGCTGTTTCTTCACAATAGCTGACTACACGTTTCACTGCATAATGGAAAGATTTCAGATGCGTCAATCAGACACAAACACACCCTAACCTCACCACGAAATCTGTGCTAATTAGCATATCTAAAGATAGCAATTTGGGACCACTCTCTGTAGAACTTGTTTGGTCAAGAAAAAGTACCAACCCCAGGTTGGTTACTGTTCCCATAATTTAACCGTGTGTGTTATATTCTGTATTAATTTTACACACCAATAAAGCAGAACATTATGACCACCTCACTGTGGTCCTTCTGTTTCTCTGCATACTTTGTTAGCCTGTTTACGCCTGATGTTCAATGGTCAGGACCCCATAGGACCACCACAGAGAGGTATTACGTTGGTGGTGGGTCATTCTGAGCACTACAGTGACACTGACATCGTGGTATGTTGACGCGGGGTGCCCTGGGACAACTGGATGAGCCACAGCAGTGCTGCTGGAGTCTTTATTAGACACTTCTTCCTAGTTGGTCTGCTTTGAAGATGTCAAGTCCGCACCTGAAGCTAATCTGTTTCTGTAAAATTTGTGTTGGTCAATCTCTAGTCCTTCATCAGTGCTCACAGGACCCTGCCCACAGATGTGGTTGGTGGACTGTTCTCATTCCAGCTGTCTGATCCACTCGTCACTGTGTCACTGCCGTGCTGAGAATGACCCACCACTCACATAATACCTGCTCTGTGGGGGTCCTGTGGTGTCCTGACCATTAAAGATGGACTTTAGTCTGTAATATAGCACCTGTTCTAGATTACATTCATTTTAGAAATGCAGCTACTGTGATGGTTGAGAGCACTTAGTGAGAGGGGGTGTTTGGTGCCATATGCTGCAATATCAGGAAGACATCAAGCCTGTCCTCCCACCACCAGAGCTACTGATGTTTACCACAGTTGTTTTTACACATGATGACTAAGAAGATGCTGTTAGTGCCCCAAGCATAAGTCTGGTAGAGGAAGAAATACTGTATAAGGTTCTCTAAATGTTTCACAAACTGTATGTTCTTTCTGCAACACAGTGTTGCTCTGATTCGTTCATTGCTTAGATCAAAGTGTTGAAATCAAAACATAAGAGACTTTGCTTCTCATCCCACATTTTGCTCACTCTCTGGCCCCAGGTGGAGTTTGAAGCACTGAAGGTGGAACTGACTCAGAAGGATGAGGAGCAGGAGCTGCTTCGGGCACAGCTGGAGGAGGCTGGCCGGTTGAAGGAGATTGCAGAGCGGCAGCTGGACGAGGCCCTCGAGGCCCTTAAGGAGGAGCGCGAGCAGAAGAATAGTCTGAAAAGGGAGCTGGCTGCACACACCCTCAACCCCTTTGATTCCGTGGTCCACTTGGACCTGCAGCTGGACGACAGCTTGGACGGTGGGAAAGACAAAGAGGGAGGGGAAGATGGGGAGGGGGAGCAGGACAGCGGCTACAACTCGAAAGGAGGCGAGAAGCAGAGATGCTCCACACCGAGGACCAGCGACATCTTCCTTCGGCCTCAGGCTCCAGGGCTGGTGGCCGACCTGCTGAGCGAGCTACATCTGTCTGACAGTCAGAAGCTCAAACAGCAGGTGCTGCAGGTCTGTTGAGGAAGCATGTCTACTTATTGCAATCATAGTCAATATTGTTAAAAAAAAATACTTTTACATATTTATAAACAAGGTCACTAAGGTTGGAAGTCCAGAGTGTATAATCCTGCTGGTGGTGTTCTATGAAATGGTGAAATCCTTCGTGATAAAAACGTCATTTGCATTCTGGAAGATCCATATGTTGAAATGTCTTTGCTGGATGTGTGGGTGAACTAAGTCTCACTTAATCTGGCAAGTTGGCTTATGTAAACTGCAGCCCTTATCTCTCCCTCACACACCTGACTCTGTTCTACCTTTGGATCCGTGATGCACCGCAAAAGGAGTGTGGCTTGTGCAATTCATATCCCCTCTCAAAGTCAACTTTGTTTACGTATAAAATCTGCCAACATGACTTTAAGCTCTTTAGCCAAGTTCTGTTTTAATCAAATCTTACTTATAGACTCTGCGTGGCACGAAAACTGCTTCCTGCATAAAACCCACATCCTGTACACAATCTCATTACACGAGAAGTCCTGAAAATCAGCCATGACGGTGTTTTGCAATGGCTCTTGCTGAGCCAGCATTCATGTACTGCATATAAAGGGCCCTTTATTATAGGGAACATATGATGCCTGTTAGTGTTTTTGAAGTTTAGTACAATTATTGATGGATTGCTAATTATCCACAGTATTAATATTGTTCATATTGTATATCAAAAGGGAATTTGGACCGTTTCTACCTGAACCATCCATAAAAAGATGTGAGCGTATATAAGAAGTATAGACTGGCAGTTACTAGGCACATAGCCATGTTGCTACTTATGAAAGTACTCAAGCATGAATAGGTTTTATTTGCAGCCCTGGACTGGTAATGATTAGAGATCGACCAACATGAGTTTTTCTATAACTGTTGCCAAAGATTAGGTTAGATCAGGTTCAGCTGGTGGCCGATGTGCTTATGTTTTGGGGGGGGGGTTTTGGCTGATATCTAGAAATTTTCCAGATATCGCATGGATTTTCCATTTAGTTGCATGCAAAAATATCACACTAATAGTAAGTGTGTGCACAACATTTCTGAACTTCACACCATTTATTGAACATTGACATGAACCACCTTTATAAATAAAAGTTATAAAGTAACTTATAAGTTATAAATACAAGTAAACTGAAAAAAAAACATTAAAAATAAAATGTATATAAAATAAGTAATAGTGCTGCATAAACATCTTTCTACATTTGTATATAAAACAAAGTCCTCAAGTAACCAACTGTGAATTAAAAACTAGGTTTTTTAGTTTTAGTGAACTTGACTTGTCAACATCAAAATTGCATGCATACCTTCACCCAGCTGTTGCATTATACCAACCCGTGACTTTAAAATATCAGAATTTAAGCCTTACCTTTATCTCCCAGGACTGTTGTTGCTCTTGTCTTCCTAAAGTTTGAGATTTTTAAAATCGCCGCAACTAAACATGGATAATTGCCAAAACAGATTTACTTAAAAAAGGCAAATATTGGCTTCTGGTCCTGATGCTTCAGAGTTTGCAGTGTGCGAATCTGGTTTAACCAATCAACAAAACTTATTTTTTAACCATAGTTCAGTCTTGTGCTGCTGTGACACAATATCTGTTTGTTTTGTTTTGTTTTGTTGTCCTGCAGCTAGAGAAGGAGAAGACTATGCTCAACAATACAGTTCAGGACCTCCAGGAGCAGCTCGTCCAGTCTAAAGAGATTCTGGATGAGCACAAAGTAAAGGTGGAGAAGTTGTCCCAGCGTTTAGAAGCACTGCAGGGTTGCTCTTCTTCTTCCATTGCACAGTCAAGAATAGGTGAGCAGGGGGATTTTACTGGCCCTGTCCCTCATCAGAATGGTTTGGAGGCAAAAAATGAAGATGACTTCTATGAGTTGGATGCCAAAAGCGCAGAAGTGCTTGAGTGTCGCATGCGAGCAGCCAACGCAGAGCTGATGCAGCTGCGGGATGAGCTGAGGGAGGCAGGCAATCGCTGCAAGGCTCTGGATGAACGGTACAAGCAAGAGAAGGAGCGCTGGAGGGCAGAGGCGCAAGAGCTCGCTGACAAAATTCGCCAGTGCATCGCTGCGAGCCGACAGGACCAAGATCGCATTGGGCAGCTGGAGAGAGAGATAGGTGCTACGCGACGGGTTGCCACTGACTCGGAGGGCCACCTCAGTGCCACCCAGGAAGAGCTTCTGGCGTTTTCGGAGGAGTTAGCTAATCTGTACCATCATGTGTGTGTGTGCAACAACCTTACACCCAGGCGGGTCACGTTGGATTACTACCGCGAAGGAGCTCGGAGTGGGAGACCCCACCATTCGAACACTCATCACCACCACGGAGCTTTCCGTAAGCAGAGGAGGTCAGCTGAGACATTTGGGAAAGGAGTACATACTGTAGAGGTAGACCTTGAAAAAGGGAGTGGAGACACCTCACCTACTTGTGGAAGCTGTCCTGGGTCACCCACACTAGACTTCAGGGATCCCACCAATGTGCGGAACCTTGTAGCTCTCATTCGGTGCCAGATTAAACACCTCCAGGTAGGTTTTCCTTTCTAGCGTTGTATTGTTTGTTAAAGCAATTATATAAATTTGAAAAATCTGAATTGCATCACATTCCCTCACCATTGGCCTTGTTTGATGAAGTTTGCTTTTTTAACATAACATTGGATCTACAAGATTGATACAGATGAAGCCAATTACCACGTTTTCTACGGACTGTAAGGGTTTAGGCTCAGAAATTCAGTCACGTAACTCTCTTTCATTGGCTCCCTGTAGCTGCCCGTATCAGATTCAAAACCTTGATGCTGACCTACAAACCCAAAAATGGACCAGCTCCTCCATACATGATGGCAGTGGTCAAAACTCAAGCTGTACCAAGAGTCCTTCGAGCTTCAGTACAGCTCGGCTTGACCCACCATCCCTCAGAATGCAAGGAAAACATGCATCCAGACTCTTTTCTGTTCTGGCACCAAAATGGTGGTACATTTAATAAAAATTTAAAAGCCCCACACCAAAATAATCATTCATTAATCATAATCAAGGCAGAATGTTCAATTAATTGTGATTATTGATTTGCGGTCATATCGCCCAGCACTACATCATACCTTTTATCGTGGTACTATATTGTTATTTGGGCACCGAGTTCTGTATAATCTCATTCTAAGAAACATTCTAAGTTCATTTTACGGGGTGTCTAAGTGAACTCTGCGCACAATTTTGAATCAGTCATTCAAAAAATATTGAATATTTTAAAGTCTCATAATTCTACGTTATCTTGTGTGATAAAGTGTATTGTGTTTGTTGTTGGTATTGGGTATTGATGTGTCTAATCAGACATTTGTATTTGGCAGCATCTAATCTTTAGGCCTCTCTGGATTGTAGCCTCGCAAAACTATTTTCTGAGTGAAGAGCAAAGCACTTTTGTAAGGAAAAGAGCGTCTACCGAATCCCATACGTGTATTGAACAGTCACTCAGATTAGTTTAACATTTACAGGTGTTGTCAGAATTAGCAAAGTGTCTGCTCATTTAGGGATGATGAGTCTCCTCGCCACAGAACAAATTGAAGCCTGGCTGAGTGACAGCCCAATTATAAAGGCTTAGACGATAATGACTCCAGTGACCCAAATGACTGGTGTGGAAAGGACCGCAAGCTGAAAATATTTGTTTCCTGTGGCATCTATTCTGTAGCCCACTCACTTAACGACCTTTGCTAAGCTAGCAAGCTCTGCAGCTCCAACTGCTGGGCTGCTGACGACGAACAAATTCGTCAGAGAGCATTGATGGTGCTGGAGTGGCATAACTACTAAGGCTTACCCCAGCAGAGCATTTACCAGCAAACCAAGGCTCATTTCACACGTTTAGAGGAAGATGCCGCCTTCATCTCTGACAGCAAAGAGGAGTGAATTGTGGTTCATTCAGGTTTTCCTGCGTTTGTCCACCGTTGATGCAGATCCAATGTTTATGTAATGTTAAGATTGGTCAAAGTGATCCATGTCAGTTACTGATTACTGATAGTGAACGTTGTAGTGATACTGCATTATGTGGAGGGGCATGGAGGCCAAGATGTAGGATTTTTTTAAAAGGTACAAATGAAGTTTCAAGTGATTTAACATGCTTAGTTTAAACGTATCTGACATTTATTAATATGTTCTGGATAGACCGTATTGTTCCAGTCTGTTTGTAGTGAGCTTTCTTTCTTCTTCTTCTTCCTTTTTCCTTGTAGTAAGCATCCCGGTCTATTAGAACCTGGTGTACATCTGTTTGACATTGGGTAAATGAAGCCGGGGATAAACACTAACATATTTGTTGACCCCACATCTTAGAGCCCATATAAAGTAGATGTAAATTAATCAGCCAGGTCTTTCCAGCTGTAATGGCAATTAACAAATTGCCTTTATTATATTGTATTTTCTTATTGTGTGATACTATGAAGTTGTTTCTTCTCCTTGGGAGATGCTGACACCAGACCAGCAGAACAGGATGTCAGTGTTCAACAGCAAGTTTTTTATCAGTAGCAGACGCGCTGACCTTCCCGCTGCACCTCCCTGGCCCTTTTGTTGATAACTAACAAGAACGCATTGTAACATCGAATGGACTATGTATGTGTGCAAGTGGCTGGTGTGAAACTTATCTCTCATGTGTATAAGAGCCACCTCTCTCGGCTCACCTCTTCAGAGTACTGCTGCTATCCAGCATGCTCTCTTCTGCAGAATATTATAAACTTATTACTTGACAAAGCTGAAGGTGTCTGACTCCGATTAATAGATAAAAATTCCACCACACAGCGTAAATGACTATTGCTACTACCATTATTTACTCCTCTTTAGCAGGAAGGTCAGTTTGCTTAAAGTCGTTCTGGTCGATTATTTTGAATGCCAAAGTAAGTGTGTCCTAGTTAATTTGAACCAAAGAGAGCCGCTCAGTGGTGGAATCTTTGATGTATAATCCTAATAGGCAAAATGTCAGCTTTTAAGAAAGCCGTTAAGCAGCTTTTTGGGGAGTTGAACAGAAAATCTGAATCATTTTGGAATCAAATATAAATCTCTGTCCCTAAAATCCATGAATGTTGTCTTTTGCCAGATTTCCCAATACCAGTCATAACACTTTCACTTGAAGCTCGCTGCCAGATGTCTGCACTGAATGAAATCCAAAGGAGAGATCCAAATGTTCAAGTTCATGAAAATAATTGTTTTTTTTTTTTTTTTTGGGTTTATTTTTAGGTGGCTGTAGACCTGTGCAGGCAGCGAGGCACCTTGCCTTCCCCATCAGTTGTGAGTATCACTGAATCTGACCGCGATTCAGAGGCATTGCTTGAGGAGGTGTTGAAGCTCAAGTCTCTTCTAAGCACCAAGAGAGAACAGATCGCCACACTCAGGACTGTCTTAAAGGCAAACAAACAGGTAAAGTGGAGTGGGGGGATGGAGTGGTGGGGTGGAGTGGGGGGATTCTTCTGCGGCCCGGTACCAACTGCGCGGAGGTTGGGGACCACTGGTCTTAATATTCTTAATCATTTAAAGTGTAAAAGTGTATAATTGTGGCATTACACTGTTATCATTTTATCAAATAGTAATCACAATTATTTCTTGGACAGTGTCACCCAAACAAAAATATGCTTTCAGATGCCAATGATCACTAATGCTTTCATGGTTATGTAAAGGCTGAAAGAGGTGTAAATGTATACGCCATGATATATCCATCCTAGACTCCTAGAGGTTTGACTAGCAGGCCGCTGAGTGTTCGGGTGGAGTGGAGCAGCTGTATATTTCACTCCCTACTTCAGTTCACTCTTATTTCACTAACTCCACTCCTACATTAAGAGGTTTTTCTAGCTTGACTTTGCCTTTTTAATTTTTAGTGCAGCATTCACATTCAACTTTGTCAACGTTCCTGCTGGCAATCCCTCTTCCTTCAGCCCAGCACAATAGCAGGTTGCCATCATTCATTCAACCCATAGTTATACCACCTTTTTGATGCTTAAGTCATGAAATCTGACGTACGTCTTAAGGAGGCTCAGTGGTTAGAGCACTAGGTGTTGACCACTGTTTGTGGGGTGTGAAGCATGGTCTTCTTCTTTCGGCTGCTCCCTTTAGGGGTCGCCACAGTGGATCATCTGCCTGATCCGCATTATAGTTTTGGCAAGTTTTATGCCGGATGCGCTTCCTGGCACAACCCTCACCATTTATCCGGGCCTGGGACCCCACAACAGAGTGCACTAGTGTTTGTGAAACAGCCCTGTATTGATGGAGGGGTACTGGAGTGAGAATGTACACAGACACTGACTTTTGATGTAGCTGCTCCTTGCTAGCTATGTAGTTAATCTGCTGTATTACTTGAATATCTTTCAGCGTTATCTGGATGGTCGGTAACCAAACCACCCAAAGGCATTAGTCCAGACCGCCTGCTTGAAGACAGTGTTGAAATGGAGCTCTGTGGTCTATGAGAACCTGTTCACAGTGTCTTCCGTTGGTCACTGAAACCTGATGCCCCTGATTTGAGTGGTGATTTACAAAAAAGTGTTTAGTAAGCACGCTTTTGCTTCCGTTACTGCCTCAGTTGAGGTGATTGGAAAGTCATTGCCTTGAGCTAATTCATTGGAGCATAAGACAGCTTGTTTTACAGGTTTTCACTCTTTGTTTTTACCTTTGTTAAAGTTCACTGTCAAGCACTTTTCTTTTGTTCACTGATCCACAAGTTGATCGCAGATCCCTCGTTCCTTTTGTTCCTCCCCTGAAGCAGCTTTCTTTGTGCTTTGATCAAATATCGAACCAAGAGGCTAGGCTACGGGTGGGACATTGATTTCTGTGTTTGAGTCAGCATACCGGTGCTAAAGCTTGTTGATAGTTGGTACAAGGCCTCCATACTAAAGATTTGACCAATTTTTGTCCAATTCAGTTTTTTTTTTATACCAAATGACTGGCCAAACCAGATTTGACTTCCTTCTAACAATTATGATTCCCAACATACAGAAACATTTTTGTTCAACTTTAGTCAAACCTGTGTTGAAAACAGCAAGCTTGTTGTCTTCACTCAAAAAACATCCATGTTTAATGACTGACTGAAATGGATCCCTGCTGCCTTTAATTAGTATTATAGCTTCTTACTACCACTGTGACCGTTTATGCCACCCTTCCTGATTTGGGCAGAGCATATGGAAAATTGGCCACACAACATAGGAGTTGGGAGGCAGGCAGTTACTTTGAGTCAGTGGAGGCCTGTGGCTGTTGTTTGGCCCAGTGTACCCATCACAAAAAAGGTTTTTAGCTGGCCAGCTGTACATTTCCACAAACAGCTCATCTATAACTTCCTTTAAGGTACTTAAAATAAACGGTACTCAATTTCCTTTATTATATTCACATTTCGTGAAGAGCCCATGTTTGGAAAATTGGGCAGAGTTTGTAAGTTGTATGTTTTTAAAATGGTGGTAAATGAGCTATTTCTAACATTAGCACCAGGTCAAGAGCAAAATCCAGCACCCACAGCACTTATCCACTGTTGCCCTTCTGCAGGTGTAAAAGTGACCTGCACAGAAATGGTTATGACGCTGCACAGCTGATCACCAGTTATGGCCAGTTATGCTGAGAAGAGCCAATTCTGGTCACTGGATCGATCGGTGCATCTCTACTTCATACTTCAACCCGTTGTTGGCTCCTAAACAGAATTCAATTCTAGGTTCTGGTCCATAGCAGTCCAGGTTTCTCATTTATGACACCCCTGCAAACGAAGGTAACTGTCGCATAGTCAGAATTGTCTCAATGCTGGACCGTTCTTCAAAAGTCTGTCAATTGGGGGAAAAATGTCATGGAGGCATGTTTCGCATTCAGTCTCATCAAGAAGGACCCTGGTCAAAAGTACCCTCTGTTAGACTTTTGACAGGGCACTGGGGAAAGCACTTTCACGCCCTCTAGTGTATAATTAGCCCACATTTGTAATCAATAACACATGTCTGAGACATAACTGCATGCAGTCGTGCAATTTATGGGGAGTGTAGTCTCACCCATTACTGCTTACACGGTAAGCACTGTATGCGATTCCGTGCTTAATAGTGCTCTTCAGTCTGAAGTCTCTCTGTGCTACATCTGAAGTGTGATACTGTCTCCCCAGTCTGATCTACTTCTGTCACAGCACACTGCTCACCCACAAATTGATATATACACTGTCAAACGTGGAGCGTGTAGCATTCACAGCTGAACATTTTCTCTTTTTCGTTTAAGCTTAAAGCAAGTCAGTTTCCCTACAGAGTGCACTGTCAGTCAAGCACGTTTATTTATCAGATCAGGAAGTTCTTCTCTTGTGGCTGGAGTTAATTCCTTAATCAGAGCAACGTGATGCCTGTGTTTTGTGTTTCAGACAGCAGAGCTAGCTCTGAGCAACCTGAAGACCAAGTATGAGACTGAGAAGACCATGGTGTCTGAGACCATGGTGA
Organism: Acestrorhynchus altus; assembly: GCA_034509495.1. NCBI lineage: Eukaryota > Metazoa > Chordata > Actinopteri > Characiformes > Acestrorhynchidae > Acestrorhynchus > Acestrorhynchus altus. The sequence continues at coordinate 8,709,651 of CM067515.1, forward strand.
AGCTGAGGAATGAGCTGAAGGCACTGAAAGAGGATGCCGCTACCTTCTCCTCACTCCGGGTCATGTTTGCTAGCAGGTACAGGGCAACGTTTTGCATGCTCATGCTAAAAGAGGGAGACGGAGTAAGAAAATAAAGGGATTTCAAGTCTGGAGACGTGTGGGGAGCTGCATGGATTAAACAGGCATAAATACTGTGGGATTCTTTCTAAAGAGCCTGATAATCAGATTATAATCTCAATCCACACGTGCATCTTAACAGGCACGGTTTCTGGCCTGTTGTGTGCACTTAAGGCCACATGCCTCCCTGTCTGCAAGCAAAAGGCAGGGAAGCAGAAGAGTCAAAGATCACGTCAGTACAGTGTCCTGATGGAAGACAGGTTATGTAACAACTACAAGAATAGGCCTCCTGGATTTATTCAGTTGCCAGGGTAGAAACGAAGCTTAGTTTCTATAGCAGTGTTTACTTTTTCATTGTTCATAAATATTTCATAAAGTATATACATCTTGTGAAGGGTTGTAAAGTGTGTGTGTGAGAGTGAGAGATAGAAGTATAGATTTACAACCTTTCACAAAATGTATACATATAAATTACACACACATGGTATGGAATGTGGAATGGTTGAACACTGACTATAGTGTTCATAATAGCAAGTGCCAGTTTGATGGGACTTTATATTTTTGAAGTTGTCCAGACATTTGACATTCCTCAATCCCCACCGTGCCACATGTGTCCCAGGAATACATCATAGAACCGATTCTGGACAACCTGGGCCAAATAGCACTGCTGGAATATTCCATTGCTGTGTGGGTGCATGAATGACTGCAAATGGTCACCAAGCAATGAAATCATCAGTTAATGATGTGTTAAGGTGGACCAGTGCACCCCAACCCATGCCAGGAGAATAGACCCCTGTATGGAACCACTACTAAGTACACAGTGCGTTGTTGACAATTGGTACCGTGACTCATGTGTAGGTCTGGCAAATGAGGACAAAAAACAAATCCCAGAAGGTCTTTCTGCAATATTGAAACATTTTGATATTGCACAAACAGTTCTGGCCAGATGCTGCCAGTTACAATGATTGAGCCCTTATGGGTGGCCACTGCAGTGTCCACTGTGGGTGGTAATCCCTTCTGTTGTAGTACTGGTACACACATGACACTAGAGCTTGAAAAATATGAAATGCCCACACAACTTTGGAAATGGAATGTCCCATCCTTTTGGTCAGAGTCCAGTGATTCACATTGCCTTGCCATGACCACACTGTCAGTGTTAAACCTCACTCAAGATAACACCATTCATTGTGAAATTTTGGCACAGTTTAAAGAACAACTGACCAATTCAAGTAATGTTCAAGTCAATGGGCCCCGAGTGGCGTAGCAGGCTAAGGCACTACCACTATGATCCTGGGGTCACTGGTTCCATTGTGTCAGTAATGTGTCAGATCCGGGGATCCGGCATTCGAAAAGAGGCGGTAGGCTATTGTCACATGACTCGGAGGAAACATGTGGACGATCTCTCCCTTTAGCGTCGAGAGCACGGCATGTAATGTGGGAGGGTACTTAGGTGGATGGGTAATTGGCATATCCAATTTAGTAGGGGTGAAAAATTGAAAAATGGCTAAAAAAATTATATATATGTATTTTATATATATTTATATATATATATATATATATATATATATATATATATATATATATATATATATATATAGTAAAGTCACAGAGTAGAAAAACTGCACAAATAGAGATGCAGTGTGTGAGTGTGTGATCACATGGAGGTATGTGAATGAGTGAGTGACTTTAACATATAAATGTTGTTTATGTAGTAAAAGAGGAACACTAAAAGGTACCACTGGAGTTACAAACTGTGTGTCTCTCTAAACACTTCATCTCTTGGTATGTCTTGCATCTTATAGACTTAATAGATTGTGATGTCAGTAATAAAATAACAGCACTCTTGATTACACTTCATTAGCATTCAGTTATACCTGTATGTTATGGCTATTTCTTTCTTAAATACTAGAACAAATAATTATATTTGCTTGACCTTTGCTTCAATTCAAATTCTGAATTCAAATTGATATACTGTCAAATTTCCTGCTGACAGTCAAAGACCGTCTAATACCAGACATCATCTTATGTTGGTAAATTGTGTGTATGGTGCCCCCTTGTGGAATAACAGAGCAGTTTACATTTTTGGCAGTCTGTCCGCTGCTTCTCAGGATATATTGTTTGTGTTGTCAAATTCCAATGAAAGAAACATTCAACCACCTAATAGATAGTTATTTATCTTAATGCGTCTTAATGCAGAATGTCTACCATCCTCCTCTTCTCCCTCAGATGTGACCAGTATGTAACCCAGTTAGACGAGATGCAAAGGCAACTAGCTGCTGCAGAAGACGAGAAGAAGACTCTCAACTCCCTCCTCCGTATGGCTATCCAGCAGAAGCTGGCCTTGACCCAGCGGTTGGAGGACCTGGAGGCTCCCTTGCACTCCCACAGCAATGGGGGCAGCCCACGACGATCACGCACCAAGCAGCTGAGCACCAAATCAGGCCGAGCTCCCCGGAGTCCAATGAGGAGCAGTCCACGCGCCAGCCCTGTGATGAATGCATCTTCTGGCCCTCAAAGCATGAGTGGCCATTTGAGGGCACTCTCACGCAGCCTGCATGGCAGTCCTGTAAGACATACTTCCTCCTCTTCTTCACTGTCGTCTTCTTTCTCCAATGAGCCGCTTCCGTCCACTTCAACTCAGAGTCTGGTGTCTGTCGGTCTCGCTCGTGATGCTACGTTTGTTCGGAGCCGCGGATCAGCCTCGTCACGTTCGTTAGACGACACGCTTGGTGGGCTGGGGCCTTTTGCAATACATTCGCGGCAGCCCAAAATTGTCGATGCACAAGCGAAAAACATGAAAGTGTGTGCACCACGCCGTAATAACACGTTCATCAAGGTGCGCCGTGCATCTTTACCAGCAAGCAGCACCACACAGTCATCCTCACTTTCATCAGAAAATCTTGCCTCTGAAAGCAGTGCACCGGTTGCCCTTCGGTCAGAGAGGAAAGGCAGAGTGAAAATGCAGGAGAATGATTTAAGGTCTCATTCAAAGTCCAGTTCTGCGCACCTGGTTCTCAAAAAGCAATCCAACGTGGAGGCCACTACTGTAAACCGTTTACGAGGTACGGCTGTAGCCTCTACATCTTCATCCAAATCTCCTCCAGCTCCGAGACGCTTGAGTGTAGCATCCTCTAGTGGTCAGTCTTCTTTGTGTTGTCAGTTTAGCAAGGATAGAAAAACCTCCGTCTCTAGCAGTGCAAGATCAGCTCCCAGAGTTGACAATCGCTCAAACTCCAGTTTTAGTAGTGCGGAGGATCACTCCCGTTCACACAATTCTAATGAAAGGCAGCAGGATGTCCGCAAAAAACGACAAGCCAGTACTGATGCGGTGCGCAGATCGACACACAACAAACGAAGTTCAGAACCACACCGTTCCGTGAGTCGAGATCATAAACACATTAAGTGAATCTGAATCCTAGATAATTCCCGGTTCTACAGAAATCCAGTGTCTGCAGCCAGTATGGAATGGAATAGCGGGAATTCTCCCGCCTTTTTTCAATCCAGTCCCCAGTCTTCTGCATGCAATGGTCAGTTCGTTGCATTTCCCTGTACTTCCTAAAAGGACAGAATACACGTTCAATCGAAGCAACCGAAAATAGACGGCAGTGGTTTGGTGCTGAGACATTATCCTCTTGGTTAATCCACTGATTCCGGTCAGTGATCATCACAGATGTTAGACACTCAGTGATTGTGTGTTATACTGATCTTTACTCCTCGTCTTTCCTCTCAGTAGTGAAACAGAATTCGGAGCTGTCTCTTAATTAAAGTGCCTTGGAAAAAGTATTCGTACCCCAGACGTAACTGTGCTTCAGTGGGGTTTTGTGTGATGGACCAACACCGAATAGTGAGTAATCGTGAAGTGAAAGGGAAGTTATACTTCCCAATAAATCTGGAAAGTGTGGAGTATTCAGCCCTCTCTTGACATAACGTACAATACGAACATGTTTTATGAACATTTTAAGGAATGTGTGTATCGTGTCCTTTTCACTTCACAAATACTGGTAACGTTGTGTTGGTCTATCACACGTTCAGTTGGTGTGACGCGAAAGTTTAAGGGGTGTGAATACTTTTAAGGCACTGTAAGAGAGACGGCTCTGAATTCTCTTTCACTACAGAGAGAAAAGATGACGTAAAGAACAGTATAAGGGGCTGTTTTCAAAAGAGAAGGTCCTATTTATATAAAGTGTGTTTCTCAAAAGAATACTGATCATACTTTTATTATTTTATATTGAAATGTTTTTTTTGTTTTTTTGGGGGGTGGGGTCATTAGGGTCATAGGAATTGCCACTATTAAGGTTTTCTTCATCTTCTGAAACCCCATAGCCTTCATAACTTCAGTCCACTCACCATTGTCTGGTACTTAAGCAGTGCAAGTGACTTTAATTCTACATTTTTCTTTCCTGTCCTGCAGCCTAAGTCTTTTCACAGATCCTAATATTAGTCAGTCAGTGAATGATCATTGTTATTAATCTCGTCACTGTCTGTAGTCATTGTTTCCAGTGTATGAATGACCACATGTTTGACTGACTGACTGTCTTTCGGCATGTTTTGCAGCGATGAAAGTTCTACCACCACCACCACCCCTCCTCTCCTCCTCCAGTGTGTGTGGACCGTGTTCATGCCCAGCTCAGAACCACCCTTAACCCTCCAGACCTGACGTGACATCCACTTCATCCCAGACCACAACACATTGGGCTTCTCTCTCTTTCTTATTCCTCATCTGTCTTTTTTGTTGTTTTTAAGCCTTTCCCATTTTGTTTGTTCTCTCATCCTTTTTTTTATCATTGTGTCAAGTTCTTTGATCCTCTCTTCTGTGTCTTGGGTTCTACCTCATTTTCCTTCTTTCCTGTTTCACTCTCTCTCTCTCTCTCTCTCTCTCTCTCTCTCTCTCTCTCTCTCTCTCTCTCTCTCTCTCTCCTTGTTAGTTAGCTCATGTGTTGTGCAGCTTTGAGGAACTAAAGCTGGACAGATCCTCATCTCATTTCATGATGGTGGGGTTTCTGGAGGAAGGCAAGTTCACACCTTGCCTTCAGTCTGTCATGGACATTGTGCAACACCAAAAACCACTTGAAGACCACCAACGTGCGATTTAAAACTGACCTGAGGTGATCAACGTTTCTTGTGATGTCTGTCTGCTGTATGCACAGTTGTGATCGTAAGTTTATGTACACACATCATGGACATGACTCTCGTGGCAGTACTGGGCTTTCGATTAGATCTTTTCTTTTTATATATACGTCTTTAATAGAAATGAACGGGGACACAAGGACGTGTTGTGTTTTTTGGTTGTTTTTGTAAATTCTTAGTGAAGAATTTGCAAATTGCAACTTCTACTGTACAAGCTGTTGTAATGGAAAACTGAAATGAATGGGAACTTGGTTTTGAAATCAGTGTTTCCCTAAATGTCAGGAGAATCAGGTCTGCTTTTGGTCAACAAGCCATTGGCAATCTTCTGGCAGAATTTTCACATAGCTGTGCCCAAGTTTGAGGTAATGTGAAGAATTCTGAGGTATTTGTCTTCCATTCATTTGTCCTCTTTGTACCAATTTCATTTGCAGAGAAGAACCTCGGAGAGTTCGTATTGTGTTTTGGGGGGTTTACTGCCTCAGCTGTACTCTCGTACTCTCTTTAGACATCTATCAGCACTGCTGAATTAATGGTGTAGGTGTATGTTGTTCACTCATTCTGCCTCAGAAAAAGAACAGCTCAGAGAAACCATTGAAAGCCCAATACCCCCATGGCATTCGTGTCTGTGATAAGCGTATGTAAATGTCCTGCCACACCTGTATTCTGATAGGCTTGTGTATGATGGTGGAAAATAAAATGGACCAGGCTTTCTTGGCTAGTATGAGAAGAGCTGACCAGTCCTATAGTGTTTTGTCCCGAACTGATAGATGTTTGATGCTACATTCCCTACTTCTGTCGTTGTTAAGAGTAACGCATCAGCCTCAATGTTTGTCCTTCCTACGTCTGTATCAAAAAACCTACTGATTGACTTTCATCCTGCTTAATAATGGCATTTGTGTATGCTGTGACAACAAAAGACGCTTTGCCTTTTAAGGACCTTAACCTACAGAACCATTGCATTCTCCGTACCTCCGAGTCAATGGTGAGGGTGCTAATCCATAGCTAAAACTGTTGTCTATGCAGAGGTATGGGGAGGTCGTGCTGCTAACCAGACCACGCATAAAACACAGATAAAGGTTGTCCAGTTTTTGAACAGTACTGCCAGTTTTATCTTCATCACAGGGTTAAATACGAAGCACTGTTAAATAATCTGTTACACATTTGGGACGAAGCCATGTTTGTTTTTAATTATTTAAGTACAACTATGTTCATTTTCTCAGAGCAATATGGCACTAGAGTTCATGCTAAAGGGAACACATCATGGGGGGAGGAATTAGGCTCAGACACAGTGCCTTAATTTATTTTTTTTATTTTTTTTGGCTGGGTTGATTTGAATTTTAGACAAAACTGACTTTGTAGCTACTTGTTGAAATTTAATTTATTTCTGTAGTTTTTTTTATGCAACATTTTGATTTTTGTAACAAAAAAAGTTGTTTTGTGCTTTATTGTGCTGTTACTAATTTCTCCATTCCCTGCATTTCACCAGTAACTACTGTCAAATGTAGGTCTTAGTATAAAAAGGTTTTACTGCTCACTGTGAGCAGTGGGCTTGTCGATGTACGATGTCCAAGATTTGTGAACTGTAGTTATTAAACTGACGGCACATGACGAAACCTGCTCGCCTGCCACCCTGCAAGTTGGCCAGCAGCATGCTAATAGGTGTAAATAATATGTGTGGAGTGGTTGTAGTTGGCCTGCATTCTTACCGTGTGAAGACAGTGTTGTGATCCTTGCAGAATCTGATCGCTTAGAAGGTCTCCATTAAAAATATCACGATAAGCTACAGAGATTCTCTAGTCTTCAAAAAATGTCTTACCTCAGTGTAAAAAAAAAAATGAATTGCTTGGTCAGACCTTTAAAAATTTCTGAGCTTTTTAACCCATCAGTTCCCTTTGATACCTTTTCTCACTGAGGACCTTATTTAAAAAAAAAATGAAGTAATTTTCATAAGCCAGTCCCAAACCTTTTTTTGTGAAATAAGTGTAGTATAAGAATAAAATGATTGAAATGTCCTTGTTGTGATGTTTTGATTTGCTGCCTAATGTTTTCTCAGGTTTCCTCAATACATTCTCAAAAAATCAACAGGTATTTCACTTTTTTTGTGAAATAATTCAGGCATCTTGGGCTAAAAACATATATTTCATGCCTTAGACATCAGGAAACGTAGCACACTGATGTGAAAGTGATTTCAAATTGTACTTTAAAACATGTTTAACTCTCCCAGTGAAAACCAGCCTGTGATTTAGCTTTAAGCTTTAGCATTAAGCTACCTTTTTTATCAGCAATCTGAACACTCAGATTGGTTGGTTACTGATGTGTGCTGTGCAGAAGTTAAATGGTATGGTGGTAGTAGTACACCAGCATGGAGTGGCCAGGACAGAGACACATTCTCCCTGTTCTGGTCAGTGGAGCATCATCGTGATTCTAAACTTTTGTTCAAATTACAAATCTGTTGAATTTCTTAAAAACTGAGTTTTTCACATCAAACCATTGAATTTGATCATTTGAACAATTTCACTTTGCACATATTCAGCACATTGGTCTGTTAATGTGTGATCATTGCTGTATGACCATCAGACCACGTGCACCATCAAAACAGGGTGACCATATGTCCCCTTTTCCCCAGACGTTCCTCTTTTTGGATGTGAAAATGCATCCCGTCAGGATTTCTGAACTGTGCATTGGCTGAAATGCATCCCGTCAGGATTTCTGAACTGTGCATTGGCTGAAATGCATCCCGTCAGGATTTCTGAACTGTGCATTGGCTGAAATGCATCCCGTCAGGATTTCTGAACTGTGCATTGGCTGAAATGCATCCTGTCAGGATTTCTGAACAGTGCATTGGCTGACCTGTTTCCCACCAATGACCAGAGCCTGAATTGCCTGTAAACAAATCAATGATCACTTTTTCACTATGTGACTATTTTTGTATTTGTACATTTATGACATAAATAGTGGGGTATCAAGAAAATTGCCTGGTTCCATATTTAAAGACAAATTGAAAGGAGAAGGAATTCTTGGAATTCTTATCTGACAGGTTTGAATGAAGTTCTTTGTAAATGTTTCCTAATTCAAGCGTTAAAGCCCCACGTGTGACCTGGACGGCCTGTGCTCTGCACACTCGGCTTCCTCTAATGTCATAGCAACCGCAGACACGCCTGACTGACGGCGCTGTCGACCAATAGAAAGTGTCGCCTCGCCCCGCTTCGCCCCGCTTGGCCCCGCCCTCCTGCGCTCCTGCTGGCGGGGGTGTGACGCAGCGCGGGGAGCTGTCGGGGAGATGTGGGGGTTTGTCCTGGCGCTGTGTGAGCGGTGTGAGCGATGTGAAGGTGTGAGATGTCGTTGCAGAGAGCCGGGCCGCTGAGCCGCTCGCTGTGGCAGGGCGGGAGCAGGACGCCGCCGCCGCCGCTGAGGAGACGCAGACTGCTCTCCGGGAAGCGCGCAGCTCCCTGCGCCGCCTGCGCCGCCTGCGCCCCGGACCGCCCCTGCAGAGACGGGTTGTGCAGAAGCAGCTCTCCGCCTGCGCCGCCTGAGGAGGCGCTGAGCGGGTCTGGACGAGCCTTCTCCTCCACTGCGCTGAAGCTGGAGCAGAAAGCTCACCTGTGGAGTCGATACTCAGAGATGAAGAGGCTGGTCCACGGTACGACTGTGTATCCCTGTGTGATGAAAGTTCACTAGTACTGTCATTCAGCCACACACAGTATAACACCCTGTGTGTGTGTGTGTGTGTGTGTGTAAGTTTCATAAATATATGACATTTATTGTGTATACTGTAACAAAAGCAGGAGAAAGTTTGTACCCTTGTTTTCCGAAGCAGCAATGAATGAGCAGGTGTCCAAATACTTCTGCCGTGTGCAGTGTGCATGTAAACACTGTCAGAGAGAACTTCTCGTTTGCCAGCAGAAATGTTTACCTGAGTGAAGAGGGTGGGGTGGGTGGGGGTTGTTGTAGCCCTGGTTTTGTACTGCCCCTGGTGTGGTACACTGTATGCTACACATGCCAGAAGCAGCAAAGGTGTATTCTGAGAAAACAAGGAACTTAATTTCATGAAAAGAAAACCCTACCAACTGTGAAGCACAGGGGTGGTTCTGTTGTGCTGTGAGGTTCTGTTTCCTCCCGTCACGTTGGCAGTACTGTGAGGAGCCCACCAGCAAATTTTGGTTGCAAATGTCAAATCAGCTTTATGAAGGTAAATATTACAACAGGATCGAGAATAATGATCTAAAACACATCTCACGATCCTCGACGGACTACCGGAAAAGACACACGCTGAAGCTTTTGGAACGGCCTTCTATTATGAGTTTCTCTTATCGATCGACGAGTGAGAGAGGCCACCACAGGTCAGCTGTTTTGATGATGTTTTCCGAGTTGCTCACTGTCCCACTTTCCATCTCTTGGTCCCGTCCCAGAGTCCGACAGCAGATTGGGCAACAGCCGGTGACCCTTTTTAATCTCGCTCTGTTTACTGAACTACTGCTTTTATGATTACTCAGACAGAACAAATAGAAAGAAAAACACCAAGAATCTAAGAGTCAGGACTGCGTTTCAAACAAATTCCCAACCTTTCACTGCTTCCTACCGACGAAGAACGCATAACGTGCAGGCATGACCTCGTCCGTCTGTCAGCAGTCTTTAAAATCACTTTTAGAAATAAAGGCATTATCACAGGAGACACCACATCCAATCAGGCAGACTTCTCTGCCTTCTTTCCTGCCCTTTACCACGGCCTGTAACTGACCTGACAGTGGACTGTTTGAGCAGCATGCACAGCATGATATTAGTTTGTATTCCCATTGGTGACCCCAGTGCAGTCCATTTGGACCAGTGCTCTGTTTTACTTCAGCAGGTTATGTTAGGAATGATCATATGACTGTGAGGTTACAGTGGAGGATGTAAGCTTTAATTTAATGATGTATATATTCATACAGAGTCCTGCATCTAGCCTGTACTATGCCTGCTGTACTTATGAACGTACATTAACAACTAACAACTTTAATTAATGACCGGTAACAACTAATTACCATAATAATCACAACTAATCAGCTAGAACAAAAAAGTACTGTCTAATTACCCCTGCCCTACAGCCTTGTGTACAAAGTGTCTAATTTGGACCAGGGTTTAGGAAGTCTGATCGGGGGTCACACATCTAAGTGTAGGGTTAGATGTGAATGGTCATGCATGTGCATTAATTACATAATGTATGTAAATAGAGGTTTTGCTCAATGTTACTGAGCCCTTGTGTGGGATGAATGTATTTTTTTATTCCCACTTCTCCTCCTGCCACCAAACAAGGGTGAAACGTTCCACATTATTCATGGAGAAAACACTGTTTTTTCTCGGTGCATCTCCACAGATTGTGTGCATATGTAATGCAGGCGCTGCACGCTCAGAAAAAAAGCTTCTACAATGGGTTATTTGCAAAATGCCATGATTTTTGGCTTTATGAAGAACCGTTGTTGAACAAGAGATCTGTGTGTGAAGGCCTTTTAAAGGTTAGTCAGAAGTCAGTATAAAGGGTCTTTAGCTGGTTACCCCTTTAAAGCCTGAAACATCAAATAATCACCTGACAGTTGTTTCTTTTGATGTTTTAACCAATTATTTAAAAAAAATAACACTTACGATTTTATATTACAGCATTTTTGATATCTCTGGTATTTGTTTACAGCAGTTAAAAAATAAACCATCTCCTTATGCTCTTGTTTGCTTTTTTAATCTGTATGTATTTTTCTGGTGCATGCAGTTCACAGATAATCCACCAGGAAAATCCACCAATCAGAAAACATTTGTCTGATTTTATACCTTCATATTATTTAATGAATTATATATTGTAATTATTATAGTTTATTTATGTGTTGAGATAATATATTGTTTAACTATTGCACGTATTTGAGCTCTCAAAACTCAATTATGAAGGACTTGCCTTTAAAGGACTAAACTCATAGCTCCTTTACAACAATGGTTACTTATGGAGCCCAAATTGTTTATTTATTTATTTTTATTTTTTTATTTTAAGTCTGAGGTTTGAAATCCATCTAAGTCGAAGTGTTATATCTAATTTTGGAAGGTTCTGAATCTGGTTCTGGTTTGTTTTGGTGTTAAATAAGCCTTGATTCTAATGTCTTATTACACATCAGTTTCTACCTAATCTCTGTTTCTCTGTCTGTCTAGACCTGATTCCCCCCGGAGTGTGTAACTTGCTCAATTCATCCATGATCTATGCCAACAACGAGGTCAGTCTTTCAGAAGTGGATATCTATGGCTTTGATTATGACTACACGCTCGCCCTCTACTCCAACACTTTGGACGCCATGATCTACGCTACTGCCCGAAATTTCCTCATCGAACACTTTAAGGTGAAGCATTAATTAATGTTTTTTTTATAACTTGTTTATCTGCTCAAAAGAGTCCTATTGTATTGGCAGTACTTCTGTACAGGGACTAGACAAGCTGTGTGTGTACATCGCACATTGCACATCGCTGTCAGCAGTGTGTGCAACTTAAAGTAGCGTTCATTGCTTTACTAAGTTTTGACACTCAATGAAACTGTGCTCTCTTTGAAGCATGTCTTATGTCCCCCCATAAACTAGATAACAGTTTCTGATTTTTTTGATTTCTTTCTTATTTAGTACCCACAAGATATCAGTAAGTACGACTACATTCCCAACTTTGCTGCACGGGGCCTTCACTATGACATACAAAAGGTAAAGTAATCAATGATGTTATTGATCTAATTAAAGGGCACAGGGTACACAAATGGGTACACAAATACAAAAAATAGGTCTAGACATTAAATCTGGAATGACAGATCTAAGAAGCTGAAAAGCTGCTAAAATATTAAACTGAATACCACTCAGGAGTTTAAAAACCACTATTCAAAATAAACATTTTCAATAATAAAAAGGCTGACATGCTATTACATGAGTGACACTTTAGATTGACCTAGAAAACCGGACCATCAATAATGAAGTTTCGTTAAAATTTCATTTCATTAAAGAGTAATGAGACACCCCCCACATATATATATGTGTGTGTGTGTGTGTGTGTGTGTGTGTGTATGTATAATAATAATCATCATAATATTTTAATCTAACTTTATTATTATTATTTTTTTAGATGTAGGTTATAATATTTAAATAAAAATATAAAGCTATTATAGGACATGTTGCTACTCCAGAGGGTCCAATATTATTGCTAATGTTCAGTGGAGGGTATCCTATGGTGTGAGAGTACACAACTGAACACCTGTGTCAGCAATAGATGCAATAGTTGTAGTAGGAGTAGTGTTGGTGGTAGTTGTGGCGGTGGTGGTAGTACTAGCAGCTGTGATAGTAGTAGTGATAGTAATGGTGGCATTAGTGATGGCAGCAGTTGTAGTGATGGTGGTGGTAATGGTGGTAGTAGTAGTTGTGGTGGTGGTATATATAACACAGAGTCTGGGAAACTGTTCTTATGTTGATGTTGAGCAGGGACTTCTGATGAAGATAGATGCCTTCCATTACATTCAGATGGGAACCGTGTACAGGTGGGTGCTGAGTCGGTAGCATGTGACCCCCAGAAGCAGCTTTCACTGTATTTCACTGTAAAATCGTTACGACAGGGGTTTGAATCCGGTGCCGGATGAAGAGGTGCTGAAGCTGTATGGGGGAACTCACCATGTGCCCTTGAACCAAGTCAGTGGCTTCTATGGAAAGGTCAGTAAGTACTGTAGTATTTTGCATTGCCCATCAAATTCAGTGTGCTTCGATGTCGAGTGGTGATCTAACAACTCTTCCTTTGTAGAGCTTCCTTCCTGCAGGTTTTACCTCCAGACCAAATCCAACACTCCCATTTGGGCCAATCAAGAACTCCCAGTGGCAGTAATTAGTTGAATAATATGGTTAATATGGATCATAAGATTAGGATAAGCGGTCTGAAACACTGCTTATACCTTAATTGGGAGTGGGTGGGGCTAAACTGCTATAAGCTAAATAGGTCAATACATGTCATTGCTGTCATGCAAAATCCTTGTATCACAAATTTGTCATGTTTTCCAAAAATTTAATCAGACAGACAGACAAAAGAAAGAAAATGAATTGTAATAAAAATCTGTTTATATTGACTTTAAAAGTTAAGGAGTGTTTTGTTTCTCCTGTAAAATTGCTACTTTGGAGATGTTATATTTGTAACATCTGAAAAAACTGAGATTTCAGATTTGAAACGCAATGTTCTAAAGTTGTAATGTAAAGAATAAAAGAACACGAATAAAAGTGAAGGACTGAACATGCCCTTCAATAAAAGTTTACGAACTTGGAATGACATGTCTGATCTAACTCTCCTGAAGCCCCTGCTCCAGAGCAACTCTATTTTTTGCAACAGCAATCAGTGCCAGACATCAGACTGCTGCCAGGATCTCTTTATCTGTATTTCCCAATTCATTAAATCAGCAAGAGTTCATGCCCGGCTTGCATGCAAGCAGCATTTTGGAAACAGTACTTTGATTTGGGATTAGATCCGAATGGACCGTTGGCAGGTTTGCAGTTGATTACATGGACTTAGTGTCAGTGTTTATCAAGTCAGATGATGTGATTTTGTAGTGAAATCGTAGAGGTTTGCCACTGCTAATCCAGCAGATTGTGTCCTGCTCTCAAATTCCTTCCACGCTTATGAAAATGCCCCCTGAGGAGACATCCTCTCTCACTTCTTTCCTGTTTTTGTAATCTGCATCCCTGCCTACAGAGACAGGATGATTATTGGTGGTGTGGTATTTTGTGTTGTCTACTAAAGTGGATTTTAGTGAGGGAATCAGAAGGGAGGTCAGATGAGGCCTGAACGAAATCCTAAAGAAGTCGCATCTCGAACCCTCATCAGTTGGATTATCATTATGTCATTGTTGCTACTGCACTGAGGTTGTGTAACTGTCAGCAATATCTCAGCAACTAGAGGATTATGTTTATAAACGGACACTGAGATGTAGTCACCCAGGGACCTCATCAGCAGCCTAATGACTACCCTAAGTTCTATTCTTTTAAAGAATGGATATACAAAGACATTCAATTACATTTTAACACGGACCTGTGCACTTACCTGAGACCCCAGGCTTCATTCCACACCTGACACACCTGACTAAATGTCTGTATCAGTGAGCAGAGTGTGTGTTGAAATGAGCATTGAGATACTTCCCTTGCAGTGGGATTTTCTAGCCCATCGAGCTGCTTGTTATTGCTCAACCTGTGTATACACTGTAAATATTTGGCTTTTGTTTTGTGCAGTCATTTTCCTTCCAGTTTTTCATTGTTTGCCACAATAAATTCACCAGAACCTTCCTAAAGTCCTAACATCAAAGATGAGACAGTTCTTTATGAGACAGTTTTTTTTACAGTTTCAAAATAATAAACAAGAAAAAGAACCAAAGTTTGGCCACTAACAAGTGTCACAGCTTCTAAATGATTTTTAAAGCCAGCGCTCCAATTCTCCATTCTTTCTCTAGTTCTAGAACTACAGCAGTCCCCCTGACCTGTCTCCAAAATGCCTTAGGTTTGTTTAGATGTTAATTTGAGAAACGTATTTGAAAGTTATGTTAGCACAGATGTTGCTGCACAGTAAGATAGTGAGCTACCACTCCAGAGGCCGCCAGATATTCTGGAAGATCTTTGCTTTTTAGAAAGTCTTTGCTTTGCTTTAGTCTCTACATTACTCACTAAGGAAACAGCTACATATAAAAATGCTGATATATACTATAAACCTTTTTTAGACTTTTCCTGCTTTGTGAGCACCAGTTATTTAAATTTTTTAGAATGGAACAGCCCATACCCGCTGGTTTGGTAAACCTGTGATTGTATGTGGTTTCATTTGTTACTGCTTCATTTGTGTCTTTAGGGTCCAAAAGTTAAACAGTTCATGGATGTCTTCTCTCTTCCCGAGATGACTCTTCTGGCCGTTGCAAATGACTACTTCATCTCTAATGGAATTGAGTACGACCCTGTGCATCTGTACAAAGATGTCTCGGTAAGTGTGAGCAGAACTTTTCAACAGAATTACAGAAAAGATACCTTGTATGCTCATCCTCAGAGCTGAGAGCTTTCAGTGCACGGGGGATTGAATCTGTATCAGCCCTTTCCAGTATAAGACTGTAGACATGCTGTAGATCATGTCATGATATTATTGTCATTTTAATAATCAAATGAGGAAATAAATAAACTTGTTCATTTAATTTACATAAATTGTTTTTTTAGATTGAATTATTTAAATTACAGCAGGTACAATTTGGACACAAATGATCCAATAAATATGGATTGGATGGAGGTTGTGTTTGAAAAAATTGCCTGATTATATTATGTTTGTTTCCTTTTTCTGTTTTATTAAGTTTAACATTATATGATTCTTGTTTTTTTTTACTCCAATTGTTCCCCCTCAGTTGGAAAATGCCAGTTCCCTAACCCCACTAGGCTCTCCCCATCACATACGATGCTCCCTAAATATACATGTGAAGTTAAACACTGCCACTCTTTTTGAAAGGCTGTCATATTGTATCGTTGCTGGGCAGCCAATACGCTGGGAGGAAAGCACCAGGTCCCCAGCTCCAATACAATGGCTGACAGTTGCCTTTCGCCTGCCAGCATCACACTAAGTGTGATGTGAGGAGAGAGCGCCATCTACCCACCCAGCGAGGGCATGGCCAGTTTTGCTCTATCTCAGACTCCAGTTGCAAGCAGTGTGAGCCAGGTACAATTCAAACCTGCGGTCATCAGATCATAGTGGTAGAGTGTTAGACCGCTGAGCCACTCGGAATTAGTGTACATTCTCTACATGCCCTCTGAAACCCCCTTAACTCTCAATGAACGTCAAATTAAAAATGTTTTTTCCCCCCAAATAATGTTCTGTTTGTCTAAAACATCATGTAACAATGTAAAGTTAAAACTGAAAAAGTCTAAATGGAAACAATGTTTTTGCATGACAGTGATATGGGCAAACACTCTATAAAATGTGGCATGTACACAGATTTTAGCACCTTTTAAATGTTTTGATTTCTTTCCAGTATATTTAATTTAGCAAATAAAAACTGCTATAATGTTTACAAATGTATGGCCTATTGAAGTAATATATTTTCATCATTGAAAATACATTGTCATTACGTTTCATTAGAATGTAATTCGTAATCTAGGCAGATTTACCTTTATTGTACTATTTTCAACTAAATACATAAAAATACAACATGAAATTTAGATGATGTGTAGGTTCGTTGGTCAGTTTGGATGGTAAATAAAATAGGCCGAGCGATATTTTATAGCTGGGTGATAATAAATAGTAAAAATATGGTATTTAAAGACATTTATAAAGCATTATTAAGTGCTATATTTTGACACAATCTAAATGTCTCAGTACTGGCAGATTGTAAAAACTGCAACCCAGATCATCCAAATTATATTTAGCACAATCATTTTCATTCTAAAAGTTTTGCTCTCCATCCAGTTAAACAGAACTGATTATGCTCTTTGTAATGATATGTGCAGTTGGTCAGTGTTCCATAAGCGCTGGTGATTTTCATTATATAGTCATAAACATATTGTGTATATTTGTGTTGTAGAAATTTGGACCCCGGGTTCCTATCATCTCTACTGTAGAAATAAATGTGAATACGTTTTTACAGTATTTTACTGTAAGTTATCATGTTTTCCTCTCTAAACTCTTCTTTGTATGACCTTCAGTCTCTGAATCTGAATCAGTTAGAGTTTTCTACTCATGGCACATCTGACCAGGCCCTAGAGCACTTTCTAGGTGGTGAATTCCCCGCTTGTCACTCACCATGCAGCCGGGGCTCTGGTTTCTGTGAGTTGGATATTGAGTGTTGTATCCCGAGCAGGGGTCATTTCGTAAGTGTAAGTGGTTTACGCTCTACAGGTTTACGTTTCGCTGTTCTCGAGTGAGGAGATGGGTGTCTTGCAGATGCACTTCAAACAAAGGCTTTTTCTCATTACACTTTGGTGGTAAAGAGATCCTCGAGCTCAGCATGACTGTTCTCTGGTTACACTGATGGTTCATGGTCCACAGAGAGCGGATCTGCTTTTCTGTGTCAGAGAATCTTGGGTATTATCTCTGCCCCGTTTGGGACCAAATCAGCGGCATTGAAGACAATGCTGAAGTGCTTTCTGTTGAAGGGAAGAGTTGGCAAATGCTGAAAAATGATCTCACCAAAGCCGGAACTTGAGGTCTCCGTATGAGTTCATGAAAGAAGGCTTTGCAGGAGTATTTGAGCAAGTCTCCTTTTCATATCTGCCTTTCTCAGTTTTATGTAACTGGGTTCCAGCATGACTGCGATGCTTCAGTTTGGAGCCAGGCAACACTTAGCCTGGCAAACAAGTAAGCAGTAGTAAACAAGCAGGCTGGGCCCTAGTCCTAATTAGACTGTGGGATTGTACCAGAGTTTCAGAGTATCATGATGTTCCAACTGTTTTTCTGCCAAATTACTGATTACTGGTGCAGTTTAATATCTGGCAATATGTTGTTCCAGAACACCTTAACCTCTTAAACCCTAGGTTTGTTATTCAGTGAATCCTAATGCAGAATATTTGGGAAATATTGTGATTTTTTTTTTTTTTTTTTTTTTTTTTTTTTTTTTTTTTTATAACTGACTTCACTTGCTGATTCAGATCTACATCCAAAAAATTAACTATAAAAATAGGCTGCTCAGTTACTGTGTAATAGGGGTGGGCTTAAAAAAATCACTTCAAATCAATCTCATTTGAATGATCCGTTATAAACTCACATAAAGCCAAGGTCGATATTTAAACCTCTGCAATCTGCGTTCCAACAAGCAGAAAGATAAGAAAATTCACCAGTACACTTACTTACACTCTTTTTTTGACCCACAAGTAACAGGAGCACAAGTTTTGAAACACAAGTAACAGGAGATGCCCTGCAGTCTGTCAGTCACAGCACACAGCTTTAATGACCCATCCAAATTCAGTTGTTTATATGATAGCAGCATGGTCTGGCAGCTTTTACTGGGGGGTTATGAAGTGTTTTTACACTTATCTCAGAGCTTTGAGATGCACAGTAATCATTCTTAGCTGGAGCTAATAAAGCCTGCCATACCTTACAACACAGCTGCTGCCTCAGCACACAGAGGAGAACATCTTCATTTTTAGCTGATTTGATCCCGTAAAAATCTGCGCACTAGTTTTGTGATGAACAGCGTAAATGGCGCTGGTTAGCTCATGTGCTGGCTAGTCCCGTCACATATTTCAGCACTACAGTTTGTGGAACTGAAGTAAAACGTCTGTTATTGTAACTGCAATATGGTTAAATTAATCAATATTGAATTTAATAATTTAGAAAATGAGACATTGAATCAAAATGATTTGGGAAATCAGTGGCGACACACAGCCCTTCAGTCTAACATACCTCCTAGAAACAGATCATCGTTAATGGCTTTGTTTTTGTGTTTGCTTATTGGTGTGTTTTCCCATTATTCCAGCTGTGTAATATTGTAAATATCTCAGTTGTT
The DNA here is from genome assembly GCA_034509495.1 of Acestrorhynchus altus. Lineage (NCBI taxonomy): Eukaryota > Metazoa > Chordata > Actinopteri > Characiformes > Acestrorhynchidae > Acestrorhynchus > Acestrorhynchus altus. The sequence goes on from CM067515.1 coordinate 8,728,378, forward strand.
GATTATTATTGTAAATACACTTAAAATACTGTAAAATGTTGAACTGAATATATCAAGAACAGTGCACTTCTCTGAAGAAGTGAGAAAACCCAGCAGCCTCTTTTTGTCCTTCTCAGGAAGCGATTGGCATGGTGCACATTAAAGGCTACATGTACAAATGGATTATGGAAGATCTGGGTAAGGATTGATTTTAGCTTTTTTGGTCAAAGTAAAATGGGCTGACGTTATACACCCCCAGTGACTGGTGATATGAGCTTGTCAATAAAGTATTTAAAAAAAATCAAAACACTGTATCACTAAAATATACCTACTATCAACCCTATTGTCAGTGATCAAAAGAAGCATTGAGTTGACTTCTCTCCTAAAGTGAAGTTGACCTGTGCATATGACTCAAGTCACTTAATACCGCGGGTCCCAACCCTGGTCCTGGAGGATCCAAGTGTTTTGCACATTAACTGGTTCGAGTGTGTAGGGAGCACATAAACCACTAATGTGTTCAGGGCAGGGGGTCCTGCAGGACCAGAGCTGGGAATAAATTGTTGGTGCTGAGAATAAATCAGATAATTCTTATTAATCATATCTAATGCTTTTATGTGCTATAATACAGAAAATCCCTGGTTTTGACCTCAGACCTCATGTGTATTGTTTCACCCCTGAGCAAGAATGGCTCTGTATTGCACTATATATATATGTGTGTGTGTGTGTGTGTGTGTGTGTGTGTGTGTGTGTGTGTGTGTGTGTGTGTGTTCTATTTTACTTGATCATTTCTTTGTTTTTGAATGATTTAAAATCATTTGTTTAATGACTTTGTGTAAGTTATTATTGAAAATAATTTTTTTGGAGTCCTCATGGTGTCAGATAGTTTGAGCAGACTATGGAAAAATCCATTCACATGATTCATCTCTGTGGGCGACTGGTTTTCATTTGGATTTTATTTCAAGATCCACATAACACACCCTCTTTGGGTTTTATGACTTGGCCTTTTTCTTCCTTTTGTCACATTCATTCAACTCTTTGGTATCTTTTACTCAGTAACATTAATAATAGAATAGTGAGTTACCAATTCTGATTTTCTTTAAGCGCTGACCAGAGATTTCTTTTGTTATTAGGGGTGTTGGCATTGTATGCCAATTGTATTTCCTGCCAAATCTCCTCTGTTTTCATTTTCTTGTAGAAAAATACATTCTCAGAGGAGAGGAGACATATGCAGTGCTTCACCGGCTGGTTAGTGATGGGAAGAAGCTGTTCCTCATCACAAACAGCCCTTTTAGCTTTGTGTAAGTAGGACTGTCCCTTTGCTTTCTGCTTCTGATAGGAGTGTTTCAGTATTTTAGATGTGAAGCATCAGGCTCATAACTAACTAACTAGCTCACTCACTCGCTCACGTTCATACTCATATACTGACTCGCAAAGTCATTCACGTTCAAACACGTTCACTCCTTCTCACATATGCACTCACTTACTAACATACATCCAGCCATAAAAATATGACCACCCACTTGTTTCTGCATTGTCCAGTTTTTCAGCTCCACTGACCAAATAGGGACCCTCTAGTACTAGAATTCAGACTCTAGTCCATCTGTTTTTCTGCCTACTTTATTAGCCTCCTTTTGTACACGACCACCACAGAGCAGGTATTATGTGGGAGGTGGGTTGTGCTCAGGACTCTGATATGGTGATGGTCTGTTAGAGTGTGATGAAGGATGACCTACACGGGCAGAAACAGATGAGCTTCTGTCTCTGACGTTACTTCTACAAAGTGCACCAACTAGGTAGGGGTGTCAAACAGAGTGGACAGTGAGTGGACATAGTGTTTAAGTACTGATTAACGGAGTTAACTGATCTACTCATACTAACATGCCAACACCATTTCAATGTCACTGCAGTGCTAAGTGTGACTCACCATCTACTCTGTGGTGGTCCTGTGGGGTCTTGATAATTGAAGAACAGGATGAAAAGTGGCTAACAAAGTATACAGACTACAGTCTATAATTACAGAACTACAAACTGCTCCTCTATGGTACGAAGAGCTGTTTACTGGTCACTAAATATAGAAACAAGGAGGTGGTCATAATGCTGTGGCTCATTATTTAAAGACACATTCACTCATATACTGATAAACTCATTTACTTCACAGTCACGTCCCCAATCACTTACATATACACTCAAACGCTCGTATACTCATTCACCCTCTTCCTGAAATACGTAATGAAATACTTATTCTTTGAGGATAAATTATATAACAGCACACTTTTGCTTTAACATAACATGATTAATGTGATGTCTTGTTGTCAGTGATAAGGGGATGAGATACATGGTAGGCAAAGACTGGCAAGATTTCTTCGATGTAGTCATCGTTCAAGCAGACAAGCCCCATTTCTTCAACGATTGCGCCAAGTGAGTGTCCAGTGTATTAAAGTTAAAATGATGTAATGATTTACAGACATTATGCCATATTTACCAACTATTAAGACATAACTTCTTCTTCAAACCCTGACTGGTGCGATTCATCGTTATTTGGGCAGAACTGCAAACAACTCTCAACTCTAAACAAATGTTGAAAGTGCCGTAGAATTTTTGTTAGTCATGACCTACTGAAACTCTAATGACTACTGAAATAGTACGTCCGTCTTCTTCCGCTTATCCGGGTCCGGGTCTTGGGGGCAGCACTCTAAGCAGGGATGCCCAGACCTCCCTCTCCCCCAACACCTCAGCCAGCTCCCTGGGAGGGACCAAGGCGTTCCCAGGCCAGCCGAGAGACATAGTCCCTCCAGCATGTCCTTGGTCTACCCCTCGGTCTCCTCTCGGTGGGACGTGCCTGGAACACCTCTCCGAGGAGACGTCCAGGGGGCATCTGAAAAAGATGCCCGAGCCACCTCAACTGGTTCCTCTCGACGTAGAGGAGCAGCGGCTCTACTCCGAGCTCCTCCCGGGTGGCCGAGGATCTCACCTTATCTCTAAGGGAGCGCCCGGCCACCCTACGGAGGAAACTCATTTCGGTCGCTTGTATCCGTGATCTTGTCTTTTCGGTCATTACCCACAGCTCATGACCATAGGTGACCATAGCTGACCTTTCGGCTCAGCTCCTTCTTCACCACAATGGACTGATACACCGACCGTATGACTGCGGCGGCAGCACTGATCTGCCTGTCAATCTCACGCTCCATCTCACCCCCACTCGTGAACAAGACCCCAAGATACTTGAACTCCTCCACTTGGGGCAGGACAGTCCCCAATAGTCAGATAGAATAAGATTTACCAGATTAAAGTTGGGAGGAAAGTGTAAAAAAACACACAAACTAAATGATGGACTGTTGAATTTTCTTTATGGTAGCTGCACCACAGAGCAGGATTATGTGGGTGGTGAGTCAGTCTCAGCACTGCAGTGACACTGACCCATGTGGCCACCCATGGTGGTGTGTTGCTCTGGTACAGCTGGTTCAGACACAGCAGTGCTGCTGGAGAGTTTAAATCAGGCCAGCAGTGACCCTAACCAGCACTAACCACACATTTCCAGCCGACAACATCCTGTGAGCGCTGATGAAGAACTAGTGGACCAGCACAAACTGTGACAGACGAGCTTCTGGCTCTGACATAACATTTGCATGGTGCAGCAACTAGGATCAGTAGGATTGCCTAATGGTGTGGACACTCCAACAGCACTGCTGTGTCTGATCCACTTGTACCACCACAACACACACTAACACACTACCTCCATGTTAGTGTCACTGCAGTACTGAGAATGACCCACCACCCATGTAATACCTGCTCTGTAGTGGTCCTGTGGGGTACTGACCATTAAAGATCAGGCTGAAACAAGGCTAACAAAGTATGCAGAGAAATATATGGAGTAGAGTCTGTAATCAGAGAACTCCAAAGTACTGATAAAGGAGCTGATAAAACGAACAGTAAATGTAGAAACAAGGAAGTGGTTATAATGTTATTGTTGATCAATGTAAATATTAGTGTTCTTTTATCACTGTGAGAGGGTTCCCAGTGGTTGCATGACATATTAGTGCAATGTATTCTGGGTATGGTATAGAAAGCTTATTAATGGGTGACAACAAACATGTCTAAAAAAAGTAGAAATCCTGTCAAGCCAATGAGACTGAGGTTCAGAGTTTCAAGACTGTGCTTCAGAATATTATATTACATATCAAATGCTAGATTTCGGATGGAATGCCTTTTACATTTCAAGATATTTTTGGTCTAGCACAAGAAGCATAGGCAGTGTCATGGTTCTGTTATGTAACTGTATAATGTTTTCTGTAGGCCTTTCAGGCGGCTGGATAGCAAAGGGGACCTCCAGTGGGATAAGATCAATACTTTAGACAAGGGTCAAGTCTACAAACAGGTTTGACCATTGTTACCACAATCGTTTTGCATCACGTTTAGCATTTCCTAGTTTTCACAATCCTTCCTTTGGATGTTATTTAACACATTTTCTGTTTGTGATGCAGGGGAACCTCTTTGACTTCCTCAGACTAACAGGTTGGAGGGGATCCAAGGTCCTATACTTTGGAGACCACCTCTACAGTGACCTGGCGGTAAAAAATTAAAATCTCTCTCACACACACACACACACACACACACACACTTGGATAATCAACTTTTTCACACGTCCATGTGTGAAAAAAAGACTGTACCTACAATTAGTGAGGTTTGGTTAGTTGCCTGCAACAAGTCAGTAAATAACTGGTCCTCAGAGCTTTAATCAGGTCAGAATAAAGGATGAAACACATATGTTCCAAATTGTGTTTTAAGATGATCTTGTTGATATCATCAGTGCTGGCCTGCTAAATGTTTCAACAATAAAGGACAGAATGTAAACTTCTCTTTGAATTGTTCTTTATTCTGGGGGCAGAATGAGTGAACACCATATGCCTTTAATAACAAATAAGACAGGAATTACAGTGCATTTTTTTGGCGTGTCAGTATAATACATACACTGTCTTACATTATTAATTCAGTGGTGCTGAACACGCCAAAATATCCTTCAACTAAGCAAAGCCAAGACCTTTTCACTTCCTGTTTGTCATCCTGATTGACTACAGCTTATAGCTTCCCTGTGCTACATAAAAAGAGTTTGTTTGAAAACATTGGTGTGACTGACACAGTACATTGAGATTCAGAAGGATTTCTGAGCAACTGCTAGATCAGTCCAAGATCATAAGTTCAAACTAAAGTAAGCGAGTACACGTTATTGGGAGGTGTAGCTACTTTGCCATGATCTGGCTGAAAACCCAGACAGTCACTTTCAACTGAGAGGAAATTGGTTTAGATTTTCTGGAACAGCTTAGTAGACAGTCCAGTTGTTTGATGCCACCAGGGTAATGAACAGGAGAACAGATAAAGTAGTGGAAAAAATGTACTCATGCTGGGTTCAGACATCACTTCCCAACTATGTGAAGGGCTTGGACTGGGTTTGAACTCCTTGTTCAGGTTTTCATGGCATATTTGCCCCTTTTAACAGACACGTATTTCAGTCAACAGTGAGGAAACTGAAGGCAGGTTTCTATGCAGGACCTGATGCTGCGACATGGCTGGCGTACAGGAGCCATCGTTCCTGAGCTGGAGCAGGAGACAAAAGTGGTGAACACAGAGCAGTACTCTCAGGGTCTCACCTGGCTGCAGGCCCTCACTGGTCTTCTAGAGCGCATGCAGGCAAGGATCAAAGGTTTAGTGTTTTGGTGCCAAAGGCATTTATACAACAGTGTATGGAACTTGTTTTTTTTTTATCCTCTTTTGTTCAGATGTATAAAGATCCCAAGTCCAGAGAGGTTCTGCAGGAGTGGTTGAAGGAGCGAGAAGAACTACGGTTAGTGTCTCTATTTTAGTACGGGTATATATAAAGAGGATTGAGGCGATAATACAAAATGTCAGAAAAGTAGATTTGACAGATCCATTCACACAGTATGTTGAGATGAATCCTGTAGACAGATCTTATCAGTTCCTTGGGAACATTTTAAACTTCTGTTTGATATTTTTGACTAAAAATAGCATTGATATTAAACATGTAGTGCTGTTTATTACAGATCACTGTGTGTCAAAGTTCATCAAGTATATTTGTTTTTTTACAATGTTATTTCTTTTGATGGGGCAAAAATGACCATATTTTGAGTTGCTGGTCAAAATTGACTAGTATGATTTTGTATTAGTAAATGAAGGATATATGACCAGAATTACACTAGAAAACTTCAAATCATATCAAATATTCATGTTTAAACACACTAAACAACTGTGTCAGCTGGATAAGCAGAATGATAGACGCAGATTGATTGATTGATTCCCTTTTTCAGGCAGTGGTGGTTGCTATGGGGTTGCGCTGTGGTTACTAGGCAGATGCTGTGGTGTCCTAAGTGGTTGCTAATGCTTGTCAGGTGGTTGCTTGGGTGTTGCTAAGTAGCCTGGATTCACTTCCATCCACACCACAAATCCATTGTACACACATGAATTTGACGCTCTGAGATGACAAGCGTGCATCTGATGTGTGATAATGTGCCGAATACACTTATTATATTGTTATTACAGTGTCACCACTCCATTTCTAATGGCTGAAAACAAATGATGTACTAAAGTTCAATAAAATACCCACATTGAATTAAATGATCAAAATATATCATATATATAGAGGATGAAATATAATTGTATATTATGTCATTTCATTTCAGTTACTATGTTAAAAGGTGCTGTATAAACTTTGTATTTCCATCCAGCAGGGATAAAAAATAATTATGGGTTCCAAAAAGGGCATCTGGGCAGTCAGTTCGAGTATTATGTGGGCCACTTGTAAATGCCAGATGTGAACAGGGTTTGGAGCACAGTAATGTTGCTGCCATGTTCTTTGTTGTTTTTCATTTCTACAGTTTGTATAAAGGTGCAAAATGTATGATGTTATTTTATCTCAGTGGCTACAACAAAACTCACAACTGTTTTGAAGCAGGTAACTAACTCCCAGTGAGAGCTAACCAGACTACAGTTCAGCCTCCACTTGGCAGGGTAGTTTTAACAGTGTTGTATCTAAGAAACTCCAAATGATACAATGACTGAAGAGCTGCTGTTCGTAGATTGCACATAACAAATATCACATTCCTCACCTTTTCCTTCTAATATCTGTCACTGTCCTGTTCCATCATCTCCCTCACCCAGTGCCAGGATCAAAAGCCTGTTCAACCCACAATTTGGCAGCATATTCCGCACGTGCCACAACCCCACCTACTTCTCTCGTCGCCTTTGCCGCTTCTCCGACCTCTACATGGCTTCCATCAGCTGTCTGCTGAACTATGACCTTTCTTACACCTTCTACCCACGCCGCACACCCCTACAGCACGAAGCCCCTCTCTGGATGGACCAGCTCTGCACAGGCTGCATGAAGACCCCCTTTCTGGAGGAGATGGCACATATTCGCTAAAAGTTTCTTAGACTTGAGGCAATTTATGGGACCTTTATATTATTTTCAAGGCTCTGGTGGTCCTGGGGCAATGTTTGTTCATTTTAATGTAGATTTAGAAGGTTATGTCACAGACTGGTGTCTGGTCATCCTGTAATTTGCATTGTGCAATGTCCAGGTTCAAAAACATTGTGCTTTGAACCACACTTAACATACTTTTATCTCTTGCAATGCTTTTAACAGTGGTGATTCCTGTAGCTAGGCCTCATCAACATTCTGTCAAAAGTGAGAAAGTCCAAATGTTTTATTTGCAGCTTGTAACAGATATTAACATTTATTTGACCTTGTATGTAGTTTTATACGGAGGACAATAAACGACATAAGTATAAATAAATAAATGCACAAATAAATAATGAACAATAAATATATAAATGAAGACATAAATGCACAAATAAATAATCAGATAATTAACTTAATAAATAAATAAATGGGCAAATAATAATTGAATAAATATATTTTTGTGATGATAAACATACTTAAATTAATATTGTGAATTTATTTCTACATTTCCATGCATCATCTTTTGGTGCACATCCAGACCTAAGCCTTCCATTACCCAGTCCAAACCAAGCTTAAGGTAGTCACTCATTGCATGGCTAATGATTTTAAATGGTTTGCAATGGCTCTGCCATAAGTAACTCAGAGCTGATTTAAATGAATGTCAACAACCTGCAGCTTGTTGTTAGTTTAGTTTCACAGTCCTATCAATGCTCCACTGGACATAAATGCTTTAGACAGTTATCAAGATGTCGCTCACCAACTTCACATTCTCTTAGACAGAGGAAGTCAACGTTGGACGTACCTCTGAATATAATTGAGGTTCACCTCCTTTTGGGACAAACTGCTGGCTCGCCAGCTGATCAGTCCTGCTTTAGAGTAAGGATTGGACCGGCAACCTCATTAACATACAGGAGAAACAATACGTAAATGAATATGTGTGGAAATACATAAATGAATTAATAAATGTAAAAGCACATCAATATATAAAAATTGTATAAATACATAAATATATATATAAATAAATGTAGAAATACAGAAACAACACAAATAATAGATGATTCATAGAAATAGATTAATGATATTAATTTAAGTATGGCCTTTTTCATCACAGAAATGTATCTATTAATTTATTCATTATATGTGCATTACATTATTTTTGTGCATTTATATATTTATTCATTTCTATATTTATCTATTTAATTATTTATTTGTACCTTTATTTATTTATACTTGTGCCATTTTTCGTCCTCCATAGTTTTGCAGTGAGCATAACAGTGGAAAGAGGGGAAGAGACCATGCACTGAACTGTCACAACTGTTCTATATTTGTAACGTCCAACTGAAACCTTTTGGACCACCAGAAAGCCAATAGGTTTTCCTCACCAAATGTGTCGCACCTATTGGATATTGAATTGTCATTGATTCCTGAACGCCTAACCAACCGAGGGAGAACTCGTGTAAATTTCAGGTTTGGATGAATTTTTCATTGGAAGTCCAATAATGAAATCTGTAATCACCTGCTCAGCACCCACCCAGTATCACTGCAAGGCAGGAATACCCCAAGACAGGAAGGACAGGACACCAGTTCATTGCAGGGTACCACACATAACATTTCATTCACAGGGGACAATTTAGCATAGCCAGTTCACCTACCAGCTCACAGAGTGTGACCAGAGCAGGGACTGAACCCGTAACCTCAAGCCCCTAGAGCTGTGTGACATATGCACTACCAGAGCATTAATGAACCATTAACATATTTTAAAAACATATTTTAAGTCCCACAGATCTTTAGATCTTCTCTGTCCTTCCTTTATATACTACTATTGTTATATTTCATCTTCATGGCTTGATGAAGAACGACCGATATCTGGCCCTAGGCTAGTGTTATTCTAGAACCATCGCACTGTATGACACTAGCACACAAATGCCAATGTAAATGAGAAAAATCTAAACCGATGTAACCAAAGCTGTGCATGCATAATTCATGCACATCCAAGTGGCTTTTTCCTTATATTGATTAAGATATCAGTGCAGAATTTCTTGTTTTATTTGTTTAGTGTTTGTTTTAAGTATAAGGCTGTCACGCACAAATAGCGGCACTTATTGTGTCGAAGGAACGCACAAATGAGTTTTTTATGACTAGGAGAATCATCAAGCTGAACCCATTTGGATTGAAATTAGTTAACATAATTGTCATGAATGAATTTATTGAATCGGCTTATTTGTATGTGTCTGGAATCATCTCATGTTCTGTTCTTCATTATACAGCAGATGTTAATTTGTCTGTACAGTAAAATGGAGGCTTTGTTCTACTGATGCCAACTGCTACAAACCTCACAACCAGTCGACAGTGTATTGGATACTCTGCTGCAACCAGTGACAGATGTAAGCGATATGCTGTATTTTTACTGAAACTATGTAGTTTTAATAAAATGTATAAAACAATTCATTTCCTCTTGTTCTTTTCTCTTTGTCTTGTTCATGGTATGGTATCTACTTGTTGAGCAACTTGTACCGACAACTGGACAGACATAAATATGCAGATGTCAGTGTTAATTTTGCCTACGATATTCATGTACATGTTTAGGGAGTCCTACAGTCAAACCTCATGCTAACCCTCTAAGCGGCTGGCTCTGAAAATAGAGCTTTCTGGCTTATTGAGTGAAATAATGTGAGGGAAGACTATAAGATGACTAAAACCTTACCAAAGCAGTATATTACAGCTTGTTTACACTGTGTCACTGAAGGGCCGTGGAAAGGTGACAGCAAAGACCTGCAGGAAGGTCGAAACGATGCAGCAGTGATGGAGCACTTTAATACTGTGCAGCATTGGTCTTAAACAGAACAACAAGCCTTCAGCAAAGAGAATCAAAGTATGTACTTTGACCTCCTGTGCCCAAAATCTGAATATATCTGATAATTCAGCTTGTCCAGTTCTAATTTATGAAGTGTTAGTTTCCATTACTGTTTTAACTACGTGATCTTTGTAGCTCCAGTGCAAACGTGGTTGATTGTAGCTATTTAGGTGCAAATGACATTGTGTGTTGACTCCTCCTCTTAATCTTGTTTACTGCTGGTTTAAGTTAGGCCTGTCGGTAAAATGTGCAGTGGTGGAAAGGGAAACACAGGCCTAAAACGAGAGTGAATTCAGAAGAGCTTTGTTTACGTTTGGTTCAGAAGACTGCAAGTATTAGTGGAGACACTGTTCTAAAACAGGCTGTACACTTCCCCCATCTGGTAGAAAAATGGAAAGGCACTACTAGATGGACGGGCCTGATAAATGCTCCCTTTCTCAGGTGTCTGTTGTGCTGTGGTGTAAATGTGATATCTGTTATTCACCGCAGCTCAGAGGAGAACTCGCTCATGGAGGGCTGACACACTCTGGGTGAGTTCAGAAATTCAGCTATGCTTTGCTTGCATTTAACAGAAATCAAGAAAGGTACTTGCCATTTGCTGGGGGGGGTTCAAATGTGTTTGACCACAATTCAGTCTTTGGAGGATAGCAGAGATATTTAGTAGGACACGTCCTGTCTGTCTGATCTACTTGACAACTTTTGTACAGTGCATGTGCTCTTCTGTGCTTTTCACTGGATGCTTGAATGATCATTATAGATCAAACACCAAGATTGGCTTTTAATATAATACCTGTTTGTATGTGTTAATCTTCATGATTAAATATGACAATTTATATAACATTGTTTTATTACATGTCTATTTTTACATCATTCGACAAAATTCGAATCACCCTTCTTATATTCTGTCCAAATTTCATGACAATTAGACCAAAAGAAATGCTCCAAAAACATGTGCAATAAAATCTTTTCTGCTGAAGTCAGGCAAGATACAGATACAGAAAATCAGAACTGCTTCTTATGCCGACAAGACAGGTAAAAACAAATCCCATATTGAATTATAATGGTCATGACATATATAATAGTGTATGTTAACAATTTCCAAGTGTATTGTGGAGGAAGGCCAGTATTTATAGTTCCCATCAAACATCTTGTTTATCTGATCAGTCCTTTGAACTGCACAAATTTGTTCACAATTAAGTCACAAACCAACCCTGTGTTCTTCTAACGGCAGTCTTCTTACCTGTACATTCATAACTTAATTGAAAACAACGCAATCTGGTAAAAATGCAATTTAAAAAAGAGTCAACATTAGAGTAGAAAGGCAAAACCTTCACTTTCAGTGGAAGTCAGTGGAGTTTTGAAGAGCATTTCTGCTGGTCCATTCAATTTGGACATAATTTACGGCACAACTGTCACAAACATTTGCGTCAAAAACTAAAAACAGATACAATAAAACTATGTAAGCAGATTTGCTGTGTGCTGTCACTCTGGTGACATAAATTTTCCTGAGATAACAAATAAATCATGTGCGGTTCTGGCAGGCATTTGACCAGCAGATGAATTATAGATTTCCACTTAGGTGAAACTCAATCTGTCCACTGCTCTCTCTCTCTCTCTCTCTCTCTCTCTCTCTCTCTCTCTCTCTCTCTCTCCTCTGTGCTCTCTCTCTCTTTGCTTCATATTGACGACCCTAAAACATTACTCATACACACACACACACACACACACACACACACACACACACACACACACACACACACACACACACATCTGACCTCCCGCAGAGACCCAGCATGCAGCAGGAGCTGTGGCTGAGGGCCCAGTCTCAGGTGCTTGCCTCGCTGAACACAGTGTGTGCCATGAGAGCTGCTGCCTCTCACCCGCTGCCCACGCCTCCTTCCCAGCTTGAGTTGAAGCGTGCCCTGTCCGGCACTGATGGCCCTAGTCACAACATACCAAACTCACCAAGACCAGCACACCTCAAGACCCGCACGTCCAATAACACTTTCAATAGCAGCCCTGTGTTTCCACACAACCGAGGTCAGTAACATGTGGCTTATACTGACCTTGCCTTAAGTAATTGTGAAAAAAAAGGTGGTTAACTGCATCTCCCATTTACTTAAAAATAGACACGTTTAAGTATCCATAATGTTTAACTTTCAGAAGGTTGGAAACAATTTTTGTGGAATCATGTAAACAACAGCAGTATTTCTCAAAATGCTAAAATGTGCAGACCAGGCTTGAGATATACTGACTTTTATTGAAATGAGTTTAATCGTGATCTATAGGTTCTCAAGTGGTGCAGCTTCCTACTTGTTGATCCTATCATCAGCTGCAGGTCACCTATTAGCTGACGGAAAAAAATTGTTTTCTCTTCCAAGCATGTTGAGCTGTCCAATGACATTGCAGTAGCTGCAGTTGGCTTGCTTTAAGCACCTGTTACGTTTTCAACCTCCCAGCACTTGTTGAATTATATGAAAGGAAGACTCCTAACTGGTGGATGGGAATTGGAAATGACCAACTTGGGCCATCGTTTTTAAAGAAAATGGGTGTTTCCTGCACAAATGGGCTTTGTTCGACCTGAGGGTGAAGGTATTTTTGTTTGACCAAACAGAAGGTGGTCCAGTAGTCAGTTTCGCTTTCAAATCATGGCCTGATCAAGGCCAGTGGGGGTTGGGTTCATATTCATTTTCAGGGCTTGTTAAAAAAAAAAATCAGGACTAGAGCCCCAGAAGTCTTGGCCTGGCAACACACAGGAATGCATAAATGATACCATGCTTGATACAGTCTCCTATATCTAAGCCAAATGTGATATTTTTGTAAGTTCGTGTATGTAGATTGGAAAGCACATCGAGCCCCACATGACGCACCTCTGTCTATCTGTTAAAGTTTCAAATTGTCCCCCAAAAGTCCCCCTATTGCATACAAAGCTCCAAACACACACTTCCTTCAGTACATCTGAATCCAGCCGCTGTCTCTTTTTGAACTGTTGCCATTGCATCATTACTGGGCAGCCAACAGGCTCGGAGGAAAGTGCCAATACAACAGCTAACAGGCTGTGATGTGGGGAGAGAGTGCCATCAAACCACCCAGAGAACATAGCTAATTGGACTCCTGCTGCTGACGGATTTGCATCTGTGAACCTCGGATCATAGTGCTTGTGTGTTAGACTGCTGAGCCACTTACAGCCCTCGCATATGGATCTAAGCTTGAAACACAATATCACCATTTTTCTGACTTCACCAGAATGAAGTCAGAATCAAGTCCAATTCAGTGTATTGGAATTTGGCCCTGCCCATTCCTACTGCAGGTCTCCGGACTGTTTTAGCTCAGAGACCGGGCAACACGGGGCAGGGATTCAGAACTGAGCACTTAGTCATAAAGATGCAGTAACAGAAACAGTTTAGTTCTGATGGAGAAAGAGATGAATCACTTCCTGCTTTATCCAAGTTTATCTTTACGCACATTGTACACAAATAATTACCATTTTAAGAGTTTAAACTAAAAAGAGAGGTGAAGTTGATTCCATTAGCTGGAAGGCCTCCTTTTCTGCTTATAAGAGTTTCCTTTTCTCCCAGAAAATGCAGATAAACACAGTGCTGGAGAAAGTCCCTGGAACCTGAACAACCCAGTGAAGGCCTCGAGGAGCCATCAAGAACTCCACAGAGAGCTTCTGCTAGCCCACAGGAAGTAAGAGCACTACCTGTTCACATAGTCATACTGGTAGACTAGTTTGGAAAAGCTGGTTGATGACTGGTGTACCTGCATGGTCAGGATACTCATGCTGGCTCATCACTAACCAGTATAACCACCTGGTAAGTTTGACAAACCAGAGTAAAGATGTGTTCGTCTGGGTTTGAAGAGGAATCGGTTCTCTAGAGGGGAGATAAAATAATGTTGAAGGCCAGGCAGCATTTTCAGCATATCTGGCTCTCATCACCACCACTGTGAACAATTCTGGCTTGGTTGGTTTCTCTAAAACAGCATTTCAAAACATGCTTTTCACGTCTTACCCCTTTAATTAGATCTTTTGATAAATGGATTAAATTGGCCCTTTAAGGAATCAGACCACTTGCTCATCGTTCACAGAGTTATACTGATGATGAAGCTGAACGAGACAAAAGAGGTTCGTTTGAAAGGAATTGCCCGCCTTTTCATAAATCGCTGAGCCAGTGAAGTGAGCTTGGTGAAATATTGATGACAGTCTCGATCTCTTTAGCTCGTCTTTTGTGTCAGGCAGCTACATCTGGCCACACAGGCTGCAATAGTACACCCTTCTCTCACATGAACGATAGCCTACTTGCCGCGCTGTGTCGGCTGCTGTAATGATAGACATTCACCCTGTCAAGACTTGCTGGATAGCTCTTCTTTACAGCTCTGTGATGTCAAACAGAGAGAGCTTAGAAACATTAGACTGGAAAACACAATGTTCAGTTTAGACGATGACGTGAAAGTGCTGTGAAATAGTGTGTTCATTTACACCAGAAACAAAACGCTGCTGTCTATGTTCTTCAGCCTTTTTTAAAAAAAGCTTTCCAGCTGAAAACTCCAGTTCAACACCAGTGTTTGCTGGTAGGAGGTTTTAGAGGGTCTAAACCAAGTGTTTCTTAACCCTGGTCCTAGAGGCACCCCTGCCCTACATATTTTAGAGCATTTTTTAGACCATTCTCCCATCACACATCATTCAACTAACCGGCTCAATTTCAGCCCTTTCAGAGCTGCAGGGGAGTTGAATTCACAAAAGTGTGCAGGGCAGGGGTGCCTCCAGGACCAGGACTGATCTAAGCTGATATTTGATGGGCAAGGTAATGGAAAAGCTGGTTATCCTGGCAAAAATATATTTTGTGCCAGCTGGCTACTTGATGGACTAGCTGGTGTATCCGAATCACCACCTTGACCAAACAATTTGGTTTGATGAGCAGTTTGGAACATTTGGTTGATGACAAACTCAATTCCAAAGTTGGGATGTTGTGTAAAACATAAAGAAAAACAGAATACGATGATTTGCAAATCCTTTCTAACATATATTCGATTGAATTGCACAGACAATTCGATATTTAATGTTCAAACAGATAAACGTTATTGTTTTTTACAAATATTTACTCCTTTTGAATTTGATGCCTGTAACACATTCCAAAAAGGTTGGGACAGAGGCATGTTTACCATTGTGTTACATCAGCTTTCCTTTTAACAACCCTCAGTAAGCTTTTGGGAACTGAGGACACTAACTGTTGAAGCTGTGTATGTGGTATTCTTTACCATTCTTGCTTGATGTACAACTTCAGTTGCTCCACAATCCAGGGTCTCTGTTGTCGTGTTTTGTGCGTCATAATGCACCACACATTTTCAGTGGGAGACAGGTCTGGACTGCAGACAGGCCAGTCTAGTACCTGCACTCTTTTACTACAAATCCATGCTGTTGTAATGTGCAGAATGTCTTGCTGAAATAAGCAGGGACGTACCTGAAAAAGATGTTGCCCGGATGGCAGCACATGTTGCTATAAACCGGTATGTTCTGATGGTGCCTTCACAAATGTGCAAGTTACCCATGCCATGGGTACTAACACCCCCCCATACCATCAGATATACTGGGTTTTGAACTTTACACTGATAACAATCTGAACAGTCCTTTTCCTTTGTGGCACAAAGGATACGACGTCCGTGATTTCAAAAAACAATTTGAAACGTGGACTCGTCAGACCACAGGACGTTTTTCCACTTTGCGTCCGTCCATCTCAGATGAACTTGGGCTCGAGCAGCCGACAGCATTTCTGGGGGTTGTTGATATACTGTATGGCTTTCGCTTTGCATGGTAGAGTTTTAACTTGCACTTATAGATGGAGCGACAAACTGTGTTCACTGATAATGGTTTTCTGAAGTGTTCCTGAGCCCATGTGCTAATATCCATTAGAGAATGATGTCTGTTTTTAATGCAGTGCCGTCTGAGGGGTTGAAGGTCACAGGCATTCAATGTTTTTTCGGCCTTGCAGCTTACTCTTCTGATGATATTATGGACTGTAGATGATGAAATCCCTAAATTCCTTGCACATTGAGAGACCTTGTTCTTAAACTGTTGGACTGTTTGCTCAAAGTGGTGAACCTCGCCCCATCCTTGCTTGTGAATGACTGAGCCTTTCGGGAATGCTGCCTTTATACTCAACCTTTTTCCAGTTAACCCGTTCACCTGTGGAATGTTCCAAACAGGTATCTTTTGAGCATTCCTCAACTTACCCAGTCTTTTGTTGCCCCTGTCCCAACTTTTGTGGAATGTGTTACAGGCGTCAAATTCAAAATGAGTGAATATTTGCAAAAAAACAATAAAGTTGATCCATTTGAACATTAAATATCTTGTCTTTGTAGTGTATTCAACTGATATAGGTTGAAAAAGATTTTCAAATTATGTTATTTTGTTTATATTTCTTTCACACATCATCCCAACTTGATTGGACTCAGGGTTGTAGTTTGGTCATATGGATTACCTTCATGGGAAGGATAAACATGCTAGTCAATCAGCACGGTCATTCTGCTCATAGTGGTCAGCCACCATGGTAATGCTGTTCGACAAGCTTGTTTATACTGGTTTATTGCTTTGTTCATGCTGGGAAACCAGTTAAACCATCAAACTCAAATGAAATTGTATCCTATGCTGGTCAAGATCTGCACTGGCCAACCAGCATAACCAGCTTGGTAAGTCTAACAAACCTTACAATCAGACCTAAATGAAAACAGACATTAATATCAAAATCTTCTCCATGTGAGAGCTTATCATCATCATCTTGCTTCTGTCTGCCTGATTGTCTTTTGTGCTTTGACTCTTTGGGGAGGGCAGAGGGCTGGTAGTGTGCTGTAAGCCAGAGCTCCAGATGGTTCTGGAGAGGCGGAAGAGGGAGCAGACACAGAGGGAGGAAGGCGAGAGGGACAGGAGCCCTCTGGAGCAGGTCCTGCTGAAAAGGCAGCAGAAACACCAGGAGGTGATGGTTAGCACCAGCTTCCGTCTTTTCTTTCATACAGCTCTTCTGTAATCATGGCTTTTACTCAACACTAGATCTGGTACAGATGAGTATAACGATTCTTTTGCAGCTAGGACTCTACAAATTCAAAGAAGACAAAGAATTGTGTTCAGAATGAGGAATCTCTTTAATTCCATAATAACTCAGAAAGCCGTGTAACATTGATAATAACTGTTGATAAAATCCAGGTTTTCTCCTATTAGGACAGGTAACAAGACACTACTACATATATAATCTCACTCAGGGTTTGACAGATTAATCGATTCCCATAAAAAAAAAAAACTTCATTAATGCGAATAAAGATTAAACAAACAATTAATAAATAATTAAAGGCATGAAAAACTTCATTTTGTTCATAATTTAATTCATTACATGTATTCTGACCAGCATGGCTTATAGCTCATTAAATGCATTGGAATATTTCATAAAATATATAACATATATCCTACCGGGTGGTCAAAACTCGAGCTGTACCAAGAGCCCTTCGAGCTTCAAGTACAGCTCGGCTTGACCAACCATCCCTCAGAACGCAAGGAAAACATGCATCCAGACTCTTTTCTGTTCTGGCACCAAAATGGTGGAACGAACTTCCCCTGGGGGTCCGAACAGTGAGTCCCTCACTGTCTTCAAACGCAGACTGAAGACTCATCTGTTTCAGGAGTACTTAACGCCATAAAGACATTTATGTTCAACAGGATCTAAGCGTGTGGAATCTCTAGATTCCAGCCTCGTCTACTAGCTAAGGATATTCTACGTAAACAGCAAAGCACTTTTTTAAGTCGTTCTGGAAAAGGGCGTCTGCTAAATGCCGCAAATGTAAATGTAAATGTAAATGTACCGGAAAAGGAAATGAGCATTTCCATAAAGCCCATCAGCAGATGGAAGCATGACAAGTTCTAAAATCTCCCAGGAATGCTGTAGTTGTAGCCCCTTTCCTGGAGATATTTGTGTGTGGTGGCTCTGGATGCACTGATACCAGCCTCCACCACCAACTTGTGAAGTTCACCCAAGTTCTTGAATCAAGTTTTCTTGACAATCCTTTCAAGGTTATGGTCATCTCTGTTGCTTGTGGACCTTTACCCACCACATTGTCCCCTTCCAGTCAACTTTCTACTAATATGTTTTGATATAGCACTCTGAAAACAACCAGCAACAAACAATTGGCTTTGCACCAATAACCTCCTGACAGTGTCAGGGATTGTCTTCTGGACAACTGTCAGGTCAGAAGTCTGTTCTAGAACTCAAACTCAAAATGAAATATTTTAGTAATATGAGAAACTGGGTTTCAGATTTTCATGATCTATAAGTCAAAAGCAAAACATTAAAAACAAAATATGACAGTTTGCCTTTTTTTTGCACTGCACTATAAGAAGATCTTACATCTCAATAAAGGTAATTTTCATAAATCCATTGTTTTTCTATTTCTTTATATTGTGTTTGTGACTCAAATACATTACATGAAAAAACAGCACATTGATATATATTAGCAGTGTATCATCCTGAACCACTAGGACTAACAAATGTTGCAGTTCAATGCATGCAGTCAGTTAGAGATACACATAAACTGTAAGCCATAAGCCAAGTTAGCAAAATGCTATGCTAAACTTAGCTCAAGCTGATTGGTGTCTGACTTTGGTGAGTGCAAATAACATGCAGGAGCTAGACGTTACGCCTGCTGTTTTCTAATCAGCAAGGCTGTTTTATGTCATTTTTGGGAAGGTAGGTTGTTTTCTATTATTCCTATTTAAAACCAGGTTTGAAAGGTACATACAGGAATGCTACATTATAAAGCACAGCTTTGACAGTGGGTATGATTGCATGAATGTAATCAAAGTTTATTACTTGATTTTTTGAAATCTTTGATGCAGCCTGCCCCAAATGAATGATCAATTATTGATCATATATGGACAATTACAGTAAACCTTTATATTTCTATTATTTATTTGTATTTTTTTATAATTTCCTAAAAATTAAAATATTGATAAAGCATGTAACATTTCCAATATATATATATATACTTTATAACTTTATTGATCCCTTGGGAGGAATACCCAAATTAAACCCAAATTAATTTCCCTCAGGGAAATTAAGGTTCCAGCCGCAACATAAGTACAGTACAGAACGGAAGAACGAGATAATAATTTAGTAAAGAAACACTATATAAATATAAAGAATATATAATATAGAGACTATAATACAATATACAATATATATAAATTGTGCCTGAGAAAAAGTAGAAAAAGAGTCCAGTAGAACGGGGTATTGCACATTATTATTGTTATTGCACTTGAAACTGTGTATTGCATTGTTATTATTGCACTTGAAATGTATATTGCACCAAGTCCAGATGTGCGAAATGTCCAGATGTGATATATATAACACTTATATTCTAATATTTAAATATGCTTTCTGTATGAATAATTATCAAATAAGTACACAATTAAAACGATACATTACAAGTGATTGCAAACCTTTGAACAGTTTATCAAATTTGTTTCTAGATCTAGAACTCTAGAAGAAACTGGTCATTTGTTAAAAAAAATGAACTGAATGTGCAGATGTTTTACAGTGTGTGTTATCTGACTGGCAGAAGGAGAAGGAGCAGGAAGAGAAGGTTCAGCAAGAGATTCAGCTTCTGGAGTTTGTCAGAGTGAGACAGAACTTGAGAAAAGTCCATTCAGCTTTGCAGAAGAACACCAACTCCTGAGGCTCGTCCAGGGGAGAAGCAGGCCGTGACTGCTCAAACAGAACACTGTGGACATGCAGTAGCCATGTTCACCTCCTCAGCAGGATCTTGTCACTGACAGAGGAGGTTCACGTCATTGACGCTGTAATCACTTTGCTGGAAGCCTCTTGTTTATGGCTTGCATTCTTTTATTTGCCCTATGTGTTCTTCATTCAGGATCAGAGTTTAGAACATTCTGTCACCACTTACCTTCATGTCTTTGTGTTCGAAATGATGATATGGATTATGTGTGCAGTCATATATCAGAGGTTTACGTCAGTCTTGTTTTGTAATTGAATTTCAATAAAAGATTAAACCATTTCACAAACAGTGCTGTTTTCCGAGCTTTTGTCTGTCATTTTTGTTTGTCACACTGAGCTCTTTTAATTTACATAATTTACAACAGCAGAGTGTATATTGATTGGGAATGCCCACAGGGAATGGCTTGGGAATACCCACACCTGTATGGGTTGTGAGATGTTATCTTGTGAGGCATGATGGTGGATGCCTAATGGATGGGACATTCCATTTCTGACGTTGTGCAGGCATTTAACATTCTCAATCCACAGCATCACAGGTTCATCATAGTTCATCATAGAAGGCATTGCCATCCATATCGGACACTGCAGTGGGTAGTAATGATTGTGACCATCTGGCCAGAATTGTCTGTGCAAAAAGACAATGGCAGAAATCACATCCACCTATAATGCAGGAGGTCCCATATGCATATCCCACAGGTCAGTGCAGTGTCCTTTATAACACACATCTTGACCACTGGGAAGTTTGCTCATTGGGTTATTGTCTTACTAAATGGCTCAACTGTGGCTTAGCTTCAGCTGACAGACATGCTCTTAAAAATATCTGAAACTGAGCAGATTTTATAGACGTATGACATTTTATCATTTTCAACAGCACTGAATTGGTGTTTTGACCCTGTGTTGAAAAGAGGGGTTTATGAAAAGGTACACAAAGCACAATATCGTTTTTGACAAACAGACAAAATACATTATTAATGGCAGATTCTTCACCATCTACTGCATAAAGAATAAAAATAACTCATTAAGATAACTTGTACTGTGCACAAATATGTGATAATATGTGGCAACATATTCTGTATTTCTTTGCTTGCTGAAGTTTGTTAGTTCTGGATATCTTATATGTCCGACATTGTCCTTCTCACAGGCAGTGTTGCCCTGGTTTCAGTGCTACAAGTTTCAAATCAGAATGGTATGTAATTATGCAAAAATTAATTTAATCCAATTACAAGGGACTAATTACATTCTATGAAATGTATAAGATTCCTCACACTGCAAAAACATATTGTCATATTCCTATGACCCCTAGTGAAATTCAAACTTCTGCACTGGCAGTTGATGTGGGAGTGAACGTCTAGATACAAGAAAATCATTTAACAGGACGAAACCCCAGGCTTCCCTGCCACCCGTCAGAGATGGACCTCAGGATTTCCTGCCACCCTTTCACACTGGCTGTCCACCTTCCGTCAACTGGACTTGGACTAGTTTCTCACCTGCCCTCACCACAAACCAAAACAAAGCACACATGAAAACAAACAGACAAAGGAAAAACAAGAAAAGTACAAAACAGTGAGACACTATTGTGTCACTGCTGGACAGCCAACATGCTCAGCGCAAAGTGCTGAATCCCGAGCTCCAACACAACAGCTAGCAGATGCCTGAGCCAGCCAGCATCCAGCTGGGTGTGATGTGGGGAGAGAGCATCAGCTACCCACCCAGAGAGAGCATGAGCAGTTGTGCTCTCTTAGACTCTGGCAGCTAATCAAGCAGTATGACCCAGGATTCAAACCTGCGATTCTCCCGGTGCTAGACCACTGTGCCACTCTATTTCCTATAAATGAGGGTAACCCTTCATTACTGTGAATCATGACCTTCAACATGACTGAACTGAGAGTAACACTGTAAATATAGCTCCCCAGCTCAGCCTAAAGAATCTCTTCATGTAGAAAAAAATACAAAGATAAAATTAACAGGTTTGATGAGCAGAGGTGATCGAAGTGCACACAGATTTTATTGTAGGGAGTCAGCACAAGCAGGTCAAGAGCAGAAGACGTCTAAAGAAACATAAATGTAGACAGTAACAAAGCTTAAAAGAGATATGGCCAGGGTGTTGCTGACATAGCAGTTCCCCAGAACAGGGTCCAGGTGTTGAATAAAGTCCTGGCATATCTGGTAAAATCAAATGAAACACACATGACACACATTTTAAGCTTAACACTTCACAATGATTAGGTGATCTGAGTAAAACAACTTTGTAATGGAAGGACTGCTTACTGCATTATTCCTACTGTTTACTCCACTTCATTGGTAAGCTGATTAAAGTCAAACCCATCATTGTCCACACAGAAGTATCTAATGGTCAGGTACTTATAGGTGCCTTTACAGGGGTCAGAGAAGACAGAGTTTGTAGCGGGCACCATGCAGTTCTTCTTGCCTTCACATCTGAAGAGAAAGACACGTGTATGATCAGCATTACTGAAGAAATCACTAACGTTCAATAATGTACTAATATTCAAACTGAGTCACACCGTTTTACAACTTCATCCAGTGTGTTCCTGCCATAGCAGTCTGTCTTGCTGACGTACTGGGCAGACTGTCCAGCAGAACATGTAGTTGTATCAGTTCGGCCATAGTTAGCACTGTGGATTTTTATGACGCCAGATCCTGAATAGAAAGATAGATAAAGAACTGTAGACCTGATCCCAAATACACACACATCCACTTTAAAGGCTACTGCTATCTAGGTTATGTCTACTAAGGGTTGCTTGAATGTGCATTTATACTTTCATAATATGAAAATATGTGGAGAACAAAAAGGTTTGTACAAACCACAGATCAGAACAGCAGTACTGTGTTCACAAATCACACTGATCTCTGTAGGAAACAGAATCATTGATTAATTTAACTTCTTTTACATTTGTTTCTACGGCGACATTTCAGGTTAAACTGCTTAAAAGAGCCAATTTACAAACCAGACCATAGAGTGTTCAATGGTCAGCACATGCCAAACCTAATTCTCGGTAAACCTTCTGTTGTTTATTTAATATTCATAGTTCTTGCACATTTAGCCTGTTTGTATGGTTTTCATGTCAGCAGAACTGTCCGGTTCCATGGGTGGATCTTGATCTTTAAAAGTAATTGTATTTTCAAATCAAAAAATCTATTACAATCAAACATTATAAAAAAGTATGCAATTTGTTTTATCTAACTAGCTATTTGAACCAGCACCTTAATACTCAACCCAAAACAGTGTTTCAACACCCTGACTTGATAAAACAAAATGTATGTACTTTGAACCTCTATTTAAAAATAAATATTTTAAATTCTTTATTTGTATTACACCAATACACTACAATACACCAACAATGTTTTTTTGTTGTTCTTCTTCTTCTTTTTCCTCTATTTTTTGTTGTTGTTTTTTATTCTTTTTGCAAAAACTTTATTTCCTTAATAATAATTTCTTGTAGATGTGACAGAGAACGTACTTCACATACAGTATTTGAGGCCCTGGATTCAATCCACAGCATCTACAACCATTTGAAAAAAATATATATATTTTTTTTTAAACAATGAAAAATCACCGACTGAATATTACATGAAGAAATTATACATTTACATGTTCAAGCCCTTTCAAAACCACTCGAAACCATAAAACAGTCATCTTCTGAAAAATATGTTATCTTCATAACGATGCATTAGCTGGTAAATCCGTTGTGTGGTTCACAGTTTCATCCATTTCATAAATTGTTCCACGGATTTCAAAACCAGATTACCCATTTTGGTTTCAGCCTTACAAATCTTTTCAAATCTTGAAACTTGTGACTCTGTGGTTGCATTGTATTAGCCAGTTCTCATATCAACAGTGCTGGCCAAGAGGGTACTGGCTCTCCTGCTTACAGGGGGAACAAATATTTCTATATATAAATTTTTTTAATATCATTGGAGATTCAACTATGTATGGGGATGTAGCTCAGTGGTAGAGCGCATGCTTTGCATGTATGAGGTCCTGGGTTCGATCCCCAGCATCTCCATTTCATATACAGTACATTGAAATATTCAAAGTAATATAAAGTACATTCAAAACTTTCCAATCAATCATCTTCTGAACGATGCATTTGCTGGTAAATCCGATGTGTGGTTCACAGTTTCATCCATTTCATAAATTGTTCCACGGATTTCAAAACCAGATTACCCATGTGAACGGTGTTGGCCAAGTAACAAGGACGATGACATTTTTAGAACAGCCAAGAGGGCGCTGGCTCTCCTACTTGGGTTGGAAAAAACTATGTATATTGAATTCATTTTTATTTTTACTTCATTGTAGACTCAACCATGTATGGGGATGTAGCTCAGTGGTAGAGCGCATGTATGAGGTCTTGGGTTCGATCCCCAGCATCTCCAGTTATACGCCCGTGACCTTTCCAAGCCAAAAGTCCTCTTCCATACCTTACGTTAGCTTGTGAAACAGCTGTCTGATTTACAATTTCTCCCATTACACATATTGTGCCAGCTTTTTACAAGACTTATTACAGCTTTGTGCTCAGTGAAGACGTCCTTGACAATCACACTCAATGCACAATGTTGCCCTGCGCCAACAAACAGAAAAATTCTAATTCTGAATAGCTTCTTGAAGATTTTCCGCTATGGATAGCATACATTTCAGACATTGTCCTTTCCACAGGCACCTTTGCCCTGCTATCAGTGTTACAAGATTCACAACAGAACGCCATTATGGTTGGGCGCGTGCCACTCAAGATTCAAGTGAGCAGAATTACCAAACAATCAGCTCTTTCCAAGGGGATGTAGCTCAGAGGTAGAGCGCGTGCTTCGCATGTATGAGGTCCTGGGTTCAATCCCCAGCATCTCCATTTATACACTGAAACCCTTTCCAAAACATTCCAAACAATCATCTTCTGATCGACGCATTAGCTTCTAAAAGAGCTCAGTGACTCTCCATTTCAAACATTCTTCCATGCTTTTAAAAAACACACGAAAGCTTTGTCACAACAAATCTTGTTTTGGTTTCAGCCTTACAAATCTTTTCAAATCTTGAAACTTGTGACTCTGTGGTTGCATTGTATTAGCCAGTTCTCATATCAACAGTGCTGGCCAAGAGGGTACTGGCTCTCCTGCTTACAGGGGGAACAAATATTTCAATATATAAATTTTTTTAATATCATTGGAGATTCAACTATTTATGGGGATGTAGCTCAGTGGTAGAGCGCATGCTTTGCATGTATGAGGTCCTGGGTTCAATCCCCAGCATCTCCAGTTATGCTTTGAAAAACTTTCCAATCATGCACAGCAACTCCATTTATATGTCCAAGCCTCTCAAAGCCTCTCAAATTACATTGCAAAACAGCTGTGTCATACACACTTTCATCCATTTCATAAATTCTTCTTTGCATTTAAAAATCATGGGGATGTAGCTCAGTGGTAGAGTGCATGCTCAAAGCCTGGGTTCAATCCCCAGCATCTCCATTTCATATACAGTACATTGAAATATTCAAAGTAATATAAAGTACATTCAAACCCTTTCCAAAACTTTCCAATCAATCATCTTCTGAACCATGCATTTGCTGGTAAATCCGATGTGTGGTTCACAGTTTCATCCATTTCATAAATTGTTCCACGGATTTCAAAACCAGATTACCCAAGTGAACGGTGTTGGCCAAGTAACAAGGACGATGACATTTTTAGAACAGCCAAGAGGGCGCTGGCTCTCCTACTTGGGTTGGAAAAAACTATGTATATTGAATTCATTTTTATTTTTACTTCATTGTAGACTCAACCATGTATGGGGATGTAGCTCAGTGGTAGAGCGCATGTATGAGGTCTTGGGTTCGATCCCCAGCATCTCCAGTTATACGCCCGTGACCTTTCCAAGCCAAAAGTCCTCTTCCATACCTTACGTTAGCTTGTGAAACAGCTGTCTGATTTACAATTTCTCCCATTACACATATTGTGCCAGCTTTTTACAAGACTTATTACAGCTTTGTGCTCAGTGAAGACGTCCTTGACAATCACACTCAATGCACAATGTTGCCCTGCGCCAACAAACAGAAAAATTCTAATTCTGAATAGCTTCTTGAAGATTTTCCGCTATGGATAGCATACATTTCAGACATTGTCCTTTCCACAGGCACCTTTGCCCTGCTATCAGTGTTACAAGATTCACAACAGAACGCCATTATGGTTGGGCGCGTGCCACTCAAGATTCAAGTGAGCAGAATTACCAAACAATCAGCTCTTTCCAAGGGGATGTAGCTCAGAGGTAGAGCGCGTGCTTCGCATGTATGAGGTCCTGGGTTCAATCCCCAGCATCTCCATTTATACACTGAAACCCTTTCCAAAACATTCCAAACAATCATCTTCTGATCGACGCATTAGCTTCTAAAAGAGCTCAGTGACTCTCCATTTCAAACATTCTTCCATGCTTTTAAAAAACACACGAAAGCTTTGTCACAACAAATCTTGTTTTGGTTTCAGCCTTACAAATCTTTTCAAATCTTGAAACTTGTGACTCTGTGGTTGCATTGTATTAGCCAGTTCTCATATCAACAGTGCTGGCCAAGAGGGTACTGGCTCTCCTGCTTACAGGGGGAACAAATATTTCAATATATAAATTTTTTTAATATCATTGGAGATTCAACTATTTATGGGGATGTAGCTCAGTGGTAGAGCGCATGCTTTGCATGTATGAGGTCCTGGGTTCAATCCCCAGCATCTCCAGTTATGCTTTGAAAAACTTTCCAATCATGCACAGCAACTCCATTTATATGTCCAAGCCTCTCAAAGCCTCTCAAATTACATTGCAAAACAGCTGTGTCATACACACTTTCATCCATTTCATAAATTCTTCTTTGCATTTAAAAATCATGGGGATGTAGCTCAGTGGTAGAGTGCATGCTCAAAGCCTGGGTTCAATCCCCAGCATCTCCATTTCATATACAGTACATTGAAATATTCAAAGTAATATAAAGTACATTCAAACCCTTTCCAAAACTTTCCAATCAATCATCTTCTGAACCATGCATTTGCTGGTAAATCCGATGTGTGGTTCACAGTTTCATCCATTTCATAAATTGTTCCACGGATTTCAAAACCAGATTACCCAAGTGAACGGTGTTGGCCAAGTAACAAGGACGATGACATTTTTAGAACAGCCAAGAGGGCGCTGGCTCTCCTACTTGGGTTGGAAAAAACTATGTATATTGAATTCATTTTTATTTTTACTTCATTGTAGACTCAACCATGTATGGGGATGTAGCTCAGTGGTAGAGCGCATGTATGAGGTCTTGGGTTCGATCCCCAGCATCTCCAGTTATACGCCCGTGACCTTTCCAAGCCAAAAGTCCTCTTCCATACCTTACGTTAGCTTGTGAAACAGCTGTCTGATTTACAATTTCTCCCATTACACATATTGTGCCAGCTTTTTACAAGACTTATTACAGCTTTGTGCTCAGTGAAGACGTCCTTGACAATCACACTCAATGCACAATGTTGCCCTGCGCCAACAAACAGAAAAATTCTAATTCTGAATAGCTTCTTGAAGATTTTCCGCTATGGATAGCATACATTTCAGACATTGTCCTTTCCACAGGCACCTTTGCCCTGCTATCAGTGTTACAAGATTCACAACAGAACGCCATTATGGTTGGGCGCGTGCCACTCAAGATTCAAGTGAGCAGAATTACCAAACAATCAGCTCTTTCCAAGGGGATGTAGCTCAGAGGTAGAGCGCGTGCTTCGCATGTATGAGGTCCTGGGTTCAATCCCCAGCATCTCCATTTATACACTGAAACCCTTTCCAAAACATTCCAAACAATCATCTTCTGATCGACGCATTAGCTTCTAAAAGAGCTCAGTGACTCTCCATTTCAAACATTCTTCCATGCTTTTAAAAAACACACGAAAGCTTTGTCACAACAAATCTTGTTTTGGTTTCAGCCTTACAAATCTTTTCAAATCTTGAAACTTGTGACTCTGTGGTTGCATTGTATTAGCCAGTTCTCATATCAACAGTGCTGGCCAAGAGGGTACTGGCTCTCCTGCTTACAGGGGGAACAAATATTTCAATATATAAATTTTTTTAATATCATTGGAGATTCAACTATTTATGGGGATGTAGCTCAGTGGTAGAGCGCATGCTTTGCATGTATGAGGTCCTGGGTTCAATCCCCAGCATCTCCAGTTATGCTTTGAAAAACTTTCCAATCATGCACAGCAACTCCATTTATATGTCCAAGCCTCTCAAAGCCTCTCAAATTACATTGCAAAACAGCTGTGTCATACACACTTTCATCCATTTCATAAATTCTTCTTTGCATTTAAAAATCATGGGGATGTAGCTCAGTGGTAGAGTGCATGCTCAAAGCCTGGGTTCAATCCCCAGCATCTCCATTTCATATACAGTACATTGAAATATTCAAAGTAATATAAAGTACATTCAAACCCTTTCCAAAACTTTCCAATCAATCATCTTCTGAACCATGCATTTGCTGGTAAATCCGATGTGTGGTTCACAGTTTCATCCATTTCATAAATTGTTCCACGGATTTCAAAACCAGATTACCCAAGTGAACGGTGTTGGCCAAGTAACAAGGACGATGACATTTTTAGAACAGCCAAGAGGGCGCTGGCTCTCCTACTTGGGTTGGAAAAAACTATGTATATTGAATTCATTTTTATTTTTACTTCATTGTAGACTCAACCATGTATGGGGATGTAGCTCAGTGGTAGAGCGCATGTATGAGGTCTTGGGTTCGATCCCCAGCATCTCCAGTTATACGCCCGTGACCTTTCCAAGCCAAAAGTCCTCTTCCATACCTTACGTTAGCTTGTGAAACAGCTGTCTGATTTACAATTTCTCCCATTACACATATTGTGCCAGCTTTTTACAAGACTTATTACAGCTTTGTGCTCAGTGAAGACGTCCTTGACAATCACACTCAATGCACAATGTTGCCCTGCGCCAACAAACAGAAAAATTCTAATTCTGAATAGCTTCTTGAAGATTTTCCGCTATGGATAGCATACATTTCAGACATTGTCCTTTCCACAGGCACCTTTGCCCTGCTATCAGTGTTACAAGATTCACAACAGAACGCCATTATGGTTGGGCGCGTGCCACTCAAGATTCAAGTGAGCAGAATTACCAAACAATCAGCTCTTTCCAAGGGGATGTAGCTCAGAGGTAGAGCGCGTGCTTCGCATGTATGAGGTCCTGGGTTCAATCCCCAGCATCTCCATTTATACACTGAAACCCTTTCCAAAACATTCCAAACAATCATCTTCTGATCGACGCATTAGCTTCTAAAAGAGCTCAGTGACTCTCCATTTCAAACATTCTTCCATGCTTTTAAAAAACACACGAAAGCTTTGTCACAACAAATCTTGTTTTGGTTTCAGCCTTACAAATCTTTTCAAATCTTGAAACTTGTGACTCTGTGGTTGCATTGTATTAGCCAGTTCTCATATCAACAGTGCTGGCCAAGAGGGTACTGGCTCTCCTGCTTACAGGGGGAACAAATATTTCAATATATAAATTTTTTTAATATCATTGGAGATTCAACTATTTATGGGGATGTAGCTCAGTGGTAGAGCGCATGCTTTGCATGTATGAGGTCCTGGGTTCAATCCCCAGCATCTCCAGTTATGCTTTGAAAAACTTTCCAATCATGCACAGCAACTCCATTTATATGTCCAAGCCTCTCAAAGCCTCTCAAATTACATTGCAAAACAGCTGTGTCATACACACTTTCATCCATTTCATAAATTCTTCTTTGCATTTAAAAATCATGGGGATGTAGCTCAGTGGTAGAGTGCATGCTCAAAGCCTGGGTTCAATCCCCAGCATCTCCATTTCATATACAGTACATTGAAATATTCAAAGTAATATAAAGTACATTCAAACCCTTTCCAAAACTTTCCAATCAATCATCTTCTGAACCATGCATTTGCTGGTAAATCCGATGTGTGGTTCACAGTTTCATCCATTTCATAAATTGTTCCACGGATTTCAAAACCAGATTACCCAAGTGAACGGTGTTGGCCAAGTAACAAGGACGATGACATTTTTAGAACAGCCAAGAGGGCGCTGGCTCTCCTACTTGGGTTGGAAAAAACTATGTATATTGAATTCATTTTTATTTTTACTTCATTGTAGACTCAACCATGTATGGGGATGTAGCTCAGTGGTAGAGCGCATGTATGAGGTCTTGGGTTCGATCCCCAGCATCTCCAGTTATACGCCCGTGACCTTTCCAAGCCAAAAGTCCTCTTCCATACCTTACGTTAGCTTGTGAAACAGCTGTCTGATTTACAATTTCTCCCATTACACATATTGTGCCAGCTTTTTACAAGACTTATTACAGCTTTGTGCTCAGTGAAGACGTCCTTGACAATCACACTCAATGCACAATGTTGCCCTGCGCCAACAAACAGAAAAATTCTAATTCTGAATAGCTTCTTGAAGATTTTCCGCTATGGATAGCATACATTTCAGACATTGTCCTTTCCACAGGCACCTTTGCCCTGCTATCAGTGTTACAAGATTCACAACAGAACGCCATTATGGTTGGGCGCGTGCCACTCAAGATTCAAGTGAGCAGAATTACCAAACAATCAGCTCTTTCCAAGGGGATGTAGCTCAGAGGTAGAGCGCGTGCTTCGCATGTATGAGGTCCTGGGTTCAATCCCCAGCATCTCCATTTATACACTGAAACCCTTTCCAAAACATTCCAAACAATCATCTTCTGATCGACGCATTAGCTTCTAAAAGAGCTCAGTGACTCTCCATTTCAAACATTCTTCCATGCTTTTAAAAAACACACGAAAGCTTTGTCACAACAAATCTTGTTTTGGTTTCAGCCTTACAAATCTTTTCAAATCTTGAAACTTGTGACTCTGTGGTTGCATTGTATTAGCCAGTTCTCATATCAACAGTGCTGGCCAAGAGGGTACTGGCTCTCCTGCTTACAGGGGGAACAAATATTTCAATATATAAATTTTTTTAATATCATTGGAGATTCAACTATTTATGGGGATGTAGCTCAGTGGTAGAGCGCATGCTTTGCATGTATGAGGTCCTGGGTTCAATCCCCAGCATCTCCAGTTATGCTTTGAAAAACTTTCCAATCATGCACAGCAACTCCATTTATATGTCCAAGCCTCTCAAAGCCTCTCAAATTACATTGCAAAACAGCTGTGTCATACACACTTTCATCCATTTCATAAATTCTTCTTTGCATTTAAAAATCATGGGGATGTAGCTCAGTGGTAGAGTGCATGCTCAAAGCCTGGGTTCAATCCCCAGCATCTCCATTTCATATACAGTACATTGAAATATTCAAAGTAATATAAAGTACATTCAAACCCTTTCCAAAACTTTCCAATCAATCATCTTCTGAACCATGCATTTGCTGGTAAATCCGATGTGTGGTTCACAGTTTCATCCATTTCATAAATTGTTCCACGGATTTCAAAACCAGATTACCCAAGTGAACGGTGTTGGCCAAGTAACAAGGACGATGACATTTTTAGAACAGCCAAGAGGGCGCTGGCTCTCCTACTTGGGTTGGAAAAAACTATGTATATTGAATTCATTTTTATTTTTACTTCATTGTAGACTCAACCATGTATGGGGATGTAGCTCAGTGGTAGAGCGCATGTATGAGGTCTTGGGTTCGATCCCCAGCATCTCCAGTTATACGCCCGTGACCTTTCCAAGCCAAAAGTCCTCTTCCATACCTTACGTTAGCTTGTGAAACAGCTGTCTGATTTACAATTTCTCCCATTACACATATTGTGCCAGCTTTTTACAAGACTTATTACAGCTTTGTGCTCAGTGAAGACGTCCTTGACAATCACACTCAATGCACAATGTTGCCCTGCGCCAACAAACAGAAAAATTCTAATTCTGAATAGCTTCTTGAAGATTTTCCGCTATGGATAGCATACATTTCAGACATTGTCCTTTCCACAGGCACCTTTGCCCTGCTATCAGTGTTACAAGATTCACAACAGAACGCCATTATGGTTGGGCGCGTGCCACTCAAGATTCAAGTGAGCAGAATTACCAAACAATCAGCTCTTTCCAAGGG
Organism: Acestrorhynchus altus; assembly: GCA_034509495.1. Taxonomy (NCBI): domain Eukaryota; kingdom Metazoa; phylum Chordata; class Actinopteri; order Characiformes; family Acestrorhynchidae; genus Acestrorhynchus; species Acestrorhynchus altus. The sequence goes on from CM067515.1 coordinate 8,760,556, forward strand.
GATGTAGCTCAGAGGTAGAGCGCGTGCTTCGCATGTATGAGGTCCTGGGTTCAATCCCCAGCATCTCCATTTATACACTGAAACCCTTTCCAAAACATTCCAAACAATCATCTTCTGATCGACGCATTAGCTTCTAAAAGAGCTCAGTGACTCTCCATTTCAAACATTCTTCCATGCTTTTAAAAAACACACGAAAGCTTTGTCACAACAAATCTTGTTTTGGTTTCAGCCTTACAAATCTTTTCAAATCTTGAAACTTGTGACTCTGTGGTTGCATTGTATTAGCCAGTTCTCATATCAACAGTGCTGGCCAAGAGGGTACTGGCTCTCCTGCTTACAGGGGGAACAAATATTTCAATATATAAATTTTTTTAATATCATTGGAGATTCAACTATTTATGGGGATGTAGCTCAGTGGTAGAGCGCATGCTTTGCATGTATGAGGTCCTGGGTTCAATCCCCAGCATCTCCAGTTATGCTTTGAAAAACTTTCCAATCATGCACAGCAACTCCATTTATATGTCCAAGCCTCTCAAAGCCTCTCAAATTACATTGCAAAACAGCTGTGTCATACACACTTTCATCCATTTCATAAATTCTTCTTTGCATTTAAAAATCATGGGGATGTAGCTCAGTGGTAGAGTGCATGCTCAAAGCCTGGGTTCAATCCCCAGCATCTCCATTTCATATACAGTACATTGAAATATTCAAAGTAATATAAAGTACATTCAAACCCTTTCCAAAACTTTCCAATCAATCATCTTCTGAACCATGCATTTGCTGGTAAATCCGATGTGTGGTTCACAGTTTCATCCATTTCATAAATTGTTCCACGGATTTCAAAACCAGATTACCCAAGTGAACGGTGTTGGCCAAGTAACAAGGACGATGACATTTTTAGAACAGCCAAGAGGGCGCTGGCTCTCCTACTTGGGTTGGAAAAAACTATGTATATTGAATTCATTTTTATTTTTACTTCATTGTAGACTCAACCATGTATGGGGATGTAGCTCAGTGGTAGAGCGCATGTATGAGGTCTTGGGTTCGATCCCCAGCATCTCCAGTTATACGCCCGTGACCTTTCCAAGCCAAAAGTCCTCTTCCATACCTTACGTTAGCTTGTGAAACAGCTGTCTGATTTACAATTTCTCCCATTACACATATTGTGCCAGCTTTTTACAAGACTTATTACAGCTTTGTGCTCAGTGAAGACGTCCTTGACAATCACACTCAATGCACAATGTTGCCCTGCGCCAACAAACAGAAAAATTCTAATTCTGAATAGCTTCTTGAAGATTTTCCGCTATGGATAGCATACATTTCAGACATTGTCCTTTCCACAGGCACCTTTGCCCTGCTATCAGTGTTACAAGATTCACAACAGAACGCCATTATGGTTGGGCGCGTGCCACTCAAGATTCAAGTGAGCAGAATTACCAAACAATCAGCTCTTTCCAAGGGGATGTAGCTCAGAGGTAGAGCGCGTGCTTCGCATGTATGAGGTCCTGGGTTCAATCCCCAGCATCTCCATTTATACACTGAAACCCTTTCCAAAACATTCCAAACAATCATCTTCTGATCGACGCATTAGCTTCTAAAAGAGCTCAGTGACTCTCCATTTCAAACATTCTTCCATGCTTTTAAAAAACACACGAAAGCTTTGTCACAACAAATCTTGTTTTGGTTTCAGCCTTACAAATCTTTTCAAATCTTGAAACTTGTGACTCTGTGGTTGCATTGTATTAGCCAGTTCTCATATCAACAGTGCTGGCCAAGAGGGTACTGGCTCTCCTGCTTACAGGGGGAACAAATATTTCAATATATAAATTTTTTTAATATCATTGGAGATTCAACTATTTATGGGGATGTAGCTCAGTGGTAGAGCGCATGCTTTGCATGTATGAGGTCCTGGGTTCAATCCCCAGCATCTCCAGTTATGCTTTGAAAAACTTTCCAATCATGCACAGCAACTCCATTTATATGTCCAAGCCTCTCAAAGCCTCTCAAATTACATTGCAAAACAGCTGTGTCATACACACTTTCATCCATTTCATAAATTCTTCTTTGCATTTAAAAATCATGGGGATGTAGCTCAGTGGTAGAGTGCATGCTCAAAGCCTGGGTTCAATCCCCAGCATCTCCATTTCATATACAGTACATTGAAATATTCAAAGTAATATAAAGTACATTCAAACCCTTTCCAAAACTTTCCAATCAATCATCTTCTGAACCATGCATTTGCTGGTAAATCCGATGTGTGGTTCACAGTTTCATCCATTTCATAAATTGTTCCACGGATTTCAAAACCAGATTACCCAAGTGAACGGTGTTGGCCAAGTAACAAGGACGATGACATTTTTAGAACAGCCAAGAGGGCGCTGGCTCTCCTACTTGGGTTGGAAAAAACTATGTATATTGAATTCATTTTTATTTTTACTTCATTGTAGACTCAACCATGTATGGGGATGTAGCTCAGTGGTAGAGCGCATGTATGAGGTCTTGGGTTCGATCCCCAGCATCTCCAGTTATACGCCCGTGACCTTTCCAAGCCAAAAGTCCTCTTCCATACCTTACGTTAGCTTGTGAAACAGCTGTCTGATTTACAATTTCTCCCATTACACATATTGTGCCAGCTTTTTACAAGACTTATTACAGCTTTGTGCTCAGTGAAGACGTCCTTGACAATCACACTCAATGCACAATGTTGCCCTGCGCCAACAAACAGAAAAATTCTAATTCTGAATAGCTTCTTGAAGATTTTCCGCTATGGATAGCATACATTTCAGACATTGTCCTTTCCACAGGCACCTTTGCCCTGCTATCAGTGTTACAAGATTCACAACAGAACGCCATTATGGTTGGGCGCGTGCCACTCAAGATTCAAGTGAGCAGAATTACCAAACAATCAGCTCTTTCCAAGGGGATGTAGCTCAGAGGTAGAGCGCGTGCTTCGCATGTATGAGGTCCTGGGTTCAATCCCCAGCATCTCCATTTATACACTGAAACCCTTTCCAAAACATTCCAAACAATCATCTTCTGATCGACGCATTAGCTTCTAAAAGAGCTCAGTGACTCTCCATTTCAAACATTCTTCCATGCTTTTAAAAAACACACGAAAGCTTTGTCACAACAAATCTTGTTTTGGTTTCAGCCTTACAAATCTTTTCAAATCTTGAAACTTGTGACTCTGTGGTTGCATTGTATTAGCCAGTTCTCATATCAACAGTGCTGGCCAAGAGGGTACTGGCTCTCCTGCTTACAGGGGGAACAAATATTTCAATATATAAATTTTTTTAATATCATTGGAGATTCAACTATTTATGGGGATGTAGCTCAGTGGTAGAGCGCATGCTTTGCATGTATGAGGTCCTGGGTTCAATCCCCAGCATCTCCAGTTATGCTTTGAAAAACTTTCCAATCATGCACAGCAACTCCATTTATATGTCCAAGCCTCTCAAAGCCTCTCAAATTACATTGCAAAACAGCTGTGTCATACACACTTTCATCCATTTCATAAATTCTTCTTTGCATTTAAAAATCATGGGGATGTAGCTCAGTGGTAGAGTGCATGCTCAAAGCCTGGGTTCAATCCCCAGCATCTCCATTTCATATACAGTACATTGAAATATTCAAAGTAATATAAAGTACATTCAAACCCTTTCCAAAACTTTCCAATCAATCATCTTCTGAACCATGCATTTGCTGGTAAATCCGATGTGTGGTTCACAGTTTCATCCATTTCATAAATTGTTCCACGGATTTCAAAACCAGATTACCCAAGTGAACGGTGTTGGCCAAGTAACAAGGACGATGACATTTTTAGAACAGCCAAGAGGGCGCTGGCTCTCCTACTTGGGTTGGAAAAAACTATGTATATTGAATTCATTTTTATTTTTACTTCATTGTAGACTCAACCATGTATGGGGATGTAGCTCAGTGGTAGAGCGCATGTATGAGGTCTTGGGTTCGATCCCCAGCATCTCCAGTTATACGCCCGTGACCTTTCCAAGCCAAAAGTCCTCTTCCATACCTTACGTTAGCTTGTGAAACAGCTGTCTGATTTACAATTTCTCCCATTACACATATTGTGCCAGCTTTTTACAAGACTTATTACAGCTTTGTGCTCAGTGAAGACGTCCTTGACAATCACACTCAATGCACAATGTTGCCCTGCGCCAACAAACAGAAAAATTCTAATTCTGAATAGCTTCTTGAAGATTTTCCGCTATGGATAGCATACATTTCAGACATTGTCCTTTCCACAGGCACCTTTGCCCTGCTATCAGTGTTACAAGATTCACAACAGAACGCCATTATGGTTGGGCGCGTGCCACTCAAGATTCAAGTGAGCAGAATTACCAAACAATCAGCTCTTTCCAAGGGGATGTAGCTCAGAGGTAGAGCGCGTGCTTCGCATGTATGAGGTCCTGGGTTCAATCCCCAGCATCTCCATTTATACACTGAAACCCTTTCCAAAACATTCCAAACAATCATCTTCTGATCGACGCATTAGCTTCTAAAAGAGCTCAGTGACTCTCCATTTCAAACATTCTTCCATGCTTTTAAAAAACACACGAAAGCTTTGTCACAACAAATCTTGTTTTGGTTTCAGCCTTACAAATCTTTTCAAATCTTGAAACTTGTGACTCTGTGGTTGCATTGTATTAGCCAGTTCTCATATCAACAGTGCTGGCCAAGAGGGTACTGGCTCTCCTGCTTACAGGGGGAACAAATATTTCAATATATAAATTTTTTTAATATCATTGGAGATTCAACTATTTATGGGGATGTAGCTCAGTGGTAGAGCGCATGCTTTGCATGTATGAGGTCCTGGGTTCAATCCCCAGCATCTCCAGTTATGCTTTGAAAAACTTTCCAATCATGCACAGCAACTCCATTTATATGTCCAAGCCTCTCAAAGCCTCTCAAATTACATTGCAAAACAGCTGTGTCATACACACTTTCATCCATTTCATAAATTCTTCTTTGCATTTAAAAATCATGGGGATGTAGCTCAGTGGTAGAGTGCATGCTCAAAGCCTGGGTTCAATCCCCAGCATCTCCATTTCATATACAGTACATTGAAATATTCAAAGTAATATAAAGTACATTCAAACCCTTTCCAAAACTTTCCAATCAATCATCTTCTGAACCATGCATTTGCTGGTAAATCCGATGTGTGGTTCACAGTTTCATCCATTTCATAAATTGTTCCACGGATTTCAAAACCAGATTACCCAAGTGAACGGTGTTGGCCAAGTAACAAGGACGATGACATTTTTAGAACAGCCAAGAGGGCGCTGGCTCTCCTACTTGGGTTGGAAAAAACTATGTATATTGAATTCATTTTTATTTTTACTTCATTGTAGACTCAACCATGTATGGGGATGTAGCTCAGTGGTAGAGCGCATGTATGAGGTCTTGGGTTCGATCCCCAGCATCTCCAGTTATACGCCCGTGACCTTTCCAAGCCAAAAGTCCTCTTCCATACCTTACGTTAGCTTGTGAAACAGCTGTCTGATTTACAATTTCTCCCATTACACATATTGTGCCAGCTTTTTACAAGACTTATTACAGCTTTGTGCTCAGTGAAGACGTCCTTGACAATCACACTCAATGCACAATGTTGCCCTGCGCCAACAAACAGAAAAATTCTAATTCTGAATAGCTTCTTGAAGATTTTCCGCTATGGATAGCATACATTTCAGACATTGTCCTTTCCACAGGCACCTTTGCCCTGCTATCAGTGTTACAAGATTCACAACAGAACGCCATTATGGTTGGGCGCGTGCCACTCAAGATTCAAGTGAGCAGAATTACCAAACAATCAGCTCTTTCCAAGGGGATGTAGCTCAGAGGTAGAGCGCGTGCTTCGCATGTATGAGGTCCTGGGTTCAATCCCCAGCATCTCCATTTATACACTGAAACCCTTTCCAAAACATTCCAAACAATCATCTTCTGATCGACGCATTAGCTTCTAAAAGAGCTCAGTGACTCTCCATTTCAAACATTCTTCCATGCTTTTAAAAAACACACGAAAGCTTTGTCACAACAAATCTTGTTTTGGTTTCAGCCTTACAAATCTTTTCAAATCTTGAAACTTGTGACTCTGTGGTTGCATTGTATTAGCCAGTTCTCATATCAACAGTGCTGGCCAAGAGGGTACTGGCTCTCCTGCTTACAGGGGGAACAAATATTTCAATATATAAATTTTTTTAATATCATTGGAGATTCAACTATTTATGGGGATGTAGCTCAGTGGTAGAGCGCATGCTTTGCATGTATGAGGTCCTGGGTTCAATCCCCAGCATCTCCAGTTATGCTTTGAAAAACTTTCCAATCATGCACAGCAACTCCATTTATATGTCCAAGCCTCTCAAAGCCTCTCAAATTACATTGCAAAACAGCTGTGTCATACACACTTTCATCCATTTCATAAATTCTTCTTTGCATTTAAAAATCATGGGGATGTAGCTCAGTGGTAGAGTGCATGCTCAAAGCCTGGGTTCAATCCCCAGCATCTCCATTTCATATACAGTACATTGAAATATTCAAAGTAATATAAAGTACATTCAAACCCTTTCCAAAACTTTCCAATCAATCATCTTCTGAACCATGCATTTGCTGGTAAATCCGATGTGTGGTTCACAGTTTCATCCATTTCATAAATTGTTCCACGGATTTCAAAACCAGATTACCCAAGTGAACGGTGTTGGCCAAGTAACAAGGACGATGACATTTTTAGAACAGCCAAGAGGGCGCTGGCTCTCCTACTTGGGTTGGAAAAAACTATGTATATTGAATTCATTTTTATTTTTACTTCATTGTAGACTCAACCATGTATGGGGATGTAGCTCAGTGGTAGAGCGCATGTATGAGGTCTTGGGTTCGATCCCCAGCATCTCCAGTTATACGCCCGTGACCTTTCCAAGCCAAAAGTCCTCTTCCATACCTTACGTTAGCTTGTGAAACAGCTGTCTGATTTACAATTTCTCCCATTACACATATTGTGCCAGCTTTTTACAAGACTTATTACAGCTTTGTGCTCAGTGAAGACGTCCTTGACAATCACACTCAATGCACAATGTTGCCCTGCGCCAACAAACAGAAAAATTCTAATTCTGAATAGCTTCTTGAAGATTTTCCGCTATGGATAGCATACATTTCAGACATTGTCCTTTCCACAGGCACCTTTGCCCTGCTATCAGTGTTACAAGATTCACAACAGAACGCCATTATGGTTGGGCGCGTGCCACTCAAGATTCAAGTGAGCAGAATTACCAAACAATCAGCTCTTTCCAAGGGGATGTAGCTCAGAGGTAGAGCGCGTGCTTCGCATGTATGAGGTCCTGGGTTCAATCCCCAGCATCTCCATTTATACACTGAAACCCTTTCCAAAACATTCCAAACAATCATCTTCTGATCGACGCATTAGCTTCTAAAAGAGCTCAGTGACTCTCCATTTCAAACATTCTTCCATGCTTTTAAAAAACACACGAAAGCTTTGTCACAACAAATCTTGTTTTGGTTTCAGCCTTACAAATCTTTTCAAATCTTGAAACTTGTGACTCTGTGGTTGCATTGTATTAGCCAGTTCTCATATCAACAGTGCTGGCCAAGAGGGTACTGGCTCTCCTGCTTACAGGGGGAACAAATATTTCAATATATAAATTTTTTTAATATCATTGGAGATTCAACTATTTATGGGGATGTAGCTCAGTGGTAGAGCGCATGCTTTGCATGTATGAGGTCCTGGGTTCAATCCCCAGCATCTCCAGTTATGCTTTGAAAAACTTTCCAATCATGCACAGCAACTCCATTTATATGTCCAAGCCTCTCAAAGCCTCTCAAATTACATTGCAAAACAGCTGTGTCATACACACTTTCATCCATTTCATAAATTCTTCTTTGCATTTAAAAATCATGGGGATGTAGCTCAGTGGTAGAGTGCATGCTCAAAGCCTGGGTTCAATCCCCAGCATCTCCATTTCATATACAGTACATTGAAATATTCAAAGTAATATAAAGTACATTCAAACCCTTTCCAAAACTTTCCAATCAATCATCAATCATACCTTGGTTCCGGAGGAACGCAATTTCATTGCACTGTGTACCTGTACTCGGTTGTAATGACAATAAAAAAGCCTTGACCTTGACCTTGATTTTCTGAACGATGCATTAGCTTGTAAATCCATTGTGTGGTTCACAGTTTCATTAACACTCAAAAAATTTCAGACATTGTACATTTCACAATTTTGCCCTGTTATCAATGTTACAAGATTCAAATTGAGGGGAAGCCCCTTGGGTTGTTTTTACATGTAAATATGTTTCTGTTCATTTGCTACCGTATATCTCTGATTTCGTCTTGATAAATTAAAGTACATTTCAGACTCACTACATCAATTGTCAGACACAAAGAGTTTTTCCTGAACTGGGAAAATCTGCTTTTAGCTGCAGTGCAATCGTGAGCTGGAATTCACTACAGTAATATCTTAATCCCAGCTTGCTGGAGTCAATTAATTTAAACTTTTATTTTCTAACCACCTTCAGATATGAGAATGCCATGGAAGTATGCAAATTGCCAATGCAGTTAAGTGGTCCTGGTTCAGTGAATGTGGTCCTGGGTTTTATCACCTGTATCTCTGTCTTTATAGGAAAAAAAAAGCCTTTCCAAGCCACTTGAAACAATGAAAGAATCACTAATTGAATTACGCATTAGAGTATGAAACAGCTTTGTACTTCAGAATTTCTTCCGTTTCACACATTGTTCCAGGCTTTTAATAGCATACTATGGTAACCCGATTACAGCTTTTTTTTAACAGGAAAAATTGCCCTGGTTTCAGTGTTACAAGTGTCAAATCTTGACATTATGGCATTATGATTGAGTGCATGACACTCACAGTTCAAGTGTGCATCATTACCAAATTACCAACACCACAACTTGTTGATGTAGCTCAGTGATTGACTGCATGATTCGCATGCATCTCTGTCTTTGGTTCTCAACAATAAGAGCTGTGATTCAAATATTATACTGTACTTAGTTTAGTGATTTATGTGCAAAATTCAGCATTTCATCAAAAACAGAGAATTATGCTGTATTGTAGATGCATATACTGTATAGTGTATTATAATAATATGATTTATCTTATTCAAAAACGTTCTGTCATATTGCGCACCCCTAGCGAAAATTTACACTTTTGCATTAAGTAAATGCAAATGCAAGTAAATGCAAATGCAAGTAAATAAATTAAGTAAATTAACCGGATGAAACTTCAGGTACCCCGTTCACCCCATCAGAGATGGAACTCAAGCTCACCTACCACCCCTTCACAATGGCTGCCCACCTGGCTACTGGACTTCACATTAGTTTGGACAAGTTGCCCGCCTGCCATCACCAACTAGAATTTTACATTCTATGTGACGTACATTACATACTCTAATTATTTGCTACTGTTACTATTATGACCACTACAAAACTATCATCTTTACTTCAGTGCACATGAATATTACAGCATATGTGGTGGTCCAGTGTCCCTTATGAATGGGTCCTCCCTCACGAGCCTGGTTTCTACCAAGGTTTCTTCTTCCAGCTCTGATGGAGTTTTTTCCTTGCTACTGTTGCTTGCTCACCAATTTAAAAAAAAAATTGTCTTGTCGTGTGTTGATTATCTCTGTAAAGCTGTTTTGTGACATTAGTAATAAAAAAGCGTTCTACAATATATTGGATTTGATTTAACATAAAGAAATAGGAAATAACAGATAGGGGAGGAAGATATGACTAAAAGGTATTGGATTACTCACCAACACTAAGTGGGAGGCAGAAATATGAGACAGCTAGGTACTTGTATGTCCCAAAACATGGATCAGTGAAGATGGTGTTTGTAGCTTCCAGAATGCAACTTTTTCTGTAATTACACCTGCAGATGAAAGTGAGACAGTATGAGCAAATAGAAGTATAACAGTACAGTACAGTTTAAGTGAATGATTCTTATATAAGCAACTGTATCAGAAGACCATCAACCTTTAAAAACTCTTACAAATTACCGTGTGACCAGAATAGTAAGTGTGTCAGGAGCATGACAGTTGGTGTTCTCAATCAAACTGTTGTTTAATCTCTCTGAGCAGATTGTCCGATCAGTGCGTCCATAGTTAGCACTGATTATCTGAATCACATCATTTCCTGCACAGAGACACAGATCATTTAGTCTGTGTAACTCACAACATACACTGCAATACATTTCTGTAGTTTTCACAGTATGACTACAGTATAATGAACAAATTCTTACTGAAAACCAATATATAGCATGTCACTGCAGAACTGATATACAGTATGTTACTGTAAAACCTATATACAGCATGTTTTTGTAGAACAAATAAACAGCATGTTACTGTAGATCCTATATACAGTATGTTACTATAGATCCTATATACAGTATGTTACTATAGATCCTATATACAGTATGTTACTATAGATCCCATATACAGTATGTTACTATAGATCCTATATACAGTATGTTACTGTAGATCCTATATACAGTATGTTACTATAGATCCTATATACAGTATGTTACTGTAGATTCTAAATACAACATGTTATTGTAGATCCTATATACAGTATGTTACTGTAGATCATCTATACAGTATATTACTGTATGTTACTCCTATGCATTTGCAAAAAATATTTTATGATCTTGAAAATGTTAATAAATTAATTTGTTTTCATTTAACAATATATTACTTCCCCTTCTTACAATAAAAACATTTACAATACTGTGATTTGTACTGTAATAAAAATACAGTTTTTGTAGGTGCTGTGATAAAATGGATGGTATGTATACTGTGAAATATACTACATGAACTTACTAGCCAATCGCTTCTGTAAGTTACTGTACATTTCACAGGGTAGTTTTAACATATTTCAGCACTGGACTTGGTAACAGTTCAAATGGGTTAACTTATGGTGTCTGTGATAAGTGATCACGGAATTGGTGTGTGAGAATTCAGAGTTGGGGTCAGATGTTAAGTGAAGTAGAGCTAGGCAAGTGGGAGAAGGGACAAATGCTTTCATCTACAGTGGACCATTGCATGACTTTCATTATACATGAGGGTCTTTCAGTTTTACAGGCATCCCTTATCCTGTCAGTGCCTGTTTCTAGTGTATGATGTCCATCATTCTGACAGGTCAAGCAAGAGTCCAGGGTTACATGGATGATGTAATTGTCTCAGAGGCAACAGCTGAGGATCATGAAAAGAATCAGAAGTTTTGCTGCAGCGCATAGACAAGGCAGAACTCAGACTGAATTTTGATAAGTGTCATATCAGGCAACCTAAACTGTGCTTCCTCGGGCACATTTTGTCAGAAAAATGACTGCAGGCTGATGCATCTCTGTATCAGAAGCTCCACTACAACTCAGTGCTCCCCTGCTGAGTGTTACACAGGAGATCAATGCATACAAAGTTCCATGTTTCAGGCCTCAAGGTACCAGAATTCAGAGTTGTTCCTGGATGTTAAATGAAGTAGAGTGAGGCAATTGTGAGTGGCAGAAGGGACACAAAATATTGTTATAGTCTACTGAGTTACATTAAAAGTTTACTTTTTCTTCATATGACTTTGCTCTTCTGGTCATTGAAGTGGAACACAACATTCCTCTCAAGCAAAATATCTAATTTATGTTCATTTTATGACAGTGTGTTAAATGAATAACAATATTGAAAATAACTAGCATTAATTTACATCCCAACAGCATTGGGACATTTGCGAAAGCTATCGTCACACATTTTAGTTGCAGCAGTTGGGCAAAATACATGTAAAGCATTCACAGTGCTTTATTTTATCCACATTTTGTTATGTTACAGCCTTATTCCAAAATGGGTTCAATTCATATTTCCTTCAAAATTCTACACACAATACCCCCACAATGAAAGTGAAAAAATGTCTGTTTGAAATCTTTAGAAATGTATAAAAATACAAAACAAAAATATAACAAGTACATAAGTATTCACAGCCCTTGCTGAATACTTTGTTGAAGTACCTTTGGCAGCAATTGCAACTTCAAGTCTTTTTGAGTATGATAAGCTTGGAAGTTTCTCCCATTCTTCTTTGCAGAACCTCTCAAGAGCCACTCAGGGACATTCACATAGGGACATCCCAAAACCACTCCTTTGTTATCTTTGATGTTTGCTGAAGGAGCATTGTCCTGTTGGAAGATAAACCTTATTTTCCTTGACCCTGACTAGTCTTCTAATTCCTGCTGCAGAGAAACATCCCTACAGCATGATGCTGCCACCACCATGCTTCACTGTAGGAATGGTATTGCCTTGGTGACAAGCAGTGCCTGGTTTCCTGAAGTCATGATATTTCCAAACATTTCAGTCTTTTTTTCATATCGTCTGACAGTCCTTTAGGTGCCTTTTAGCAAACTGCAGATGGGCCGTCATGTGTCTTTTTCTGAGGAATGGGTTCTGTCTAGCCACATGCCTGATAGGTGGAGTGCTGTAGAAACGGTTGTCCTTCAGGAAGGTTCTCCTCTCTCCACAGAGCAATTTAAGAGCTCTGTCAGAATGACAATTCAGTTCTTGCTAAGGCCTTCCTACCACGATCACTCAGTTTGCCAATGTGGCCAGTTTTATGAAGAGTCCTGGGGGTTCCAAACTTCTTACATTTATGGATGATGGAGGCCACTGTGCTCATTGTGGACTTTCAATTCAGCAGAAATTCTTCTCTACCCTTCCCCAGATCTGTGTCTCGATACAATCCTGTCTCAGAGGTCTATAGACAATTTCTTAGACTTGATGGCTTTGTTGTGCTCTGACATGTACTGTCTACAATAAGACCTTACATACACAAGTGTGTGCCTTTCCAAATCAATGACCAATCAAGTTGTAGAAACATCTGAAGGATCATCAGTGGAAACAAGATGCACCTGAGCTCAATTTTGGGTGTTATGGCAAAGGCTGTGAATACTTATGTACATGTTACATTTTTGTGTTTTTATTTTTAATAAATTTGCAAACAAACATTTGTCACTGTGGGGTATTATGTGTAGAAGTTTGAAGGGAAAACTAATTTAATCCATTTTGGAATAAAGCTGTAACAACAAAATGTGGAAAAAGTGAAGTGTTGAGAATACTTTCCTGATGCACTGTAGATCACTTCAATTCATATTAAATATATGTCAGATATACAGATAAATACATATTTAAATGGAAGGACTTAAATGGACACAGATATGTTTAAACATGCAGAAAACAACTCATATGGATAAAGTGGAGTGTGTTCTGTAGGTGGGATTTAAAGTAAGACTAATACGGACTATAAATGGACTAACAACATCTGTAAACTTCATATAGTTTCTTAGACTAAGAAAACAGTTGGACTAGTATATGAATGCAAACACAGTTTACTAGGCATGTAAGGATGTACTCACCACAGTCCAGGGTGCTATAACTGCCTTCACATGTCATGCTAACACCTTGAGGAAGGAAATGTTATAGAACAAACTGAAATCAAAAACAGTATTTTACCAATTAATAATTGTGTATTTAATCATAGTGTAAAATAACCTGTAGTATAAAAACATAAACATTTATGCAGTTGAAAATGTAAATATTATTCTTAGTATTATGTTCATATACAATTGTGTCAACTCAGTCTGATATTAAACATTTTGAATTGTTTCATAAATTAAATATAAATAATTTTATAAATATTGATTTATAAAAAGAATTAATGACACTGGCAATCTGTAGAATGTCAATGTTACAAACGTACGGCCTTGAATACAGTTGTAAGTAGTGTTGTAGTACTTGTATGTTTCAATACATGGGTCAGAAATGTCAAGCACATCAGTCTTAAATTCACACGCAGCCTGTCCATCACACCTGCTCAGAATAAAGAGGACAGAAGTTAGTGGAAATGAACTCTCAGCATTAAGCACTACATAGCCTTTTTTAAACCTTAAATTAGCTTCACAATAATGATGACACTCCAGTAAGTTTAATAGGGAAGATAATGTCTATTATTTCTACTCTAATCTTGGCATGCTGCTAACTGCGCTATGTCACTCTGGTTAAGCCGGCAGACGACAATCACAAGAACTGCATAACTCTATGAAGCTTTAGTTCTTCGTTCACCACTTTCAGTGCTGGTTAAGTATCCTCTCAGCTTGTCCAGAAAGGTATGTGACAAGCGTGCCCTTTAGGGGTGTCTCAACATGTAACATGCTATATAATACTGCTTTTAGGCTCAATTCACAGTACTTTAAATGAATTCTGTCTCTAACCACGTTTACATGCACAAAGAAAAAAGGGGGAAATGACATTCTATTCCATCCATTCTAGTCTGCTTTTCCACTTTAGTAGAAATGGGTAAGGAATATAACCAATTCAGTTTCCACATAAGACAGGAAACCAAGTGAGTCTTTGGAATAAGATCATGAAGAGATTGCCCACAAAATCACATCTTTATCACTTATCATTTTCTGTGAAGCATTAATTAGTCTTTACCTCAGAAAATGTTTAAAAGCTGTAAGCCCACACCTAATTACTTTACATTAATTTTACTGGCCCTAAAATAGAATCCTGTGGGACTCTGATAATCTTAACCACTACTCAATAGTCTTTAGGGTTAATAGCTGAACCTTGAACCTAGAATCTAATCTAACAACAATTTTCAGTAAAGGAATGATTAATTAAATGTAAACATTAAATTAGTGGCAACACTACTGCCCCACTCAGAAGCCACTATAATATTTATTTTCTTGGACATGTAGAAAATGTTTTTTAAAACATTTGTATTCTTAGTAGTAGATACCAAACCAAACCTCTGTACCTTTCAGAGATCAGTGGAATCCTCATGGAACATTTGGTGTTCTGGATCTCTGAAGAAGGGCGACCTGCGCTACAGATGCTGCTGTCTGTACGGCCATATATAGCAGACTTTACCTTTATCAGTCCAATGTCTGAGAACACCAAAGTACAGATATAATTGTGAAGTTCTTTTGGAAAGTGTAAACTAAAAAGGAAGCCACACTGGAGGATGAGTATGTTTATTGGAAATTACTATTTTTTTCACAGTTTTACAAATGAAACTCACCACAGCTGAGGCGCTGGACACTACCATTACAGGTGATTGCATTCTCTGAAATAATACATCACATATGTATGCCTGAGCACATAAGCCTTCCACATTTGGGAACATATCATATGCATATGATCATCACAGTACCGAGGTTATATTGACATTTGACTATTTTACCTGTAGAAGCGACCAGGCCTGGAGCTGCAATCAGCCCTGTAAGACAAACACATTCTCTCCTTCAAATGCCCCTTAAAGTGTCTAAATCAGAGGCTTAATTAGCATACACAGACAAGTAAGCCTACCTCTGTTTTAAGTACTGTCTGTAGTGATAATGGAAGGTGTTTTAATATAACACTCAAAAAACTACATTACACACTGTAAAGATAGAAGAAGAAGGAACTTACAAATGAGAAGAGTCGGCTTCAGGAACAACATTGTGCTGCTGGAGGTTTCAACATCTGAGGCTGAACTGTATTTAAGGCCTACAGTTAATCACACAAAGAAAGGAAGCAGTGACACAACCAGGAAAAAACCTTTGGCAATTACATATTTGCACAAGGTGTGTCACAAGGAAAATGGGGTAGCAGTTCTCTACAATTTGGTCATTTTCCTGCAAAGAGATGATTAATGAATGTCCTGTTAAAGCAGCATTATTTATGCTTTTGTTTTTTGTTTTTTTACTTGACAATTTGTGTTTATACTCCAATCTCTGCACACTGCTAACTGCACAAGAATCTCGTCTGAACAAAGCTGTACTAAAAAGACTGTGCAAAATATGCAAAATGCCCCCCTTGTGCATCCATAATTTTTCTTTTTTGCAATTGAAATATCTTTTTATATGTTCAATTCAGAAACAAACACTGTCTTCACACGTGGTACTAAAAAAACACAAAGTGTGAGTAATTTTAGCTTTCTTTACATGAAACACACATGGTCAGGGGGAGAACACACCAAATTTGACACCATTCTATAAAATATGAAAATATCAACCTGAAAGGAGTGTCTCACAAACAAAACAGTATATAACACGCAAGAAGAAAATTAGATTAACAAGTAACTGTATGTACATAATATATAAGCTGTGCAAATATGTCAACAATTCACAACACAATTTATTTTTGTCACAACACTATAATTTCACTCACAGTTATTCTCCACTCTATTAACTCTGTGTGATCCACAATCAGTCAGCTGTTATTCATTACAGAGCATGATATCTTTATTGTTGATGTAAAAGTATAAATGAGTACTTCCTTACTGAATGCTACTTGTAAAAAGTAGTGTGCAACATGGACTGCAACACTGTAGACTGAATGGCTGCTCATATGATGTTACAGCCATGATGTATTCATAACATGCAGTTTTTAAAGCTTACTTTCGTGTACTTTCTGGACAAGACAGTTATAAGTAGAGTTATGTGAAAAAAAATTGGACTGTCCATATGTTTCAATGTTTTAAACATATGGACTGTCCAATTTTTTTCACATAACTCTACTTATAACTGTCTTGTCCAGAAAGTATATATACATATTTGCTCTTCGTTCTAACAGTATTGATGGGTGTACATGATATAAATAAACACATTAAACAAAGAAATATTTTTTTATCATTTGTAAAATGTAATTTTTAGAAAAGCTCTTTTCTTGTGAATTAAAAGTTAGAACCCCTCCATATTAATTAGTACTCAAAACAGCTAAAATTAGAATCAGGTGCAGCACATCAGCTGCTTTTGCTTAGAAAGGAGGAGGCTGTTTTATTTAAAAGCAGACTGTAAGATGAGTAAAGAAGTTCTTATTAAACTTAAGGACCCTAGGCCAATTTTGTGGGCTGCAGATGCAGATGTCTTCACTTACTGAAATCACATATTGTCATGTGAACATAGTTAGCATTCATCCACTCTTATGCTGACAATAGAAGACTTTCTGTTGACTAGAAAGGATGTTCGAGTTGCTGATGCTGAAACAAGACACATAAAAAGAAACTGCATTCCGAATATGCTAATTAATAATCATTATAAACATTTGTACAGAGACAGAAGTAAAAAGACCCAAATAAACAAGCAAATGGAAACTTTTGTACAGAAAAAATATTCAAATCCAATATTCAAAAAAGAAATACATCCTCAGGAAAATATGGAGGAAAAAAACAAATGGATCTATAGTAGAGTGATCATACATGATCTTTTTCCTGCTAATGTCCTCTTTTTGGAGTGTGAAAAATATGTCTGGGCAGGATTTCTACATTATATAAAATGTCTGTGATTTCACATTGGTTTCATATCAGTGTTTGTTTCCACAGTTTACACACATTCTTCAGATGTTTACAGCTTTAAATGTGTAAATTTAAAGAAGTCCTGCATTCTCATGGCCACTATTAGTCTACATATACTTGCATCTACATCAATCATCAGTCAAACTGCCTCTCGGCACAGCATAAAAACAGAAATATTCATTATTAATGATGGAACAGTTACAGGTTACAATATGAAAGGAAGTTTTCCTTAAGCTCAGCATGGGGTCTGTTTGTAGGAAAGTGAAGGGCTTTTTTGTGCAGGTGTCGTTGAACATTACAACAATGTATCACACCTCTGGGTCTGCTAAATTGTTCTGAAGGTCATTTACAGTCAAGCGGGCATTCTGATTTGCCTTTCTGGCAGTCCTATGAGCAGCTGTCTCTGGAATTCTTCTTGGTCTTCCAGACCTTATTTTGATCTCCACTGTTCCTGTTCACGTCCATTTCTTACTTATTTGAACTGCTAGGCAGCTGCTTAGAAGAACCCATGGTTGCTGTTTTGTGGGTTAGAGGAGTCTGAGTATTTACAAATCTTTGATTTGTGCATCACCTGCCATTTCTTAACCATGACGGAGAAGCCATAACCCGTACATGGGCATTATTAACAGGCTTCCGTCAAAGTAATGAGTCCTCCTGTCTCACAGGGTTCCTGTCCTTTTATATGGTACTCCTTTCTTTTATTCACTCCAAAATAATACAGAACCAAGATAATGCACTGGAATTACTTAAAGTGTGGAAAAGTGTGTTTCACGTCTAACATTGGGAGATCATTTCATCTTCTACTTTGCTTGACTGTTCACTGTAACAGGCGGTTTGACCAGGGGTGCCCAAACTTTGGCATAGAGCCGTATTTTAGTGCGTTCGGCCTGCGCAACTGCAGTGCGCGTTTGACGTTCCTGTCCTGACAGCTGATTGGTGAAGGGCGGGACGAATCAGCGAAGAGGAAGAGAGTAAACAGGAGCAGCTTGGCGCAGGCGGGTCATGTGGTCTGCTGGAGCTTCCCCACTGCGTCGGTACAGCTGCTTCCCCTGTACGGAGTGTAGAGCTGCTAAGAGCGGGATGGAGTGAGATATGCTCTCCGGCTAGACGGGTGGAGAAGGGGGACGTGTTTGTTGCGGATCGAGCAGGTAAATCCAGTGTTTGTGGCAGAGTCAGAGGTGTGTCCAGGTATGTCACACGTGTTCTCTGGGTTTCATTTCTTCTCTGTGTATGAAATGCTGAGGTTAGGAGGAGCACAGATGGGCTCGCAGGCAGCAGCAGTAAATGTACAGCACTGAGTCACTAATGCTGTTTGCTCAGCATCAGGCTGAGCTGGAGACACCCATTAGTCCATTCACCTGTGAACAGTGAACAGTGTGTTCTTTAAGACAGCTAAGATCTCAACCTTTAGAACCCCGTTGGGCCAATGTTATACTTTTATCTGCCAAAAATGAGAAAAGTATTTATTCAAGAATTCCTATGGACTTTTTTTGTAACAATTAGATTCACAAATATATTTAAAAAAATAAGTTCTTCAAAATATTTGAAGTAGTCACACAACAAATACACAATAACCTGTATGTCATTATTATTGTTATTATTATTATTATTATTATTATTGTTATTATTATTATTATTATTATTATTATTATTTATGTAGGTATCAGTATTATCCCGTCTCAGGACTTTTATTCTGAAATTTGAACACTGGGCAAAAAAGAGAACAAATAGCCCCTCCCTTCTTATTTTCCTCTATAATCCAATATCTTGAACAGTGACCTGGCATCATCTGGAGGGTCTTTAGGATGAGGTTGTACTCCAAGTGAAATGACCCCCAATATTTTTCAGACTGCACTACACTGTTAATAGAATGTGATGATTAGAATCTGAAATAATCCTTGACTAAGTTAATTGAAATGGGTGCCTTTCTTAAAGATGTGTGAAGTAGACCAGCAATTCCCAAATCGATCCTTAACACTAGAGCCAAGACATGGCCTCATGGACTTCTTGTACATTTACCTAACAGCTTCAGTGTACACAGTGTAACGGTGTAACATCACACAGCTTTGTTTGGAGTGAGGGACAATTTGCATACATTTGATTTTCAGGTGAGGCATTCATAAAAATGGTGTTACTGCAGATCAGCAACATAAACCCGGAACCTATAGTGAACAAAGGTCTCAGAAAATGAAGTCTGGTTGGGATGTAGATCCCTGTCATTTATTCGGGCCCCCAATTTCACAGCTATTTAAAATAGCTGTGAGTATGAGATTGAGTATGAGATTGAGTATGAGATTGAGTATGAGTAATGATTCAACGAAAGACTTTTAAAATTGTGCACCAATGATAAGGACCTTTTTTTTCAGCCTTTATTAGTAATATTATCTTTTGGCCTCATCTCTCAAATTATTACATGGATTAAGATGAGCTGTTTCCCCTTTCCCCATATCCTGTTTTTTTCAGCTTTCTGTCACATGACTGTGCCATGCTCTGCATTATTCTTTGTTTCAGCTGAAACAAGAATTCCTGACTCATCAACTTGTCTAGCATTGCTGTGCAGCAGATAGCAGTTTCTTCATCACAGAGCTTTGGAATCTGGTTTAATTTTAATACAGAATTGTTGGTAACAGCTGCTCTCATTATGTTTTTTTTTTTTTAACATTTAGTCAGAATGTCCTTCTGTGTGAGCTTGAAGAATCTCTGCTCAAATCTGTCTCGTGTACTTACAAGTTAAATATAGAAGAAAGCATGTGATTGTACTGGAAAAAAGCAAGTTAAGTGTAGATTTAGATGATTATTTAAGGTTTAACAAGGTAGAAATGAGCCCGTGTTGAAGGAAGACTGTAAATCAGCTGACTGCAGGGTGTTGTTTGGTGTTATAGTTCAGTAAAGAGTAACACAGAAAGAACTCGTGCCTGTTCCTAAGAGAACTAATAAAAGCGACTGAGGCTTGTTCCTCTATAAAGTGCATAAGCTACTAATAATGTAATGGTTCATCAAAAGTCATATGTTTGGTGTCTGAAGAGTTTTGAGGCTGCTATGTCACTCAAACACAGTTTGGATGATCTAGATTTCTTCAGATATAAAAAAAAATTATATACAGATAGATATTTTGTACTTAAGTACTTTAAGTACTGAATGTTACTCATTTGTTATTGCTTATTATAGCAATGCTACTGTTATACTAGTGCATCCTGTTCATTATGTTTAAAGTGATATATTTCAAGCTTTTTAAAGTTGATACTGTGATTAGTCGTATGAATACGAATATGAATTAATTTGTTTTAATATTTTGAGTTTCTGGTTTTCTGTTTTTCGTGAGCTTTAAGCCAAACCAGTCAACAGTAAAACAAAAAAGGCTTGAAATGTCACTTTACATGTAATGAATATAAAGTGATGATCACAGTGATCACAGATTAACTTAACAATATTAAATCTCTTTTAGATGCACTAGTACATTATGCTACTGCTATGTATATTTAATCCCCTGTCTTTGTTTGAAGGCTCAATCATGGCAGCATTGTTGGAGCAGTATCGCAAAAGAATACGGACTGAGTTGGACAGAGTTGTGGATTTCTGGCTGCAGTTTTCTCATGACAAACAATATGGGTGAAATAACCAAACATCGCATATGTCATATATTCAACTGGAAATGAACACATTAGTCGATGTGGTTGGAACCAAAGAGTTATTTTACTCGTGTTTTAACACCGAGAGAGTACATCCCTTCCCATCAACAGGTCTTTCATGTTTGGAAAAATAGTCTGGCAACACCAGACAGTACGTGTTTTATTCATATAGCTCTTGGAAAAAGGATAAAATGCACCGAATGTCCTGATCTGTAGACATTTTACAACTTATAACATACATGAAATTAGAGATGGTAGTATATGAACCTTTTTTTGTAATCAATAAACAAAAACCTTTTTGCAAATGGCCTGCCTTGAAAGTCAGTAGAAACACAGCTCCCGATGTTGTTGCATTTTCCAGCTGCGAGGGATGACTTAGAGTGTATTATTCCTATGTGAATGAGCTCTCCTTAGATTTGAAGGCTTGCTTTGTTAAATGCCCTGCTGCTAGTAAAGAAGGTTTAACAGTTTGTCCTGTCACCTGGTAGTGATTGACAGTGCAGCCAGAAATAATTCACTGTGCTTCAATTTTTGCACATTTTATGTTACAGCCTTTTTCCAAAATAGATACAATTCATTTTTCCCTCAAAATGACAGCAGGAAATGTTTGTTTGAAACATTTGCAAATTTATTAAAGACAAACCACAAAAATATAGCATGTACATAATTATTCACAGCCTTTGCCATGACACTCAAAATTGAGCTCAGATTGTCCTTCAAAGGTTTCTACAGCTTGATTGTACAACTGTGGTAAATTCAGCTGATTAGACATGATTTTGAAAGGCACCGCTGTTTATATAAGGTCCCATAGTAGACAGTAGCATGTCAGAGCACGAACCAAGCCATAAGGAATTGTCTCTAGACCTCAGACATCCTTGATGATGACCTGCTCCAGAGCACTCTGGACCTCAGACTGGGACAAAGGTTTCAACACAACAACGACCCTAAGCACACAGCCAAGATAACAAAGGAGTGAACTCTGTGAATGTCTTTGAGTGGCCCAGTCAGAGCCCAGACTTGAACCCAATGGAACATTTCTGGAGATATCTAAAAAATGGCTGTGCACCAGCACTCCCCATCCAATCTGATGGCGCCAGAGGTTCTGCAAAGAAGAATGGGAGAAACTTCCCAAAAACAGATGTGCCAAGCTTGTAGCATCAGACTCAAAAAGATTGAGGATGTAATTGGTGCCAAAGATGCTTCAGCAAAGTATTGAGCAAAGGCTGTGATTTCTTATATACATGTTATATTCGTGTGTTTTTTTTGTTTTTTTTTTTTGTTTTTTTAATAAACTTGCAACGATTTCATTGTCATTGTGGGGCACTGTGTATAAAATAATGAGTGGGACAATTATGGAATAAGGCTGTAATATAACAAAATGTGGAAAAAACTGTGCTATGAATATATGTGTGTCTGTGTGTGTGTGTATGTTGTGTGTGTGATGCTACAAAGACTAAAATGGATATTTTTGTTTTTCTCTGTTATAGTGGCTTTTTCACCTGCATTGGAAAAGATGGGAAGACATACGATGAACTTAAATATGTGTGGTTACAAGGCAGACAGGTGAGAATATCCACTTTTTTTATTTAATAAAGGAAAGCTAATGCTATTGATGGTGAAAACACTGGCTAAACAAATGTGATGGTGCTTGATGGAGAACAGGGGCTGTGTCCGAAACTGTCGCCTTGCAACAATCATTTGTGTTTCATAAACAGTCTGAATGTCTGTCTTTCTCAGAGAAACTGAGCTTGAATATTGAGAATTCTGGGTATTCTGTGTCTGAGTGGGTACATTGCTTGTATACTATATATTACAGTACATTGTGGAATTGTTACAGTGCACTGAAGATTCAGTTCAGTTTTATCAGACTATAGTAAATAGGGCTTAGTTTTGGCCACAGCAAAGGATTGTGTTGTAAAGTTCTGTAACTACTGCTGCAGGTATGGATGTACTGCCGGCTCTACCGCACAGTTGAGAGGTTTCAGAGGCCTGAGATCCTTGAAGCTGCCAAATCAGGTCATTTTTTTCTTGTTTAATTGTGTGTGTATAATAGCCAATACTACTTTTAATGCCTTTCAGTTCTCTCATGAAAGATGATGTGCATTATTCAGAAAATATAATTTCGCCTCTGCACTTCAATAAACTCACATTCAGCCTGAAGAAAATGAGAAAATTATAATAATGATATTTATTACAATATCTAAGTTTCACATATGAGATTTCTTTCCCTCAGCTTTTGAAAATGTTCTTCTTTGCGGTACATGTGGAGGGAGTATTGTCATATTTAAGATTTTGTAAAACTCTGTTTTATGAACTGGAACAACATTTAAACGTGGACAGAATGACAAAACTACTACTACTTCTACTCACTAAGCCCCACCTTTGCAGGCTTATTCTTGACTCCATAACTACATTTTTCAAATATCCAGCGTGAGCAGGACACCCACTCATACTGAGGGTGGATGCATTCTTTTAAAAATAACTGGATACGTGTGGACTGAAACTCAATGTGTAGAGATGGAACATACAGTCAGCTCAAAGCAGCATTATGTAAGGGGATGGGATTTTTGCTCTTGTTTTCCCGCTACTTTGAGCCACTACTATAGGACACACGTTACACATGCCTGTCAGGAACCTTTGAAGGTATGGAACCATCACTGAAAGAGGTGGAAGCATGTTCATGTTTATCTGTTCTGCTCTGAAACCTACTGTATTGGAAATACTTCCTTACAGGAGCTAAACAAGCTGTGTGTCAACTATGGGTACAACTTAAAGTAGCTCAGTGCATTCATTAGAAGGGGTGTTCATAAACATTTGGACGTAGCTATAGTGTCAAGCCCAGGTGAAGAGATGGGAAAGAACTGTATTTTAATTTCAGTTCAATTGTGTGTGGATTAACCACACAAACCTGGTGTGTTATCAGATAACTTTTGGAATTTGCTGATGATGATCCAGAGTCTTTAAGTTGTATGATGTATTTGTACCTTTTTACTGTGTTTTCATTCAGGTGGAGCATTCCTTCAGCAATTTGCTCGAGTCCAGTCATCTAATGACCATGAGAAGTGTGCATTCTGTCTCACAAGAGATGGTCACCCGGTGAAGGTTCAGAGGACTATTTTCAGCGAGTGTTTCTACGTTATGGCCATGGATGAGCTATCTAGGGTCACAGGAGACAAAGGGATGCAGGTGAATTTCATTCTGGAACACAGTTCCACAGCTGCACAGCTCAATGCTGGGGGACTTCAGCTATCAGCTTTATAATATACAGCTTGATCTAGTTCTTTTTACTGGTATTAATCAAAACCAGTCTTCTTGTAGGCCAAACTGCAGCATGGATCTCCAAAGGTGTTTTGGTGTGGTTCACTAATACATGTGGGGATGTTCTTGTCACTGTTTAGAGGCTGAGTATTGCTTGGTCTTGTGCTATGTGACGTCACACACCCACGGGTAAGGCCAAATATGTGACAGTTGGGAGCCGCCCAAACAGAGTAACCATTTATGACCAAAGCTGGGAACCCTAACCATAACCCTAGTGAGATGGGAAGTGTGTGAGAATCTAAGATGATTAGTCTGACGTAGTATTCTTCTGTTCCTTATAGGCTGAGGCAGAGAGTATGATGGATCAGCTAGTCCACTGGGCCCTGATTGACTCTTCAGGTCTGGGTCGGCCTAAGCTAACAGGTGATACCCCGGTCAACAGCATGGCGGTTCCAATGATGCTCCTGTGCCTTGTGGATCAGCTGACAGAGGGCAGGGAAAAGCTGGCAGAGAAATATAGAGAGCTGGGTGACTGGTGTGTCAGGCAGATACTGCAGCATGTACAGGTCAGTGTACTGTTTAGCTGATGGATTGGTTTTATTTGTAGAGGTGGAGGAATGTAATTTTAGTGTATATAAAGTACAAATTTCAGTATATTTAAATTTATATATCATATTATATATCGTATACCCCCATCCATTTAAAATATATCGGGATATGATTTTTTTGTCCATATCACCCAGCCCTACTGATAATGGATTCTAAATCACCTTAAAAATAACATTTAATTTGAAAACGGCTACGCTATACAGAATGTGGACGGTTTGCGGGCATACAGGCTGTGCTGTGTTCACATCCACAGTAGGTATGAACCCCCCCTGTACACACCCTTGTTCTCAGCCTTCAAAATAGCCCCCTGGCCTAGCTGTTGTGTCTGCCTATTTGCCCTCTGTCTACAGCACATATTAACATTTGCCTCAGACCCAACGTATCTGTGCCATGTATGGCAAAGCTAAACTTCTCCACTCATGTCTCTGTACTGAGAAATCCCATGATGGAAACCAGTGTGGTCCACAAGAATTGAATTCTGTGCAGCAACCTGGGAAGCATCTTTCTGACTTCCTGATTAAATAGAACTGCTTTAGGTGCAGGAGGTTCAGAACATCATTGTATCTTAAATTTCACAGAGTTGTTTAGACTTAAAAGTACACCAAATGTGTAGATGTGACTGAAACAAAAATACAGCAGTTGAAAAGACAAGGAAATCTGTTTTGAAAGGGCCTGATCATGTTCCTGTAAACATGTAAAACAGCACTGAAGCATTTTAGAATCAATACAGTTCAATACAGATTTGCTATCTTTAAAGCCATCCATCACAACGTTTTTACATGTCCAACAGCAAGCGAGAGTAGTGTTTTTGTCCATGAACATTGACAGAGGTGATATTTGGAAATTTTGGAATGACATTCGGAATAAAAAATAAAATAAACTCCATCTTTTCGTTCAATTTGTCACCAGAGAGACGGAAAGGCCATTCTTGAAAATGTCTCAACAAGTGGAAAGGAGCTCCCTGGTTGCCAGGGACGACTGCAGAACCCAGGTACTTTGTGATTCTCTTGGAGAACGAAGAACACTGAGCAAGTGGAGACCCTATTCTTTTTTTTACTGCATGCATTGTATACAGCTTAAACGTACACCCCGATGCTGAAACGCTGCTGTAAGAGTTCCTCATGTCACATATAATGAGCTCAGGATTTATTTAGTGGAAGCAAAGTCAAATTTAAGACGTGCTTTTTGTCCCAAGGTCATGCCCTGGAAGCTGGGTGGTTCCTTCTGCAGTATGCAAAGGCACAAGGTGACGCAGAGCTGCAGAAGATAGCAGTGGAGAAGTTCATGGACCTCCCTTTCCTCACAGGCTGGGACACTCAGCATGGGGGACTCTTTTACTTCCTAGATGTAGATGGACACTGTCCCACTCAGGTTAGAATGGCAACCCTAAACTTCTACTTCACCACATTGCTTTTATAGTTTGTTAACAAGCCACTCATCGTTCTAGTCAAATGGCGAAGGGCTTCACATAGGAACACTCAAAGGAAATGATCATTGATCTAGTTCAGTCGTTCTCAGTCCTGGTCCTGGAGTACCATTGCCCTTAAAACAAGCAGGGCAGTGGTACTCTAGGACCAGGATTGAGAAGCACTGTTCTCCAGTAGTTGGAATTTTTTTCCAGTCATTATGCTGGTCAGTTTGAGGACTACAGCATTTAGAGATTCAGCGGGAGGTGGAAAAGTTGAACTCTTATTGTAAATGTGCATCAGGACTGCCATACCGGATCGGTTGAGGCCCGGGTTACCAAAGACCACCTCCGGTGCTGTTGACCAGCAGGGTGCTGGTGGTAATTGGACTACTGTACGTTGAAGACCATTGCGGTTAGGAAGGCGGGTTAGAAGGATCATTGGTGTAACAGTAGAGGAGGCAGGGGATGGGGCAAGATGGAGGCAGATGATCCACTGTGGTGACCCCTAAAGGGAGCAGCCGAAAGATGATTGTAAATGTGAATTTTTTTTTTTTTTTTAAACAATTGCAGTATATTCTCTTGTAGTATCATGATATATTGAATAGCCCCGAGTGGTGTGGTGGGCTAAGGTGCTCCCACTATGATCCTGGGGTCGCTGGTTCAAATCCAGGTTCATGCTGCTCACCGTTGGCAGCCGGGGTCCAGAGGGTGAGAAATTGCTTTCCCTCGGGGGATGGGCAGATGGCGCTCATCTCACAAGTGTGCTGTTGGTTGACACAGACGTCTGCCATCTCCTCCAAGCGCGATGGCTGCCCGGCAATGATACAAATGGCTATCGT
The DNA here is from genome assembly GCA_034509495.1 of Acestrorhynchus altus. NCBI lineage: Eukaryota > Metazoa > Chordata > Actinopteri > Characiformes > Acestrorhynchidae > Acestrorhynchus > Acestrorhynchus altus. The sequence goes on from CM067515.1 coordinate 8,787,649, forward strand.
CACATGACTCTGTGTGTCTGCCATCCATTGTGTCAGAACCGGGAATCCGGTGTTCTCCTCCAAGCATGATGGCTGTCCATCAACGATACAAATGGCGGCAGTTCGAAAAGAGGTGGTAGGCTGTCGTCACATGACTCGGAGGAAACATGTGGACGATCTCTCCCCCCTGGTCGAGAGCAGGGCATGTAATATGGGAGGTTACTTAGGGGGGATGGGTAATTGGCATGTCTAAATTAGTAGATTACAGATTGTTGCCAACGTGCATTTTTAAGTAATAGAAGAGTTGGCCATTTAAAGACAATATCATTTAACGATTAAAAAGCTACTGATGTAAAAAAATAAAAGTGAGACATTTTCACACATGGATTGGCCTCCACCTGAACCTCATTGAGAATCTTTGGGATGTGCTGAAGACTTTGCGCAGTGGTCCAAATCTCCCACATCAATACAAGACCTTGTCATATAATAAACGAAACGTGACTAACATGACTACTAAACCTTGCACTTTTGTAGCTGGAGTGGAATATGAAGCTGTGGTGGCCACACTGCGAGGCTCTTATCTCCTATCTAATGGCCTACAATCACTTCAGAGAACCTGCTATGCTGGAGAAGTTCACGCAGGTCTTTGACTACACCTTCAGTCATGTGAGTAACATCTGTAATAATATTTCAACCAATTTATTTAGGCATAGTTTGTCTGTGATGTTCAGAGTGTAAATCTTCCACAGCAGTATTTCAGCTCATGCTTTGTTTGACATGGTGAGTGCTGAAGGTTCCTCTTTTGACTGAGAACAGAGCACATATGGGTATAATAAACATTTATGAGAGGTGGTTTATGATGCAGGTGTGTTTTCTCAGACTAAGTCCAGAGTGTGACCTGCTTTTTGTTTGCTGCTCTGTCTCGCTCAGTTTCCTGATGAAGAGCACGGAGAGTGGTTTGGATATCTGAGCCGGCAGGGCGAGGTGGTGCTGGACTTCAAAGGGGGACCTTTCAAAGGTGAGCTGTTTAAACCACACAAGATACAAGTTCAGGATTTTTCAAGCAATGTGTCTCGTATTCTTGGACAAATGAATCGTTTACAGTCCAGTTTTGAAACCTAATGCCAACATGTGATCTCAACGTGATGTTCTGAAATTGCTGTTTGAATAAATACAATAAATAAATCTGGTCTTTCTGGTTTTAAAATGCTCAATACACAAGTGTGATCATTTCCCCCAACAGAGCCCCTAAGGTGACATCTGGTCATCTGGTCTAGTTTGCTGGTAGTTACTTAATAACTTATCATAGTTGGTAGCATGCAAAGTATGCATCAGACAAGCAAGTTGGGCAGTTGAAAGAGTTCAAGACAGGTCACATCCTAGGGCTCCAGGAAGCAGGATGGACCAGTTGTACAGACATAACCTTGAATGCTGTTGGCAGCAGTGGATAAAAGAAGGCAGACACCAGTGACATGAAGGGTCTGGGAGACTGACACGAACCACAGAGAGAGAACCGACGGATTGTCTGATTGGATTGTGTGCGGATTGAGCGGTCAGTCTCAAATGTTTACATTCAGTGAGCAGTGATGCCTTCCATGATTCGTTCTCTTAGTGCCTGCACCACATGCACACAGATGGAGATGCAGTTAATGATTGCCTTTAACATCAAGTCTGTGACACCAAAGAAGGCAATGGTGTCCCGCCAGACTGTTGTGGGGGTTGAGCGATGAGTCCCAATTTGTCTTGGTGGAGACAACCAACAAATCCAGCACCTGCGTCTCCAGACCTATCCCCGTTTGAACATGTGTGTGATGCTATCGGACGCACTATCAACACTCTCAAATAAGTTCTATATTCTGAGTGTAGTGATCTTACGTCTGTGTCATTTCAACTCAATTGCAGTGACAAGATCTTATTACATTAGAAACTTGTCTAAGCCTCAACTGTGGCTTATTGGATTTGAGCATTTTTGTTTGCTTGCTTTCAGGGTTCTTCCATGTTCCTCGGTGTCTCTACATGTGTGAGAAGATGCTGGATCACCTGCTTGCAAATGAAGATTCCTGAATATGATAACTGTTGGTTGATGACATTCCGGAGCTGTGCACCCCCTCCTTCTGTACAATACATGCTTTATATTTCTAAGTGCCAACAGGTTTACATGGATTTTTTTTGTCATGTACATATATATGGAAAGGGATCAGCTTTTATTGTGTAGTGGTCAGGCTGTAGACCTTCTGCCTATTCCAGGTTCACAAAGTCCAGTTTCTAAAATAGGATTAGCCGAGTATATAAACTGTGGCTGAGGAGAGGAGTGAGATTCAAATTCAGGCACGTTTCTGGACAGAACTGCAAGATTCTACTAAGATTCTAAGCCTGTAGAAGTATCTCAAGCACTTGACATGAGAAGAAGAAATTAAGGTGACTGAGGTTTTCTACACTCTACACTACATAAGCACTTTGACAGCACTAATTATTCCTTCTTTCCAGACAGAAGGCTGTTTTCCTGTTCTTCTAGCTCTTGCTTGTTTCCAATATCCTGAAAAATAATACTGATTAAGTGGCTAAGCTTGAATCACCATCCTTCAAGATGTATGTTTTCTGTCATGGCACTGAGGTGGTGGAACTAACTTCCCATGAATGACCAAAGAGCCAAATCTTCTAATGACGATTGAAGACCTCAGATCTTTCAAAAGCATATAATTCTGCAGTAATTAAAGGCTTGGGATTGTAATTACATGTCTTACTTTGAAGTCTTTGATATTCAGACACTACGTTATAAAGGGATAAGCAGTCAGTTCTAGATTCCTGCAGTTTGCTCCAACAGACCTACTAAACCTGCCGGTTGTCAGGTGAGTTGAGTCAGGTGTGCTTGAGCAGCAAATGCTCCAAACTGTGCAGGAATCCTAACATTCAATCTGTTCACTCCAGGACCAGGATTGCGTAACCCCTGGTGTGTTATATAATATTCACTTTTTGACACAAGAATCTGGTTCTTTTACATTTTATAAACATTTCAGTGAAAAAAATGACTTGAAATAAATTTTCAGTGTTTTATCTTCTGTAAAGTTCACATTTCTTTGACAGTGACCATTTCTATTTAGAGTGTTATTTTTCTGTGTCAATGCTGGCACATGGCACTGTACAATTAGTGGCATCTGTGGACTCATACTAGATGAAACTTTAATTGAACTTGTGTAAATCACGCTGGATTAGAGCGTCTGCTAAAAATCAAATATAAATGTGTTTATATGTGACCTGAAATTATAAACACTCTGGAGTCGTGTTGATTTTACCCCAAACCGCAATCCATAATTTAGGTAAGATCATTTCAATTCATCTGCAAAAACTATTTGCTGTCTCAACACAAAAGGTTTGGTTGCACTATGTCTAAGTAAATTCCTCACCAGCTGTAAACTGCAGCATTAACAAACATACACACACTAGTGAATTCATACACAAGGGGGCATTGAGCACATATTCATGGAGCAGTGGGCAGCAATATCCACAGCACCTGTAACAGTTAGGGAGTAGGAGACTCACTCAACGGAGCTTCAGTCACGTCCTGCCAAATCAGCGAATCAAACTGGCAACCATCTAAACCACCAGGCCACAGCTGCCGGTTTGCTTTTATTATAGCTCAATTTTTTGTATTTGTAACTTCTCTTTCAATAAAAATCCTAAATCATTCACAAGTACTGGAAAAAAAATCCTTCGGGACCTCGTTTTACTGTAAACGGTTCATAACTGAATGGCTCCAGCAGACAGATCACACCTCCACAGACTCCTAAAACAATTCTAAACTTTTATTCTCTAACAAGAGTGAAAAGAAACAAAAAGGCAACATTGAAATGAAAATGTTTATACACAAACTCACAACAATTGCTTGTCTGCAATACCAATAATAATAATATAATAATTATTAGAACCCAGGATCAAAATAAAATGGAGATAAAGTAAGTTACAGTGAGGTGTTTGTACAGTTCCTTAGACGTTTGGGAGAAGGGAAGAAGAGAAAGAAAGAAAGCAGGAGAAAAGAGACAGCAGAACAAGACAAAACAAAAAGCCTCAAAGGAAAAGTAAAAGAAGTGAAATGGTTAAAATTAAAAGTCAGTAGATAGAGAGGAATAATATGCAGTGACCTATTTTGGGAAAGTAGCACCAAAACTCAAACGCCTGTTTTTTGTTTTTTTTTTGTTTTTTCTTTTTGTTTTTTTTCCCCCCCACGCTTCCCAAAATAATCTACTAGTTTATTCAAAATCTGAGAGTCTCCCCCAACAGCCTCAACAAAACACGAGACTCAATACATAAAAAATACAAGTACTGTCATGGCAACTGTGCCACACTCCTCTTTGTATGTCCAAGTCACCAAACCAGTGTGTGTGTGTGTGGGGGTGGGGGTGTGTAGCTAGACTATGTCACATTATGCAGGACAGCAAACTGGCACTGGGGTCAGTGCTGTTTGGTACAGTTTAAACAGACAGCCAGGCCAGAGGGCAAATTCCCAATAACCGCCACTGGAAAGCATCAGACTGCGAATGTGGAGGGGGACTGTCAGACAGAACAGCGCTGCATTAACAGAGACCAATGAAGAAGAGGCAGAGTCTGGGATGAGTGAAAGATGAAGAAACTTGATGAAGTCATGAAGACAAAAAGAGGGAGTGTGGTAGTTAACAAAATTTGCTGATAAAGGGAGTGTGCACGAGGGGTGGGAATGAAATGAGTAGGTCTGTCAAAGACAGTAGAGGTGTGTGCACACGTTAACGCACGTGTGAGCTTAATAAATGTGACAAATGAACATGTAATCTCCTCCGCTGTCTGGGTGCTTCTTTGGCCCAGAGTAATTTACTGAACTGTTGCTTTGTGGGTCTTCATTCCACCTTCATCCTCTCCACATCCACACACAATTCATCACAAAACCTGCAGTGGAGAAGAGAGAGGAAAAAGACAATCCAGTGAAAACCTTGGACAACCAGCAGCTGTAGATGACTTCCTTTTTGTAACCCTTTAATGCAAAGTGCATCATTTGAGTTTGAGACTAAAGTCAACACACGTACATAGAACTGCTACAGTTAAGTCCAAAGTGGGGTGATGATTTTGTACGAGGGGGAACTTGTTAATCTAGCTCCTGTGTTTTTATGACTGAGAGAGAGAATTGTGAAATGGGCGTTCATTAACTTGTGCGTATAGAATTGTACAGAATTCAGTTGTTTTTAGATGTGTTCAGTGGAATTCAAGAATGAAATTAAAAACAAATTTACATTCTCTTGAATTTGACTATGTTAGGTAACATTTCATTTGATTACACTTTTAAATAATAAACTGGTTGTTTCACAATCATCTAGCTAATATTTGAGTTTCTTAAACAATACACAAAACTTTAACAGGCTGACTGTGTGAGAATAAGAATGCTGTATTGTGGGTCTGCAGATAGAACTTTCGAAATAGCACCAGCATGATGAAACAGAGTAAACTGAAGGAGTGTCTTACTTCACAACAGCTGTGCGGTCATTTCACAATAACAACCTTGATTGTTATATTGCTTTAAGAAAAGAGTTTGTAAAATACTGTTACACTAAATAAATTGAACTTACATTTAGTATGTTTTCTTGCTGGTGTTTGAGTTCCTTAACTAGCAGGTTGTTGCTATTTAATGGACTCCACTCACCACCTGCAGTTTATTACTCAGCTCCTTACAAACACCAACTAACTAAACTCAGTTTCCAATTCATTTCTTTAATCCTTTTAGTTTTGTTTTTGAACATTGTTTTATTTTGCTCAGGGCATTTATGTTAGGAGTTATTTAGCAACAACTTTCAGTGGAGTGATAGAGGTTGTGTGAAAAAATGTGCTGCAATGACAAAAAAAAACAAAACGAGAACATCTCAATCAATCAGCTTGCTCAGCTGAATCATAACCTCTTTATCGCTCTCTGCATATAGAAAACCAAATGCAGTCTGGACTAAAATCAGACCAACATAGTTCAGTTAAAACAAGCTATTTTGTCTGTAATTTTCTCTCAAGAAAAAAAAAAGCAGACGTGGTCCCTCTGGACAGGAAAAGAAATATAAATAAATAAAACCTTTAAAAAATTCTGATCTTCAGTGAAAAAAAATACTGTCCCAAGACCGTATGTACATTTAATCCCATCCAAGTCTGGCTGCAAAAATGAAAGATGTAACTGTCAGCAATCCAAATCTGTACTCTTAACTACTTACTCCAAAAATAAAAAAAGGTTCAAATGTACCAACGTGATCTATAACTGAGCATGAAGGACGAGAATATGCTTGTTGGTGTGTTTTTGGACTACCTCCTGGTTCATCAGTACAGGTGTGTGGTTAACAGCTCGTGCTTTCTTGGACTCTGAGGGCTCAGCGGACTTGGATGCTCCTTCAGCTTTATGACTCTTCCTCTTTCGTCGGGAATCCTTCGTCCTGCTGCCACGACCTGAACGCTTCTGCTCCTGCAGCTCGATCTGATTCGCACAGGAAGACAAAAATCAACACGTGCACAGAAATCCACATGTACTGACAATACCTGTCATCTCTGCAAGGGGATTCCATTCTATTACGGTGAATAATGCTTTTACTCTATGAGTAAAACAATGAATTAATGAACACACCCTGCTCTACTCATACATATAACAGCCAAGGCTCTTCTACCTGTAATAATGTGTGTAGTGACTGGAGAGGTAGCGATGAAGCTGCCAGCAGGAGTCTGTAGATGGTGTGTGTCTGGTCTAGAGTGACCTCTAGCAGGTCGCCCTCTAGCTGAAGCTCCTCTAACTGCGCTCTGGTTGAGGGGGTCAGTTCAATCACTGGACCCTTAAGACATGATAACAACGGCACCAGAGACTCAACCCCTAATAATAATAAAAAAGAGAGAGAATTCAGGGAGGTGGGAAAAAAAATCTCATCTGCACATACTGCATAAATACTAATTGATGCATATTGATTGATCTGCACGTAATGAACAACACTAACCTGCTATGTTGTGAATATCTGGTGTTGTAACCCCATTTTCACAGCCAGACTATGTAAAGAAAAAGTTTACACAATGAATTCATGACCAAAACAAATAAACAAAACAAAACAAAAAACAAGCAAGATCTATGTACATAAATAGGAATTCTGGTCTGTTTTTTTTCATGCACATGTCTAAAAGTACATAAACTATTATTTATAAAAAAAAAGAATAAATTATGCACATGTAGATGGTCACAAGTGCAGCAAAGTGTAAAATTGTCAACTCTGATCCCAACATAACTGCATTGTGCATGCATCATTTGTTGCCAGCATGTTCTGTTTAACTTGTGCGATTTTCCAACTCTCACCTCTATTCCATTAGTAGCTTTCTTTTTCTTTTTTGGTGAGACACCCTCTTCTGTCAAATCTATAACACCATCTTGTTCCTCTGAATCTGACAGTACAATTACATCCTCCTTTTTCTCTTTCTTTTCCTCCTCGGGATGCTGCTGGTTCTCCTTTTCTTTCTCAATCTGTGCTTCTTTGAGTTCCTGCAGTCTCTGCAGAGCTTTCCGCACTTCTGGAGTCTCCAAAGCCTCTTTGGCTCGGCCCTGCCAAGTGATGGCTCTCTCAGTGAGGCACTGGAGGGCCTCCCCCTCAGGTAGGCGCACGGGTAGCCTCTGCAGTGCCACCAGCAGAGCCAGGATGGTCTCTAACCGTGGGCGCCGTGAGCGCTGGCACCGTGGGCACAGGAAACGCGTGTCCCAGTCCCACCAACAAAGCGGGTTAGTCAGGGGTGCGTCTGAAGGTCCAAGAATAGTAGGGAATGGCACGCAGCCTCCGTGGAACCAGTCTCTGCACAGGTGGCAGCGGTACAGCAAGGGCCGTGGTGGGCCACCGCACACACACAATGATTGGCAGGATGTGCGGGAGGGGGAGGCACCACCGTTCTGTTGTGGGTTACCAGGGGGAGTGTCTGAGTCCGTGGAGTCCCTCCGCTCTGTCTTAATGTCCCTGGACTCTGAGCCCCCCGTGTTGCTCTCCAGACCAGGCTTTGCTAAGTTTATCTGCTGCAAGCGCAGGAGGGCCTCCTTTTCCTGGCGCTCACCCTCTTTGAATGCCATGACCTAGTTGAATAAAAATGCACAGAAAACACTGAAATCACTGAGACACAGGAACAAACCTGTGCCTGAAGCAGTTTGCTTCTGGACAAACAGGACAAGCCACATACACATAAAAAGACGACACAGACCACGTGTTCCCGAAGGCAACAGTACTGAAGATGTCTGTGTTACCCCACTAAATGTAGCAGATTCAATAAACAGTTTCCAAATATTCTGCATATACTTCGTGTTTGTGCTCTGACTCACAATAGCTCCTGGGTCTCGGAGGTCCTGAGCAGTGAGACCCAGCACATTGACATCGGAGTCAGCTTCAGAGCTTATGGAGTCTTCCCTTCTTTTCTTCCTCTTCTCCACACATGGACATAACACCTGTACAGAGAGGAAAAAGTATTCAAGGAACCACTACTGCTAGGAGTGATGAAAGGCTACAGATATTGTTCAGCTTAAATGACTCCACGAAAAACCTGGCCAAACTGGTCCATGTTTTTCAAATAACAAGTACAGTAACCTCCAACAAAACTTGTCAAACCACTTAAAAATCTTTTGGTTCCTGTATGCTAATAATGATCTGAGTGTGTTAACCGGCCTATGGGCCTTCCCCCTTACCTCTAGCAGGCTGTGCTGACTGGTCTTCTTCAAGAATGTCTTGCTGGCCTTGTCTCTCCAGGAGTGAGCACTGGCCACCTGCAGCTCCAGCTGTCGCAGCTCCTCCATCCTCACAGGAAGGTCTCGGCCAATTGCAACGAGGCCTTCCAGGTCATCCAGGCATGGGTAGTGTTCCCCATTCTGCTCCATGATACAGAATTATTGATGAAGAGAAATGGGAACAAAATAACATTTACAATATTTACAGTTTAAAGTCTTCACAAATTGAGAGATACTTAAGTAAAACCCTAAATGATCATTATGATCAAAAACAACGGATTCACAATGTTACACTGGGATATTACCATTAAAATATTTAGAGAAGTCCTGTGACTTCTATGACAAGAAAAACCACAAACAAGCTGCTCAATTAACATAATATTCAATAATTTTTGCCAATATTCAAATTCTTATGGGTTAAGATTTGAATGTCAATCTTCATAAAAAGAAATATAAAGTATAGCATTAAACCAAATATTCAATTAAAAATAAACAAAATGTGCAGTTCTTGCCTGGATTTCCTCCAGATCAGTGACCCAGGCACGAGCCCGGCTCAGACAGGCCTGCAAGGACATAATGTTAGGCAACTGCACTGGAATCAGCTGAGCCTCGTTCACTATGGCTTCCAGTGTGGAAAGAGGGTGTTTCTGTCTGCTCCAACAGTGACAGACCCACATACAGAGGAAAAAGACAGAAAAGCACAGAAGGGGGTTACTGATAAGTATAGCACACAAAAGCTCACAAGAGTCAATGCACAATTCACATTTTGAACATATTGATTGTGAAGGGAATTGCTGTGGTTGGCACCAAAAACAAAATGAAAGAAAAAAACATTTAAGAGAAAAGTACGGACAGGACACGGAACGGACACGGAGCGGCTGCAGAAAGCACTTGAGATGGCCCTCAGTCAACATTAACAGCCGTTGTACCAACCTGTTTCTAGGATTAATCTTTGATCTCTCAAACAGTCTGGTGTGGTCAATACAACACTGCCTCCAAGTGGGCATATTAACATTGCTAATGCCTCAATTTCCCTCAGGATCAATAAAGAAAGTAAGCATGAATCTATCATACTTATTTGTAAAGAATACTGCAGACTTGCAGAACAGAAGTATGTAATTAAAAGGTGCTAAAAGAGGAGTACAGTGTATATGCCATTTGCATTCCTGCCACACCTGTGCTCCAGGCAAATCTGGGCCTTTTCTTCCCAGCGCTCAGCGATGGTTAAAAGCTCCTGCAGCTCTGCCATGGCAGTCTCCACGCTTACACTCTGGGGCACGTTGCAACCAGTCTCCATCAGATTCCTTAGCACTGCCAGAGTCACCTCCCCACCCTCTGGTCCGAGTGTCTGCCTCACCTGCTCCAGCCAGCGGCCCTGCTCTTGGAGCCCATTGAGCAACTCACACGCAGGGGCCACTACTGGCAGCAGGGCACCCTCCTCCAGCAGGGCCTTGATATCCATAGCAGGAGGAGAAGTAGCCTGTTTCCACTCATCTCCACGGCTGTTCACCAGTGCCTGCGCGCGGGAATCAAACTCTTCAATCTTCTGCAATACAGCCTGGGATACAGAAAAGAGAGTTGTGGGTATTTTGCACAGGATTTCTCTAAAATGAATCTAATGTAGCAAACAAGTTATGCTCACCTGAACCTCTCCCAGCTGCTCCATGACACAAGGTAAGTTTTGCATAGTTTCCACAAGCGTCCGGAGGTCCTGTAGGCTCATCCTGCTGCTCTGACTGCTGTTCAGAAGCTCTGTGCTCCTGCTCTTGCACCTGCTGATGTCATCAAGTATGCTTGTTAGCCGCTGGAGAAGCTCATTGTCTGGAAACTTTCGTTCAGTTGCTTCCTCCTTCAGCACTTCCAGATCTTTAATGCCTGAGAGGACATAAAAGAAAGACAGCATCATGCTACATGTTCAGGAGATACATACTCAAAGTGTGTTATTATTCACAAAATTCCTTAATGTACACTGTTCACTACAGGTCAAATGTTTAAGATCAATACGAGTTCTATATTATGCAGCGGCATGTTATTAATCGGAGATCACATCACAGCACAATGACTGAAATTATACAGAAACACACAGGCCATTAGAAAACGTACAACAACAAAAGTTGTGCTTCCATTATGTCCTCATCTACTACTCTAGCCACAAGCTAATGTTACAAGTGGGTACCCTACTTATTAATCACTAAACAGGGATTCAACACAGTGCACAGTGCAGTTCAGTTTCATCTCCAACATACAGATTCTACAGCCATAATACGACACTCGGAAATTACTATTATTCTTACTATTTATATTATGTGGCTGACCTATTTTGTTTCCCTCCTCTTGTTCAAGGGCTTCCTTCACTCTATTTGCCCATGAGTCAAAGGACTCAGCCCGAACCTTCAGCCTGTGCAGCATGGCCAACAACTCATCCAGAGTGTACCGATACCTGAGAGACAGCAAAACAAAGGACAGAAAGTTTTACACTGAACTTGCATCCACCATATCCAACTGAATCAAAGTCAGTAAATCTGCCAAATCCCATTAAGGAGCCAAAAGAATGTACCTGAGGTAGAGTTTGTCGGTGGGGCAGGAGCAGAGGTCTTGCGTGTGGTAGAGGCAGACAAGGCGCTCAGGGCAGTTTGTGCAGGCCAGGGCAGAGAGGAAGCAGGTGGTCTTACATTTATCACACTGCCTCTCATCATCCGGCAACAATTCGAAAGCCTCCCGCTCAGCCTCCGTTATACCCTGTAGACACCACTCAGGATTACTTACTCAGAAAATATTACCATACAGTGTAACATTATATGAAATGTCAGTTCATGACATCCTGAGCAGTCCATTTTTTAACAATATTACACTTCTGTGCCCCCAGGAGGTAAAAAATTCTGGTGTGTATCATCTGCAACTCTGATGACAGGATTTCTCTCACCTTACACAATACTGACATGCACACGTCACCACAGCCACTACATATGTTTATCAACTGTTATTCGCAAATGTGCTGAGAGGGCAAGAGACTTGGATGTACGCCATGGTGGTGGATGTACACCATGGATAAGGACTCTACAGTCATACCTATACGCAGCAATACATTAAGATTGTATGTATTTTTAGGTTTACATTATTGCTTTTCTTTCTCTACTTTTTGTTTACCCTCAATTCCAATTTCTATGCCTTTCTCACCTGCTCCAGCAGGGCCTTGCGGAGTTTCCTCTCCTCTTGGACGATAATGAACATCTCCCGGTGCGTGGCAGCAGCCAAGTTTAAGTCCAGCTTCTCTGGGCAAGCAGCCATCTTGCAGGTAAGCTCCTCATGAGAGAAAACACAGTAGCGGCGAAGGCGGCGATAATGCTCGATACAGGAACGCCCTGTGGGCAGCTGAAAGAGCAAATTTGTCCTTAGGGAACAGTATTCAACAACAAAAGCATGTTTAAACATATTTTTATGCATTCAGACATTTCTGTACATACCCAATCTGCGGTACAGAAGTTGACGGCTTCAGCGAAGTTATATCCCTGATTGAAGCCACTGTGATACGCTCGAGGGAAAGTAATGACAAACTCTCCAGCACACTGATTAGTACGCACAACCTGCAAACACAAAAAAACCTGTCAAACTAGCACCACATCCTAAGGTGTACTTTTGTGCAACTAAAAGTTATGATTGTGGCACTGACCGGTACTCCATGAGCCATGAGTATATTAGGGTTCATAATGGTGACGAGTTGATGAAGTAGATCAGGCTGAAACTCAAAAAGTTCAGGAGTGAGTTTCTTCATCACTTCCTCCAACTTCTCGGCTGCTACTGATGGAACACCATACCATGTTTTGGGCTCACCCCTAAGTGAAACACAAAATGTTTTTACTGCGGGTAGTGAATAAAAAAAAGATCAAATTATTCCCTGTTGGCCAAATATGTATTAATAGTATAAATCAAGACCTGACTATGTAAGCAGAAGAGAACTTGTGACCTACGCATTGGATGAAGTAAGTACACTGAGTTTTGTGTGGTACAATTACCAGTGTAAATAGTTGATTGAGTAACTCCAGTGGTCTTCAATGTGCCAGCAGAAAGCTGAGAACACCATGCCCACATACAGCCATGGCACCTTCATTCCAGAGATGTCTGCATTGATGTGACACAATACTGACTGCTCCAACACTGGCATCACATTCAGGTTCCAGCCACTGCGAGCATAGTTCTACAACAGGAAGGAAATCAAACTTTTAGCTTACTCTTTAACTGTTGTGTAGAGAAAAATAAGTGTTTAAACATGATGGTGATTTGAATGCTCAATCTGTGGCAACAAAATGATGCCGAGGCAAATAAGGACTAAAATAGCAACTGAAAGAAAAAAAAAGGAAATGAAAAAACGAGAGTCAATGAGGTAGATCACAGAAAGAAATGAGATGAGAGAAAATATGCAGTATCAAGAGAGGGGAAGAAGAAAAAAAAACAAAAAAAAGATTCCAACCTCCTCTTCCTCTGATAAATGCCTCTTGCCATTGTTGACTGGGAAGCCACTCCCAAACTCTTTTGAGTGAATGTCAGCTCCATATTCTACAGTTACATCCTCCTCAATACTGCTAACCAACCGCCAGAACTCCTTCTCAACCAGCTCTGTTGGCACCATCTTGAAAGAAAAGTAATCATAAACAAAACAGGGGATATGCAAAAGTCGGATCAGACTCAAAATTGCTGTTACAGTGTATAGCTGATGAACTGATCTGCCACTTACATGAAGTTAAAGAAGACTTCCCCTCAACCTTTTAAGTGAGATTAGTTTATCATTTTTTAACTATAACTACCATTCAAAAGTTTGGAAATGTATTCACATTAATATAATTATTTGTTTCATATACATAACGATACACTGTATATAATATGCACATTTAAACATTAAACAAGACACTATATCTGAAAATTAAGACAATTCAATTGGCAAATTTCCAGCATGCTGAAAAAAAAAAAAAAAATGTTGTACAGTTTTATTTACGTCCGCCTCTTTAACATGCACATGACAGTACATCTTCAACTTTTTAGCACAGCACAAAGCTACATTCGCAATTTGGATGCGTCATACTTATTTTCTTTTTAGGACAAGCATGATAGCAACAATGTTTCACACTTTTTATTGAAAATAATAATTCCAAGAGTAAACATGCATGCGTACATCCACACACACGGCACTCACATGAACAGGCATGTTGAAATAATCAGCCTTGAACGTGTCAGCCATTTCCCCAAAACTCTGTAACGTATATTCCCGGGTGGCCTGCTCGAAACCAAACGCCTCAGCAGGTTTCTTACACTCCTAGACACAAACAGCACATAAACAACCCAATTCAGAGCTGAGAATTGTTTTCCAAGAAAAAAATAAAGACAGGTACACAGCTTAGCACATAAACAGAAATAACATTATTCAATCTATTTAGTCTACATTTGTATTACATAAAATATGCATTATTGTGTGTTTTGTAGCAAAATTCCATATTAAACATAACATGGATTTCACTCTGGTCTCGCTCTCACCTCTGCCACACATTTGGGACAACGCCAGTTGCCCTTGGGAGGGTCTGGGAGAGGAGGCAGGAGGCAGAATGTGTGATAATTATCATCACAACCATCACATAGCAGCAACTTCTCATCCTCGTCCCCACGGCCACACATTCGACACACAAAGGAGTCCACCTGAGAAACAAGAATGTTCTGGGTGTCTTAGTGTATGACTTTGAGGCCTTTTCAAAATCTTGCTACCTGGAATAGGTCCACCATCAGCATCTACTGGTGACCCCTGCCTTATTGCCTGCTTGTTAGCAGACATAACTCCTTACTTTCTTAACTACATTAGTGTCAATTACAATACTGTCATCAGCTTCATAGGCCCCAACAGAAAACCTGATGGGACTCCCCAAGACAGCACACCAAGTGCACCTGGTAATTAACAAGTGAGCTGAATCAGGTGTGCTTGGATGGCAAGAGCGCAGAACTGTACAAGAATCTGGCCCTCCAGGACTGGAGATCCCCACCCTTGCCCTAAACTAAATCATTTCTGCATTAGAATAAATAAGTGAATAATAAACCTAAGTTGCATCTTGTTATGTGCGTGCCATATAAAATCTAACAAGCCCAGCTAAATTAATACCTCTCTTTCTCCAAACAGCACCATATTCCCACTTACAAACTGAGGGTTGTTGAGGTTGCGTCTCAGCCTCATAGTCATCTTTGTGCAGGGCTCATCCTTAGCGCCATTGTCAAGCTCATCAGAGCTGCCCTCCTCCTTTTTCTTCACCTCACTCTTAACAATGAGGTTTGGAGGCGGCGGGGGTATGTCCGAGTCTGACCTTGTGACTTGTGTCTCTGCTGGTTCTTCTTTAATGGTGCCAGCAGCACTGCCATCTCGAACGATAACAGTCTGAGGCAGCTCGTCTGATGTAAGTGAGAGAGACAGACGGGTGGAGGGTGACCGTGTTTATTAAGGTCTAGGTTGAGTATGGCACACAAAAGACATTTATAACATTTATCTGTGTGCTAAACACTGACAAAGCAAATGCTCAACAAAATCACAGATACCTTTCTTCCTGGCCTTGTCTCGTGCTACCAAACCGAGGCCCATCATCTTGGGTCCTGCTCCATAGATCTGCAGCTTCTTCAGCTCAGGATTCTTCTCTATGTCTTCCTCAGTTGGCTCCGGCTGAAAGCCAGAGGTCAGTGGTCAGAGGTATAACACCAAGGAGGGTTTTGGAGATAGGCCTTCCTGTTTTAATTTGCTGACAACAGTTAATGCTAAAGCTTGACATTAATTTTGGAACTTGGAATAGTAACATCAAACAATCCATCAAACTATATATTCAAATATATTTTTAAAGCTGTTTCTGCTAAGGGTGGACAATATGATGCTTAAAACGTTTCACAGCACACAGTATAAACAAAACAGTTAGTTCTTCCTGTAGTTAGAGAACCAGTTGTGTTGCATAGACTGCACAAATTAAACAGTACCATTAAAGAATAGATAAACTGGAAATCAAGACATCAAGAGAAATGCTGCATTCGAGTGGTGTCAGACAATGGGAAATACCAATTAATTAACTATAAAAGTTTTTTTTTTTTTTTTTTTTTTAAGTAAATTGCACATGAACAGCCAAATAGGTCATACTTACAAGTGGTGAAACTCAGGATTCAAGATTTTTTGATATGTTCCATATGTTCTAAATCACAACACTTACCTGAATACAAGATACCTAACAAAACTAATTACTACTAGTGTTTTTGGGTGACTATGTCTTTGGATATCATATGGGTCTCCATGCTAAGCAAGTGGATATTCCGATAAGTACTATGACAGCATGAAATTGTATTTACAAGTTATCTAATACATACAATCTTCAGATGAGCACAAAAATGCAGCATTCAACAGTGTCTTACTCAAGATTAGTTACTAGTACTGAGAGCAGCACGACCTGTTTTAAAGAATAGGGAAGTTGTGCATTACCCGGTGAATGTGCAAGTTAAATACACCTACACTATTTATTCATCCACATACTTCAAACATTGAAAGCAGTGAGGCAACGAAAGTTTCGTGTACACACAATTTAAAATTCAAAAATGTTTACTATTTACAAAGAATTAGGAAAAACACTTAGAAAACTATATTGCCCACCCTTGGCTTACACACTGAAATGCTGTCTACGCTTTGTGCTTCTTAAAAGAAAAAAATTCTACATTATACTTGCAATTAACATAACAGTTCTGCATAACAAGATGAGCACTGAGTGCAGCACTCCGACATGAGACCTTTTGTTTTAATTAGACATTTAAGAGAGCGAGTGCAGGAAAAGCAGCAGCCAAGCTGAGGAGTAAGAGCATTAGGAGACTAAAACAGCAGATACCAATACAGCACACCAAAAGTGACGTTAGCAGCAGTAACCCAAACCATGAGCACCAATAAGAAGTGTCGCCATCCAAGAAGAATCCCAAGCAAGCTAGCAGTTTGTTATATGCACGACAAGACAAGCGAAATATAGCAATTTAATGCTGAATATTATTAGAATGCTAACTTTGGAGACAAATGACAAAAATGGGGGCACGAGACACAGGGAAGATTACAGTTAGTTAGGCTTATTCACAACAGACATTAGCAGAGAAAGGTAGGCCAAGTACAAATATTACACAGCGGGAGTGAGAGACAAAGTGCGTTTGAGGGCAGGAGGAGAGGTGTTAAATGTGAATAAGTTGTTTAAGAAAAGAGAAGAAAATAGGACGAGAGAAAAAAAAAAGTGAGAGCGCGAGCGAGAGGCAGTACCGAGGAGATGTGTTGAGAGCCAGTGGTAAGAGGGTGGTGGGTTGGATCCTCTGGACCCTGCATGGGGAGACAACAACCAGAACAAAATGGACTCCAGAGACAGAGAGGAAGCGACCAGGGAAGGAAAAAAAATACATCAATGATCTGACAGTAAAGAATAGGAAGAAAGTGGAAGAGTGACAGAATTGAAAAAAGGTGTTTATGTAAGGCTTGTTTATGGACCTATAGGATCTTCTTTCAGTACATTTTATGATGAGATATCCCCATCACTTTCTTTGCTTTCGTTTCAAACGGTTAGTATTAAAACTAGAGCAAAGGAAGTAATGTGAACAGTGGAACAACAGACGTTCTGATTTAGAGCAAACCTGGACTAGATCTAATGGATCGGATATAGGCCATGTTAAACACAGGTCCAGTTACAATACTTTATTTCTATACAGCACTTCGTTATGGTGTATGAATGACACAAAGTGACATCATTAGATTTCCAGAAGATAAAGCAATTCAAAATCTTCAACGAGGAACTGTCTCAAAGTTGACTGGAAAATCTCCATGTGTTTCCACTTCAACAAAACAGGACTGAGACATCCCAATTTTTGTCACATGAGCTTCAGATCTGATAGCAAGTGTGGTATTCTCAACTTTATTCATTCTACTCTGTCCTGAATTAGGAAATGAAAATATTGATATATACCATTTTGTTATATTGATCCTGAAAAACAGTACTGACTTTTAATAAGTAGTTTACATGCAAAGTTTAGTGGCAGACAGTGTCTCACCATGTCTTCAGAGCCCGCTGTTCTGACTGCAGAAATTATTTTGTTTAAAGTAGAGTGATATACTGTATTATGACGTTTAACATGATATTGCTAGGCTCTAGCTCAAACACAGCCCCATTCTGAAATTAACGTGTGTGCAGCTAAATATGGGTTTGCTACCAGTGCCTGACTGGTGTTCATTTCAGACTGAATGCTTCATTGAAAGCACAGCTTTAAGTCTCACTTTCACTCAAAGCTAAAAAGATTCTTTGAATTGAATAATACTGTAAAGTTTAATTTCTTATATTTGAAGAACCATTTTATCTGGTAAAGAATCACAAAAATCTCAATGCGTGTGATATTATAAATCTACAATTCAATGTAATGGGGAGGCAAATAAAAAAAAGACCATATGGCTGCAACAAAATGCACACTATGTAAGGTTAACATTGATTAAAAATGAGGAAAAACAACCAGGACTAAGATTAAGATGGTATGAAACTTATGGTAACTCCAATGGGTTTATGCCATAATGCAAGATGGAAATTTCTAGAGGGGAAGAGGCAAAAAAAAAAAAAAAAAAAAAAAAAAAAAAAGACAACCAAAAATAACACCGTTTTAAATGCAGGTCCATGTGTGTACAAGGAGAGAGCAGAAAAAAGAAGAGCAAGAAACAGAGGGCAGCGGTGATGGGCACAAACAAGAGAGCAATGGACCAGAGCGCGCAGATGCATTTTGAAAGCATGGCGACACAGGATGCAAAGCATGCTGGGGTATGTATCCTGAGTGCTGAGAGGACGAAATCATACTTTAAGTCTAGATGTGCAAACACTGAAATTGATCCATTGCATCTGGAAATTTAAAAACTGCTGTGAAACACGCATTTAGTCCTATAGGAAGATCCACTTCCTGTTCAGATTGCTTCTTCTAGGCCAGCAATTTTGGAGGTGTAAAAACAACCTTAACACAACACTGTGACATAGACTTCTTATGCTGATGGTTAATTGTGTAAAGTGGTGTACTGGGTATTATTATTGTCCTGAGAAAGAGCAGATACTTTAGGTTGTATGTAGGTTTTTTGTAAGAATGCGTTTTGGAACATTTACTTTTGAAAAACACATACTGGTGTAGCCTTGCAACAATGATATGCAAACTAATTTTTATTTGGCTGAAAGACAAGAAAGAAAAGAGTTCTAATCTACTGACCTATCATGACAGTCATATTGGCCGACCACTCAAGTCACTCACCTCAGGCTGCAAGCGATTGGCTCTTCGTCCATAACTGCTCATCTTGGAGGGCTGAACTGACTGACGGAGGGGAATGGAGTGGGGCTTATACTCCTTATCCACATCGTCACTGTCATACGGCCTGGGCTTACATGGCTGCACACAAAACACACACATTTAAACACATTATATAAAGCCATTTTTCATACATGCACTTTTACCCAGGAATGTTACAGCAACTGAACAACAGCAGTGCAGCCACAAGCAGGAATCAAAATGTTGTTAAAGCTTGTGAGGCAATTTACCTGCAAAACCAAAGTACAATTGCTGCTAAAATATTACCTGGAGGTAGTGAAGACCAGTAAATTACAGTAATTATGTTAGGCAGTGTTTTGTTTTTACAGTGTGCACAGTTCACATTTGCCAGAGAAAAAAAATGTGGGTGCCAGGGGTGGACTTTTTTTAATACTTTAAATACTGGTATACAATACAAACTCCATCAAAAGAACACCTACATGGCCCATCCCACCCACATCAAAGCCAAAATCAGAAAAGGTGGTGGAGGAAATTCAGTTGAAACACGATGAATGAAAATAGTTAACTTATATTGAAAAGGAATGACAGAATTAGAACGAAGTGAATGGCATGCATCAATGGATCCAGCTAATCCAAATAAAGATCTACAGAGAATTAAATAAATCATCAAGTGATGAATGTATTTTCAAATTATTTCTATAAAAGGAGCCACGTGTCCAGAGAACCACTATATCTCATCATCTCTAGTGGGACCACGGAACACTTCTTGCAAGATGCAATATTTAAATGAAGGGAGATGTCACTGATTTCAACCCTCTGAGAATGAATCTCTGTGCCAGCAAATTGAACTTCTAATGAAGAGACCTCCAAAACTACTTGGATCCATGTTCTCCTCACAAATACAGAAGATTACTGTAAAGATCCTTGCCCAGAAGCTAATTAATAAATTGCAAGACCAGGACATATGACCTAATATAGCTGGACCATGAGGACTTCTTGGACACTTCACACAGGTTCCATGGTATTTTTCTTTTGTTAAGGTTGAATGAGCCTGTGCCTAATGCAAAGAGAGGTAGTGCATTTATGTTTTAAAACAAGACCGTTTTACCAAAATTCCAATACATTACAATACACACTTTTCTGAGCACATCATTCAGATCATCAGTACTTGAATCATAAACAAAATTTAAAAGTGTACCGGTAGGCTGGCTCCAGACTGAAACATCTCAAAAGGGTAGACGATCCTCTCATAGTGCGACCTCAGGAGAGAGCCGATGTTTTTGCCTGGTGGGTAACCAAGCTTCTGGGCCACACGAGCCCATCGCCTCTCTTTGCAGACCGTCTCGAAGCCACCCTCCTCTGTCACAATCTACAACATCAAAATATACCTCAGAAATGGCAAAGAAACATGATTCATGCAAATATTAGTCTTTTTTTATGAACTAAAGCTGCAGAACACAAAGTAGGCAAAATAAGACTTGTGATACAGGTACTAAGTTTGCACTAGGCTCTGCAATACCTGGTGATTTCACACCCCCACAAAATAAACCAATGACAAACTATTAATGTATGGAAAACATCCCTGTAAGAAATCTTCTCAAACACAGTTTGCGTGTTGACTTTGCGCTGTTAATAATTTGTCAAGACTTAAACCAAAAATGTCCAAATGTGACATTTTGGAGTTTTTTCCCTAGATACCACAGCCAACCTGTAGCTTCTCCAACTTTTGGCAGTGCCATTCCTCATCATGTTGTTGTAGTATTCTTATTCCCTTTACGTCTACACTAGGCTAGGCTTATGAAACCATCAGTACCACGGGAAACCAAAATTTTGGTATCGCTTTGGCACCAAAATACTGGTTCTCGTGACATCTCTACACTACACTATCTTAAAATGCACTCATCAGTGTTATAGGGAATTTGAGCTGAATAATCCTTAATTTTGAATCATTTCATATCTACACATTATGAAGGTCAGCAAACATACAGTCCCCTCCAAAATACTTGGAACAGCAAGGCAAATTTCCTTGTTTTTGTTGTTCACTGAAGACCTTTGCATTTAAGACTAAAAGATGGACATGAGACAAGAGTTCAGAGTTCAGTTTATTTACTGGCATTTTCTTCAAAGTATGTCAAGTAAATCTGGATTTATCACCATTTGTATTACACCACACCCTTTTATACATGAGAAAAAGTAAAGGAACAAAGAAAGTTGAAGTGAATTACACTCAGTATTTGGTGGAAAAACCCTTGCTTACAAGAACTGCCTCCAGCCTGCGACCCATGGGCATCACCAAACTGTTGCGCTCTTCCTTTGTGATGCTACTACAGGCTTTTATGGCAGCTTCTTTTAATTCTTGTTTATTTCGGGGGGGGGTTTCTCCCTTCAGTCTCCTCTTGAGGAGGAAAAATGCATGTTCTATCGGGTGACTGACTTTTCCTGCTGCAAAATGAAAGTCCTGCCAATTAGTTTGGTAGCATTCTTCCTTACATTGGCAATCAAAATTTGTCTGTACACCTCCGAATTCATTTTGCTGCTACCGATCATGAATAAATATGATTGAGCCTGTTCCAGAGGCGGCCATGCATGCCCAAGCCATGACATTACCACCACCATGCTTTACAGATGAACTTGTGTGCCTTGGATCTTGGGCCGTTCCCTTCTTCCTCAACACTTTGGCCTTTCCATCACTTTGGTAGAGGTTAATTTTGGTTTCATTGAGGGGTTTGCATTGTGCTGTATGGCCTCCATAACTATGCTCTCTGAGTCTTCTCCGAACAGTGGACTGGGATACCTTCGACCTGCTCTATGGAGGTTGTTGGGTTCTTTACAGCTAGGACAATTCTTCTCTCATCAGTGGGTGCTGTTTTTCTTGGTCGACCTGTTCGACACCTGTTGCTCAGTACACAAGTGGTTTCTTTCTTTTTCATTCCAAATGGTTGTGGTTGCTATGCCCAATGTTTTTCCAATGGCTCGGATTGATTTCCCCTCTTTTCTGTGTTTCAGACTGGCTTGCTTTTCTCTCATAGACAACTCTCTGGTCATTGTGGTTTATCTTCTTTTACAAATATTTTACAATCTGTATAGGTTTAACCAAAGCCAAGAAGGAGAGTAGTCATGCAGACCTTTTTAGGGCTTTAAGAAACAACCTTAATTGCAACACCTCGTTAACAAGAAACACCTTTCACCTACTAGGAAATAAAAGCTGAGATTCTGATCTCTTGCCTCATACTAATCTTTTTGTCTTAAATCGAAATGACTTTGGTGCACAACAAAAACAAGGGATTCTGCCTTGCTGTTCCAAGACTTTAGGAGGGGACTGTATGACTTCCAATCATTAATGAGATCAAATTGAAGAAGGTTTACAGATTGATCTGCTCTGTGGTGCAGTTTTATACATGTTTATAACAAGAGTACCTTAGACAAGCTGAAAAGGTCTAGAATACGCCGTTCTATGTTGGGGATTTTTAGGGACGATCCTTGAATCTCCCAGAACTTGGCAATTCGATCCAGATAATTCAGCTTTACTCTCGTCTCAGCCTAAAAATTCAAAAACAGTAAAGTTCAATTTCACAATACACTTACATGCATGTACTGATAAAGAACATCTGCTGAGCTCATATAAATTCATGTTAAATATACAAGAAACACTACATACAAAATGGCACAATGGAGATGACATAATACACGGTGAACACTGTTGAGGGTTATTTACGTGGGTGGTGCCTAATGTGATTAGTGTAGTGGATAAGAAAAAAAAAAAAAAAAGCTGCTACCGCACACACCTCCAATTCATTGAGTCTCTGTATACGAGGCGTGAAGTGGAAATTGTCCACCTCTACAGCAAAAGGTGGCTGCCAGTCCTGTGAAACAAAGAAGAGAGACTGTTCAAAATGAACGCACAACTCATATCCTTTGGCATTTTGATTGGCATGATCACATGATCTTTGAAATAGAGGGGGAAAAAAAAAAACAAAAAAAAAAACAAACATATATATATATATATATATATATATATATATATATATATATATATATATATATATATATATATATATATATATATATCAAAATCCAGAAAAACTACAAAGCTGGTTTGATGAGTCTGAATTACGACTAACACAAAACAACACTTCATGTTTTCACGAAACCACCTCTTTAGGTGTGAAATAAAATACCAAGCAAGGGCTTTTAAACTAAAAACAAAAACACACCCCTCACTAAACACATTACTGGTAAAACAACTTCTATCAGCAGAAAATGTACCACAATGACCAAAACAAGATGCTTACTGGAGGAGGGCGAATCTTGCATATCCCAGACTTCTCTGCAATTGGACGGATCTTGGCAATGTAACCAAGTGGATCTGCAAACTCCTCCCAAGATGGCTCAAACACTGGACACTCAGGAGGTGGAATAAACTCATCCCCTCCCTCCATTGCTCTGTAAGCAAATTCAAAGATAACATTAATTGGCATAAACAAAAGAAGTAGCAATTCATATTTGACCAATGCACAGGTTTATCATCAAATTAAACTTTGAATAGAATTTTTTTTTTTTTTTTTTATTTCTTCATTGTTTTCCATGTACATGTAGACATCAACATGTAAGCAACTGTAACTTACTGTAAATTAGTAAAGTTACTAATGAATAAACTTTAACAAATGTCAAATACCAATCTAATCTAAGCGCGTCTAATTCCATTTTCTTTTACAGTAATGTACAACCAGGAACTGAGCAATACTGAGCTTATTCCTGGACTAATGGACAAAAACATGAACAAAAATAAATATTGCAAACTTTAATATAATATTCCACAATAAAAATACACTATTCATATTATATTTCAGAAAGAATAGTTTAAATGTGCACGTTCTCAATTTATGGCAGCTTTAGGCTCTTGTCATAAAGTAGGACATTCCAACATTATCTTGGAGCCTCTTATTTCCAACAGAGAATCACCATTCACAATGATGTGTAGTCCAGATCTAGGCTTAAACCCTGTCCAAGAATCTGACCCTACATTATACTATTAAAAGATCAGAATCTCCTTCTGCCCACAGCAGCCTATTTGACAGTGCGCAACACACGTAAGTTAATCAAAACACTTTCTACATTTCGCTTATTTGAATGGAAAAACACAAACCTAACGGATTATCATTTGGTATGACATACAAAACGTTACCGTGACATAAATACACCCCATACCTTCTTCAACCAACTATAGAGACCTTTCTAAACAATCCACACAGAGCTCCACTTCTATTTATGAACACGACGCAAACACTTCCTCAGGAAGTGTTTAGGCCACACACACAAAACAAAGCTTACATCTTCCATTTCACAGCTGGAACGCTTCAAGCCAGCACACTCTGAAACTGGATTTTCCATGACAATCAGACAAAGCATATCTGTGATACACTGCATCTCTCCCCACAGACACAGCATTTCCTCTGCGTTTAATACAGAGTTACCTCAAAGAAAGAGGGATATTTCCCCCTGCTTGTGAAATTCAACAAATGAGGTCAGCTGAAACAGTGTCACTGGGACACAGCAAGAACAGGCCTCTTTGTCCAATGAGCATCCACCTTAACATTTGTAACCCACTCCACGATAGGAGAGCACAACCCCACACAAACACAGCCAGACATGAATAATCCACACACACAACTCCAAGAACACCTCTGGTGGGAGCCATGATGTTTCACACTACAACAAAAGGCCATCAGTCCACGCATGCTCTCACTCCAGCCTCAGACAGACAGGCCTCTGTTTACAGCCTCCATATCGAGGCCCAAACACTGCCACTTCATCTGCACTCCTCTCAAAAGCCACATCCTTCTCTTCTCAACAAAAGACGTCCAGCCGACGTCGGCCTGTCCCGTCCCAACTCCATACCCACATTCCCCTGCGGCTCAGCCCGGCCAGCCGCACGCGCCCTGAGGGACATACGAGCTTCTGCAGGCCAGGGTCAGCGAGCCGAAACGGCCGTTAAAACCGTTATTCACCGTCTCGTTCCCCGGCAACCCCTCCGCGAGCCGACACGGACACGTCCGTCCAAAGCGGCTGCGGGGCAGATAGAGGGGCAGCTCGGCTCGCTGTGATGTGGGGCAGATTAGTCGTTAAGCAGCATGTGTCGATAAGGCTCACGGCGGCTGAGCTCAGCCCGAGCGGTCAGAGAGGAGCAGGACGGTCCAACCTGAAGGCCCGAGCAGCAGACACCCAAACACGGGCGACCCCGAGGGGCAAGAGGACGGTGTGGGGGGTAAACACACCGCCGCGAGCTCCACACCTCCTTATACCCGTCCCCGCGGCTCTAAAGCGGGGTCAGGGGCCGAGTGCGGAGGACTGGGGGGGGGGGTTAAACTCGGACAAACTGCGACTGTACACGAACTACAGCGAGTCCCACAGAGCGCGGGGCCGCACCGACATCAGGGCTCCAGTGAAGCTACTTCAGTGTCGTTAGAAGAGTGTTGTGGCCTCTGAAGCTTACGTTCCGCCACCTCGCCTCCGCGCACGTCTTCAACGCGTCCCGCCGCTGCTGCGAGGCGGACACTGAGCTGTCCGGGTGCTGTTCCGGGCCGCTCACACTCTATTGTTCGGTTGTGGGTCACTCTCGGGGCGGCTGCACATCTGCGGCCTCCGCGCTATCAGCCCATCCCAGCGCTCCGGCTGTCGGCGGCGGGCTGCTTCTCAGCTTTCACCCAGCTCGTGTTTTTATCCCCCGGCCGTTTCACCCCACTGACACTTCGGTGACTTAAGCGGACATACGGAAAAACGTCCCGACACGTCGCAGTGGACAGTGTTTTCCTTCGAGAACTAGCCTCCGTTCATCCTGCCTAAGCTACACGCCATTTTGGGTTTTTCATCACAGCCTAAGCACAACCCCTCAAGACCCATCGATCAAAGCGAAGGAAAGCCATTCACTTCAACGGACACGCCGTTGTTCCATCCCTCCGCCGGCGAGTTACGTATAAAGTAGTCCCCCAACTTGTCCCTCTTTAGTAAGGTTTGTGTCGAACCGTGCTGCCGCTTTTGTGCGACACGTGAGCGCACACAAAGGCTTCGTACAAATAAACGCTGCGCCGCTGACGCCGGACTACGGCCTCCAGGTGTATGTTACTCAAGCGTTGCAGGTAGATGGAGCGACGTAGAGAAGCGGTGCGGAAGAACACCAGTATAAACTGCACGTCTCACTTTGAGGAAAGTAGTTCCGGCCTGTAGGATTTGCGCAGATGGTCTGGGAAGAAAAGGGTGCAAACAGCGACCCCAAGTGGAGGAAGGTATACACACACACACACACACACACACACACACACACACACACACACACACCTTGACTAGTCTGCTGATAGAAGGAACCTATTGGTGTGGGCTAGAAGGTATAAATGACCCTTCAGGATTGAGCTGTGGGCAGTGGAACTGTGCTCTGTGGAATGATGGTGCTGCTCTCAAATGCTCTTGTTGCTGAATGCAATCAAATCTTCAGAGCAATGCTCCCAAACCTTCCCTGGACACTAAAGAAAAGTAAAGAAACCCTTTCTAATACCAATTGAACAGTGCCTGTTCAGTACTAGTACAAATTGGCATGTTTTGTGATCCTCTAGTTGTAGAGATTTTGCATATATTTAATTATGAACACATTTTTTGGGTTCATTTTAATAATATTGGGAAAGGTATGAGTAGATCAGACACAGCAGTGCTGCTGGAGTGTTTAAGTCCCTCGGTGTCACCAACTAGAAATATCCAACAGCCACTGAAGATCAGGGTGAAAGGAGGCAAACAGTATGCTGAGAAACAGTCTGTTATTATAGAAATATAACGTTATTAATCAAATAATGTCATCAACTAATGTAATCAACTGTTGTTTTTTATTGATGTCTTTCATGGAGCCTACTGTCAATGGCCAGAACCTATCAAAGTGAACATACTGGGTGGGGCTTACACAATACACTTACCCACAAATTTCAGGGGAGGGGTCATTAATTCCAGCCCTGGGGGAAAGGTGTCCAGCATAGTGTCAAACACACCTAATTTACTGGATGGACACTTACTTGTGTTGTGTCTGTACTGAATGTTACACATTTTGAATCAATTCATCTTCTACTCACTTATTGAGAAGAACAGAAATTTTGAACAGGGGTGCTCAAATATGTATGCTACTGTAAATTCTTTCAGCATACACTAATATCGGAACAGTAAGGCCAATCCCTTTATTTTTGCTGTCGACTGAAAACCTTTGGGTTTGACATTAAAAGATGAATATTAGACAAAATATCAAAATTTCAGCTTTTATTTCCTGTTATCATCTGGATCTGATACGCAGTTCAGAAGAACACATTTCAGAACATTTCATTTGTCTTGTGAACAAAATCTTCACCCCTACTAATTTAGATATGCCTATTACCCATCCCCCTAAGTAGCCTCCCACATTACATGCCCTGCTCTCGACACTAGGGGGAGAGATCGTCCACATGTTTCCTCCGAGTCATGTGACGACAGCCTACCACCTCTTTTCGAACTGCCGCCATTTGTATCGTTGATGGACAGCCATCATGCTTGGAGGAGAACACCGGATTCCCGGTTCTGACACAATGGATGGCAGACACCCGTGTCGACCAGCAGCGCACTTGTGAGATGTGGAAAGAGCGCCATCTACCCTCCCCAAGGGAGAGCAAGCCAATTTCTCTCCCTCTGGACCCCGGCTGTCGATGGTGAGCAGCATGGACCTGGATTCGAACCAGCGAGCCCAGGATCATAGTAATAGAACATGTGACTGATAGGTGTGTTTTGCTGCCCAGGAGTTTCCTATTCTTTATTCAATAAATAGTGCTGAATATCTATGCTCAGTTTCAGATTTGGGTTTTGCCTGTGCAGATTGTTCATTTATAGTTAGAGGAGTGACCAACATGAACAGCAGAGAGCTGTCTATGGGTGAAAAACATGCAACAGTGAAGCTGACAGAAGACGGCCATTGGTGTTGGTCATAGCCAGTACAACCATTTGTGAAGAAGAAAGTTGTCACAGGTATACTAATTAACTGATGTTGAACAGGTACCCACCCATCCATTCATCCATCCATCCATCAATGGGTATGGATTGCCACTATGACAGGCACCACCAACAGCTCTGATTTGCTGCCTCAATGGAGACACGGAACATGGTCCATTCAGACTAAATGGCCCCAAAAGTTTACAGCTCAGCTGCTCTTTTCACCCAAGTGTCCAAAACACATGGCCGCAATTTGGATGATACAACTATAAAGTTGATCATCGAACTGCGACAAGTTCAATTATGGACACCCTTGTGTTCGAACATGATGTTTGTTATGGATAAACTGTACTGAGCACAGAAATCAGATAACAAAACCCCACCCGGGTTCAGATCAGAGAGGGAAACAACCCTCTCGTCCACAGGAGAACCCGTTCTAGCTGCTGAGCTGGGGAGTTATCAGTATGCCCTCTCTCCATGGGCAACTCCAGAATAGAATATAGTTCAGCCCCTCTCAAGGAGACTGGTTCCAGAGTCCAGATTGTGTGTCAAGGTGAGGCCAACTATACCTAGTTGGTACTGCTCAACCTCTACTCAAGCTCAAACTCTTTCTTGCCAAAAAGGTAATATTCCATGTTCCAAGAACCAGTTTCAGTAGCCGAGGATCAGAACGGCACAGCCTTAGCGCTTTGGTCACTACGTGATCCACATACCACCAGACCCCCATTACTACCCCACCCACAGGTTGTGGGCCCATGGGAAGACCTGGCCATCAGGCACTCGCCAAGGTGGCCTGGCTCCAGGGTGAGGCCCCGTGACCCTATTACAGGCAAGGGAAACTGAGTCCTGTTCTAGCTGCTCATGAGTGGTCACTGGATCACACTTTGTGTGGCCTGTCACTTAGTACCAAATTGCCTTGTAGACCCTACCAGGGGCTAATGCTCCAGACAACATAGCTCCTAAAATCACTCAGGCACCACAATAAGGTCAGACCCCAAAACAAACACCAAGTGAAAGAGGTTGCAGTGAAAGCAGTGAAAAGCATCACAAAAGAAGAATGCAAATGTTTTGTGATGTCATTGGGTCACAGGCTTGATGTAGTTATTGCAAGCAAAGGATTTGCACCTAAATATTAAGTCTTATATTGTGCTCCAATACTTTTGATCACAAGAAAAATGGGTAGGTTAAGACAAAAGGTGCTGTCCTCTGAACTGTGTATCAGATCCAGAAGTAAATACCTGGAAACAATGCTGAAATAGATTTTTTTTAGTCTCAATTTTTTTTTTCAGTTGACAGCAAAAACAAAAGGAATGGCCTCACTTTTGGAGGGAAGTGTAATATACACATGTAATTCAGCTAATTTACACATGGATGTGCCAGTTACAGACATAAATTAAATTATGAAATATATGAATATATATAAATTATGAAATTTCCACATGGGAAAGCACCAGTGCCCTGACAATTCTGACCGTGGATTGCCTTTTTAGAACTTTGCAAAGGTAGTGGGTGGGGCTATTTTTAAATCTAAAAAGATTTCTTACGGCGTCGTAAGTCAAGCCATTTCTAAACACCATTAAGGAGATGTTTTCTCATTTACGCAATTCACAGAAAAGGGACTGGGTTGACTTGTTTCAGTTTGTGGGTTGATGGCACACCTGATACCCAAATGCATGTGCCCAAGCACTGAAAAGGTGAGTTTTTCATTGTATGTCCTCTTTAATGCACCTCCTTTGGATGCAGCATGCAATAACAAAAATGAAGAAAGAACACTCAGTTTTATCCACTGCAAGGACACTTTATAATAGTTTCAGAAGCAATAAATATCCATATCTCTCTGTATTCAGTTGCACATTGTCTGTACACAAATTAGAGGACTTAATATTTCATATTTCATAGATTTCTAAAATAACATTCAGCTCCGTTGTGACATATATCTATATACGTTTGTATAGGTTTACAAAATAAATATGCAATATTCACCTACAATGAATGGAACACTCTCATACACACATTACATTCAAACATACACACACACACACACACACACAATCCCGAATAATAGTTCTGTTTGCTTCATGGTCAGTATTACATTGTATTATTCTGTTATGTACAATCGTACTTATAGAACACTCTTCATTCAGTAAGTACTGCAGTCATGCAATAACATCCACATGGGTGGGGTGGGGATTGGGGAACGCAGCAGTCAGAGATGAACCACACATCTTTTGACTCTTATTTCTAGTTGCTAATGGCGGATAAGGAGCTGACGTAGTCTAGTGGTAGAAAGACACTGGCTCTGAGTATATTACCACTGACACTGAGTGAAAATTGGTTCAGCATCAAAATCGCGTGTCTTGGTACAAATCTGTAAACAACATTCCTTGTGTTCCTCTCAAAAAGAAAAAAGGCTTTGAGTAGAATCAGATTGTTTCAAAGTGCCCTGCTTGGTAAATCTGCCAATCACAATAAAAAAAAAAAAATTAAACAGAACCAACTGAGAAAAAGGTCATATAAACACCAGGGCAAATCTGCAACATTCAGTAACACTTGTAAAGACAAGTGTGATTGTCCACACAAACCACTAACCAGGTCACATTTTGTCCACCATGCTCTGCTCAACTATGAGAGGATTTTATATACAGTATGTATTTCTTGTATTTATACCATCTGTAAAATGAAAGAGCATCATAACAATGAACATAAGTAATTATATTCAGAGTAAACAATTATGTCAGAATAAAAAAAAAGAAAAGAATAGCAAATTAAGAAAGATAGCAACAATGCAACCCTAAGGAATGCATTTCATTTACACCAACACAAACAAGCTTTTCAAATACTGACAGACTATAAAGTAAGAGAAATGTTTCCTTCAGATGATGGACTAGCCCTCATGAGTCAGAGTGCCTGTACTGGAACAATTCAATGGACCTTTTTCACAGACATCAGTACTGTGGGCACTGTATGAAGAATCCCATTGATTTCCAGTCAGTACGATCTAGAATTCTCACAATTATGTTACTGAACAGTGATAAAAATAATAGTGAGTAAACAGTTAACTGTCAACATTTTGCTGCTCGGCTAATAAGTAACAAGCAGTGTTTTCATTATTATTGTTGAGAAGAGGAATGGAGAAATGGTCCAGTATTACGCCTGGGCCACCTTGCAGGATAACTTATTTTCTAAAAAGAAATGCCCCTATTTGACAATCTCCCAGTCCTCATCCGAAATTAATCTTGAAGTATTAATTTTCAAGATTTTCAAGAATATATATAACTCCTTTAGCCCTTTAATCTACTCAGAATCCAGTAGTCAGGCTATGCCAATTCTGAATCTCTAAATCCTAAACATGTACCATTTTTAAGGCATCCTTTAATGTAGGGGACAGAAATTGTCACGCAGAATTTTGGATATGTAAAGGTATATATAAACGCTGCTATGTGTCAAAGTATGCAAGAACTGCATCACTCAATCATGACAACATGGACCTGAATCTCAAAGGAATGTTCCTGAAATTGTGTCCATGCCAACTGGACACAGCCAGTATAAACATGTTCCAACTATATTATAAGGGACCAGGTGCCCTGAAAACATGGGTACTTCTGATACTTCACATTGTAGTTCATTTGTCACACTAACTTCTGAGCTCAGTTCCTCAATTCTGCCTTCCATAGTCAAGATGTGAAACTGCTTCAGGTCAAAAACCCAAAATCACACCCTTCAGCATTCTTTTCAATGATAAATCTATGCATGTAAGATGTTCATGTTTGCTAACTAACATTAACAATCACAAGTTACTCCTGTAAGAAGAGGGTTTGGATGGAAAGTTGTAGCGTTTTATAAGATTCATCATGACTTTTCTACTCCAAACATTTGACACCTGATATATATCCATAAAATGAGAACTTTCAATGCATTTGAAAAGGTGAAATGTTCATTAGAGGTGTGAGGCGCTGTTAACATGGTTCTGTGATGAGTCAGTATTACACAGGCAAACAGTAACACCTACTGCTCTCTTTAGCAAGAAGCTGAACATCAACTAATTAATGGATTGATTATTGCGTACATGGTTTTCTGCAACCACTATCAGCTAATGCTTGAAACACATTTCATATGTTCGGTCACACTGGAATGGTAGCTGGAATGTACAATGTGTGCTCTGTTGAGTATTCACACGGTCTCTGAGAATGCATTCTCTTATGGCGGTTTATGCACCCCCTGTAGGTGTGTGAGGGTGTGTGTTTTTTACCTGCTTGTACTGTATATATTATCGCTTTTGTTACATTTTTTTTGTCTTTTAGTGTTGGGGGGGCTCACTAAGTGGCACTGTGTAACTTCCACACTTACAATTAAAGTAAGCAGTGGTAGGCTCTGAGGTTGTTTCCTGGAACTGTAAGCCACTGTAGGGTGGCTGACCTTGCTTGACACTGGTAGTGTAAGTAGTGAATTTCTGAATGTGCTGAGTGTGTACGCATGTACTGTCTCTTGTGTCCATTTCCCTCTACACTTGCGGGAAGCGCAGGTGAAAGTAACAGAGTCTCAGCAGGTTGCGTTTCTTCTTGTTATCCGTCCTGGACCGGCCTCCCACTTCTTCCAACCTCTCTGATGTCCCTCCTCCTACCACAAGGGGCCCCCGCAGCGAGCCCCAACCCCTTGACTTCCCACCTTTCGCTCTGCTCACACTACCGTGCTGATCCGGTTGGTAGGCTTGGATTTGGCCCGGTCGACTGTACCGGTCCCCCCAGGTGCGGCTCCTCCACTCTGTCCCACCGAGGCCTGGGGCCCTGGGGCCTGTGACCCGGACGGCAGTGGCGGTGGCGGGGCGGGGTGCTGGGGGGGGAGAGGGGAGAGAGGCGTAAGAGGGGTAAGGGTGGGGGGAGGGGATGGAGGAGAGCGGAGGATACTGGGGCAGATACGGGCCGGCCGGCGGCCCGTGATGGGCAGTAACGGGTGGAGGCCCGGAGACTGGTGGCGGGGGTGGTGGTGGTTGCGTGGGAGCTGGGGGTGGGCTGGCGAAGATGAAATGGGCGGGGAGGGGCATATGCCCCACGTGGGAGTGAGCGTGCGGGTGCGG
Source organism: Acestrorhynchus altus (assembly GCA_034509495.1). NCBI lineage: Eukaryota > Metazoa > Chordata > Actinopteri > Characiformes > Acestrorhynchidae > Acestrorhynchus > Acestrorhynchus altus. Next base: position 8,820,741 of record CM067515.1, read on the forward strand.
CTGTGAGTGTGACAATGTCAACGGGGGCTTGCTGACGGCGCCCCCTCTGGCCGAGAGTGTGGGCGGAGGCGGCGTGTGGAAGAGGGCAAACGGAGGGTGTTGGGAGAGTGGGGAGTGAGGAGAAAGGGGGGGAGGTGGTGGGATGCATGGAGAGGCTATGTGTCCCAAGGTCCCGTAGCGAGCCTGCGGCAAAGCATGCTGGGAAAGTGGTGGAGGGTAGGGGTTGTGCCCGGAGGGGTTGGGGAGTGGCCGGCGTGGAAGGGTGACCCGCTGCAGCGTGGGGTGTTGGTGCTGGTGTCCAGATGCCGGCGCGCTCTGCACGTGGTAGCGTTGGTGCGGGTGGTAGTAGGGGGGCGGAGGCTGCTGCCCAGCCACACTGCTGCTGTTGCTGCTGCTGGTAGTAGTGTGGCAGTACTGGGCGTGCAGGGCCTGGATCTTGGAAGGGCCCCCTGCTTCCACAGAGCACGGGGAAGGAGAGAGGGGTGGTGGCCCCCCAGTGCTCGGTGGGGCCACGGGGGCGGGGTAGGGTGGCCCCGGAGGGATAATGGGGCCTGGTGCTTTGGCCCGCTTGCCCCCAAAAAGGGAGCCCAGGAAGGAGCCAGCCGTGCTCGTCCCACTCCCCGTCCCACTGGCTCCTCTCTCGCTGCTGCTGCTGCTGGAGGCTGGTCCAGCGCCAGCCACCGCAGGTGTGGTGTGTTGTTGCTGCTGCCCCGGCCCACCCCCCACCCCCACTCCGGGGCTCAGGATGGGGCGGTGAGGCCGGTAGTCTTCGGCTCCATAGCAGCTCGGGAGCACAGTGGCTATTGGATAACGCTGGTGAGGCCGTGGACTGCTAATGATAGAACCCTAAGACAAAGAGAGTGGGGGAAGAGGAGGAAGAGCAGGAGGGCGAGAGGAAGAGATGCGAGAGGATAGGAAGAGGGTTCCCGAAAAAGCCAAGGATTGCAAAGAATGCAGTGAGATAGGAGGAGGAATAGGAAGGCCAGAGAAAGAGGGGTAGCAAAAAGGATCAGAATGCCCAGCAGTAATGGGAAGTGCAATTGGAATATAGAGAGAAGGATAAAAAGTGGCAGAAGGATAGATAGGGGAGGAGAAACGGGTGAGTTGATTAGAGTCATGGAACAATCTAATTTCCGTATTTTACAATAATAACTCAGACACTGGTAGACACACACAGATGCAGATGCCGGACCACAACAACTAAAGAACAAGGGGTACTAAAAACAACGAATGCAAGTTCATGCATCAACACCGAATATACACTACAGTACTTGCAAATGAGACACCAAAACAGCAAATCCACCCATTCAGGGCTTACGCTGCCATAAATGTTTAATGGGTAATGTCGCCTCGGCTGCTTCTGAGCACGCTTTTGGTAAACCATCACTGTGATGCACGAGCAGGAAGCATTTCAGCGTGCATACCCAGGCATAGCATACAGGGATGAAAAACTATGACTCTGGGTCTGTGGGGTGATATAGACACATGCAAGGCAGGCCTATGTTTTTTTTTTTTTTGTTTGGGGGTGTAGGGAGGATGTTCTCCAGGCAGACATGCTAGGTGGGTGGGGTGGTGGTCATTTTGGTGATGGGTTTTTGGGCGAAAGCTAAAGATACAGACCTCTGCTCCACTCAGACTTACTTCCATTGTACTGTCAAGGGAACCAACGCTGTTTCTGCGACCGCGTTTCCCTGCACCCATTCAGGATATGTCAAACATCTTCACAGGTGTGTGAAGGGTTAAAATGTATGTCTGAATGTGTGTATGCATGCTCATCTTTGTGGTAGGTATTATTACTATTACTGTGTGTGTGTGTGTGTGTGTGTGTGTGTGTGTGTGTGTGTGTGTGTGTGTGTGTGTGTGTGTGTGTGTGTGTAAATCATTCATTACTGTCTAGTAATATTGTAAATGTGTGTGTTTTTGAATTGCATGTGTCTCCATATCTCACCTGAATCAGACAGGTCCCTCAGTGAAGAGCTGAGAGCAGTGCGCTTGAGGCCCTCTCCGGGTGAGTAGTTGTCATCCAGACTGGGTCTTCCAATTGTGCCATTTACTACCTCACTTTTGACCCCACCCACACCTCCACCTATTACACCGCTGGTCAATAAACTGGGCCTCATCACCCCTTTCTGCTTCTCAAGCTCCGCTGTGGGAAGAAAGAGGCATGGTGAAACATTAGAGACAGCAGGATAAAGGAGGATGTAATGCAGTGTATTCATAGTATATCGTTGCTCTTTGTAAATGCAATATCCAATAACAGACACTCTGGTGAATCTTCAACATTTTCTTGCAGTAAAAGTTTATATTTCGCTAGTTTTGCATTGTATCTATGAGGTATGCATTGTATCTAAATCATCGCATACTCTCAACATGACTATTCACCATTCACTCTCTTTGCTAAGCTGGTTAGGCTGGATGGCCAGTTTAAATCTTGACCAGCAAAGGATATTTTTGATATTTTAAGTCTGCTTTAACTTTGTTTTATGGTTTAGCTGGTCTTTAAACTCGATTAACTCGAACTTTAGTCAACCAGAGTGAACAAGCTTGACCAAAATCAAATGCAGTATACACTAACCTGACCCAGAGTTACCAGTAGAGGATATTTTATTATATAAAGACTAGCTTTTCCACCCCTTTGACCATCCAAAACAGCTTAAACCACTGAAACCAGTTTCCAGCAAAAGCCTGCCTTAAGCTGGATTTTTCAGCAGGGATATGACAGCCAATCAGAAACGGGCTTGTTTGTCTTACTAGTGCATCTAAAAAAATGGAATATTGAGAAAAATGTATTTGAGGTAGATAAAGGTAAAAATTTTCTAGCTTTCATGATCTATAGGCCATACTGATCAACAGTAAACCAAAAAAAGCTTTAAATGTCACTTTATGTGTACTGAATATAAAATATGACAGTTTAGTTTTTGGAAATTGTGATAAATTAGCTTTTTAAAGATGTAAATTTTTTAAATGCACTAATACATCCATCTTAAAGTCTAAAGGGTAAAGAAAGGTTGCATGTGTATGTATATATAAAATAAATAAATAAATAAAATAAAATCCAAGAAGATATGGGATATGGGCATGTAAACTTCAAGCTCCAGTGAAAAACAAGCAAACCTCAGCTATAAAACATGTATTGGCTGGAAGACTGTATTTGCCTTTCTGTAAATTCAGTGGGTTTTTTTTTATTATTGTTATGTTTGGTATCTGTTTCAATTTAAATAAGCTGCCGCAGGCATTATGAACGTTTCTGTTATTAAAAAATGTCAGTGTTCTCCTTGCAGTGGCCAGAAGGTGTGATTCACTTTATTAACCAGCAGGGGGAGCTGTACTCACACTCTACTCTGTATTTCTCCATCTCCTGCACCTCAGCAATACTCTCTCTCAGGTCGCTGACGAAGCGTGTGCGGTCCTGCAGGCTTGGAGCATTAAACACAATCAGCACCTTTCGCTCTCCGCCTGGGATCGCTGACGTTAGTCTGACACCATGTGGGTAGTCTGAGAGAAGACATTGAACATGAGAAACATCAAGAAAGTGGGGCAGACACTATGAGCACTACATTTCACAAGGTCTGCAGGACACCAGAGAAGTTTCGTTATTCTAATATATAAATAGCTGAATAGATAAACTAAATCTTACAGGAGTTCTGGAACATGTGAACCTGCATCTCCACCAGAGGGAAAGACTGTCGGAAACTGTAAGTCACTGAGGTTTTCTTCTTCTGGAAGATCTTTGTCACCTGTCAGGCCACAAGGAGAGTTAAATAAGAGCTAACCTGCTGTGGATGAATGTAGTTCATAGTTGACAATAAAGTGACTGATTAACCTACCACCAACAGGTCATTGAAAAGGAAGACCTCTCTCTGGTGGACCCCTGTCCGCTGGGGCCGGTTGGGATCAGGCACCTCGTAGAGTTGGCAGCAGCACACCAGTCTACGGTGAGGAAGAGACAGGACCTGCACAAGGGCAGATTAGTAACTTTTGAATAAGTTACATTACAGGATATCACAATGAATAATTACAAAAAGAGAAGATTTTAAATATCTGTTTTTAATGCAAAGGTTCCTCAACACAAATTATGCAAATAAAAATCTAGCATAGTATGGAGTATAAATCCAATGACGCTATACATCTGGATTTGTAAGACGTCTTTTACTGTTATTTACTGCTCAGCTCATTTTGGGGGTGTTTTGGGGGATTTTGTATATTTCAGCTGAACCCACTGTCTGACTCAGTAGAAGGGGTGGAATGAGGGGTGTGGCTCTTTCTTGTTTGTGCTAGATAAAGCTGTTGTAACAGAATCATGTCATTACACAGCAGTAATGCTGTAATGACTGTCAGAAGGAAAAGGTTGAAAACCCCTGGCTTACACTTACATGGACGTGACAGTTTGGATGTCGGATGAATTTGGACTCCTTCAGTAATGATTAAAATACTAATCATGAACCCGACTTTATCCTATTAGATTTAGCTAAATGGCCAGCTCACTACGGTAATGGTATCTTGGTATCCTGATAATCGGGATTTGCCTGTTACACTAATATAAAACAATTGTGTTGAATTTTGGAATATGATGTTCATGACAAACATTTCAGTCAAATATTCTTTACTTTCAATGTCAAGTGTTGCTGTCGATGCTGTGCTATATGAAAATGATTTAAAAAGTGTCAGAAAGTGGACAGTGGGCTGGTCACTGGGCTTTGTGGTTGTTGGATTGGTTTTGACTCCTTCAATAAATAAAAACTCAAATGCAAATTTTTTAAAGTTTCCGTATAATGTTATCTTAGCCAAACGCCCAGCTTACTGTGGTCCAGTAGGATCAGAATCAGCCACTGTATCAGTTACTAACACAGGAATGTAATGTTTGTGATATGAGGTGTTAAATCACTGTCCTAATCTTTCCTGTCTGTCAGAGATGTCTGAAATGGGCAGCAGCTGTGATGACGAAAGTCTGGCTGAGCTGGCTGAGTGGGTGGGTTTTTTTATTCAAGTGGGGGATGAGACACTGGCTCAATGTGACATTGAACTAAGCAAGCCTGTGGAAGTACATGCATTTTTATAAAAGTGACATAAGCCAAACTGCTGAAACTTTGCACTTGGGGTAATTTGAGCTCCTTTAACTTTTTAGACCACAATCGTTTATTAGTATGGTGTACTAGGGCCTCCTTTTGCGGCCAATACAGCTTCAATTCTTCTTGGGAATGACATTTTTTGGATACAATCCGGGTTAACACCCAAACATTCCTTTCAGGCAGCTTCCTCTTGCATCCACAGTTAATCCTGTTGGATGTGCTTCATCCTTTTTGGTGGTGCTGACATTACCCTGGATACCGTGGCTCCTGATACATCACAAAGACTTGCTGTCTTGGTCACAGATGCGCCAGCAAAACGTGCACCAACAATTTGTCCTCTTTTGAACTCTGGTATGTCTCCCATAATGTTGTGTGCATTGCAATATTTTGAGCAAAACTGTGCTCTTACGTGCTAACTGAACCTTCACACCCTGCTCTTACTGGTACAATGTGCAATTAATGAAGATTGGCCACCAGGCTGCTCCAATTTAGCCATGAATCCTCCCACATTAAAACGACAGGTGTTTCAGTTTCATTGTCCAACCCCTGTATATATAGACTCTCCAACTTTCACATACGAAGCTCCCATCACTAGGAGAGTGAAGACAAGCACATGCCTCCTCCGATAGGCCAGCCACTTCCACTTTTTGAACTGCCACCATTACATCATTGCCGGGTCCCCAGCCATGTACCCACCCAGAGAGAGCATGGCCAATTTTGCCTATATAATAATGTCTATATTAGCTTAAACTATCTTAAACTAACCTAACCTCTCTAAAACCAGCTACCAGGATTGAGTAGTAGGATTTAGGATATGTAATTTTGGAGCATTTCTGTCGGTCAGTTGGTTATTTTATCTGAAGAGACTATAGGGAAAACATAAACCCAGGACTGTTTTCTGGAACTATTTAAACTGCTGCAATGTATTTAAATAAGGTTAAATCTTATTTTTGAGTAGAGAACTAATAAAACATATACTCACTGGTTTCTTGCCCACAATTACTCTCTCTACAGCCTGGACCTGAGAGACATGGTCATCATTGGTCCTCAGCTCCCACTTCTGGATTCGCTGGTAAATCCCAACCAGCAGGTCACGTGGAATATCCTGTCCATTGTCCACTCCTGAGGGACAGAGATAATTCACTTGTCTATATACAGCAGCTAGGTTAGCCATTACTTGGTGGATAGGGAACCAGCCTGATACTGGAAGGTTTGATTCCCTGATCTAGCAGGACAATGACTGAAGTGCCCTTGAATAAGGCATTTAACTCCCCAGCTTCTCCCCGGGCACTGTGGATAGGATTGCCCACCAATGTGTGGATGGGTAAAATGAGGACAAATTCCCCCGTGAGCAAGCATAGTGGGTCTTACATGCACGTTTACATTTATGTTAAGGAGTGGTTCTGTGTTGTAGCTATGAAACATTTGATCAAAGCTGAAGTTATTAATAATGAATGAAGTCTGCCAGGGGTATGTTAACATTATGTAGACAGGGGCATGCTAAGTGGTCCACTTTAAGCTTATATCCAGTTATCTCTAATAGATGCAAATTCATAAAAGCTGTATTAAACATAATTGCTCCCATAAGTATAATGAAATGTGTGTGTGTGTGTGAGTGTGGGTGTGTGTGTGTGTTGGTATTGGTGTGCATGTAAGGGAGTGTGCATATGTGCAAATATGATTGGAATCTCACCTCGCAAGTTCTTGATGAAGTCATCCAGCTTCATCTTCCTGTCTGCTTTGACACTGGGGCTGTACATGTCTGTGTTGAGCAGAATGATGGCAAAAGCCAGGATGAAGATGGTGTCCGGGTTCTGGAACTGTCGCACCAGCACGGGGTTACACACACAGTACCTTTGACTGCGAGGAAAAAGGGAGTGAAAAATTACTAACTACAGATACTAAATACTACACATTACATTGTAATTACAAAGAAATAGTATAGTTTTGTGTTACTGTAAATGTTAACCAATCAACAGATCAATAACACACCCACCTGAAAGCCTCAATGAGTCGTTCCACTTTTTGAGCTTCTCCTTGCACTTTGATTTGGGCCTGAAACTTCCTCAAAGCATCATCTAGATCCATTCCAGAAAAGTCCATCTCATCCACCACACAACTGAAACAGAAGAGAGGCTGCATGGAAAAGATGCACGAAGAGTCTGCGTTTACCAGTCCTTTAGATTTCATGCAGATCTTTGATAATCAATGAACTGTACGTTTAGGGCTTGGCGATCTAACTGAAAAACTCATATCTTGATATGCTTAAGAGAAACATTGGAATATGATGGAAACCTTAACAGAGTACAGTGATTTAGTATCAAGTAACAGTATTTATTTTCAACACCAAAAACACAGCATGCTGGATTGCATTCGTGTATCTGAATAATACTTTTGTAAAAAAATAATTGACACAGAGGCAGTATTTTCTTACTGCTCCGATATTACAATATGATAATTTTTCATATTTTATTTGTCTCTTGAATATTTACAATATATTTCCCAGTCCTATGTACATTAGAGTTTAAAGTTAGCATGTTTGTTCTGTAGAGACCAACCTTTCTATCTGTTGACCTAAATTCTATTCAACATTTAGGTTTATTTGAAAAAAATGTGTCTCTATTTTCAGTTACTAAATTCATTAATTCCTGAATTATTCAATAGAATTGAGTATGTCTGCTGACTCCTGGGTTGACTCACTCAAGGACGTCCTTGTTGAACTGCTTCTGTCTGTTTCCCAAGAATTCCCCAATCATCTGCCGACTCAGACCCTTCCTCTCGAGAATGAAGCGGGCGATGCCAACAGGTGTATCTGACACAAAGCCACGCTCTATTAGGTACTGGATACCTTTCTCTGGTTTCCTGTGGTTTAGAAAGACACAACCCACAACCAGGCAGGTTACTGTAGTGTAGCACTTATACAAATACAAGCATTGGGTTAATGTGAAGATGTGGTGAGTATTCTCAAAGGGTCACGTTAGTTTCTCCATTCAGAACTTTAATTTTAAGAAATCATCATTTTCCTTATCCCTTCCTCTAAGGTTGTGGAAAGCATATCTCTGTGGCTCCAGATCTCAACATTTGAAAAGCATCGTAAAAAGCATTGTTCTGCTCACTTGTTGAATAGATTAAGGCCAATGCGGTATTGCCTCCTCTGCATCACATCATTATTGAAGGCGGGTGAGTCCCAGCTATGGCGGCTCTCTCTCTGATAGGTCTGCTTGCCCAGTGGGGGCAGCGGCTCCCTCAGGCTGTCCCTGGAAGAAGAGCCCGAACTGCAGTTGATGGTTTCATTAGAGTTGGTAGTGGAGTTTAGTGAGTCATTGTCACCATCAGAGCAGCACTGCTGATCCAGGGCACCTGGGGGCAATGGAGCAGAGGATGAGGAGGAGAGCGGCGTGGTTGGGGGTTGCTGTGGGGACGACGAAGACGAGGGCGTGTCAGGGTACTGATGGTGGTGGTGGTGATGGTGGTGGTGATGTGCTACGTGGTGCGGGATGTGTGACGGCAACGGGCGACTTGCTGGACGTGCCTGGCCTTGTGCCGTGCCAGAGGTAGCAGAACGGGCGTTGGGGTTGTGTTTCAGTGTCCCTTGCGGAGAGCCTCCAGTCGAATCCTGCTCATACACCAGTTGCCTTCCGAGGGAGCCACGGTCTGATCGATCACTCATATCCACTGAGCTGTCGCTGGGTGGTTCTATGGTGAGCAGGGGCAAGTGTGCCCCCCGGAGGCGGTAGTCCCGGCATTCCGTGCAAGGTGTGCTCCGGCGGCTGTTGCTGCTCCCTCCTCCCTCTGTGTCGCGGCTGTCCTCTCGACCTCCAACACCACTGCTTCCCCCACCGCCACCCCAAAACTCTGTGTCTGTGCTGCTTGGGGCTCGGTCCAGTGAGAGTGGTGAGGATGGCAGGCCGTCATCCATGTAGAGGGTGACGTCGCTGTATGAGGTGGCTGTGCTGTCTTCATGCATGCTCAAACCACCTCCTGCCCCGCTCCGATCCCGGTCACCCATGCCTCGGCGGAGGGATGGATGGCTGCTGCTGCTCCAGATGCATTCACCAAAGTCATCTACCACTCCACTGCTATCACCGATGCCATCCTGGGAGTCATCTCTGGATGTCCGGCACGTCAGAGCGTCATCAATAGAATCAGCCAGGGACTTTACCTACAGTATAAAACAGTTAATTCAACCATTTAATTCAAAGATGAACTTAAAGACCCTTCAACAATGTTCCTCAGCCCTGTTGGTAGAGTTCTCTGGCACATGTTGGGGTTTCCCTGCTCTTAACACCCATGCTCTGACTAATCAACTAATTAACATCTTTGTAGACCCGTAACTTGTGTGGAAGAGATCTGAGACAGAGACCCCCACCTGTTTTGAGAATGAGTCCTCTAAATGTGTGTAGTCTCCTGGGCGGCTGGGAGGGCCAGGCTCCATGTCCAAGTGTGGAGGGCCCATGCCTGGACTATGGTGTGTCTGTGGCTGTGCCTGAGGCTGCCGATCATCAAAGGAGTACTGCATACGCATATTGGACAGGATGATGCGTCGTGTCATGCGACTCTCGGAGGCTGAGCTTCGCAGACGCTCAAAGTTCTTGTTCATGCGATACTGGCGGAAGGCGTTCTGGATGGTACGCGCTGCCCGTCTGCTCAGGAAGTAGCCGCCATACTTCCTCTCCAACATCTCCACCTAAAACAGGACACTGTTCAGTTAGTCTTAAACTAACAAAGATCAGCTTCAGTCAGTCTGTTGAAAATGGCTAAAATACAGGATTGCGGCTTGCGTAGGAGTTTATTAAGAGCCAAGTTCAATAACTTAGCTTCAGTAGCTTCAATAACTTCTGATTAAAACTGCTGGAGTGAATAGGTGGAGCATACACTCAGATCGTGGTCTCAGAATGCCCCCTTTAGGGCACATTTGAGTGTTTTCCTGCTCTAATATTCCTAGTCTAACCAATCAGTCCATCCTGAGGGAAGTGAACGTGTGAACACATTTACAGGACTACTAACAGGTCTTTTTGACAAAAACATTTTCACATGATTTTACAAGAAACTCACCTTAAATTTAATGATTTATAAAATGTGAAAGTTTCCAACCTGGCTTATGAACTTTCCCTAGTGCCAGTACAGAGAGCAAAATTATTTGGCTCACATCCTCCATCCTGCATCCAGCCTCTTGCTACATGCATTGACAGCACTTGGACGGACCACAACCAGGTGGAAGATGTGGGCCACATATGCACCAGATCAGAGCCACATGTGGAACAGATATAATATAGAAATGTGGGCCATTTTGGCTCACACACATATTTCCGCTAGGCAGCTCTGCCATATCACTTCCAGAAATGGTCCAGATATGTTTTGATACATGTAGGCAAAATGTGCATTTTCAATATGAGGGCCTCTTCTGGTCCATGCATACATGAATGATGTGGTGGTGTCTTATTGATTAGATGAAAAAATGTCTGCCATAACTGCAGTGATAATGAATGCAGGGATGGGATATAATGTATATACACACTAGCCCTTTTTTTGGAACAGACATTCTGTCCATTAACATGTCTCCTGTTTTTTTCTTTCTGTCCATGTGTTATTTGTCTCTATTTGTTATTTAGCAATTCGTATTTGAATCAGATACCAAAAAATCCTCAATTTTACTTTCTATTCTATTCTCAAATCTCAGTTTTATCCTAAACAATGAATAAAACATTCTTTAGTAGTTAAATCTCTTAAATTGAACTGTACAGTACAGATGACCTCTGTACCTTCTTGTCCTGGAGATCTGTGGAGAGTTCATAGCTTTCTGAAAGAGCTTTGCATCGCTTGTTTTCCTCCTCCTCCTGCTTGCGTAAGGCCAGGCTTGCTGGCTGGTTTCGGGTGCGCTGGGCCCAGGCGAGGCTGGCTGGGCTTGGGGGGGCCACCACCGGCCCCCGGGAACCTGGCGGGCCACAGCTTCCGTCGTAGTGATCGATACGATGGGTGTAAGGGGCCTTACTGCTGTCCGTGAAGGGGCTCTGCCCTGAAACCTGGCTCTCCTCCGCAACACTGTATATTGACAGCGACACAGAGAGAGTAACATGAGATAAGAATCCTCAGCTCATGCAATTCACTAGCTCATGCCATTGCTTATTGTCCACTGACTTTCAAACACTGATAACATCTTGATGCAAGAGATTCTGGAGATGTGTAATTGTTTTTGACTGAAAAATGCAGAACACGTGAACAACTGAAGTTATTTTTGATACAAAATAAAGCAAATCACAACATAATATGCAAGACTGCACACACAGAAATAACCTATTAGGTTAAAAAGATTATGTTGCAAAAGGGAAAATGCCTCCGTACAACATTAAAAGCATGATGTGAAGTGAATAGCGTTGATTTTCTTTTTACAGTTTTCATTTACATATATATATATAGCCCTTAATTTTATGCAAAAATAAGATTTTCAGTGCTTAGACTTTCCAAAGCATTAACTTTGGTAGAAGGACTTATGAGTTTAGGTTCGTTGTCTTGCTGCATGACACACATTCTTTTGAGATTCAGCCCACAGACACAGTGCTAAGTGCTGTGCTGCTTGTGATTTTGCAAAAAACAAAATATTTAGGTGTATATTAAGTTAATCAATTACATGTATAATTTTTGTAGCCTTTGTTTGTAGAGATCAGGTTGGCTGGTTGTTAGGTGCAGGATCTAGACATGTTTCTGAATTATTTCAATTACAGATAATATATATATATATATATCCATTATCTGACCGCACTTTGCATCTTTTGGAAATCACTTACATAGTTTTTCAAAGTCAGAGACATTCTGACTGATGGGAGGCAAAACATTTGCATGCCACTGAAAACTGAATATATTTATCACTCTTCATTAATATTTACTGAAAGTCTCAAAGTCTTGAGGCAGAAACTGTTTACCTCAATCACAGCTTGTGCTCTCCCTGGCATGTTTATGCTGAGTTGGAGATCACACACAAGTTCCAGCTCAGAAAAGATGACACAGAATCCTTTTTTTTTTTTACACATTTAGACATTTTTGAGACATATATAAAGAGAAGCTTTTATATGCATGAGGACATATTCCTCAGACAGCTGAAAAGTCTGAGAAACAGCCTGCCATCCTCACCACTCTCACTGGACTGAGCCCCAAAACAACAGTAGGATTATTTGGAAGCCAAATAAGCCCTGACAGACCAAATGCCATTTACTGCACGTCTCCCATCCAGCTCTGAATTCACTTACTTGTAGGTGTTCATATCATGGAGCGAGTCTCCTGTTGTCCTGGGTAACATCGAGCAGTGATTTTGATGACGCACACACCCGCATTTGAAAGTCACCACCCGATCACTTGCTTGCTACCACCTATTACCTGGTCTGTCGATGTAAACAATTCCAGTATTGAAAAGGACAGCAAAGTTGAAGCAAACAGCAGGCAAGTCTCACAACTCACAAGGTCACACTTTTTCCATCATCCAGAACTGCTGAAAGCACACACAGTCACTCTTTCCCCAGCGCCACTGCCTCATCAGCTCTGCCACCGGCATGTGATTATAATACATGGGATGACACACATTTCCACCATTTGTGTGCATCTGTTCACATCCAAAAGTAACTACCTTCAGTATCATCAAATCTGAGTTCCTGTTTTCTGCCACAGTTTAAACAGTTGCTGTTTTACAGCGCAGCACGGCCCAGCCAATGACAGATGAGTAATAAACGCAGTCCTAGAAAGGCCTGCAAAAGGACAATCATCTTCTGTCACGTGTATATATTACTGTACAAAGACACACATGTAACACTCTCTCAGCAAGGAACAATAGATACTTAAATAATAAACAACGCCCAGACACTGCTGAGACTGACACACACATAAACACACACACACACACACACACACACACACACACACACACACACACACCCCTAAAGAGTTTGCAGAAGCTCTCTCTCGAATTAAGTCCCAAGCACACTACACTAAAGGCCGAAAGGTTCAGTAATCCACCAGCCCTGCGACTTTGAGGCTTCGAAGGAAACTCAGCTGTTATGACACGAGAGTCAGGAGGTCAGCAGCAGCGCCGCCCCCTCTTTCTCCCTCCAACCCTCCCTCTTGCTTTTCTCATCACATAAAGTGGACATGGGGGATGTGAAAAAGCCAACAGACTGTGGAAGGATTGACTGAGACCAGTCATCTTTGTACTGTCTGCTGCACATTTTCAAACGAAACAGTCTCGCATCTTTATCTTTAGAAACTGAATGAACTCCAGAAAATGAATGTACAGATGCCACAACTTCATTACTATCACGCACCGACCTCCAAACTCTCCAAAATGTTCAACTTTACGGAAGAAAGGAAGACCTTTGCTCTTGATTGTTGAAGTGAGTGGGATCACCGTGTTGAGATGTTGTTCTCTGAGGCCTTAGAAAGAAGTTTGGAGATGCAGATGAGTCTGTGAAGGGAACAATCCGAAATCAGTCGTACCGATGTCTGGAAAATGATTTAGAAGTATAGAACATTTAAAAAAACTGCCAACATGGTCACCATGTTCAGCTCAGGTGCAAGCTGCATAAAGAGGTCGCCAACAATCCTGAATTGTCAAAATGCATAAGTCGAGACTCTTGATTTCCAAAAGGCTACATTTACTTTCATCTGAAAAGAGGTGTTTGGATCGCTGACCAACAGTCCAGTTCTTTCTCTCTTAGCCCAGATAATATACTTCTGTCGTTGCTGTAGATGCAGCCCCTTTCCTGGAGATGTTTGTCTCCTTCATCAAGTGACACCAACCTCAGTCCATTCCTTGTGAAGCTCATTACTGACAGCCTTAACAGGCCTATCAAGGATGTCGTCATCTGTCATGCTTTGATACGGCACCTTCTGTCTTTTACCTTCAAAAGTCAAAGTCAAATGTCAAAAGAGTGACGATTGTCTTCTGGAGAGCTGAATAACTACCAGGTCAGCGGTGCTCTCCGTGATTGCAGATGTGTGTTGTGAACTAGACATGTTATTTACACTGTTTGAATAGTAATTTGCTTAAACTCCAAATTAAATATTACAATAGTATTCTAAGAATATAAGACATTGGATTTCTCAGTGTCAGGAGCAAAAAGCCATACTGATAAAGAAAAGACACTTATTTATTTAATTGCTTTACACGTAATTAATATAAATATGCCTATAAATATACCTTTTCGAATGAAATGCTGTAAAACATTTTTGAGGGGGTGTACTGAGCTTGTTTTCTTACTATCCTGTCCTCTTGTTTGCCCTCCCTGTGTTTTTCAGCCCTGAGTTCATGTGGTTTCCTGTGTTTGTGAGGTGCTGAGGGACAGCAGGAAGAGCTTCTGTTCCACTTAGGAGGACTTTTTGGTGAGCCATACATAACATACATTTGAATTTCTGTCAGCACTTTTTCGGACATGTACCTTCACATGGCACAAAGTTATCTAGGCACTGCAGACTGTAAGAAGGTGGTGCTCTGCCAGGGAATTCATCTGCCCAGTTGCTTCTTGGCTGAAAGTGTCCTGGAGCATTTTATCATCAGGGTGTTACTCAACATCTGCTGACGCCCTGCAGGGTATTTTAGGAAATTGTTGCAGAAAACCTTCCTTAACAACAGCTCTTATTTTGATGTGTGTTTTACATGCTGTTATTTTTTCCATTGAAATCTACAGTATTATTGTGGGCTACAGTCTGTAACTGTAAACGTAGATGTGTATCGTGTGGTCTTTTTATGAGGCATTTTTATTGTATTATTACTTCTAAAAATAATACACACCAACGTATGCTTTTAATTCAGTGTAGATAAAAGTTCCAAATGACTTTTAACTTGCCAAAGTCAAGGCAATTCTTCTTGCTGTTACTGACCATGATTTTACCACAGCTGGTAGCTTCTCTGTGCCACATAAAAAGGGTTTGTTTGACAGAACTCATTAGACTGACCATCACACACACAATCGGAAAGACAAAGGAGCTCAGTGCAGACCTCGAAAAGGACACAAATAGATGTACAACAGCTGAAGATTCCAAGATCATCAGTTCAAACATAAGTTGCTACAAATTTGAGGACAAGTTATTGGAAGCAGTAGTCACTTTGCCAAGGTCGGGAAGAATATCCAAAGTGTCATCCTCAGCTTAGAGGAAGTTGATTCAGATAGTAATGAACAACTCAAGAAGCACAAATTCATAGATCGGCCATGAAGTGGAAGCTGCTGCAACACTCTGTCACTGTCTCTATTTAAGAAAGTTTTACATCGTCGTGGACTGAGAGGCTGCTGCCCAAAAAAGAAGACCCTGCTTCAAAATCAGCACAATCAACCTTGACTTAGGTTTGCAGCTTTTGCAAACCGACAAAGAAAAGCCTTCCGAGGAAGTTTTATGGTCAGATGGTCAGATGATCAGAAGTACTGTATGTCTGAAAGAGTTGGCGGAGTGGAACAGATACATTGCACAAAACAAATAGCATGATACAGAAAAAGGCAACCTCTGGATTCTTCAGAATAACATCAAACCATCAGCTATAACAGCTGGATAAAGCAGGCAAACATTACATTTCTGGGATGGCCTTCCCAAAGTCCTGACCTCAAGCCTATTGAAAATATGTGGACTAAAAATAAGGTCTGTGCAAAGAAATGATCAAAAGTCTGGGTAAAATGGACAATAATCACATCACCAATATATTTTTCCTGAATAGAGGTAATACGATATTCATTACAATAAATAATGTGAAACATACAATGTGAAAAATTTATGACACCCCACCTCTTTTCAATTTATTTAAACAATATTGGAGCTTCATTCCTTCTTCATAAACACTAAGACATTCATTCCAAAGCTCTGTCTAATCCCTTTTCAGTTGTGTGTGTGAGACAGAATGTGAGTGGGGGTAGAGGGGAGTTAAGAGCAGGGCAAGGAGCAGTATTAGGGAGCAGAAAAAGGTTTTCCGCAAGATTAAAAACAGAAAGTTGGTTAATAACTTTAAGACCCAATGTAAACAATATTGTCTTAGCCCATATCCTGCTCTGCTTATATCCCAAGATATCGCTATTGCTGTATCGACCAGTCCTAATCAAAAGTAATTGAACTCTAATTCAGCCAAGAAGACACACACACGCACACACAAAAAAAGTACACTAAATTCTTATTTTCTCATATTGTTGTCCGTAAAGAACAACTGTATGTACCTTATAGAATGTGTGTAGAAGGTGTGTAGATAGAAGCACCTAATTAACTGGACATATACAGCATAATAATAATAATAATAATAATAATAATAATAATAATAATAATAATAATAATAATAATAATAATAATAGTAGTTTTTATAGTAATAGTTATGTTCATGCTCATCTGAAATAAATATAATAGACTACATAGTAAACAAGCCCTTTCAAATGAGCTCCTGTTAAGATTTTACTGCACGTGTAAGAGAGAGAGAGAGAGAGAGAGAGAGAGAGAGAGTGTGTGTGTGTGTGTGTGTGTGTGTGTGTGTGTGTGTGTGTGTGGGTGGGTGGGTGGTCAGGAAGTGTGGGAGGAACCAAGGATTAAAACAGGTAAAGGAGAAGAGACAGGGCAAAGGACACACACGAGAGGAGGAATGAAGGTTGCCTGGAGACAGTTGCCACAAAACCAGTGTGGGAGGGGAGACAGTCCTTAGAGAGCGACGATGGGGTTTCTATGGTTACTGAGGTTTTGTACAGCGGCAGTGGGTGTTGCGAGAGAAAGCTGCAGGTTGTGGAAATGACTTGTGATGTTACGGACGAACACTGCAGCGTGGCTCTTGAAGAGACCTGCAGCCAAACTTAGTGTATATCACTGTTGCTGTGTCTTTGGTAGGTCAGTGGAAGAGGCTAAAAAACCTCACCAGAAACCTCTGAAGGCAAAATTTCAAAAACATTTATCATGTATCACCTAAAATGCATATTGTTGCTATCATGCAAAAACAATGTATCTCCAACATGGCAACTTTGAAGGAAAGGAGAAATAACTTGGAAGCCAAATAACAATGGAAGTCAATGAATTAGTCATCGTTCCTGGGAGAGGTCTTGTTCTTGTCCAGAGTGGCAATGACAACGAGGCCCAGTTCTCTCAGTTACAGTCAGTGGAGCGCAATGATTTTGAGGCTGTTTTGATTGATTTGAAGGTAAAACTTGCTTAAAGGACTTCAGACCCTGTGCTGAATCCCACAGTTCAGTTCTTTACTCTCATAACTACATTACCACCACAAGAGTAAGAGTAATTTGTTTCCGTCAGTCATTTTCTTGTCTGCATCTTCCTGAAAAGGGTCACAGTAGAGCCTACCTGGAATCATCAGGTGCAAGTCAGGAATATCACCTGGACAAGGCCCTGTCGCAGGGCAGCAAGACCACTTCACCTACCACGTGCATTTTTGGGAGACAATTCACGAAACTCCTCAGAGACAGCAACCCAAGCAGCGTTCAAACTCACAAATCCAGTCCCCTGGAGCCGTGTGACACACACCCTACCTGCGTGCCAATCAGTTTTACACACCCTAAAACAGAACCCTTTGGGACGCCAGACAAAATGTAATTCATAATAGTTTCTGCAGTTGTTCAATGTGTTAACTTTAAATAGATTTTATTGCAGGGGGCTTCTTTTGTTCCATTCAACATTACATTTTGACACAGTATAAAGACCAACTGCCAGATGCACAGTATGTCAAAAGCTGAAACCAAAAAAAAAAAAAAAAAAAAAAAAATGATTTTGCATGAAAGTGCAAAAATACAATGTACATAGTTCTGAAGCCATGAAGCAAAAGCCTCAGGAACGTTCTTTCCTTACTTCATGAGTTTCAAGAGTCCTTGAAACCACCTTTTTAGAGCCTACCCAGAATCACTGTGTGCCGGAATACCCCCTAAACCAAATGCCGAGTATCACAAACGCCCATTAACTCACAGCTAAAGGCAATTTAGCAAAGACAATTAATCTATCGTGTGATTTTAAGAGGTCAGAGGAAACCAGAGCACAGAAGAAAACACAAGAAACTCCTTGTGTCATCAACTCAACAGTGTCACCATGCTGCCTTAAACTCAAACTGTGTTTAAAATTCCTATTTTAAAGAATGCAATGAATGTTTTTCCAAAATGTGGCCCAAATCTGAGCCTTAAGTGCCAAAATTTGTGTCTTGAATGTGACCCTGATTCAGAGTCAAGTGTGAGTATGACATTAAATAAACCAGAGAGCATAAATGGCCTCATAGTCTGGGTGGGATGGCCCTCCCTTTCTACCCATCACTTAAGGAAATGATAGTCAGTGAAGGCATCCGATAGTTGGCGTAACAGAGTTGGTAGTTTGCATTCCTTTCCAAGCAGTAATGCTGGACTGAGGGCACTTTCTTTTACCATAACTCCCTAAACAGAGCTGAACAGGGCAACAGAGGTTCCAATAAACTATTGAAGAAATGTGGGGTCAAGCAACTGAACCAACCAGAGGTCAAGTACCTTTATCCTAAAGCTCAGGTGCTTGAAAAGTGCAGCACTTCTGGCCTTGAACACAAGCCATATTTCCCATGTATACCCTTCTGGTCTTGAACTTAACTGGTCCTAACTAATCAATTACCTGACCAGGAAAGACGGGATCACACATCCTGAATGCCACTACAAAAATCCCAGTGTATGAGAAATGCTACTCTGCTCTATATGTTCATGGTTCAATATGTTCCAAAAGTTGATCAGGACAGATGGGTGTTGACTTCTAGAAGAGATTCTTACCTGGAACTGAAGCTGGAAAACTGCTATTTTCATTCCCAAGCCATGAAACACACCGATGAACCCTGTCTATCAATTTTGTCCAGTTTGAACCTATATTTCTGATGTTGTGGACGTTAAAGAAGCAGCTCCAACAGTTCATGGACAAAAAGAAATGTGAGTTGAGATTCTGGTGCATTTTCCCACCACTCAGGAAATCTTTCAGGTTTGTTGATGGTGGAGTGGAGGGTTGTCGATGCGTCATGCCTATGCACCCTACTGATTCTCCCTTTGTAAGATATCAGCTTGACTATGTCTTAGCTTTGTGCTCATCTTCACACTGTGTTAAATACCATGTGTTCTATAGAGGCTTACCGATCTTCTCATAGAGCGTGTACTTGAGCACCTGCTGCTTGATATGCTGCTGTAACCATTATGTATTTGAGTCTTCATGTAATACCTGGTTGTGGGGACTAAATGTGACCTACACACAGCAGGCTCTGTTGCTGTGATGAAAGCACCTGCAAGAACCTTTCTTAATTCTTCACTTCCTGCTTCTGGACTCTCTCTCTCCCCTCAGGGAATATAGCTCATTTTTACACCACCGTCACGCATGCACAATTTGCACAAATCTTATGAACAGCTGTAAACATGCATTTGTTGACAAGCTGAGAGATACAAAAACAGCATCTAAAGGGAAAGATTCATGTGTATTGAGGCAGGAGATGAATGACAAGGAGGCCATTCTCCTTATTACAGTAAGTTCACCATCAACATGATTCTGAAGCTGTTTGCCGAAACATTGTTCAGGTTTCAAAGCCATGTTTTCCATTTTACTTTCCATTTTAGGCCACGTCAAAGGTGGATGCACAGGAATGTTGTAATGACCTGCTCAACAACTTGCATATTTGTGCAATCAAGCCATTACTGGAAAGGAAAGTCAAAGGATCAACATGATCAGGATTTCCATCTCTTTAAGAATGTACAGAATGCTTTATCATTAATAGGGTTGTCTACACTAAATTAAAACCAGTATAGTTACAGTTTATTTACAGGATTTTTGGTTCTGTTTCTGTGTGTCCAAGCAATGCACCTCATAAACATCCAGAAATCTGAACGTGTGGCCGAATGGCACGCCAAGACAAGCCAAACTGCAATCCAACATAATAAAGGAACATAAAAATGCATCGCGTCAACATGACCCCAACTTTACAGGGCAAACATAGCAACCACTTGGATAGCTGATCATCACAGCATTGTTTTTGCTTGTGCCAAGTTATGTAAGAGTGAGCATGCTGCCTATAATTAGGCTTTTTCTTTTAGCAAATGTTTCACATTGTATGCGCAGCTCAGCACTGGAAATGTTGTGCAACACAGACTAAGTTATGTAGTTGCAAACATGAAGCCCAGAGAATACATGTAGGTAAGATGTCAATGTGAGGGGGCAGCGGGAGGATGTGAAGATGCTGAATGTTAGGTTGGAATGGATATACAGTCTCGGTCTGATTATCTGAGACATCGTACACTTATTTCATAATGTTTCAAATTTCACATCATGTCTTCTGTGTATGTGCCTCTTTTTTCAAACTGCTGTAAACCTGGCAGTTTCCAATCCCACATCCTTTATTTAATGGTTCTATAGGCCATGCCATAGAAAGACCACCACTGGTTCCTTAAAGAACCATTTTGTAATACGGCTGTGAGTGAGAATCATTTAAGACAGGCGTACACGGTGCAAACGAAGCCCAATTTTAAGTGTGATTCAGTTGTTGCTGACTGAGTTTCACCCTGAACATTAGTCTGACCATTAATTGCTCAAACAAACCCCAAACGAGCAGTCAGACAACCGCACAGACTTATGACATCTAAACGTTTTGCAGTCTCATGAACCAATTTCTTGATTTTACACTATGAAAAGAATAAATAATGGTGGCAAGGCAACTCACTGTATGGACAGACTAGTGACTCTCAATTCTTTGTCTGCGTCCTACCATGACAGCCAGGCACGTGAAAATCACTGGCATGAGAACGCTTACATCCTTCAGTTGCCTAGGAAGTATCATATAGTTGTGGATTGTTGATGCCATGAACTCATGCTATTAATACTCAGTGTCAAAACTCAGTGAAACTCTACTTTCATACACTGTGAGCATATATATATATATATATATAATAGACTATGTCTGTACACAACAAACAATCCAAACGTGCAGTTACCATCAAAGAACAAGAATTCCAAGACTGTTGTGAACACCTGGCTTTACAGGACTGAGGAATCTTCGTGCTGTTTCTTTAAAAGTTTCCTAAAAGGACACAATTTAAGGATTCTTCACGTTCACCCATCTTATACAAACAAGAAAAGAGTGGTTAAGCTAGTGGTTGAAAGCTGAAGCTGAAGCTGTCCCCCTAAAAGTACAATGTGGAACATAATGAACAAACTCATCATAGTTAACAAGATATTTTGACTTGAAGAGCTTGTTATTGTTCCTCAGGTTAATTCTTTGCTCCAGGAAAACCAATAGAGGTGACCCATTACAAAAAGACAGTGAGCTCAGCATGGCTTCAAGGGACATCAGAATGAACTGACAGGTGACTCAGATCAACAACGTGAGTAAAACAAATATGGGGCTTAAAACCAGTTGCTGTAGGATTTACACCCAAATGTGACCATGTTCCTGCTCCAAGACATCGCCTCCAACACTCTTCAGTTGCTGCCAGTATGGACATAAATACTGCTCATTTATTGTTTTTTTTCTGAGATCATTAATATTAAAGAGTTTAAGCTGAGTTTATCCTGCTTCTGTTGGGGTTTGTTAGAGTAACTGTCTACTCCCCCGAAAAGACTTTCTAGTACATTTTCTTCATGTAATACACTAATACAGAAAGTGTAAAAGAGCAAACTATAATACACCATAATGTTCATAAGGTCATTCTGGCAGACTGTAATATACTACAGGAAGACTGAGGATATGACATGGCTTCTATTGTTTCATTTAAAAATGTTCTATAATGTTCAGTCATAACATTAAACCACCCATTCTGGAAAATCAGCTCTGACCCATCAAGACCTCTGATGGTCTGCTGTGGTATTTGGACCGAGATGTTAATAGGAAAATAAGACTGCTTACTTGCTGCAAGTGTACTGATATAATAACTATAAATACTGTTGTTCACTCCATTTTTTCACTATATTCTGTTTGTTCACACTCCAGATCATCTATTTATTGCAGTTTAGTCCAAAGCTAGACCTTTATCCATCAAATCAGGCCAAAATACAATGCTTCCCTAAATGCAATTAAAAAGACTAATGATGATCTCTGACAACCTTGACAAAAATCTCTCTTCCGTGCTGTCGTTTATCAGAACACAATATCATTTTATCACCCAGTTCCTAATAGATACCATTACACTCATTAAATCATTTGCTGTATTATGTATAATATGCTGCTGTTTTTGTAATGAACCCAAAGGTGACTGCTTTGAGAGGTCTATAACTAATGCTCTTCAGCGTCATTAGTTTGAAACACCCCGGAGCCTGTATGTCCAAAATGAAGATTAAGCTTGCAGAGCTGTGTTTCCAACAGGCCTTTGGGAACGAATCATCTTCAGTGCAGACAAGGAAACTGTTTTGCTCATTTCCTGGAAACCTTTTCATAGAAACTGTATGTGTACCATACACGAACCCCAAAATTCACAATAAACATGTACCTCAACTCAGCTTCAACACATCTGCAGCCAGCTGCACTATCACGACCCCCTGTCCAGGAGCAATAAATGACCCAACTGGGATTTAAACCTGAATCATAGCAACACAGTTCACAACAGCTCTCCTCCACCTGCTTCCACTCTTGATTCATACTTACCTGCTCCTTTTCTAAAAAGGCTGAGTTTCCAATCAATGCACTTCAAGTTTACAGATCCTCAACATTACGCACCTGAACAAGAATTTCAAGACTTTCAATAAATTTGCACATCTCAGAACTGATGCTTGATTGGATGGTGTTTACACATGTCATATATGAGGAGGAGCATCAAACACACTCACACAATAAACACAGTCTCAAGATACAGCCATTCACTACCACATTATATCCTTGACTTAACTCCTTCACTTCTTGTTCTCCGTTTTTACATGAACCAGGACACGAAATACAGACTCAATTTGCACTACTTGATATTCCAAAGTAACTGATCTTCCAATTACAATGGTATTAGGTCAATACTATTATCCACACTGTATCGTATCAGTGTAATGCTGGGAGGGTAAATATCGTGACACAGGAACATGTCATAATATTTACTCGTAGTGGCACATTTTCAAAACTCTCGTCAAAAACTTAGTACAAGATTTTCATATAAAACTGAAATACATTATCTCATACTCTCAGAAACGAATACACCACAACAACTATACAATATTATCATTTTGCCCTACTAATGCCCTATCATTTTTGTTTCTACAAAATTTGGTAGGTAAAAGAGTTTATGACATCACCAAAATACAATACTTGATAGATTTTTCATAAATGTTGAACTTTCTGAAAAGGTTTGTGTTCATAAATGAATTCATAAAGGTAAACTGTAACATTTAAAATTTATTACATGTAAAGTGAAACCTTTACACCCTCATTTGATCAATGTGGCTTACAGCCCAAACACATCTCAAAGTATTAAAATATTTAACTATTAAATTTTAATAAATTATTAATTAGGTTATGGTATCAACATGAAAATAAAAAAGGTTTGAAATATGTCACTTTAAATGTAATTCATATAAAATATAAACAGTTAATAAAATAATAATAAAGGGTTACCTGATTGAATTAAATTATTATTTTTTTAAGAATTATAATTACAAATATAACAAATAATGTTTTTTATTTTAATATTAAATTTAAAGCATAAAATATATTGAATGAATATGTAAACCACTAATACAGGGAATTTAATTGGAATTTAAGTCACTGAACAATAATCACTTTGTAAATCATAACTGCAATATTGGCAGAAAAATCGCAATTTCCAAAGATCATTTCCAAAAATCGTTCAGCCCTAGTATATCAGTACTGTCACGCAAAAACCTGTACCTCATTTCTTGTCATTTAGACTTTTTTACTTTAATATGTAAGTTCTTTATACTGTGTCCAAAATTCACGATGAATGGACCAATAGAAATGCTCCAAAATGACTTGGTATAAAACCTTTTACACTGACTTCCACTCAAACTCAAAAATTTTTATCTTTCTCTTGTAAAGTTGCCATTTTGGAAACAAGAGTTTTTCGTGTAATAGCAACAATACATCACACAGTTGGGAGTTAGAGATGTAAGCTTTAAAGGCTAGTAGAAGCACATAATGTTGAAAACTTACCATCTTGCTGACTGTCCCCATTCTGACAGGTCCGGTATGATAACAACCCCACCCTCCAACATGTGCATGCATGTGAGCTAAACATACACACACACACACACACACACACACACACACGCACATTTACGCACGCTCAGTCAGAGTACAGCTCAGTGGCTGAAATTCCTCACAGCTTTTTGACAATTTTTAAATGACTCAGTCCCCTTTAGGCAGAGCCTGAGGAAGCTGTCTGAGAAAATATAACACACACACACACACACACACACACACACACACACACACTGTGTCGTCCAAAAGAGAGGGAAAGAAATTAAGACAGAAAAGCCTCTGTTAGTTGGTGGAGCAGTTCAGAAATTGAACCACCAAGATTAAGAGTGAAGTAGTAGTTAATAATTACAGCTTGTTATCATTAGTGAAAGCTTGTGTGTGTGTGTGTGTGTGTGTGTGTGTGTGTGTTTGTGTGTGTGTGTGTGTGAGAGAGAGAGAGAGAGAGAGAGAGAGAGAGAGAGAAGGAAGGAAGGAAGAAAGACTTCTGTCCAGATTGCAGCACAGCTTTATTTCAGCTCAGCGAGGTGGCTCATCTGCATGCCTTTAAATGTGCCCCGTACAGGTGAGTCTGTTATGGGTTCTGCTGTGGTCTATATAAAACATCTCTCTTTGGAAACCTAAAAAACCCCAAATGATAAAAAAAAAAACATTTAGTGAAATGAATCATTCAAATATTACCTAAAGTTCACAGCTCTGATTCATTCAACATATTGCTCTTCTTTACACAGAACCATGTGATTGACTATAGTCAGTCCGATGGCAGCTCTGTACACTACATGCACTTGACTTCATAAGGTGCAACAATGAATACATACAACAAATGAACGGTGTTCCTTTTACATTAACATGACCACATATCACACAGCAGAGTTACTGTACATATCTAACACGTGTCCTTTACACCTTAGGACACATTTTCAAGTGAATTTTGTGCCCATCTGCAGTTACAACAGGAAGAAATGATAAAAGTCTTTATAAAACACCAAAAAAATTCAATACTAACTTTTAGATAAGAGTTACAGAACATGCAGCTAAAAGAAATCTGTAAATAATTGACAATCTACTACCAAGGCATCTGTATGCTAGAGTCCTATTAATATTGCGATAATTTGACTACATTGTAATAACATCCAGAAATGTAATAAAAGCCTACACTTAAGTTGGTTGAAAATGTAAGGTGTAAATAGTGTAATCACTTGCCTAATAACACAGTATATCACTAGTGCATATCTAGAAAATCATAAAAAAAATTACTCAAAAAGGTAAAGTCATTTCATATTCATTACATTTAAAGCTCCATATTTATTACTTTTTATTATGATGTTGATACTTTCTGATGTCACGGAACTAGACATCAGACAGAACTAGACATAACCAGATAACAAACTGGTAGACTCACAAGGACTGACTGACACCAGGGATCATATATACAGAGGAGGAACATTCATCACAGCTGGGGCATGATTACGAAGGGGCGGAGTTACAAATAAGACACAGCTGGGAACAGGCGGAGACAAGACCAAAACAGTGCTTAGAAGCAGGTGGGCAATAAAACAACAACAGAGACAAGACCAGAGATGTACTGGACAGATAGGATTGGATTTCTAATTTCTGAATTTCTAAATCCATTCTGACCAAAAGCAAAACAAAAAAGGCTTGAAATATTTCACTTTATGTGTAATGAATATAAAATGTCATTCTGAATGAACAAAGAAAAAGGGCTGATGCACTAGTATGGTACAATATGACATTATCTGTAATGACATATTTTCAGGTTGATCATCTGTTATGGGAAATTATTACAATATTAATTACTTGATGATTTTCCAAACATCTATTTTGTGACTCATTTGCTGAGCTTTACAATGCTGATGCCAGCACCACCACTCCTTAGCTCCAAACAGAGCAATACAAGGGTAGATTTTGACCAATTTGTATATTAAAATAAAAAAAAAAACAAGATTTTACATTTATATAATATAACATTCAAACAAGTTTAACAAGCAGATGCAGATTATATATATATATATATATATATATATATATATATATATATATATATATATATTAAACACATTAAAATAATGTATACAAGTTAACATCTGGGTCCCAATATACAGGTACATGTTTTTTGAAAATGTATTGCTTGATTCTCTTTATTCTTAATTCTCATTATTCTTAGCTCATACCTGCTACTAAGCCAAGTCTAAGCCTGAGTTTTTTAAAACATATCAGAGGAAGATCATTTCTGCATAGATGCCACCTGCACATCTCTGCTACAGAAAATGTATGTAAATAAAAAATAAACTTGCCCCATGTGGGGTTAAATTTTCCTGGTTACTTTACGGCCACCAAAGGAGGTTATAATATAGGTTTGAGATTGTGTACATGCTGTACACACAGTGCCTAATACACAGCTTTGGTTCCTAGCTTCCTCACTGGCCACTTTGATCTCTTCTCATTTTGCAAATATGTTTTTTTGTTCACTTAATTTAATGGTGCTTGCACATACTTCCCATTAAATTAAAATACATTTTGAATGTCAAGTAAACAAAATGATGTCACTCAGAGCAGCTCACACACTACATTTCTGCCACACTACCACGATTCTACACTGTAATAAAACAATTTCTAACATAATCACTTGTCATTTGACTTTTTTTTTTGGTAAAAATGAATTGCAATGAAACATACCTTGTTTAGTTCTGCCTTACACATGAAATGTTAAGGAGCTTCAAATCGTTTCATGAGTGATGCCATAGAACACACATACACAACAAAATGAGAAAGAACTGTTGAGAGACTGACTGTACCACCAAATACTAATGAAAAAAAGAAGCAAATGGATTTCCACAATTCACAGGGACAACTGAAATCCTGGCACAGAAACGTGGATTTGCATTTGCAGTTTCTCAACAGAGAAACATCAAAGATTATAATGACCACAACAGCCTATATATGTTTACAGTATATGTCAGATTTAATGAAAACATCAGAGATATTCTAGGTATTCTTTAAACACAGTAACGCTGCAGCATGTTCTGCCACTCAGTCAGACTCAGGGGGCAAGTTCAGGTGGGAACGTGACATCAGTGCATAGATGTGTGAGTGTGTAGAACCTTTTATCTTTTCAATCTTTAACACACTCACACGCCTCGGTTACAAGCATGCTTCTGTACAGAGCCAAAAGTGGCTTCACTATGGCATTTCTCAAAGAACCATTCGAAGAACCTTTATTTTTAAGAGTGTCCTAAAAATGTACACTGTCCAGTGAGATCTCCGTGTGTGTTACAGCACTGTGAAGTCTTGAAATTCTTGACAGAACAGGTACGATTTATCTTGGACGCCAAAGATGTGAGTAAAATTCTATAGTCCATCTGAGCCTTCTCCAGGGTCACATTAAATCAGGGCTACCACTTTCTCTTGGCATTTTAATGACAGTGTTATTTTAACAGTAATGGAAATCAATCGAGCTAAAAAGGTTTCATAATAGCAGGTTTACAGACAAGGGAACACCACTGGTTCAGCTGACTCTGCATAAAAGTGTTCAATGAGCCAAAGGATGATTTATCTGTGAGAACAGATTTAAAGAATGCAGTCATGTTCCTGTCACGTCGACCGGTTGCAGGCTACCGAGATGAGGGGCTACTGCATGTAGAGCCCGAGCAACAGAACTGATGCACAGAATCACTCTCTCCCTCCTCTTCTTCCTCTCTATTCAACAAGGGACAAGAGGAGTCAGGAAGAGAGGGAGAGACAGACAGAGAGACAGACAGAGAGAGAGAGAAGGGGGGGGTGAAAGACATTCATATCATGGGAAAAGAACAGAAGAAATGTAGAATAACTGCTAATGAATTTAAAACAAGTCATGAACATTAAAGTCGTATCCACTGAAAACCTGCATGACGTCCTAACATCCACTAGATGTCAGACTTAAACACCACCTCTAAAGGCCACATAACCTTTCTACCTGCTGAATATCACAAAGAAAGCTCATATCAAGACTAGCTTTTCAACTGAATCTGGCAGTTGTTTTTGTATCAGGTCAAAATATCATGAAGAATGGACCAATAGAAATGCTCCAAATTTCATCCATCCATCTTCGAATCGATTTCACTTGTAAAAAATATATTTTTACACCAGTTCCCAGTTGAGATTGCTTTGTTGAAGTTTTGCCGTTTGGTCATACACTGTTTTTTGAATGACAGTGATGGTACACTGTAAGCTAAATAATGAGTGTTCTAACACCAAGCGAGAGCTCAAATATAGTATGACATTGCATTACATCTAGTCTATAGAGAATCTGCACGGAAAACCCAAAGCTTCTTAATAATCAGGGTGTCAATGGGTCTCTCATCTCCATCTCATTGACTCCTGGGTGGTTTACTGTGTTTTAGAAAAAGATCCATCGTGCTCAGGTCAAACCTCACCAAGGGGGATGAAAGCGTTTAGATTTTGTTGCTGAAGCTCACTAGTGCCTTGAAAATTATATAAATAGCAATAAGAGATGATGGTTGAACTACTTCAGCAAACTTCATTTAGTTGCAATGAACTCAATCTTGCAAAACCAAAGCCAAATTTGGTATTTCTGTAACTGAAAAAATAGTGTTTACTGAAACTGTGGCCTGTGGTTGGTGTGGCACCGCACCATGTGGAAGACTGGGGTTCAATTCCCAGTCTGGGCAA
The DNA here is from genome assembly GCA_034509495.1 of Acestrorhynchus altus. Taxonomy (NCBI): domain Eukaryota; kingdom Metazoa; phylum Chordata; class Actinopteri; order Characiformes; family Acestrorhynchidae; genus Acestrorhynchus; species Acestrorhynchus altus. Next base: position 8,849,616 of record CM067515.1, read on the forward strand.
CAATGCTGTTCTACACTAGTCCTTGGGCAAGACTCCTAACACTACTCTGGCCCACCTCTGTAATGCGAATAACCTTTTAAGTCGCTATGGATAAGATCGTCAGTGTCAGTAAATATAATGAACTTATACTCTCGCTCAGGACAAAACAGAGCACATCCAACAAAGTACAAAAACAATGTTCTACACAACAATAAACGCACACACTGAGTCATTTTGGAACATTTCTATCGATCCATTCATAATTAAATTATATCAAACTTATATCATATGATAAGCAGTAGTATATATACTCAAACACAAAATACAATGTTGGATTTCAAAACTCAGCATGCAGTTCTGTCTCGGACTGATATGTAAATGATTACAGGTGAGATCTCATTAGATTAGGATCTTGGCATAGGAGGGCATAAAGTGCTTCCCCATTTGCCTACAAAAAGGCCTTCAGAGGCTGCTTACTGACTGCTAGATATGCCTTGGCAATGCACTCTAAGACATTTTGCCCAGACTTTGAGGCTGCATATCATTAAAGTAATAGAAGCAGGATGACCATCTAGACTGTTCTAACCAAACCACCATCACCATCGTTTGCGGTGGTGTCATGAACGAAAAACCTGGACTACAGACTGTAACTATATCATCTTATGAGACAAATCCAGGTTTAGTTTGGGATCTGACAATGGTCAGATTTGAGTATGGAGGCTGAGCGCTTCAACCCTGCCTTTTCTGTCCAATAACAAACTGTCCCAATTGCCTGTGTGATGATCTGGGGAGCCATCATATACACCACCCAGTCACCCCTAGTAGAGATAAGAGCTCAGCTCAGCGATATGTGCAGGACATCCTGTGGCCATGTGTTGCCTCCCATGGGCTTCCAACTGGCATTTTTCAGCAGTATAATCCTCACCCATACACAGCAAGATTGCAACACTTCATTGGCCTGCTGCACAATCAGTTATATTGTCAATTGGGCATTTATGAGACCAGCTGGAATGACATTTCAGCACCATTTGAATGTGCACGATCTACAGGCCCATCTGCAACATCCGTGGACAAATGTGTCGCAGGATGCCTTCCAGAACCTGTGTGCCTCTATGCCCAACAGTATTTCATCTGCTATCCAGTCGAGAGGCAGAAATACATGGCACTAGGGCATCCTATACATTTATGTTTTCCCCAATAAACATATCCTTTCACTCTAATATTTTAATCACTTACATATATCATCATTTTATTCCATTTCAGTAACTCCTTCTTGCTGTCTTAAGTTTTCATCAGTTAGTGTAGCCATAAAATCATCAATTTGTCAAACAATAAATATATCAATATTTTACAGAAAAATGTCAATACATTTTGTTACCTTTTTAATACTAAAACAATCCTTTTCAATTTTCTACCATAAGCATATTTATTTATTTTCACTTACCCAACAATGGGAATTCCTATGCAATATTATAAGTTAATAAATGTGTTAAAGAGGTTTTCCATATTTTTACACTATCTCTATAATCTAGTAAATATGGCAATACTATTCACAAACTATAGTGCCTGTTGTGTTTGGTGACAACCAATGCCAGCGATTACTCTTAGCAGTAATCAACCCTTTCGTATCCAAATCACACTGCATTGATACATGAAACTCAATAGTGAAATATAATGTACACAAAGTTTCATTCAGCAGTTTCATTATTACTATTATTATTATTATTATTATTATTAAAGGGAGAGTCTAGACCACCAAAATAGCTGTAAAATGTTGCATTCAGGGAAGCCATTTTTTATGTTTGTGGAGAATTATCTTCCATCTTCTATGTACTATTAAATCAGACACTAAACTACTTTAATCAGCAACTCAGTGGTCAACAACTACTACTAGATTCCATATTCAAATATTTCCAAATGTATCATTAAAACAAATGTTATTATTATTATTATTATTATTAGTAGTAGTAGTAGTAGTAGTATTAGTAGTCATAATACAGTAGTAGTGAAAACTATGAAAAATAAACAACTGACAGGCCATGTGGAAAATGGAAATGAGGGTAAACACTCACAGAGTGATACCAAAACATATAAAAGGAAGTTAGGAAGCACACACCATTTCTGTTCATTAGCCTCAAGTATTGAAGAGACAGTTCATTTTAGAACGCTTTCTCCCTGTTCTGTGTTAAGATACACACTGTGTTCTAAATTACACAGTTAATGAGACAACCCCTTCCTTCCTTTGGTCTCAGTCTCTGTCTCTGTCTCTGTCTGTCCTGCCCTGGGTGACTGTGGTACTGAAGTTCTGTTCTAGAGTGTATCTTCAGACTAGCTCTGTTTATTCTGTGAATGCTTTAGAGGACTACAGTAACAGCAACTACATACCCTGGTGGAAGCAATCAGAAATGACTGGCACCACTCTGGCAGGGAGCTGTCTCTCACACACACACACACACACACACACACACACACACACACACACACACAAAGCTGAAAGTATGTGGTGTTATTGCAGTGTTCTCTAGCCTTTCAGACTGGCTACTTTCATTACAAAGGGTTCTTGGATGCAATAGAACAACCACAATATGTTCCACACAATACCACATCTGTAAAATAGATCTGTGTTGAGTGTAAAGAACCTTCAGTAACTAATATTTACTAACGGCTCCTCACACTCATGACTTTTACCATCATGGTTCATTGTGGAGCCAAAAATGCTCCTTCTATGGCATCACTCATAGAATCCTTTGTAGCACCTTTGTTTTTAGTGTACTGTGCAATCTCTCTCTGTTTCCTGCCTTTCTCAAAACATCAGGAAAGAGGGACGCTGTGTCATTTACTGGTTCTAACATGTAAGGAGAGAGAACATAACAGACAACGGAACAGTCAGAGGAGCACTTGCAGAGTGGGTCAGCATAGTGAGGAGGTAGCTGTATCCAGAGTTCACCATACAAATACTGCACATGTGATGAGGTGTGGAATCAGGATGAATGAATGGTGGGATTTTATGTGAACAGTACTGAGACAAAGCAGTGCTTCAGGGGACAGAGATGCAGTGAATAACCAGAAAGCTCAGATTAATTATCATTCTAAAGTGGGAATGACATTCCTACAGAGACAGTGATAGTTAAGTATGGTGTCAAGGGGACAGGGTCTCTTCAGTGTATCTCAAATCACGCATGTGCTAGTAAAACATCCCATCACCCAAAAAGTCCAAATGGATGAACCCAGTGGTAAACTATCTGGTATGATGCTGAAATGACAAATGGTTAAAAATCTATTGTTCCACTGTGAGATTTTGACGCAATATAAAGATCTATTGATAGATTCAAATTATGTCTAAAAGGAAAACAAATGAACTTGACCTTCTTGAGACAGATGTCAGATTTCATGCAATTAAATTTTGTTTTATAACCTGAAACTTCTTGTAAAATATTTCTTATTTAATTATTTTTTTTAATCTTGCTGTTGTTTCTGACTGTGGATCGAAAGTTGCATTTGATACCATTTTGTTTGTTTAGCAGTGTTTTTTTATTGTTTTTTATTTCTTTTTTAGTGTATTTACTTTTAAATGTTTTACTCTTGTATTTTACCAACCAGTAATTCTGCCTCTTTTATTAGAATCTGAAGCTTGATTCTCTGCTCTTCTGTCCATCTGAGTGCAGAGCAGGCAAGGAGGTGGATGTACTTGCAGGGTACTTTATTTACAAAGATAAACCAAAAGACAAGAAAAGTAGACAAGAACACAGTACAATGACATGACACAAAAAATGATAAGGACAGACGGAGTCAAAGGACCTAAAAAAACAGAGAAGACTAGACACACTTGGGGATGATTGCAAAAGGGCAGGGCTACAAACAAGACCCAGGTAGGAACGGGGTTGAGCTAAGACGGTGACAAGACCAAAACAAACTGAGATGCATGCTGAAAAGCAAATGGGGAACTAAAACAAAACAGAACGATGACATGAAGGAACAGACAAGGGAGCCAAATATGACAGGAGCATGACAATGAGCATTGGCCTTTAATATACAGTAGCTCATTAACATATCCGTTTTTGATTGGCTGCTACTAAAGTCAAATGTAAAATTACAGTGTTGGTAAACAGACAGCAGCATCCTCCTGGATCTTTATGAATAGGACTTAAATACTGGGCTGCATGTTTTGCATGGCATTACCACTAAGTTTTATAAACCTTGGCGCGTAGTCGTAGGATAAGCATAGGTCAACACCAAGGCACGACCAGGCACTAACACACTTAGATTTTCAACTCAGTGGTCCAAGACTATCGTTCGATTTTTTGTAGATCTGGAAAACTCAATTAGTAATGTTAAGTTAAGAACCACTAGTTCTGTGAAACACTAGGCACTAACACTAGGTTTGGGAGTGGGGTGGAGGGAGGGGTGTATGTAGTGGCCCTCTGGCGGACCTTACCTTGGCTGCTCCGGGGGCTTGGTGGTTGAGAGAGAGGTGGGAGGCTTGGGCCTACTTCGCCTGGAGGGGCAGCAGAATTGATGATGATTGTGGCTATTAGCAGTCAGATGGATGTTGAAGAAAGATGTGGAAGAGATATGGGAGAGGGTGGAACAGCTAGAGGATGTGTGCATTCTGACACACAGAAAGAGAGAGGAGAGACATAGAGACAGAGAGAGAGAGAGAGAGAGAGAGAGAGAGAGAGAGAGAGAGAGAGAGAGAGAGAGAGAGATGGGCCACAGGTGGAGTGAGGGACAGAAATGGACAGAGAGAAAATTAAAGTCAAGACAGCAGAAATAAGCAGATGGCAGCTTGACAAAGCAACATATAAAAACAGATAAAAGCAATACAAGCACATAAATATTACAGAACTGATGGAATATTGCTGATAATGGGTTAGTAAAAGCTGCAACAAGAGGTGTTTTAAGATCAAATCCAAGAAATCAAAGCGTCAGTTGATGCTGCTCTTGGCAGTAGATGCCATGAACATGGAACCAAAACCACAGCAGTAGTATCATTCATTTTTATTCAACCTTTACACATGTATCTGCTAAAAATTTAAATATTATGTATTGCCCTTACTGTTTATGAAGTGAGGGCAAAAATAAAATCTTGTCCCCTAAGAGTGGCTGACAGATGTAGAAATAAGCACACGCAGCTTGTCTATAAAGCCCCCAGCACTGAGCTGTGGAGCAGAGGAACTGTGTTCTCTGGAATGATGGAGCCCCATCCTATATTTTGGGATGAGTTGGAGAGTTGGAAATGAGGTGGGGTGGTGATCATCCAACATCCTGACCTCATTAAAGCGCTTGTTCCTGGATGCAATCATATCCTCACAACAATGCTTCAAAATCTTGTAGAAAGCCCTCCCTGGACAGTAGAGACAGTTCTGCCAACAAAAGCAGGATAAACTCTTTGATATCCTTGATTTCAGAAGTAACAGTGAATGAGCAGGTGTCCCAATGATTAGTGAGAAGAAACTATGTCACAGATAGCAAATTTACTCTCCGTTACACATGTGCTCTATGACTATACACATACTGGGGAGGCCCTCTAAAAAAATGGCATGGATTCCACAAGATGTTGGAAATACTGGTCCATGCTGACATCCTCTGCAGCACTCGGTTTCTGCTGATATTTCAGGAACACTTTATTGGTTCGCATGTCCAATTCTACCACATCCCAACGGTGTTATTATTTTCCATTCACATCCAACGTCTGAAGGCCTCTGAGCTCACTGTTATGTTCATGAAATCAGTTTCACAACATTTGGTCCATTATTATGCTGGAAGTTGTGGATAGAAGATTAATTGTGGCCATGAAGGGATGCACATGGTCAGTAATGATGCTCAAATATTCCAAAATTATATTTTTCACTTTTTCAGACTTGATCACATGCCATTAGCTTAACCCATAACAAACTGCAGGCTTCTAATCCAGTTATTAATATTAAACTTTATTATTCAAAAATAATATCTCCTCCTCCCCCCTCTTGCAAAAAATCCCCAAGAAATCAGAAAAATAATGTGGTGGAAGCAGCAATTTCCACCTAAAATGCATCAATCCAGTACAGCCATAGTATACAGATAGGTTTGATTTCAGGGATGGACACAGCATGTGTAGGGTAACACTTTGTTGTGACCAAACCAAAGGCATATATTAATTTTCCCTATTCTTATTATCCAAATAACCAATCTAAGCAAACAATAAGTAAGTAAAGTAAGTAAGCAAGTGTCATTTGTCCAAAATGTAGAAAAATTTAATAATGTAGTAACACCATTGGATGTACAGGACCCTGCAGTTCCCCTGCCCAACTCACAACTCTGCACCTGTGTCTTCAAGGCCATTTGCTTGATTAGAGCTCTTCTTAAAATGTAGAAGGCCCAGTGGCAGAGAGAGGGAGAGAGTGAGAGTGAGAGAGAGAGAGAGAGAGAGAGAGAGAGAGAGAGAGATAGGCCACTTAACCTTATCTGTGCCATACTCAGGCCTAAACAAAGGTTAATGTCATTATTTTGACCAAATTTATCCAAATATAACCAAACTTAACCCATCAAATTCAACAAAAATGTGTCTTACAAAGAAAACAAGCTGTTCAACACCTTTTTATATTCATATTTATTCACTGTTGCTCATTAACAAAGCACAAGAAGTATTTGTTATCCAATTTCTCTATTAATTTATGGAATAATTTATGGAATAATGAGTACAATGCTTGATTACTAAAATAATAGCTGCAGCCCTTTATTACATCACCTCCCCGAGCCTGGACTGTCAACACAAGGAGGGATGAGTCCATGGATTTAAGCTGTTGGTGCCAAATTCTGACCAACGAGCTATGCAGAAATCCAGATTCATCAGACCAGCATACTTTGGTTAGTGTTGGTGAGTCTACCAAGTACTGCGGCCTCAGCTTTCTGTTTTTAGCCTACAGTGGAAACTCATGTGCTCTTCTGCTGTTACACACCATCTGCTTCAAAGTTGGATGTGTTGATCATTCTGAAATGCTCTTCTGCGTACCACGGGTTTTATCTGAGTTACTGTAGACTTTCTAACAGCATGAGGCGGCCTGTGCATTCTCTCTCATCCACAAGGTGGTTCCGTTTGCAGATCTGCCACTCACTGGATGTGTTTTCTCTTCTCTAGTAACTCTAGAGACTGACGTGCAGAAAACCCCAGGGGATCAGCAGTTTTAGGAATGCTCAGAACTGACACGATATTTTCCGAGTGAACAGCAAAGCACTGTTGTAAGTCGCTCTGGATAAGGGCGTCTTCGTAATGCCGTAAATGTGAATGTAAATGACATCAACAACCATAGCAGACTCAAAATCACTAAGAACACTCCCCCCACTCTGATGGTTCATATGAACATTATTTTATGCACTGTATTACTGCTTGTCTGATTAGATAATTGGATGACTGTGGATGTGTAGAGGTCTTCTCAAAAATGTGCAAAATGTGAGTATATTTGAGTGCTAAAACTTAATTGAATTGATATCTGTACTGTGTTTTTTTTTTTTTTTTTATCCCTATTTCTTCCTCCCAATTTTGAAGCACCTATTAGCCAACCCTGTTAGGACTCTCCCCCTATCTCCCCCTACCACTCCAACACTAGGAGGATGAAGACAAGCACATGCTTCCAATACATGTGAAGCCAGTCACCACTGCCTCCACGGCATCACTGCACTGCAGTCAATGCACTTTGAGGAAAATGGCTGTGCTGACCAGCATCAAATGACCACCATCTACCAACCCAGACAGTGAATGGACAATAGCCAATGGGATTTGAACCTGCAATCCTCAGGTCATAGACTGCTGAGCCATATTTTGACAAATGTGTGCCTAGAAACAACTGTTTTGACTTTATATTGAGGAATATGGGTTTTTTTTTTCATTGCTAATTTAACACAGCATTACTAACCCCCTGTGTAAAAGCTGTGGTTATCTTAACTGGGTTGCATATTGTGAGGTGGTACAAATACAGGCTTTTGGGCTGAATCTAAAGAAACGTTTGTCCCGTAAACCAGAGATGAGTTTGCTATGAGAATATAAGGTGTAATACAGGGTACAGATAATAGAGAAACCCCTTAAAGGATCCTGATCATGCAATGGTATGAATACTGCATATTCTGTCGTGCTGGCCTTCTATAATAGTGTGCGGGAACAGAAAAGTGTATGTATTTATGTGCATGTGACAGAGACAGAGTTAGAGAGAGAGAGAGAGAGAGAGAGAGAGAGAGAGAGAGAGAGTATTCTAAACTGAAACCTCCCACCACTCCACAGTCTTACATAATCCTATACAGTCTGACCTCTGCATATTGTATAAGTCCCCTCCTTCCACAAGTGGGATTTTTATTTTATTTTATTTTACTTATTGTTTATTTAGCCTTTTTCTCGTGGCTTGTTCATATCACATTGGGAAAATGTCCCTTCACTGTGATAGCACAACACTGTTTCATGGACCACATCTGACACAAACAAATGTTCTATAGCTTCACAGAGGCTCTCTAGAACGGTCCATCCTCACCGAAACAGCTGGAGTGTGTGAGTCATTCGGTCTCTAGCATCTGTAGTGTTTTAGAGCTATGAATGGGCTTTGATTCGTTTAGCTTCTAAATGCTCTCAGCTCCTTAGCAGGCCCAGCTGCTGTCAAACACGCTGATCCAAACCCTCTCACTTCACCATGGAAACTACACCATGCGGTGCAGTTGCAAGCGTTTCCTTTAACCGAGGGCTCTTGAGAAGGACTCGGGCGAATAATTAAGATGTAATAAAATGAGTTGGCCCATGAGGCAAACTTTCATGTAGTACATGTTTTTGGCAAACGTGTCCAAGAGCATCTTCTTTAAACTTCTGGAATGTCATTAAATGATGTACTGGAGATTTTGTTAGCCTAGAGAGATCATTTCCAGTCATGCATGGTTTTGATGTAACATGAAACTGTCAACACATACTGTTCTTTTCCAGATGAAAATCGTCTTTTGCGACAATACCTGTGTATCTGCACTGAAACATTATTTTTGAGGTATCGTACCAGTGAGCTGTTCAGTGAAAATAGTAGAAATTAACTTACTTTTGTAATATTTAGTTTATATTTAATTTAATTTAAAGCAATAAAACTGAAAAAGCTGACGCAAAATGAGAGGCTATGATACTGAGACAAACTCAAGCAAGGATGCCCCAGACTAATCTTTGGATATATGATCATCTAATAACACTGTTTCAAAAGACCTGACTGTAGAAAGCTGGAATAGCATCACTGCTGTTTCCAACCTCATACTGGGATATTACCAACTATCCTATTTACAGCATAAGTGTATATACCTGTGAACAGTTCTGAAACTGGGATATAAAGCCCACAGACATTTCCTGGAGTGAAGGAGTGAGAAATGTTTGGCTGAAATACGACTTTAGCATATAGTGATATATTAATTTTTATTTTTATTTGTTCAATTTTGGTAGATGAATATTTGGTGCATCCATAATAAATAGCAAAAATACTTGCTATTGAATGAAAGTCCATTTAAGTGAGGTTACTTGAGATTTTGCTGTGCAGTGAGATGATGCTGCTGGAAGCCACCGTTCACCCATTCACTAGACTAACGCAGACCCTTCATCAGGTCTATCTACTGTCATTACCGCATTTGATTCCACTGCATACAGAATGATGAATGCACACATTTGGGACTCTTCAGTATTTAGAGAAAACTAGTCAGATACCGGACTATTATGTTCTGCGTAATTGCAAACTTTTCCAAGCCTGATAGAAGATCCTTTGAAGTTACCTTTGATGTTCTGCATGTATCACACCATAAAGTGTGTGCATAATTATCATATCATAATTAAAAACACACTGAATACACTATATGGTATATGTGAATGCAGGCATAAACTGGGGCAGTTCTAAAATTAGGCTTTTAACAGAGAGCTGACTTTGCTCTCCTGTATCTCTAAAACATCAAAATTTAGCTTAGCAAGGAAACTGTGGGAAACATTGGAAGAACAATTTTGTGCTTTAAGGCAAACTCTTACCAAGTGCATTTCATAATTCATGTATTAATAAAAGACAGTTACCACAATGCTGATCAATGCTGCTTACTAAACATAAAGTTGCACAGGTTTTACTTTTGTCTCGTAGTTCTGCCTGGAGCAGTGTGATATGACTGTGCAATGGAGCGTTTGATTAGACTGTTTGATGGGGCTGCGAGATCTCAATAATGCAAAGCAATTAACTCTGAAGAAAAGACAACAGATCTTGTTTTTTCTATGTAATTAAAGGAAAAGCCATGTTCATTATTGTGCAAATTACAATATTAAAAATAATGCAATACAAACTTACCTCATCAGAGCATCATATTTGCATGTGTAATTTTGTGTACTGCACTGCTACATAATAAACAGTCTGCATACCCTGAAACGCTTTTCCACGCAGGTCTGCAAATACAAACACATTTACAATTGCAAGTATGAATGTCCTGATTAAGTTTTTTGCTCAGGCCTTGAATGGTGACGGTCAGCTGACACCGATCCAATCCGATCCAATCTAATATAAGCTCACAACATAAGACATTAATTTTGTGTGGTAGCAACTGTGTAACTTTATAGTATTGTATTATACCTTATAATCCTAGCTGACCATTTAACTCCCAGCTCCTTTAAAATGCCGCACTCAAGTTACTCGGTAGAATGGAGCAAACTGTTCCTGCTGGTAGAACAGAGCTTTTTTACGATAGTTTCATTATCTAACCTGGTGTAACTCAGGAGTAATTGAAAAGCAAAAAGGGGGTGGCAGTAAATCTCCCCCTAATTGATACAATTATATAGAATCTAAAAAAAGACAAAAATATACAAAACTTTATTGTATTTTAATTTTAATTTCTGACATATTAACTGCATATAGCCGCATATAATCACTTTTATCAGTTCAAATTAAGCTCTTTTTTGTTTTGTTTTGTGTACTGAAAAAAGGTTACTCGAACACTGTCTAGGGTAGTGTTCAATAAAATGGACATAGGAAAAAGGAGGGTAGCACTCTGCTGTCTGCTATGAACAATGCTTTTTAATGTTCCACTGTAAGATAGTTCTGAGAATGCTCCTTGCTGTGGTAACTAAGAATTGTTAATGGTGCCTAGAGGACACCAGAAGGTATGATGCTACCACAAGGACGGGAAGTGGCATTCCTCAAAAAATGCCCGTCTCTGCCCCGATCCTGATTCAGATCCACTGGTCCATTCAGACATCCCAAGCTAAAATCTAACCTAACCTAGCCCTACTCTCATCAGCTAGCTTACTGCACACTGAATGGTGAGGAAAGAGACAGGACAGCAACACTCTACAGAAAGAATGAACAATGACTATGTTTTGAAGAATAACAAAAGTCCTATAATATTTTTATAATAGTATTTAAATACTGTTATAAATAAAAGTGTCATAAAAGTGTGCCTTTTTCAGCCCAAACACCATTAAATACTTATCATTTATACACCAAACGTCAAAATTTAAGGGTGTTTTCACATCTGCCATGTTTGGTCTGGTCTTTTTAATCTTTCAGTTCAGTCCAAACAAAAACAACGTGAAAGGTGCCGCATCCCGGACCCGTGGGACCTCCACAGAGCAGGTATTATGTGGGTGGTGGATCATTTTTACCACTGCAGTAACACTGACATAGTGATGGCGTGTAAGTGTATGCTTGGCTGGTACAAGTGGATCAGATACAGCAGTGCTGCTGGAATTTTTAAACGCTGTGTCCACGCACTCTCCACTCTCTTAGACACTCATACCTAGTTGCTCCATCTTATAGATGTAAAGTCAGACACAGAAGCTCATCTGGTTCTTCACAGTTTAAGTTGGTCACAGCAGTCCTGCTGTGTCTGGCACTACAATGCTGGGATTGACCCACCAGTCACATAATACCTACTCTGTGGTGGTCCTGTGGGGTCCTGACCGTTGAAGGACAGAGAGAAAGAAGGCTAACAAAAAGAGACAGAATGAATGAAATCAAAAAAGCTGGGTTCTGACAGCTCTCACATAATATAAACACAAAAAGCTTTTCTTAGCGTCTGCACTGTGTCCACCACTTCTGTCCATCCCAGTCATATTTCATTCCCAATAAAAGCTTTCCCAAACCCAAAAGAAGTTCTCTGTCTCCTTCTTTTACCAGTGTGTGGCCGACCTGACTCTATTCTTATTCGTCCTGGCATTTGAATGTTATAAATTCGAAACCAAGACTACAAAACAGAAGGTTTCACCTCCAAAACTGGACCCCTGAAAGAGAAACAGCTGTCGTGATCTTCGTTCTCCCACTGAAGTGGCTGCTCTCTGTCTGAGTAAGACATGGTGGGGGGATTTAAAGATGTCCTTAATCGTTATCATTATCCTGTAGCAGGGCTTTGCTTCTCACTAGGATTAATAAGGGCTCCATTTAGATGAGAAGATCCTGTCAGGAGCTGTTTCAGCTTCATGCTGCTGCTAATGTATGAGTGCAGATTAAAGCCATTTGCAGTCAGTTCAACAGCGGTAATTTGAGCCTTTCTGTTCAAATTACGGTAAAAGGCAGAATCCAAGCAGAATAATAATGATCATAATAGACTAGAACAGGGTACACAAACTACAGTATGTGACGGAGGAAACCTGGATGGTGATTCAGTCTATACAGCTGTTTCAGGCTCTGATTCAACAGTAGTCACATGCTAATTTCAGAAAGGTCTCACAAAGGTTCTGTCACACGTTGGCTCATGCCATTCCCCCTCAGTTCTAGATGGGATTTCTTCTGGGTGTTATATAAGTGCTCTGTAACATCATGAAAAAACAGGAGCCTTTTATGGACGTGGATGCCGCGCATTTGAATATGGTGAGGGTCGCCTGAATGCTGACTTATAACATGAGAGAACATGTCCCTGCAAACAGAATGAACAAATCTCCTCACATCACAATGACGTGTGTAATAACAGTGTAGCGCAGCTACGCTCAATGTGGAGTGTCACATCAAATTATTACAGACATCTGATCAAGCAGCATATTATCTCCACACTCTCTCCAAAATCCCGAGATGTTTGTCACAGGGACGGAGAGAGGAAAAGGGAAAGAGAGGAAGAGTGTGTGTGTGTGTGTGTGTGTGTGTGTGTGTGTGTGTGTGTGTGTGTGTGTGTGTGTGTGTGTGTGTGTTGTGTTAGAGGAGAGAGAGGGAGAGAAACTCTCACTCTCTAGACGAGAGCTCCTAGTGCGGATGATTATGTAACACCAATAAAAAGCAAGCTCCTGAAGTTACAGTGCTGTGTTTTTACCTACAAACAGTGTTTCCTCTACAAATATAGATAGATAGATAGATAGATATAGATAGATAGATAGATAGATAGATAGAGAGATAGATAGATAGATAGATAGATAGATAGATAGATAGATAGATAGATAGATAGATGAACAGACAGACAGACAGACAGAGAGAGAGAGAGAGAGAGATAGATAGATAGATAGATAGATAGATAGATAGAGATAGATAGATAGATAGATAGATAGATAGATAGATAGATAGATAGAGAGAGAGAGAGAGAGAGATAGATAGATAGATAGATAGATAGATAGATAGATAGATAGATAGAGAGAGAGAGAGATAGAGAGATAGATAGATAGAGAGAGAGAGAGAGAGAGAGAGAGAGAGAGAGAGATAGAGAGATAGATAGATAGATAGATAGATATATAGATAGATAGATAGATAGATAGATAGATAGATAGATAGATAGAGAGAGAGAGAGAGAGAGAGAGAGAGAGAGAGAGAGATACCTGCCTTGTTTGTTCATCCGGCTGCAAAGTATTGCCAACCTCTCTAGTTGCATACAGTGTTTTTTTTTTGTCCTGTCTCTTCACATTAATGGGTTCTCGTCACTAAGTAAACACAATGGGTGATATGGAGATCAGCAAAATGACTGAGGCCATGTCCACATATAGTTTGTTAAGTCAATAACGTAATTATCGTGACAGGCTTAACTGTAACCCGCTTTTGAGAGTAAAAGTTCAACACAAATGTAATCTCTCAATAGCAGAGTAACATGTTAATACTGATACTGATACTGATACCAGTAAAACATTTCTCAATACCTTACTTAAAATAGGTGTCATTAATTTAATTTAATTATGCTGAAACCATAAAACTTTGGGCATATTGCTGGTTGCAGTTCAGTTTCTAAGAATTCTTTAAACAGGGCTGAGCAGTTTACACCTATATGCATGTATGTAGATGCAGCAGTTACTCAAAAATCTATCAAAACAGACCTTCAGAACCTCTTCATCTTTGTAATTGTATCTGTTATTTCAGTTTTTCTCTGTTAATTAGCGACATTAGTGTAAAATGTGTCTAAACATTCTGCCTTTCTTACTAATCGTAATAACATAGGCAACAAAAAAGCACAGAATGAAATTCATCGTTGTGTAATACAGGCATATCTTAAAAATCTGTGGGATTACCAGGAACAATAAGTGAACTGGCAGGAAATCGGTCCAAACTGCGCAAATCTTTGATGCAAAAGTGGCTGAACATTAAAGTCCAATACATCCAACACCTTGTCCAGTCCATGCCTAATGAAATAGCAGCTGCTATTTGTGCTTATGTATATATTACACTCTATTAGTGACTAATTATTTGTCTAGTGAGCTTACATCAAAGAACACTTCTAAATGCATTACTATTGAATGTAAACATTAAATGTAGGCATTTCTATATAATCAACTCTATGTTTAGGTGTTTTATACAGAGTTTATGCTATGAATTTGTCACAATGTCAGAAATACTAATATAGACTGGAATGGTTTCTGCTGCTCTAATAAAACACTACATTCCTAAAAAAAGAGACAATGATGGAAGGACCCACCGCACCCACATACATTTACACTGAGTGTGTGTTTAAATGTGTGTGAGTGTGTGTATCGTTACATGCCTAGTACACACACATCTTTTCCAGTCCCCACTCACTGCCCAGCATAACCTCTCCTTCCTCTTGTCACACTCGGCTGTAATTAAAGACTATCTCTCTCTCTTTCTCCAGCAGAGCCCACTATTTATAACCCCGCGATTCTTCCACACCTCCGTCTTGCCTCCATCGCTCCAGCCTTCCGCCTCCCCCTCTTTTTTGGCATGCTGCACAGTCAGGGAAAAAAAAAAGGTCCAGTAGTGAATGTTTGTGCTTGTGTGTGTGTGTGTGTGTTAGAGAGAGAGAGAGAGAGAGAGAGAGAGAGAGAGAGAGAGAGAGAGAGAGAGAGAGGAGAGAGAGACCAAGCAGAGTGGATGGAAGAAGAAAGATAAAAGCATGTGAATGACAGAATAGTGAAAGAGGGAGACAGACAAATAGGCAGATCAAGACCGACGGAATATGGCACTTTAAAGAGAACCAGTCAACTGAAAGTAAGAGCCATTAAAGTCGGCCTGCAGTGAAGAGGCATCTGAGGTTCAGCAATGAAGTTATCTCTCATATCATATATTAATAAAGTCCACTTGCTCTGCAAGCCAAGCAAAGGAAAGAGCAACTCTGAACACATCTAATCACCATGCAGATATCTTCCACATATGTACCAAATGTAAAGTCTAAAGTCACCACTTTACTGTTTATTCTCATCCGCAACATAGAATCCCGTCCCCATCACACACAGAGAGAGGCCTTCCTATTCTTCGACTCGCGACAGCAGTTGTTGTGTTGTGTGCACTGATGAAGACGAACTGTGCAAAAACAGGTGAGATTCAGTCTCTGACTTTATATCTACAAAGGGGAGCAACTATGTAAGAGTATCTAACAGAGTGGACATTGAGTGGACAAAGTGTTTAAACACTCCAGCAGCACTGCTGTGTCTGATCCTTTTTCAGAAACTACCAGCGCAACACACTAACACGCCACCATGTCAGTGCTACTGTGGAGCTGAGAATGAAACATCACCCATCACCCACCACACCTGCTGTGTGGTGGTCCTGAGGGGTCCAGATCATTAAAGAACAGGGTGAAAGGAGTCTAACAAAGCGTGCTAAACGGTTTTCCTGAGTTAAATGGCGGACTGGTCATTTCTTGGTGTATAAAACCTATTCCAAGTGTCA
Organism: Acestrorhynchus altus; assembly: GCA_034509495.1. Lineage (NCBI taxonomy): Eukaryota > Metazoa > Chordata > Actinopteri > Characiformes > Acestrorhynchidae > Acestrorhynchus > Acestrorhynchus altus. Next base: position 8,865,641 of record CM067515.1, read on the forward strand.
AAAGTGTAAAAAAAACTGTCCATTGAAATCAGAAGCGTTTTATAATAAGGTGTAAATATGAAACAAAGCAAACACAGCTGTTAAATATGTGCATCATTTATAGTGGTTTAATTCAGTGCCAAGGGGATTTCATGGTGACATTAAATTTCATTATAAAGTTATCTTCAAGGCTACTCCCACACAGATGACCTCTCCGGTCAGTTTAGCCTTCGAACAGACACTACAGCTTATGTGAGAGAAAACTGTGTATTATATAAGGTCTGTGGTAGATGTATTTAATTAAAAGAGAGATATTCCAACAAGACACTAGGCAAATAGTAAAGGTCAGTACCATGTTTATGATAAATAAATTGTGCATTTATAAGTAATTAGTTACTCAAAAGCCCTGAAGAGCAGGTTATACAACACAAGCAGGCTACATCTAACAACCTACTTAATAATGCACCATTAACTGTGACTCATAACACTCAGCGTGGCAGCGAAATCAACAGCAGGGCATGTGCTTTTGTTTTACAGAGCTAGTGTTAGATGTTTTCTGCACTACTGAACCACCACAACCGTACTCAACTCCTGATTCACTGAAACTAGGCTCAATCCGAGATAGTCCCACACTGCCGTATCCCAGCAAACACTGCTCCTGCTGCCTGGCAACCCAGTGGCCGTGTACGTGGGTGTAGTGTTCCGGGTGCCAGTCGGAGTATTCCTGCATGTTAGGAGATGTGGAGAGCAGCAGAATTATCGCATTCAAAGCAGCAGTAGCAACACCGCTTCAGAGTGGCTTGGGGGGGGCCGGTTTTGGTGCACTTTGGCACTCCGCCAACACGAACTGTCACAAACTGGCCTACAGATCTTCAGTTGGTGGATGCTGTAATGGTTTGGGCTGAATGTGAGAATTTGTTGCTGGTACTAGATATTTTTCCACTGTAACTCTGTAAATGTTGTTGGCGAATAATAAGAGCACAACTACTTTGCTAGTGTACTTGAGTGTGTGTTACTTCATACTTTTTACTTCTATTTACTACATTTCACAAAAAAATATCTGTACTTGTTTCACTACACTTTCAAAACAGCTTTAAGAAAGTTTTAGTTGAACTCATTTTTAATTGCACAGTTTTTAATCTGGCAGTTGATCACATGCTAAATCTGTGAAGATCTAACATCTAAGTACACTTAACTTGTCTCCAATGCATTAAGTTAATTAGGTTTGTTGCTCTTTGTGGATCAAAAAAAAAATGCTAAATGTGTCCTTCATTCTCTACCTTTACGTATACCTGATTACTGTCCTTATCTGTCCTGTTAAATAAAAGTGCAGTATAGGATGCGTGTACTTCTGCCTCTTCAATATATTTGATATTTACTGTGCTGAATCATGTTGGATAAATGACTGGTCTTTTCCTCTGATGAGATACAGTACCAGTCAAAAGTTTGGACACACTGACAGAATGTATTATAGATTACATAACCTCTTTTGATATTGATATTAAAATCATATCCTAAAAGTTGATCCTGCTTTTGTTGGAGTAACAGTCTCTACTGTCCAGGGAAAGTGGTATACTAGGTTTGGAGATTTGAACTGAAGTGTGGGCTGCATGCAGGCCCATAGGCTTAGAAACCTCAATATGGGGTTTATATCCAACAATATTAAAAATATATTGTATGAACCAAAATATGTTGCTTATAATGAAACATAGAAAGTCCCTACAAATACAGAAATCGTCGTGTATCTGTGACAGCAAATCCCGTTTGGCTCCTCTGTCAGTCCGTTCACGTCACTGTTCTCTTTTGTTTTGGTTTCCCCACGTGCTTCTTAGCACGTGTTTCGTTTTGGTCTTGTCTTCACTCTTCCCCACCTGTGTGTCTCATTTGTAACCCTGGCTCTATAATTTTGTCCATGTATTTAAGTTCTTTTGTTAGACCAGCCATTAGGGCTGTAGTTTGTGCACTTCTGGTGCCAGTCCCAAGCCCGGAAAAATGGTCAGGGTTGCGTCAGGAAGGGCATCCGGCGTAAAACTATAATGCGGTTCATAAATATGATGATCTGCTGTGGCAACCCCTAAAGGGAGCAGCCGAAAGTCAAAGAAGAAGAAGACGATTTAAGTTCCTTTCTTCAGCAACTCCTTGTGAGTCTTTGCGTTTGTTACCATGCATTTGCTGCTTTTGCGTTTGTGTTCATGTCAGCGTTCGTGCTCCGCTTTTGTTTTGTATCCTATGTTTGTGTGTTTAATGAATCCTGAAAATCCCCACGAGTATGTCCTCATCTCTTCATCGCTTCAGCGCTCAGTGTGACGTTTGCTTTTTGCCCCCAATCAGATTGGGGTACGTGAATCCTGAGTACCAGTTTATATCAACCTAATTTAACAAGATTAAACATGAAGATTGACATTAAAGTACTGTTTATATTCACATAAGAAAAGCTATTATTTACTGAAAATCTTTGAATGCTTCGTTTGATTCTGTTTTCCCTCTCAACTGGAACATCATGGAAGTGGAAAATTAAAAATGTTAGTTTGCATTGTTTATGTTAAGCTGTATGTAAATGCAACCCAAACACTATGACACACGTGGCTTGCGTAAATAAAACGTTTGTCAGACAATATTTAAGAACTTCAGAGAATTTGCTTATGAACTTCGAGTATTTATATTAAGCTCCTTCATAAATTATTTTAGGAAAGCTTTTTGTGAATCCCACCCCTGATCTTCCATGCAGCTCTTTTCCACTGTAGAGCCAAATGCTAAAATGTCTCACTACTGAAACCACTCAAGGTGTCTCACTGAATCAGAACTAGGTTATTGACCATCTGGTTTTGTGGGTTGCATACTCTAAGTCTGCTTAGCTACTGCTATTGGGCCCCTGAGCACAGACTCTTAACCTCACTGCTCCACCACAAATCACCAATGATCCATTCATTCAGGTCTGTATCCTATAAACACTGTTAGCTGAAATTGAGCCTGTACTGTGGTGTTACGGCGAGATAACAACCGTGCCTTGAATTTGTGTGTGGGGGGGCGATGTTTATTGCTTTTTGTTTTTTCTTTTTGTGAAGCATAAATCCAGAATGCAGGTGAACTGGCCTCCCAGGGGGTCCCACTAAAATCAAGCACACATTTGACGTAGGATTCATGTCTCAAGTTAAGATGCACCACATAGGGACAGTGTGCAATTATACCCTAGACATCTTGGCAACTTTGTGGTAGTAACTCTAGTGGTAGTTCCTGGGCGTATAACAATGGTAAACCACTTTTACTTTTCTTTTGTTATCACTGACCAAACATAGCTATATTCTCCTACATGCAGCCCTGAAGGTGCAGCAAGCAACGTAGGTTTGTTTGAGTCAGAGGAAACATGGCAGGGTGCACTGAGAGAGTTTCTGAGATACTTCAGCCTTCTAAAAGGACCAAGTCTGGTCCTAGTCCATGTCAAACCTTCTGAGTCATCATAAACACAGACCACTTCTTTGTAACACATGCAAAGTAAGTTAACTTTGGCCTGAGAAGTCTGTGTGGATTTCAGATTGGGGAAAATGGTTTGTCTGTTAAACTTGTGAATCTCCTAACTATGCAGACTGCACACAAGGATTTTGGTTGAAGTTTTTTTTTTCAGTTGTTCATGTAATAAAAAAGAGTTCAGGAGGACTGAATCAACCGTCAAACTAGATCTTTTGATTACTGTGGAGCTTCATCTCCAAAAACAGCTCTATCTAAGTTAACAGATATATGAACTCTGTACAGGGGTACTGCAACCGTTTAATCTGCCCAGCTCTGGAGTCCTCTTTCACACGAAGTCTAGCTTTTACTTTCTAAGGAATAGAGACTATTATATCCCAAATCACCCCATCATTCCCTACAAAGTGCACTGCTTTAAAAACATCATTCAATAGCAACTAAATGTTAAAAAGGGAACTGAGTAACCTATAGCTGAATAGAAATAACCTTTGGTCAGACCTATTGTGCACTTTTTGGGTGGAGGTGCTGCTATTTCATTACCAACAAAGTGCACTAACTGAAGAAGAAGTTGTGAGTTCATACGGGGCCCTTGGAGAGTAAATGCTATGCACTGGTTTCAGGAAAAGTAGGGATACTGACATTCTTCATTGGTGATTTTAGCTGTGTCTTTCCTGGTGCATTATAATGATTACCACATCATTAATACTGCATTTTAGATAGAAATGACTGTGTACTGTGTAGAAATCCACTGATTACAACACTTAGAAAGAAGTGATTATCCATGAAAACATGTCAGAGTTGTCAAGCTGGTCCAAGCCAGACCAAGATCTCATGTTATAGTGTTGTCTGCCCATCCAGCAGGGAATTCAAACCATAGTCAGCTATATGGAGGGTAGTGTTGTTATCCATTATGCTATACAAACCGCTATGCCTGGAGCTGCCACAGTCCTGATTCACTGAACTGGAAGTTGTAACTTGATCTCAGAATCAAAAACTGTGTTAAACCTGACAATGTGTAAAGCCCCGATTTTGTCCTGCAGCCGTGTTACTCTAGTTGAATGTCAGACATTACACATTCACTAGTTAAAGAATGCCCCATATGCCACAGTAGAAGTGTAGTGTAAAAACTATATAAGCCTTCATCCAGCTGCAATGAAAGACTGAAGGAAAATGTTCTGAGGAATGTCGCTCTTCAATCTCTGTGACGTTAAGAACTCATTTGTTGGGAGGTAACGTCAGGAGAATTAGAGAGATTTTAATTGCTACCTGGGGAAAAATGTCTTCTAAACTTACTGATAAGGCAGCTTGAGTTGGCTGAAAAGACTGGTGACCTAAGCAAACCTGATAAAAAATAAATTAAGCATAGAGGAAAACAAAATGATTAGCCAAATTAGATTAAGTTAAAAATGGTAGCAGTTTAGTGGTGAGACATGATGCTGAGTTACATGTTTAAGTCTTGGCTGGGGATAAGAGTTCCGAGAAGGCAGCTGACCATGTTTTCACTCAGAGGGATGGCTAATAAGGTCCCTGTCTTGCTTGTTACTCTGTGACATGCTGGACAAGGAATCAACAAGGGCACATATTGGATTCAGGTTCACAGCTTTGTAATGAGAGGCAATTATTTGGAAAAATGTGTCCACATATGCCTTCACTTTCAGGAATTTAAATATTAAACCACATAATAAATCCCCTTTTATTCAGTTATTCAAGTCTGTATAGACAAAAACAAACAACAACAAAAATTATATCAAATTATTCAACAGTTAGTTCCAATCATGTAGGCTGATTCATTAAGAAGCAGTATGACGTTTCTATGGCATAATTTGCACAAGACTGCACTCCAATTAGTGTCATCCCTCCAGAAACCAAACTATTTCCACACAAACAACCTATTTATGTTCTTTTTTTTTAATCATACACAGGTGGTAACCTCTATAATAGATGTGATATTACAATATGGCCATTTTTATTATATCACATTGGATTAATTAACGACATATTGCCCAGCCATAACAGCTAGAGCTTTATAGTCTTCTCGCTACATTTGTACTGTGACAGTTTCATCACAAATAAACAAAACAATCCATTCAAAAACACAGAATACAGTGTCATAAATCTTTTTGTTCCACAAAACTGCATTAAGAGTTAAAAACATTTTCATGGCTGCAGTTATTAGAGGTCAGACAACCCATTTCAAATTGCTAAGTGAGGGAAAATGACAAATGATAAAACAGCACAATCTCAAGTGGTGTTGCCAAGATTGTTATGGAAGAATTACAGTGCAGTACAGTTTGGATATGTTCTGTATGAGCACGGACTGCTAACTACTACATAGAGTACAGAGTGTGAGCTGTCCTGATTACCAGGGTAATGTTTAATGAATTCAAATAACAGTAAGCAGTATCAGCCAAGTCATTATCATCTATTCATCCACCATCTTCTTAATCCACAAGGCTCCTGGAGCCGTGCAGCACCACACTACATTTTCTGAACCTCTGTGTAAAAGCCATAGAACACTCAAGGTCGTGATGTTACCCTCAATAAAACACTCCCTCTTGTTTCCTGTTGCTTTGCTGGCAATAACTGCAACCTTTGAGGGTCAAAAAACGGTAGGTGCTGTTTTCACACTGGAGGTCACTGGAACTTCAAATTAACACTCAGAGACACAGTTGACAGTAAGTGAAAACAAGTGCAAGAACTAAGTTAACCTGGTTAAAGTAAGACCTGGATTAACGCTGGATCCTCTAAAAACAAACGCTTACTCATCTGCCTTGAAAAACCAACACCCACTACTTCTTTCTCCCCTTCTTCCTCCTCTCCCTTTCTCCTTTTCAGTCTCTCTCTCGCTCTCCCTTTCTCTATCTCCCTCTCTCTTTCACTCTCTCCATCTCTCTCTCTCTCTCTCTCTCTCTATCTCTCTCTCCTCCCACCCGTGTTTCTCTCCCTTTCTCCACTGTCTCTCGCCCACTGAGCCATTCTGAGCTCACACGGTTCCCTCGGCAACCAATCTCCTCCATGCACAAGAGGGACATGTATTAAAGAGGCTCCAGAGAGAAAGAGAGCTGTTTATGTCTCATCAAAAATTACATATTCAAGCTTCAGAGACCAGGAGACACCATCAAACCAAACACTAACAGAGCAGTCCGCTCTAGCTTGCATGTGTGTGCAATGGTCCGTCATAATTACTGCCAGTTTAGGATCTTTCCCAGTGGACCAAATTAGTCAAAACTGCATCGCTCTGTGTTTGATTCAGAAATATACATTTCCATTCAGCAAGAGATTGAAACTAGGTTACTGTGACGTTACTGGTTCTGTATATAGCACCACTCAATTCTCACGGTTCATACACTGTATAAAAGTATTGGGACACCCATTCATTGTGTCTTCCAAAATCAAGGGTGTTAAAAAGAGCTTATCCTTCTTTTGCTGGAGTAACATTGTCTGGGGAAGACTCTACGAGATTTTGCATTTTGCTTTGCTGTGAGGATCTGATTGCGTTCAGGAACAAGAGGATGTTGGACGATGACCACACCACCTCACCCCCCAACTCATTTCAGAAGTATTGGATGGAGCACCATCATTCCAGAGTAAACATGTCCACTGCATCACAGATTAATGCTTGGTGCTTCATAATCCTCTAGCCCATGCCTGGCATTAGGTATGGTGTCAATATGTTCATCTGTGTCAGCAATGCGTGCAACTTAAAGTAGGTGAAGGTATTCATTAGAAGGGGTGTCCACAAACGTTTGGACACACAGTGAATGCATTTATGTACAAATGAGTGTAGTAATTGTTTCAAATACCGATAATCCAGTTTCAGCTTCTCCTGTCTGTACTGGTTATAAACCAGTAAGAGTAGTGGTCCCTGGTCTGTTTTTTTTTTGGCTTTATTGTCCACACTGAGAAGGGTGCAGGCTAGAAAAATGTAAGTGAAGAAACCCACGTAATTCAAGTGTCATTAAATTAAACATGTTTTGACAATTAGCTTTTGGTCATTCACACTTAAATTTCACTTATTTTTTCTAGCCTGCACTGTGGATGTTTACTCAGTGTGCTGAATAAAATGTGAATGGTACAACTGTTTGTAGTTTAGTTCAAATTTAATAGTGACATATAACAATCACATTTTATTAGAACCCAATATGCTAAATTGCCCCTAGGTGTGAATGTGTGTATGTGTGTGGTTCCCTGCCATGGACTGGCACCCTGTCCAGGGGGTATTCCTGCCCTGCATTCAATGATTCCAGGTGGGCTCTAATATATCTTCCTTCTACACCAAGATGAATATGGTTGGTGTTCTTATATATAGATCTGTGTGCTTCAACACAACAAAGGGAGAGCTGAAACCAGGGCTCAAACACTACCGCTGAGTGTTATGCATGCTAACTCCAGAAAAACTGACGTGAGGCATGAAACACCCCACCAAGGAGTGACTAAGATCACACACCGCTGTTAGTTTGTATGACTTTCAAATAAATAATGGAGGCAAGTAGTGTAAATAACAGTGTTCAGAAGGGAAGAGATGTCATGATGAGGGGTTTTCTAATGCTTGTCTGATACTCTCACTACCAGAGAAGTGTTACTATATATGTAGTCCCTGTGTTTACTCAAAGTGTGCAAACAAAAGTAAATTTTCGACAGCATCTTCCACTGAACTACAGTGCAGTGGGTGTTCAACGACACTCCAAAATCAGAAACGCTGACAGTATAATGTCTTCTTACATTTAAGCCTTGTGTTGTATTAAGGGTCAAAATGACTATGCTTCACACCAAATTTAGTCTGTTATTAGTGAACTTATTTTTATTTTTTTTTTATAATTTTTGCCATTTTTGCACATTTTCTCCGCTAATTTAAACGTGCCAATTACCCATCTCGCTAAGTAGCCTCCCACATTACATGCCCTGCTGTTGGTGCAAGGGGGTCGAGATCATCCACGTGTTTCCTTCGACTCATGTGACGATAGCCCACTGCCTCTTTTTGAACTGCCGGCATTTGTATCACCGGATCTGATGCAATGGACGGCAGACGCCTGTGTCGACCAGCAGCACACTTGTGAGATGTGGGAAGAGCGCCATCTACACCCACCCCCCGAGTGAGAGCAAGCCAATTTCTCTTTCGCAAAGGTGAGCAGCATGAACCTGGATTTGAACCAGCGACCCGAGGCAGCCGTAGTGGTAGCCCGCCACGCCACTCGCTCCCATGAGTTTATCAGTCACTACCTGTGTTAGCCGGTTTGCATCATTAGTTGCAGCTGACCATTATTACATACAGTATATTTCTCTGAAAGAGGTTCACTTGCTGCCTTCATTCTGAATCACTAGCTGCTGGTTAATTGAAAAAAATTGTCATGTCATAGCATGTCTCCACAATCTTCTTAAAGACCAAAAATACATCAGTGGTTATCACACACATCCTCATGGGGGTTGGATTTCATTTCTCCCACTAATTAAATCTGGCATTTGCCTAAAAGCAAAGCATGTTGTCCGGTTTTTAGCCACATCATTCAGTGTGTATTGATGAGTCACAGGGCAGTTAGTTCAGTCAGTGAAAAATGTTGTAACAGAGGGCACAGGAAAAAAAAACTCAACAGTCTTGAGAGTGATGTTCATGCAATCATGCAATGTTATAGCATATTTTACAATTTTAACAACAAAACAAATCTTAACAACAAAGCAACTGCACTGAAAGTGAAAATACACATTACAAATTGCTTTAAGCTGGGTTAAGTCAGGGCTTGGTTTACCAAACTGTCCATTTGTGCCTTGCATATGCAGGAGTGTCCTCAATAAATGCATGCTGTAGAGCCATTTCTGCCTAATTTTATGAAGCTGGTCACTACTGTGGCATCTGGTATTGCATCTGCCATTGTTTTCAGGGCAGTGTGAACCTTTTTCATTTTCTGACATAACGCAAAGCTGACAGTTCTTTATACTGTGCCAAAGCTTCATGATGAATGGTGCAATAGAAATGCTCCATAATGATTTGGAAGGACATCTTTTTACCCTGGTGTCTATTAAAAATTAGGAAGGTTTTGTCCTTCTCCTGTCAAACTCCTTTCTGTGTGGAGTTTGCATGTTCTCCCCGTGTTCGCGTGGGTTTCCTCCGGGTACTCCGGTTTTCCCCCACAGCCCAAAGACATGCATGACAGGTGAATTGCTCACTCTAAAGCGGCCCTTAGTGTGTGCGTGTGTGCGCCCTGTCTGGGGTTGTTTTCCCGCCCTTGCGCTCAGAGTTGCCGGCTGGGCACTGGTTCACCCGTGACCCTATTCAGGAATAAGCGGTTCAGGAAATGGATGGATGGAAGTTTTTGCAAGACAATAGCAATATGTACAGGATGTGTATGTACAATATGTGGTATGTTTCAAAGTAACATACATATCTAATCTTATATTCAGGCTAGAGGTGGCCCAACAGGGTACTAAAGCCTCCTTTCACTCTAATATTGTAATCACTTAATCATCACATTCATATATATATATATATATATATATATATAGTTTACACATCATCACTGCAAGGTATGCATAGTAGTCACACTGCAGGATGTGTAATGTCCTATAATGCAAATTAAACCAAACATGTCATTCCACATCTTGCCTGAGAGGCAGAATATATCTGTCTAATATCCACAATTTTACTCAAATTTCCAATACACAGAGGGCTTTGTCACTCTGTTTCTCTGCATACTTTGTTAGATCTTCAAGGGTCATGACCCCACAGGACCACCATAGAGCAGGTGTTATTTGGGTGACACTGACATGGTGGTGGTGTGTTAGTGTGCGTTGCACTGGTACAACTGGATCAGACACAGCAGTACGGCTGCAATGTCCACTCACTTGCACACTCCTACCTAGTTGTAGATGTAAAGTCAGAGACAGACGCTCATCTGTTTCTACACAGTTTGTGCCATCAGTGCTCACAGGGCACTGCCCACAGGACACTGTTGGCTGGACTATTCTTACTCCACCAGAGACACTAAGGGGTTTAAACACACCAGCAGCACTGGTGTGCCTGATCCACTCATTCCAGCACATCACATACTAACCCACCACCACCACCACCATGTCAGTGTTACTGCAGTACTGAGAATGACCTACCACCCTAATAATGCCTGCTCTGCAGTGGACCTACAAGGTCCTGACCATTGAAAAATAGGGTAACATATGCAGAGAAACAGATGAGCAACAGTCTGCAATTATAGAACTACAAAGCTCCTGTATGGTCAGAGGGGCTGATAAAATGGTTAGTAGTGACAGTCCTTGTGAGAGTAGAAACAAGGAGGTGGTCATAATGCTATGGTTGAAAAACTCAAGGCAAAGGTTTTGTGGAAAACTGCAACTGGTATTGTGTGGAAGAGACTTCATCATTTAGAGGTTTGGTACAGACATTGTGTGTTTGTGTGTGTGAGAAAGGTGAGGAAAACCTGGGCATGCATGTGTGTATGTTTGAGCACGAGTGGATCAATCAACACAGCAGGACTGACCTGCAGCAGCAACTGCTCATTTCTCACAACAGTCAGAAGTGTACATAGCTCCTCCTCTGACACACACAAACTGCATATACACACAGCAGCCGTATTGCTGAAAACCAAATACCTTCTCCTTTGTTACGTAACTAACTTAAGTCTGGCCTCTGCCTCTTAAGTTTAGTTTGATGTAATGATGGATCATTCACTATATTGGACACCTGCTTGTTCATAGTGTCACGTATCTGTCTCATCCCTCTGCTCTGTCTTTGTTTTGTTTACCTTCCCATGTGCTTTTGAGCGCATGTCATGTCTCCTCCCATTCCCAGCTGTGTTCCATCCGTAACCCTGCCCCATCGTTATCATGTCCCAGCCTGTCTAGTGTGATTGTGTGTATATAAGTTCCTTGTCTTTGTTGGTCTTCTTGTTAGCTTGTCTCATGGGCTACTCGTATTGATGGTTAGTGTGCCATATCTGTATAAATCCTGTTAATAAACTCATCCCTGCAAGTACTTCCGCCTCCACCCTACCTCTGTGTCTAGAACCGTTACACATAGTTTGTTCTGAAATCAAGGATATTAAAAGGGATTTATCCTGCTTTTGTTGGAGTAACTGTCTCTTCTGTCTAGGGAAGATTCTGCAATTTTGGAGCACTGTAGTGATGGTTTGACTGCTTTCCATGGTAAGAGTAGCTTAATGCATTCATTAGAAGGGGTGTCCACCCCTGTTTTTTTTAAATTTTTTATTTATATAGTTGAATAATGACAGTTCTCCACATGAAACCTGAATGAACCTTGAACACTGATGCCTACTGACACGTACACCCAGCCTACTAGCAAAAGATTTTCGATATCTAAAGATGTGATGTAGTCAAAGGCAATTGCCACTTCAAGAGAATATGGTGGTGTTGACACTGAAGAGCAGCACATCACCTCCAGACTCTGCTAGTTAAAGGAATGTGGGATGCTGTGTGAAAAAGACCACGTAACCATGGCTTTTCCTGTGCCAATGAGCACAGAAGGGGAGCTCGACCTCAGTGTGGAACAATGCAAATGTCAGGGAAGTGAACGTGTATCTGTGCAGGACTAAGTCCCCAGACAGCCAGCTTTAACCGGCTCATCTCCCCAACATACACTCCCTCAAACAAACCAGACTATCTCAGCTGACTAACAAACTGAAGCTAAATCTGCTCACATTTACCGATTAAGCTTTTCACCTTCTATTTGATTGAACGCCTGACACTGCTGACCACAAAATTCTTATTACTCGCCTTGAAAAAAAACGGATCTAAATCTATAAAATAGGAATGTTATCAGTTAACTGTGGGGAAGCAGTTTCTTTAATTGTGGCTCTTTCTTGTGGTGTCAGTGGATTTAAACCACTAATAAAAAAATGTTCATCCGGTAATTATATGAAACACTAAAACGGTAACAATGATGGGTTTGGATTATGTAAAATCTGCAAAGTGTTTGTCGCTGTCGTTACACAACAAACTCATGTAAACTGAAACATGTACAGTAAATGAGTAATCCATCTCTGAGCTCTGAGAGGTGAGGAGGACAATCTCTTTCAATCTCTCTCTTTCACACACACATAAACAGATATGCGTCCGTGGGTGGGAAGTAGGGGGCGGAAGGGTGCCTCGAACCCTCCAAACAGCCAGGGGGGAAATCTTCTGTTTCCACAGCAACAGCATTATTCACACCACACTTCAGTATTCAGCATGGAAAAAAAGACAAACATTTTTATAGACTCTCTATAGGCTGAACTGGAACCAAAGCACAGAAAAACCCATGGACACTTGTTAACACTTTCTATCGCCATGTCTCTCTCTCTCTCTCTCTCTCTCTCTCTCTCTCTCACACACACACACACAATTGTTTATATACAGTAGGTGCCGACCTGCTAGTAGATTAACTGATGAACTAGATAAGTGCAGATAATAAACTGTCAAGGCTACAGGTTAAAGGTCTTATAAGGTTGCCTCACAACTCTTGCCATTGTAATCCCATAAATAAATAAATATGTCCCTCCTAGAGAAGCCAATACTGGGTTGTCCTTTAAGGTGTCTGTATAAATATGAGGTATAACACAGTTTCCCCAAAAGGTGTCCCACCCTGTGCTAAAAGCCACATGTGTATCTTACTCCACTATGCCGAGACCCAAGCTTCAGCTATAAAATGCTAGGATGATGGAGCGGGATCCAATACTCTCTGGATAAGCTGGATCGGTGTCTGTGATCCAGTACCTGACACTACTAATGCTCCTATTGTGTCTGAACACAATCAAATCCTGTAACATCTGGCGTACAATATTCCCAGAAGAGGACAGGCTGTTTCTGTTGAAAGGGAATTCCCCCGATTGGGTATGTTGGGTATTACAATTATATTAATTTATGCTCTGAAGGTTTAGATCCAGAAAATATACAAAAACAAACACACAATCTTACAGGCAGAACCTCAGCTGGTAATTTGTGCTACAAAACATCACTTGGGGCTATCTGTGTACCAAGTGTAGGCTTATATTGTGAGTGTGTGCATGTGTGTCCACCCTGCCAAGGAGAAACATATGGCTTACATAATATGCAAAATGAGAGTGCACTTATATTCAGATCACCGGGGGAGGACAGGGATCTCTCTCTCTCTGTCTCTCTCTCTCTCTCTGTCTCTCTCTTTGTCTCTCTCTCTCTCTCTCTCTGTTCTTGTTGACCTCATTCGCTGACAGGATTTATAGTGTAAACGAATGCTAATCAAAAGTGCCAGAAAATTCTCTCCTAAAATAACTCGCACGATTAACCTGATCCTTGACCCCAGCTTCCAACTACAGACAAGCCACCTCCCTTGGATAAAGCGGGATTCCCCCTCATATTGAAAGTAGCTACTAGATGCATCCATATTACATACAATGTCTCTGCAGCTTTAAGTTATAACAGAATGGAGTAAAGACTTGTAAATTGTCGCATAATATAATTTAATATAATGTGGTATAAGTACACAGTCACACCATCTGCATACAGCCAACTTGGTTTACATATTACAAAAGGGTTATATAAGATTTTATATACAGTGTTTTGCAGGTTGAGATGTCTGAAACTGTGTAAGGGCGTTTTCACACCTGAAAGTCTGGGTCGAGGTCCAAACCAAGGTTCTGGTTTTTGTTAAATTGTATACGGTTGTCTCGGCTCATTTGGGTTTCACGCTGCATCCTGTCACCATCACCTACATCAGTTGCGTCTTCCCACATGACACGGATTGGTTTGTCAAAGGGTGCACGTGTGATCAGTCCAAGTCGCATCTGTGCCAGAATCCCGTCAGACATGCGTGGGTTGCGAGGTGAAGTGAGCCTGGCAAATTAGTCTACAGATTCATCACGTACAGGAATCATGAACATGGTCTGTTGTGCCTATATTGCTGGTTCCTTTTAACATTCTGTTGTTTATTGGCTGATGATAACCTGCCCCAACTTACTGCATTTGGCCAAACCATCCAAAAACGTTTTCATCCAAAGGTTTTCATACCACAAACAAACTGGACCATGATTCAGTAGATCCATATCGAGACCACCTTTCTAGGTCGGACCAGTGTCTGCTCCTTTGGTGCAGACCATGATCCGCAGCTCCTTTCACACCTGATGTATTGGATTCAAATGAAATTGAAAGGTCTCGAACAAAGCAGATGTAAAAGCATCAGATTTATCCAGAAATCTCCTCAATAATGACTTGAACAAGGTATTCCGATTAGCAAAAAGTAAAATTCTAGTTAAATAAACACAGCAGAATAATGTGTTTGATCTAAGATCAGTTGTTCAGCCTTTTGCACCTGAATAATGTAAATATCCTGATGAATAAAAAGGTCAGCAAATGCTAGCAAGCCACTTTTTCTACTCAAGCTTTGGTTTTAAATGGATTAAGCAAACTTTTACAGCAATAACTATAGAATTGCTGTGGCATGCAGATATGTCTCAGACAGACGTGTTATTGATTATAGGTGTGGTGTGATTAGACTCTGGGTCTTGGCATAAGACAGCGTAAAGTGCTTCCCCTGCTGCCCTGTAAAACGTTTCTGATTTTGGGTAGTGTACCTCTTGGTGGGAAATAATTAATTACAAGACATGCCTCTATAACACACTTGAAGACATTTACCCCAGTTGACAGACTTTGAGAGGAGATGCATCATTGGACAAATTCTGATGAACTGACCGACACCTAGGCTGTTCTGACCAAGCCACTGTCAACTTTGTTTGCGGTGGTGTCATGAACGAGAAACGTGGACTGCTACAAAAATTATATGAGGGACACTAACAACTCAGTAATATGTGCAGGACACGTGTTACCTCATGGCAGGGCTTTCAACTTGTACCTTTCAGTTGGATAATGGTCAGCCATACACCTCAATGGTTTCCCAGGAATGTCTCGGCCAGACTGCTACACTTCCTTGACCTGCCCGGTCAGTAGTTTTATTGCCAGTCAAGAATTTATGGGACAAGCTGGGATGTCAGCTTCGGCAATCTATGAGTGTGCAGGATCTACAGGCCCAGCTGCAGCCTCTGTAATGTGCCACAGGATGACTAGATCAGTTTATCCTTTCACTCTTACAATATTGTAACAATATACATATATCATCATCCCATTCACACATTTCATTCTTTCTTGTGTTTCTACAAAGTGTACCTACACTTTGTCTGCGTCAATTAAGGCAGTGATAATCTAGAACTGTGCAGAACTGGGGAAGTAAGTAGCAGATTCATTTAAAATGAAAGATTTTCATTTAAAAGAGAATACCCAGACAAAGCAGCACGATGGAAAACAAATGCCTCTTCCCTTAAAGAGTGCAAGGTAAGGGGTTGAGCAAGTTTTATTGAGTGGCAGTGAAAATAAATAAATATATCAACCGCATTCAATGAGCTTGACCAGGAGGCACACTTTAATGTGTCCTGAATAGCAGTGCTTTCTCAGAACAGACTTTTTTTGTTCCTATGATTTCAGCAACACAGGGAGAGCACACAGAAACACATACTGAGATTCAACAAAAATCATCTCAGTGTAGAGGTTACCAGTCCTGGGGTCCCTTCATTATTAAGCATTTTGTTTTCTCTTCATTTAACACTCCAGCTCATTTTTAATTAACTTATGGGCAGGGGCTGTGTACACTCACAACAAGGACTTCTTCAACGAATGTTCAACACTGAATGTTTGAATCCCAGGGGCAGAACTAACCAGGAATCAGCCATCACAAATCCCACCAATTAACATTTAAGTAATAAATTAATATTTCCTTTATTCAGCATTAAATATTGTTTGGACTGTAAAGACTGCAAGAAAGCCAAGATATATCTCCTTTGGCTCACAACAGATTGAGACATGCTATCCGAAATGTATTGCTCACATCTGCAAATATACAGACGGCTGAGCTCTGTCTGTTTAATGTTCCCATTCAGGGACTTTAATAAAAACCACCCAGAATAACATCTCATTTTGCATAACATTTTAGGTCCAAAAGGTCAAAAAAAACACCCACAATGTTTCAAACAGTACAATTTATTGTTGTAATCTTACCATGACATTACAGCCAGTACACACAAGCTGAGAACCAGCAGCCCACCTAACTCTCTCTCTCCTCCTCATTCTAACAGGTTTCTGTTCAAAAAGCAAACCCTATTAATACTCAAAACCTTCATTATATACATGATGAAATCTTTTTATATTATTTATACTCTAAAACAAAAAAAAAAGCCATAAAGCAATATAAAGTAACAGTTATGCAAAACAAATAAAATAAATGAATAAATACTGTGATGTAGCGTGAAATTGACACAATCTTATGATATAAATGACTGGCCACACTGTCCAGCCCTAATGTTTATACGTTCCTCACAGTGTGTTCATGTACTGTGCCCTTATGAACATACTACAGTGTGTACAGTCACATGACTGCACCCCATCCAGTCTGTGATCAGGACACAACACGATGGAGAGCTCAAACACTGAGTCAACTGAGCAACTCGCACAGTTTGTATCTTACAGCTGGTCTGTAGCAAGGCCCTTAACCCTTACTGCTCCAGGACATAGAGCTCACGTTATTGGTGGCTCACATAGGCAACCACAGCTTATGGCTCAGCATAACACTGGACCAAGTCTTCGCTGTGAAGAGAAGACTGGGAGCTGGGGGGATGTCAGGTGTTTTGGCATTTAGAAATCATTGCTTGGATGGCAAACCAATAAAAGCAGTCTTTTGACTTTAAGGACCAACACATTCAGAGAGTAGATTTGGCTCTCCACCTTCCACCTGAGAAGGACTCCAAGCTCCCCTGATACATGTCTACATTGGCTCTCCACCTTCCACCTACTGGACCTGGACTAGTTTCCCACACTGCCATGGACTAGCTGCTCACCCACCATCACCAACTGTAGAAATCTACTGTTAATATTATGTCCACCAGAGAATTAACATCACTTCAATACCAGAGTAATAGAACAGAGATGTAGGGGTTCAGTGTCCCCTAACTATGTATAAGTAGTTTGACCAGAGGAGGATGGGTCCTCCCCTTATGAGCCTGGTTCCTCCCAAGGTTTCTTCCTCCAGTTGAGGGAGTTTTTCCTTGCCACTGTCGCCATGTGGCTTGCTCACTAGGGGATCTGTCATTCATACTTTGTCTCTGTTTTAACCTTTCTTATTTATTTATTTATTTTATTTCTGTGAAGCTGCTCTGTGACAACTTCAGTTGTGAAGAGCGCTATAAAAATAAATTTTGATTTGATTTGATTAGAGCTAGATGATGCTCTTTAGGCTCTCTGCTGCCGCAGTGACTGGATATGCACCAGACTGGGTTCTGAATTTCTGAAAATATACTGGAAATTATTTTGGCCAACAAATAAGCACATCCCACACACAATGCAAGCACTATGAAACAATAGCCTGCCACTTACACACTAACGTCGACATCTCAATTAAATTCAGCAGCATGTGAGGGTATTTAATGGAAGGGGAAACATTGGACTGTTCTGACTGCTGATGATTAATAGATTTCAGTAGCCTACACAGTCACGACATACTCTGTGCAACTGCCTGTGATTTGTCACATTGATTAATGGAAACATCTTTGTCCCACTGGCTTTGTCCCATCCGGTTTTACCACAGTCAACGGAAATGTCTTATTTGTTCAGAGTGCTCATTTGCAGGGCTGAGCTGTTTATAACAAGGAACGGATGATTTTGGTGTGTAGGGTATGTGAGGAATGGAATGCATTAATGGCAGGTATGTCACATGTCACCAAAATGTCAGTTGCTCCTAATTACATTACGCTACAGATAAAAGAGCTGAGTGAAGAGACACATGTAAGGACAAAGTGGATAGAGGTAGAGGTTAGTATTTGTTTGTCACCGGCTGCAAAACACACAATACATCCAAATATTTTGGACACTCCAACTAATAAATGCATTCTGCTACTTGCTAAATTGGAGCAGCCTGGTGGCCAATCTTCATTAATTGCACATTGCCCCAGTAAGAGCAGAGTGTGAAGGTTCAATTAGCAGGTAAGAGCACTGTTTTGCTCAAAATATTGCAATGCACACAACATTATGGGGGACATACCAGAGCTCAAAAAAGGACAAACTGTTGGTGCACATCTTGCTGGCGCATCTGTGACCAAGACAGCAAGTCTTTGTGATATATCAAGAGCCACGGTATCCAGGGTAATGTCAGCACCACCAAGAAGGACGAACAACATCCAACAGGATTAACTGTGGACGCAAGAGGAAGCTGTCTGAAAGGGATGTTCGGGTGTTAACCCGCATTTTATCCAAAAATGTCATTCCCAAGACGAATTGATGATGTATTGGCCACAAAAGGAGGCCCTAGTACACCATACTAATAAATTATTGTGGTCTAAAACCAGGTGTTTCAGTTTCATTGTCCAACCCCTGTATATCCTTACTAACACAAATGTGCAAATGCACACAGAGCTTGTCTAGAAGTACTGGCAATAGAAAAGGACTCTTTGGAGCAGATAAAACATGAGCGTATTGCCAGGTGTGGGCAAGGTAGGTATAAAGCTCCCCAGTATTGAGCTGTGGAGCAGTGTTCTCTGGAATGATGGTGCTCCATCCAAAAATTCATGAGTTGGGGAGATGTACAACAATTTTTGTTTAGTATATTTAGAACATTTTATCTTCCCATTTGCATGTCTGATTATTAAAAAAATAATAAATAAATAAAAGTGCATTGCTCTTTAAAAGGCAGTAATTGCATTATTAGGCTTTTATATTACCTTCATATCAGTGGCATGAAATGGTCTTAAAATGCAATAATATAATTTATCGCAATTATTTCTGGGACAGTATATTGTCCAAAACATCAAGACAGGCCTAATTATATTGTCATGTTTCAACAAAATCATATATTCACACATCCCACCTTCAAAAGCTAGGGTCAGAGTTTAGGATTAGCCTTTCTATACCATCCCTGGAGCAGTGAGGGTTGGTCCCAACAGCGCAGCTAACCCACAATCTTGAGAACAATAACCTACAACACTAATCACTAAGACGCCACTGCCATAGCTCTTTATCTCTATACTGAAAATGTATAGTAGTGCAAAAACTACAATACCTAAGACCATATTTTATCTAGTGCCTGCATCAGCCATAACATTTGCACCACTGACAGGTGTAGTGAAAAACACTAATTATCTTCATCTACAGTCACAGCTGTCAAGGCAGATATATCAGGCAGCTCTTGAAGTTGATGTGTTGGAAACAGTAAGAATGATCAAGCATAAGGATATGAGCTACTTTGACAGGGGCCCAATTATGATGGCAAGAACATGTCCAAAACATCAATCAGGTCTTGAGGGGTGTCCCGAAATTTTTTGTAGTTGATGATGAGGTTTGCGCACATGTCCAGAGCAATTTTGGTCCACTCCTCTTTGCAGATAATCTCTAAATCATTAAGATTTTTGAGGCTGTCGTTTGGCAACTCTGAGCTTCAGCTCCCTCCATAGGTTTTCTATGGCACTAAGGTTTGGAGACTGGTTAGGCCACTCCATGACCTTAATGTGCATCTTTTTGAGCCACTCCTTTGTTGTTTTGGCTGTATGATTTGGGTCATTGTCATGCTGGAAGACCCAGCCACAACCCATTTTTAATGTCCTGGCAGAGGGAAGGAGGTTGTCACTCAGGATTTTACGGTACATGGCTCCATCCATTTTCCCATTAATGCGGTGAAGTAGTCCTGTGCCCTTACCAGAGAATCACCCCCAAAACATAATGTTTCCATGCTTGACAGTGGGGATGCTGTTCTTTGGGTCAAAGCCAAATTTTTTTTCCTCCAAACACAGCGAGTTGATTTGATGCCAAAGAACTCACTTTTTGTCTCATCTGACCACAGTATCTTCTCCTAATCACTCTCAGAATCATCCAGGTTGGCAAACTTCAGACTGGCCTGCACATGTGCCTTCTTGAGCGGGGGGACTTTGTGGGCCCTGCAGGATTTTAATCCATTGCGGTGTAATGTGTTACCAATGGCTTTCTTGGTGACTGTGGTCCCAGCTGCCTTGAGATCATTAACAAGTTCCCCCCCGTGTAGTTTTAGGCTGATCTCTCACCTTCCTCATGATCAAGGATACCCCACAAGGTGAGATTTTGCACGGAGCCCCAGATCAATGTCAACTGACAGTCATTTTGTATTTCTTCCATTTTCTTACTATTGCACCAACAGTTGTCTCCTTCTCACCCAGCATCTTAGTTAGGGTTTTGCAGCCCATTCCAGCCTTGTGCAGGTCTATGATCTTTTCCCTGACATACTCAGAAAAATCTTTGGTCTTGCCCATGTTGTAGAGGTTACAGTCTGAATGATTAATTGAGTCTGTGGACAGGAGTCTTTTATACAGGTGACAATTTAAGACAGCTGTCTTTAATTCAGGTAACAAGTTGATTAGGAGCATCTTACTGGTCTGTAGGAGCCAGAACTCTTAATGGTTGGTAGAGGATCAAATGCTTATTTCTCTCTGCAAACTGGAAATAAATTTATACAATGTGATTTTCTGGATTTTATTTTTGATATTCTATCTCTCACTGTTAAAATGAACCTACCCTTAAAATGATAGACTGCTCATGTCTTTGTCAGTGGGCAAACTCACAAAATCAGCAATGGATCAAATAATTATTTCCTTCACTGTACAGTGGGGAAAATAAGTATTTAGTCAGTCACCAATTGTGCAAGTTCTCCCACTTAAAAAGATGAGAGAGGCCTGTAATTGACATCATAGGTAGACCTCAACTATGAGAGACAAAATGTGAAAAAAAAATTGAGAAAATCATTTTGTCTGACTTTTAAAGAATTTATTTGCAAATAATGGTGGAAAATAAGTATTTGGTCACTTACAAACAAGCAAGATTTCTGGCTGTCACAGACCTGTAACTTCTTTTTTAAGAGGCTCCTCTTTCCCCCACTCATTACCTGTATTAATGGCACCTGTTTGAAGTTGTTAACAGTATAAAAGACACCTGCCCACAACCTCAAACAGTCACACTCCAAACTCCACTATGGTGAAGACGAAAGAGCTGTCGGAGGACACCAGAAACCGAATTGTAGACCTGCACCAGGCTGGGAAGACTGAATCTGCAATAGGCAAGCAGCTTGGTGTGAAGAAATCTACTGTGGGAGCAATAATTAGAAAATGGAAGACCTACAAGACCACTACTAATCTCCCTCGATCTGGGGCTCCACGCAAGATCTCAGCCTGTGGGGTCAAAATGATCACAAGAACGGTGAGGAAAAATCCCAGAACCACAAGGGGGGATCTAGTGAATGACCTGCAGAAAGCTGGGACCAACGTTACAAAGGCTACCATCAGCAACACACTACGACGCCAGGGACTCAGATCTTGCAGTGCCAGACGTGTCCCCCTGCTTAAGCCAGTCCATATCCAGGCACGTCTGAAGTTTGCTAGAGAGCATTTGGATGTTCCAGAAGAGTATTGGGAGAATGTCATATGGTCAGATGAAAACAAAGTAGAACTATTTGGTAAAAACACAACTCGTCGTGTTTTGCATCCAAAGAACACCATACCAACTGTGAAGCATGGGGGTGGCAACATCATGCTTTGGGGCTGTTTCTCTGCAAAGGGACCAAGACGACTGGTCCGTGTACATGAAAGAATGAATGGGGCCATGTATTGTGAGATTTTGGGTGCAAACCTCCTTCCATCAGCAAGGGCAATGAAGATGAAACGTGGCTGGGTCTTTCAGCATGACAATGATCCCAAGCACACTGCCAGGGCAACAAAGGAGTGGCTTCGTAAGAAACATTTCAAAGTCCTGGAGTGGCCTAGCCAGTCTCCCGATCTCAACCCCATCGAAAACCTTTGGAGGGAGTTAAAAGTCCGTGTTGCCCGCCGACAGCCCCAAAACATCACTGCTCTAGAGGAGATCTGCATGGAGGAATGGGCCAACATACCAGCAACAGTGTGTGCCAACCTTGTGAAGACTTACAGAAAACGTTTGACCTCTGTCATTGCCAACAGAGGATATACAACAAAGTATTGAGATGAACTTTTGTTATTGACCAAATACTTATTTTCCACCATTATTTGCAAATAAATTCATTAAACGTCAGACAAAATTATTTTCTCAATTTTTTTTTCACATTTTGTCTCTCATAGTTGAGGTCTACCTATGATGTCAATTACAGGCCTCTCTCATCTTTTTAAGTGGGACAACTTGCACAATTGGTGACTGACTAAATACTTATTTTCCCCACTGTATGTATACAGTCTGTATTTCATTGTGTTTTCCACTCACTGTTACACCTGTGTTAATGTGACGTGACAATCAATGTGATTTGATCTGATTTGAATTTGCCTCATTGAGGTTTGGGGAGAAAAGCCAAGAGCTAGACTGAGATATACCTTCTGAATCATGTCTTCAGCATGGAGAGGGAGCGAGACAGACACGGAGAAATGTTCTGCAGCACTGAAGAAACAGCCCTGTTCTCACTGTGTGAAAGTGATTACCAAACAAACTGCCTGTTAATCTAATTGTCCACATGTGCTTTATAACTGCAGTCAACGAGAAGCTCAGAGAAAGGGAGAAGAGAAAGTGGTGTTAAAAATAGGACAGCCATGGCAGACACCAGCCTGTGGTGAAAATGCTAACAATATGCCGTCCCAGGTGGAGACTCTGATGGTGACTCTGTCAGCTCCACTAAAAATGTAAGGAGCTCAAAATAAATAATAAAACAAAAATACTGATATGCAAACTTAAACTCTTAAAATAAAGTACCGTTGTTATTGCCCTTATATTTATACACTACAACAATGTCTTCACATATTCCAGATTAGAAACTGGGTCAAATCACAGGGTCAGCCATGGCAATCATGCAACAGACAGGGTTAAGGGGACTAACAGTGGCAGCATATCAAACCTTCAATCCTACCGTCAATACTCCAGAGTTCTAACCACTATTTTGCCTTTTCAAAATGTGTTGTGTATTTCTATATCTCATTTACACAATCACTGCTCAAAACCGTTCTGGAAGCAGAACAAAGCAACTGGTTCAGACAATAACCAATTAAAATAACCAGTAGGTAGATGATGATACACTGCACAAAGAGTGTGCAATTCAATGTGAGATTTTGATGTTTAAAAATTCTTTTATATGCTGTTGGTTTCTCAAAAATCAGCAAGCTTCCCAATCAGCATTTCACAGCTTCTAGCCAATCTTTTCTTTGCTGCATGCTGTTTTCATGTGACAGTGTCACAATAAGAGGCACAGCTTCAATTCAATCATGTAAACAGGGCTTTAATACTTATGTTCAATAGCTAAGTTAGCATTCTTTACCCTTTTCCTGCATAGCTACCAAGCAAGCAATCAAATAAAATACAAATAAAATAAAATAAAAAAATAAAATTAAATAATAGTAAATTAAATACAAATACTAAAACTGGCTATTTTGTCTGGGAAATCTGCATCATATGTAAATAATTTCTTTAAAACAAACAGAATCTCAAACTGAATCACAGACTCTCCTAAAGTTCCACCTACTGATTATTTTAAGTATACTTTTCTCTCAACCATTTTTTCTGCCTCAGAGATAAAGCTGCCTTCAGAACTGTTTTGAGTAGTAATTTTGCACACAGGCATTGTAGTTTGTACCTAGTAGGCTCCTTACACTTTACTTCCTGTTTATTTCCCCTATATTTTCCCCTATTTTTATCCCCTATGTATTATATACTGATTAAAATAAATGAAACAGTAACACAAAATGCTAAAATTACAATCTCACCTTTGTGTCTTTTTTCGTGTTTTGCTGATCTGACAAATTACGGGGAAAATGATCGAACTGTGTTATACTTTATTGCTGCTACTTTGTACAGCTTTGGTTTTACATTTGGACCGGAAAGCTATTGAGTTTTATTCATCTTTTACTTCAGCAGAAAAGTCCATAAAAACAGTGAGGCCATTCATCTTCATTCATTATCAAGCTCAATTTCAAAGTTAATAAATACAGAAATGATGGTAAATGAGCGATTCATAACGCAAATAATGAATTATTCCCTTCAATAATAAAAACAGATTATGTGTCTATCAAGCCGTCATATGCAGTAAACAGATCTTTCTGTTGTGAGTATTTTCATGCTTGCTTGTTGTGTCCCTAGGAAACAGAAAGTCTCAGTTGTACTGTATGTATTGGTATTAAAACACATCAATATGCTTGCTTAGCAAAGTTGTGGCTTGTAAAGGGGTTTTTAAAATAATGGGGTGACGGTTCGAGGTCAAGGTTTTGCTGAGCCAGAGACTTGGACAGCGGAATTCAGAAGCAGAAACATTACATAAAGCAGAGAGCGCAGTGGTAATTAACACCCCTGGGCTACAGTAATTAATGTCAAGTCACACTAATTAAACACTCCCATCCTCTCACACACAGTGTGTGTCTGTATGCTTGAAGAACAGGTGAACACACATAGAGACAGACATGCGCACTTTAGAAGGTATAAGCTGACTCACCAAGAGACTCACACACACTCTCTTCCTCTCTCTCTCTCTCACACTCACACTCACACACACACACACACACACACACACACACACACACACACACACACACACCTCAGCTTGATAACATGCTGTTTTGGAAAAACCTCAGGAATAATTTCTCAGAGTGTGAAGCCTGTAGCCACTGCTTATACACCACTTCAGCTTCATCATAATAGCGCACAACTTACGTAACATATATAAACCTCATAACTGGGGTGTTTACACCCCTCAAGTCCAGGCATGGTGCCAATAGGTTCATGTTTACCTGCTGCAGAGAGTCCTATTCTATTGGCAATACTTCTTTACAGGGACTAGACAAGCTGTGTGTGCACTTGCACATCTGCAGCAACAATGGGTGCAACTTCAAGTAGGTGAATGTATTCATTAGAAAAGGTGTCCAGAAACATTTGGACATATGCCGTCGATTCATAAGACACGTAAAGTCCTTTCTCATTTAAGGAAGTCCTGAGAGGTCAGTGAGAGTAGTATGAGGTGAAATTTCTGTCATTCATTCATGACCTTTACTACATCGGCTACCGCATGTACTCTCACATATTCATCGGACTGCATCCGCCCAACCAGAACATCCGTCCCATGACTGTTCTGGATGGATACACACACCATTACTCCCAAATTACCATCAGCAAATCTGCCAGCTAAGGACTGCCAAATCTGATTTTGGGTGCGATAGATTTTACCCTCTTTCTGTTTAATTACCAATAACGTCTCTGGTAAAAGCATGCGTGAAACAACTACCTAACTCATTTATAGTAGTTTCTGATTTGTGAATAATAGGGGTCTATTATGCCTCGAGTTTAGAGTCTGTTAAGACTAATGTGTTTCCAGTGACATTCCGAGGCTCTTTGTATTCGTCCCCTTTAATTAAAATCTGCTCTCAAGTTGAATATAGTCTTGAGATTAAACATGAAGTACATTCCTGTAAAAAATGGAACCTCAAGGGGCGAGAGAGAGAGAGAGAGAGA